>CM050447.1:117256854-117856854 GCA_027563935.2 Costus lasius
GTATTTTCATCGGCTATCGTAATATCAGAGCATTGCCGTAATTTGGGAATTTTTCAACCAGAAAGAATTTCAGAAATTACGGCACTACCATAAAGGTTTTCACAGGCCGTAATTTGGAGCGCTTTTGGACCAGAAATTTTGGCTAAAATTACGGCACTGCAATAACCGATATTACGGTGCCGTAATTGCCAGATAGTTTCCACCCGAGAACTCGACTGAAATTACGGCAGTGCCGTAACCAAAAATACGGCCGTAATTATGACCTGGAGACACGATTTTCACAGTCAAATTTGAGTCTGATTTTTGCGGGATCGATTGCGGACGATCCAGGCCATAAAATTCAAAGTTGTAAGAAGCAAAAGAAAAGCTTTCGACGAGACAAAAGAGGAGCCACCAAAAGCCCTAAATTGCATTCACTAACAAAGGAGAAATCGAGTTTCACACTGTCGACTTAGGTTTCATTGCCGAGAAGCGTACAACGTATCTTCGGCCATGAAATTTGAAGGGAAGCCTCGCCTAGAGCAAGAGAACATATCCCAGAAGTTTCAATGCGAAAGGATCTTGATCGGAGGAGAAATCGACGAAGAAACCAGCGCCAGCACTGTTCACGCGTGATTATTACGGCTGTAATTTTCATTACAGCCATGTGGTTATTCGTTCTTCCCCTTTCTTTTTTGATTTCTGATTGTTAGAAACTATGGTTTATTGTAATCTTTTCTCCATGCTAGCTTAAACCTTTTATGGGACATGGGGGAGTAATTCCCTTTGATTTCTTAATGACTAGATAAACTTTTCACTACTTCGTCACGTATAATTTTAGCATGATAATTCAACTTTTGTGATAATTGCTCTTTGATTCTCCATAGATTTATGTTATGAATCATGTTTTAGAGTTTTCACAATAAGAACCGAAAGGTGACTTGATTGAGAGCTTGGAACCCTAGAATTGCATGATAGGAACTTACTGTAAGAAATTAGGTTAGTTCTTGTTTCTCGATTTTAGAAGAATAATTACCATGTTTAATAATATAAATCTAGGATTGAGTTAATTTATCAAACGTGAAGATCTTGTGCGAAAGTGAGAATCAGAACGTTGGAGAACTTTAAGTAGAACTTGTGTTGAGACTCGGATGCACGAAAGTGATCCTTGAGATTCCACTCGAGATGATCCACGTAGAATTTGGATGCACGAAAGTGATCCTTGAGTTCTTCGATGGATGATTTACTTATTTTTAGCTTGGGATAGATCTTGCGTGAAAGCGAGGATCGGTCCCTGCATGGTTATCTGCACGAAAGTGAGATAATCCTTTTATGAAGTAAATTATGACTTTATCATGATAAAATTAAACTGACGAATCTCTATTCATATCTAGTCATAGAAATCAAAGTGGATGAAACCCTAGTCCCAGTTTCTCTCTCTGGTATTTTCGTTAGCTTTCGATAATTCACTTGCATAGTTTCGACTGCCTAGATAGTAAGAAATCGATTATTCGGTACTTGACAAATGAGGTCTCTGTGGGATCGATATTTTTTTATTACTTCGAGTATCCGTGCACTTGCGGACACAACAGGTTTTTGGACACAACAAGTTTTTGGTGGCCACGCCAGAAATAAGTTTCTGTCTGGCTACTTGTTGAGATAAAACAAGTTTTTTTGCGCCGTTGCCGGGGACCTTAGTTTTGTTAATATTGAAGATATTGAGAGTATTGCTAGACTAGGTTTTATTTTCTATTTTTTGTTCTATTTTTATATTTATTTTCTTTTCTCTTGAAATCATTTGATCTATCTACTTTGCATGCGCAGGAATCTTAGATCAGGACCTCTTGTACCTTTTGATCCTGAGATAAATAAAACTTTTAGATTGCGCAGGAAGTTGAGATTCGAGGAAAGTCAACAAGAAGAGGAATAAGTGACCATGGTAGAACAAAGATCACTTAGGGACTATGCAGCCCCTAATCCACGAGAGATTCATTATAGCATTGCTAGACCAGTGATAGAGGCTAACAATTTTGAAATAAAGCTTGCTTTCTTATCCATGATTCAACAGAACCAGTTTGGAGGATCTTCTCTTGAAGATCCTAACCAACTCCTTTCTTTATTTCTTGAACTTTGTGATATAATTAAGATTAATGGAGTTTCTAACGATGCACTAAAATTAAGATTGTTTCCTTTTTCTCTTAGGGACCGAGCGCGATCTTGGCTTCAAGCACAACCTACTAGTACTTTCACCACATGGGAGCAACTATCAAATGCCTTCTTGATGAAATATTTCCCACCAAGCAAGACCATCCAAATGAGAAATAAAATTTCAAGCTTTGCATAGAGGGATGGTGAATCTTTTAGTGAGGCATGGGAGCGATTCAATGATTTATAACGGAAGTGTCCTTACCATGGCATTGAAAACTAGGTTTTAATTCATACTTTTTACAATGGTTTGATTTATAATACTAGGCTAACTGTTGATGCTGCTGCAGGAGGAGCTCTGATGAGCAAAACCATTGATGATGCTTTCAAGTTGCTGGGAGAAATGACTTTGAATCATAACCAGTGGACTTCAAAGAGAGGAGTGCTTTATAAACCTTCTCAAGATAAGAATGAAAGTGATGGTTGGCGCACCTTGGCAGAGAAGGTAGACTCTTTATGCAACATATTTGATTCATTTAAGATGCAAACTTCTGTAATTTCTTCATCTCTTGTTTGTGATATATGTGGTAACAATGGTCATGTCTCTGAACATTGTAAAGTTATTGCTAGTCAGGATAATTAACATGTTATGCATTAGGGAACTATAATCAAGATAGAAACAATGATCCCTATTCTGGTACCTACAACCCTGGATGGAGAAATTACCCCAACCTATCTTGGAAAAACAACAACAATGTAGGAGGACAAACTGAAAATAGAGGATACCAACAAAAGCCAAATCAAAATCAAAACTCAAATCAGAATTCGAATATTAAGTCCATGCTAGAAAAGTTCATGCAAAATCAAAGCAAAGAAATTGAAGATCTTAAGGGAATGGTTAGTCAACTTGCATCTCAAGTAGGATCTTTAGTAACCCACAACAAAATCTTGGAAAATCAAATAGCACAACAAGCTAGTAGTTCTTATAGACCCCCTGAAAAATTACCTGCTAAACCTGAGTTGAACCCTAGGGAGCACTGTAATGCTATTGTCACTAGAAGTGGGAGATAATTAGAAGAACCCAAAGAGACAGTTGTGATCAATGAAAAAGAGCCTAATGATGATCATGATGATGAATTAGAGTTAGAAAAATCTTCTAAGCATGAGCAAACCCAAGCTAGTTTGCCACCTCAAAAGGGTGATGAACCAAAAGGGGATGTGCAATGTGAGAAAGATGATTCTAAACCTAATTTACCTCCACCTTATTGGCCACCTATACCCTTTCCACAAAGGTTAGTGCAAGCAAAACTTGACAAACAATTTGGCAAATTTCTTGAAGTGTTGAAAAAGCTTTACATTAACATTCCTTTTACTGAAGCTATATCTCAAATGTCATCATATACAAAATTTTTGAAAGAGATCTTATCTAACAAAAGAAAAATTTAGGACTATGGTACTTGTACTGTGGCTTTAACTGAGGATTGTAGTGCTGTCATTCAAAATAAATTGCCACCAAAACTGAATGATCCAGGTAGTTTCTCTGTACCTTGTTCTATTGGAAGCATGGCTTTTAACCGAGCCTTATGTGATTTAGGAGCCAGTGTAAGCCTAATGCCTTTATCTATTTGCAGGAAGCTGGACATTGGAGAGCTTAAACCCACATCCATATCTTTACAGCTCGCTGATAGTTCGGTAAAGTATCCTATAGGTATTCTAGAGAATGTTCCAATCAAGGTAGGTGAATTTTTTATACCTATTGATTTTGTAGTGCTTGACATGGAAGAAAATCATAAAAATCTCATAATTCTTGGTAGACCCTTTTTGGCTACTGTTGGAGCACACATAGATGTTAAAAAAGGAAAAATCACTTTTGATATTTGTAAAAAAATAATTGAATTTGATCTTGCTGATTCTTTGAATAAACTTTCATATTCTGGATCATGTTGTAGCATTGACATAGTTGATGATGTTGTTTATGATGTTTGTAATTTATTTGATGAATCCTCTAATTTTGGAACTGACAATTTTTCTGAGGATATTGATAGAGGATTACAGGAGAAAGAACATCAAAATTCTGAGAAGAAGAAGAAGAGGCTAGATTGTTTGATAAAGGAAAGAAGATCTTGAGTAAATTTGGACACTGTTTCAAGGCTGAGCCTTATGTGATTGAAAGAGATGCTCAAATCAAAGAAAAATTAGAATGGAAATTGAGGAATTCAAGACCAAATCTGAGTGCAAAAGGGTCAAGCTAAACACCTTTAAATTAGCGCTTCTTGGGAGGCAACCCAAGCTTTCTAACTTTAGTTTGCTTTATTTTATTTACTTTTTCCTTAGTTTGCACTTAGAACTAATTTTTTCTTTTATTTTTGTAGGTAAGCAAATTTTGGCACAAATTACGGCACGATCGTAATGTACATTACGGTACCGTAATTCCTGTCAACTTCGACCAGAAAGTTTTGATGAGATAACGGTACTGTCGTAAGTATTTTCATGGTACCGTATTTTGTGTACAAAATCTTTCCGAGAGTTTCATTGCTTTTACGGCACTCCGTAATGATTCTTACAGTGCTGTATTTTTGAGTTCATTTTTATTTTATTTTACTTCAAAAAAAAAAATTTTGAACATTTTACGGCACTGCCGTAAACATTTTTGTGGTACCGTATTTGCTACAGATTTTTGACCCGAGAGTTTTCTAAATATTACGGCGGTACCGTAAGCTTTTTCATGGTACCGTAATTAGGAACGTTTTTTTGACCCGAGAGTTAGGACGAAATTACGGTACTACCGTATTCATTTTACGGCCCATGTTTTTTAATTTTGCCAGATTACGGCACTGCCGTAATGTATTTTACAGCCATAATTCTGTTTTTAAACGCGATTCCTGTGCCATTTTTTAGGGTTTTCTGGGCCGTGTTTTAAGTTTTCTCACTCGTTCGAGCGCCGACCTTCGAACTCCGACCATCTCCGACCTTCAGAGCACACCGTGTTTTCACCGCCGATCTAGTACTCTTTCGCCCGATTTCTCAATTTTGGTGAGTTTTTATGCATATTTTGCCCCTTTCGTCGTTTGTCTTCGATTCTTGGTTGTTTTCAGAGATCCTTGCTTCCATTTACTTCTTAGATGATAGGCGACCAGTTCTTGTCTGTTTCTAGAGTTTTTGATCAATTTTTATCAGAGATTTAAGCTTAAACGAGTTGGATTTGCTGAGTTTCACTGTTCATATTTTGACCCTTTTCATCTCTAGCTAAAATCTTGATTTTAGGCTTAGATTCAATTGACTTTTGCTTCTATGATGCTTAATGAGTATTCATGTTCATGATTGGAAGTATTATTTGAGTTCCATATTTGCTATATTGTCTTGAAATTCAAGTTGCAGCTTAAGTTCACACATGGCACCCAAAATCAAACAAGTAGTTTCAAAGAAGAGAGGAAAAGGACCAGCCACATCTTCTACACCACCAAATCCCTATGGCATTGTTTTTAGGGATGAAATTCAAGAGTCGAGGTACAATCAATTGATGGAAAGAAGGGTTGTCAATACCAAATATGATAGAAGGACTTTAGAGGCACTTGGGCTTTATGAGGATGTATCTTGGATGTTTGAACATATCAGGGCCAGAAGATTTTTTGAGATGACACCATACACCTATCTGCCACTTACTTTGGAGTTTTTGAGTAGCTTAAATGTGGATCTAAGAGAGTTTTCTGATGGACATGCTGAAGGAGATATCACATTCAGATTGGCTAATGTTGAGAGGAAGCTAACCTTAAGAGAAGTCAAATCTATTTTTCACTTGGGTTCTGTAGGGTATACCGAAATACCCATTGGGTTTATTGAGAATGTGTTCTGGAACCAGATTACTCATGAGACTCACTTCTCTGTTGTTTCTGTTAGAGCTTCAAAGATTGTGAATTCCTGTATCAAGTATGTACATAGAGTTCTTGCCCACACTGTCTTTGGCAGAGGAGACAGTGATGGCATGGTGAGACAGACTAAGCTTTACTTTTTTGGGGGGATGCTTAATGGAGTAGTTGTAGATGTTGCATTCTTTATGATGAAACACATGGATAAAGTGGCTAGGGCAAAAGGGGTGCCATTGTGATAGGAGGGCTGATTACACCTATAGCCCTACATCTGAATGTTGAACCATATGGAATAGAAGTGGCAAGGGGGAATGCAAGGCTTGATCTTGAGTCTTGCATGGCAATGAAAATGATAGTTAGAGAAGGAGATGTCTTTTGTTTGGTCCTTGGACCAAATGCCCCTACTCTACCATTACCCATGTAGAGAAGACCACTCTAAAAGAAAAAGCGAATTGGAAGCTTTCACCGAGTACTGCCGAGGCCGCTTTCACACCACCATTGAGTGCATTTCCACCACCACCCACTTGGGGTGGAAGAGATGATCCCTATGGTATTGAGTCACCATCTCACCGACCTACTGATCCTATTCCCCCAGCTGCTAGATCTTCCCACAGACCTACTGAAGGATGGTCTAGTGCCTTCGACCCAGGATTCCAGACACTCTCCGCTGAGATATATCATCAGGGACATCGTATGGAGAGGATGATGGACACCATAGGGTAGATGAAGGACTCGATGCATCACCTTCACTACGATGTGGAACATCTCAGCAACTATATAGAAGAGATGGGGAATTTCTTATATGAACACTTTGACTTCCAGGATTTGAGGAGAGGTGGAGACTATAGAGGGCACCAGGGAGAGCCACATGTTGATCCGATGGACACAGCGGCTCAGGACACCGAGGAGATTGGATCAGATGATGAGTAGAGTCTTGTGAGTATATTTTTTTCCTTAACTTTTTACATCTCATTTTCCTTATCTTATTGATGTTTCATGTTTTATAGGGAAGGATGATTCCTCCATGCATGTTGTGTCCATCGTGCTACTTCACTCTGCTTTACATGCCTATATTCTTATTTTTGATATGGTTGTATGATGATGATGATATTGATTTTTGATCTTCGATGGGGTTGTATTATCATATCTTGTGATGATCTATTTTGATATGGTTGTATTACACATGATGATGTTTTTAATATTTTTGATGATATAATTTGATAATTGATAAGTATAATTTTGATTGATGTGATTGATTTACGACCTTGATCTATTTATTCTTGATGACTTGTTTAATTCAATTGATGGTGAATGAACTCATGCTTGTGATTAGGACTAGATCTATCATGTCGAATTTATTTCTCTAATACATATCTCCTTTTAAAATTTTTTTATTGATTGATGAATGAGATTTTAGGTAGATATATTATTTGAGGAATTTAATTTAAAAGTGAAACTAATTTTTTGACTAAAATCAGCACATGAGTATAATTTTTTGAATTCAATTGCTATTTGTTGGGAAGAAATAATCCAAGATCCAAAAATAGTGAGAGACTCCCCTACTTGGCACTGTGCAAAATTGACAGTGGTATCGAAGATATGGGTTAAAGTCTACAAAGAAAAAAATTAGAGAGAAAGAAAAAGAAAATGACTCCTCTACTTGGCACTGTGTAAAATTGACAGTGGTACCTAAGGCAAGAGTTGAAGTCTCAAATAAAAAGTGTGTATCTATGTGGGTACATACCATCAAAAACGCAAAAATAGAAAAGAAAAGAAAATTTTGAGTGGAAAAAGACTTTAGATATCTTATTCCTATAAACAAAAGAATGATAGATTTGAACTAAAAATTGGATGAATTCATGAGATTGAAATTCTATTTTTTTATATACGAGTTGCGAAGTTTTATTCGATTAAGTTGCGAATCTTGAGAATTGAATTCAAATGATGGATATGTCTATTTAAAATTTTATGAATCAATTGGTGGATTTTTCATTAGTGATTGTATTTTAGAAATTTATTCTTCATGAGAAAATCTTTTCCTATGATCAATTTTTGATTTTTGCTTGAGGACAAGCAAAGTTTGAGCCTTATGTGTTTGATGACACTGAAATTTATAGTAAATTTCATGTCATTTCATATATCTTTTTATGTCAAAATCATAAACCTTTGCTTATTTTTATGTCTTTTTTATCAAATACTATAGAATCTACACTCTTTTTGGTTTTTGATGATTTTCAGGTAAAAAGGCATGATTTTCAAGCATTTTCAAACAATCCAGATGCATGAATGAATTCCCACCATTAAGAGGAGATTACACGTCAAATTTCATGAAGATTAGAGCTTCAGACCAAATTATGGCAGTGCCGTAATCTATATTACAGTACGTATTTTCATCAGCTACCGTAATATCAGAGCACTGCCTTAATTTGGGAATTTTTCATCCAGAAAGAATTTCAGAAATTACGGCACTACCGTAAAGGTTTTCACGGGCCGTAATTTGGAGCGTTCTTGGACCAGAAATTTTGGCTGAAATTACGGCACTGTCGTAACTGATATTACGGTGCCGTAATTGCCAGACAGTTTCCACCCCGAGAACTCGACGGAAATTACAGTAGTGTCGTAACCAAAAATACAGTCGTAATTACAACCTAGAGAAACGATTTTCACAGTCAAATTTGAGTCCGATTTTTGCGGGATCAATTGCAGACATTCCATAAAATTCAAAGCTGTAAGAAGCAAAAGAAAAGCTTTCGACGAGACGAAGGAGGAGACACCAAAAGCCTTAAATTTCATTCACTGACAAAGGAGAAATCGAGTTTCACATCGCTGACCTAGGTTTCATTGCCGAGAAGCGTACAACGCATCTCCAGCCGTGAAATTTAAAGGGAAGCCTCGCTTGGAGCAAGAGAACATACCCCAGAAGTTTCAACATGAAACAATCTCGATCGGAGGAGAAATCAATGAAGAAACTAGCGCCAGCACTGTTCACGCGTGATTATTACGGCTGTAATTTTCATTACAGCCATGTGGTTATTCGTTCTTCCCCTTTCTTTTTTTGATTTCTGATCATTAGAAACTATGGTTTATTATAATCTTTTCTCCATGCTAGCTTAAACCTTTTGTGGGAGATGGAGGAGTAATTCCCTTTGATTTCTTAATGACTAGATAAACTTTTCACTACTTCGTCACGTATAATTTTAGCATGATAATTCTACTTTTGTGATAATTGCTCTTTCATTCTCCATAGATTTATGTTATTAATCATGTTTTAGAGTTTTCGCAATAAGGACCGAAAGGTGACTTTCTTGAGAACTTGGAACCCTAGAATTGCATGATAGGAACTTACTGTAAGAAATTAGGTTAGTTCTTCTTTCTCGATTTTAGAAGAATAATTGTCATGCTTAATAATATAAATCTAGGATTGAGTTAATTTATCAAACGTGAAGATCTTGTGTGAAAGTAAGGATCAGAACGTTGGAGAACCTTAAGTAGAACTTGTGTTGAGACTCGGATGCACGAAAGTTATCCTTGAGATTCCACTCGAGATGATCCACGTAGAATTCGGATGCACGAAAGTGACCCTTGAGTTCTTCGATGGATGACTTACTTATTTTCAGCGTGGGATAGATATTGCGCGAAAGCGAGGATCGGTCCCTGCATGGTTATCTGCATGAAAGTGAGATAATCCTTTTATGAAGTAAATTATGTTTTTATCATAATAAAATTAAACTGATGAATCTCTATTCATATCTAGTGATAGAAATCAAAGTGGATGAAACCCGAGTCTCAGTCTCTCTCTCTGGTATTTTCGTTAGCTTTCGATGATTCACTTGCATAGTTTCGACTGCCTAGATATTAAGAAATCGATTATTCGGTACTTGACAAACGAGGTCTCTGTGGGATCGATATTTTTTTATTACTTCGAGTATCCGTGCACTTGCGGATACAACAGGTTTTTGGACACAATAAGTTTTTGGCGGCAACACCAGAAATAAGTTTATGTCTAGCTACTTGTTGGGATACAACAATCTACATATGACACAGATGTACAACATACATAACAACGATAATGCCAGGACATATATAATATCACAACTATATGTAGTACATATAATGGACCAACCATAGGTCCTATGGCATATACACCAACTGTCACGTGGAATTCATGTGATTGACTTTCTTTTCTTTCCTCCTTCCTTTCTTTCCCTTCAATCTTTTCTTTCTTCTTATTTTTCCTTCTCCATAGGGAAACAGAGTGTAAAGGTATAACTATTACTCCTTGTGATTATTACTTATTTGGTAAGCAACATAGAATTTTTTTTTTCTTAGAAATGACCCAAAGAAGGGAATTATACCACTTGATACTGTTTATTAAGATGCATGTTTTATGGATGCTAAATCAATAAGGGGTGCTTCATATTTTGTTATATTTATATATGATGAATCTAGGAAAGTATAGAGTTATATTACAAAAACTAAAGATGAAGTACTTGAGATTTTTAAAATTTTGTATGCTTTAATAGAAAGGGAAAAAGTAGAAATGAAAACTTACACATTAATAATGGGAAAAAACACATCTAATAGGTTTAAGAAGTACTATAGACATAGGATTATACATCAATTAATTGTTCTAGTGAATCATTAACAAAATGGTATAACTGCAAAGATGAATCATATCATTATAGAAAAAATTAGATACATGTTATTTCTATTAGATTGCCTAAATCTTTTTTGGCTAAAGCATTAAAAGCTATTATTTATTTGATTAACAAGTCTTATTCTTTTTCTTGAATTATGTTATTTCTTAAAAAGTTTTGGTTTAAAAAGGATATTTCTTATGTTCACTTGTGTGTTTTTGGTAAGGAAGTTTTTATATATGTTCCTAAAGAAAATAAGTCAAAGCTTGATGCCAAGTATAAAATACTATATGTATATTTCCTTAATGTCTCCGTTCTCTTCTTATATTTATACTCTGTTATGCAATACCCAAACTTTACCGACTATAAATTGGTGTCAAGAGGGCCAGATGGTTATGTGGGTGTCGAACCTCAGCCCGCAACATTCATATAAAGAAAAGAAGTAGCGCACACTGGATATTGTGGCCCCCGTACGTAGACCGCCTTGCTCGCGTCACCAACGGTTCGCAGGCCGAAGCACTTTGTATAAAGTGCAACAGAAGAGGAAGCTTGGCGTTTCCCGAACCCGAGTCCGGCCGCGTTCGGAACCCTCTCGTGGCGCTCTCGAGGATGATGAGATAGCAGCCATCGACGTGATGCCGAATCTTTGATCCTTCCATATCTGGGCGGCGTTTGCAGTGGAAAAGATCCGCGGAGATGTCGCCGTACGAGGAAAGGGCCGCGCGAGGAGAGGAAGATGAACATCTCGGCGGGGATTCGTTCTTGGTTCCGCCTTTCAACTTTGGCATGGTGGATACCAGGATCTACCGCTCGGGACTCCCCACCCCCGCCAATTTCCAGTTCTTGGATGGGCTAGGCCTTCAATCCATCGTGTGAGTTTGCGATTTGTTTCGTTTTGTCGGTTGTTGTAATCATTTCTCTTTCTTTTTTCGGCGCGGGCCATCGGGTTGATGCTAATCAGGACCGGAAAGGGATTGCAGATACTTGTGCCCGGATCCTTACACGCAGGCTAATGCGGAATTCGTTCGCTCCCGTGGGATACGTCTGTTCCAGTTCGGGATCGAAGGCAGAAAGGTAAATATGGTTTTTGTTTTTTCTTCTTCTCCATGGTTCTTCCTAGTTGTTAAGAGGTATTGTTTTTAATGTTATCTTGTGATTTTGGCTCTAATAATTCTCGTTTCTGTCTGTGTTATTATTCAGAGGAATTCTCTAGGGAGATGTTAACCATTAATTTTATAATAGATGGGTTATCTAACAACTGCTTGTTTAAATTTATGTGAACCAAAAATGTCCTCATACAAGACTGGATGGAGCTAATAAATTGATACTCCTCTCCTAGCTTGCCCTGCCTGAGAGTCCATGGATATGTTCATCTTTTTTTTTTCGGACATCAATCTAATTAAATATATTTGTTTATTCAAGAACATTGTTCTCATTATTTTTTGTAGATAAATTTTGTTAACTGGATTCGTGTTGTAAATTTCTTGTATCTTAAGCTTTAAGGATAGATGATCATTTATTGAATCTTGATAGCAGAATATAAGTCTAGACTTTGAAGCCTCTCCAACTCCCTCCCTGTTTAACTCTATCTGCTAGTTTGCCATCTTAGTTAACAATTTGTAGCCTGTGGTCTGTTTGTGAGAGGGAGTGTTGCATCATTAAAAATTTAGACTATGTCCTTGTTATCAATTACTGATTCTTGTATCAATTGCATTTTAAAAACCAATTAGTCCATGCTCTAGTTGCATAATAGATTATACTTTAAAAATGTACGTAGTTCTAGCACTTTTTGTAACATCTGTTGGCTATCTTTCAAACTGTATTCCATCTTCTGTTCCAATTAGGTTGAATATTCCAGTTCCCATCTTCGTCAATTTTATGATAGTCTTAGTTTTGTGATAAGGATGGGGAATTCATTTGGTGTCAATGATCAGAAATACTACAAGAGTTTAGACAAGCAAATGCTATGAGTGTCAACGATAGCTGTTTGTGTAATTGCTTGCACAGTTGCAATATTGGAGTCAAGGTAGCCACACATGCATGTTTTACTTGCAAATTAGCATGAAGATATAGCATTCAGCATTTAGCCTCACAAGTAACATACGAGTGCAACATGCATGTTTGCTGTAAATGGTCCTCTTTCATCCTTATATCTCTATGTGTAGTGCAAGCATATGAATTTCTGCAGCTTCTAAAGAAAATTTATTATTTTTGTATAAATCCCAGCATCTTTGCACGGATAGGATCTGTGCGTACCATTTTGTTAAACATTATTTATATGTTAGTTATAATTTGATAAAAAATAAATAAATAAATGCAGCGATCACAAGTTGTCCAGCATAACTAATTGATTGTAGCAATGCAATAATTATGTTTCATTTTGATTTGCAAGTGCCATTACCATTAGCTTTATTGAGATACTTCTCTGTTCTTTCTGCCCAGTTATTTACTCCCGCCAACCTGTACTATTTTGTGCATGAGTAATTACATTGAAGCTTTGGTATTTGCAATTATCTTTTAGAGATATCCTTGATGCGGGACAAAAAAACTCCCGTACCCTTACTGGGAGATGACAATTTTTTTAGTGGCACTTTACTAGAGAAATTATATTAATTATAGAACTAAATGTCCATTGATTGTATGGTTAGGAGAATAGTTTTGACATTACAAGTGGAGTACAGTGTTAGGCCAGTAGAGGATCTGTATTTTCGTGTATGATTGTTGCAAGTTTTATTATTATATTATGTACAGTGAAAAAAGGATAGAATCTTTGTGCTAGATGTATGATTCTGGTTATTGAACCTGCATTTCTAAGTGTTTTCTATGCATACTACCGTGGTGGTTCATCTGCAGGAGCATTTTGATTCCATATCTGAAGAGGCTATCGTTGGGGCTCTCAGAGTTCTACTTGGTACAAGGCGATATTCCAACTTTTAACATTTTATTTCATTCGTAACGTTATATATTGCTGCTGGTGGCCTGGATCATTTGATTCTCAAATCCTTTTTTTTCTCGTTTTAGATGTTAGGAACCATCCAATTCTGATACATTGTAAAAGAGGGAAGGTAACAAAGTTATGACTACAGTTTATTCATCTCCTTGCTAGTAAAAGTATTATCTTTCCGGTCTGATATTTTACAAATCATTATTCAGCACCGTACTGGGTGTCTTGTGGGCTGCTTCAGGAAGTTGCAGAACTGGTGCCTCCCATCTATTTTTGAGGAGTACTATCGCTTTGCCACCATCAAAGCGCGGCCATCAGATCTGAGCTTTATCAAGAAATTCGATGTCTCGTGCATGTCACTGCTTATACTCGGTATCATCTACCGATACTATGGATGTGGTTCCCAAGTCAGGCGATTGGCGTACCAAGATTAGGATTCTCTGCTTCCACATCATATTTTTCTCACTTTGGATCTCTGTTGGAGAAGTTGGAAAAGAAGTGGAGTTTTCTTCGCTCCCTGCAATTTCGACCTCTTAATTAGTATACTTTTTCTTGAGAGATTAAACAAGTGTTTAGAGATATCCATTCCCTTTTTTTCACCTATTACTTGATTGATGTCTCTAATTTGAGTACATGTAGAACCAGCAGTCTATACTGAGGCGCTGCACTGTGTCGGGCTCAATTCATAAGCGTTCTTTTTTTCTTTTTGTAACATACTACGTACTATTATTAGCTAAAGTTCATTTGTTGCTTTTTCAGATCTAAATATGCAAAAAACTAAGTTGATGACAGAACCATTGCTATTGGATTTTTTTTCTAAGCTTAGGCAATCTTTCCCATATCATCTCTATCAAATACTCTAATCTCAGGCGCAACTATTTCTATATTGTATTTGTTCAATCTCCACTCGACATCTATCGTTGCGCGCAGAAAAGATGTTTCTCGTCGACGTACTAATAACCATAGTAGTAAGTGATCTTCTAAGAAAGGTCTAACCGTAGCACCGAAAAGGGAAATGTTCCATATTAAAAGTATCTAGTATGTAGCGATGGGTAGACCTGGCAAAAATTGACCCGACCTGTCGACCCGACTAGACACGAAGTTAGGCGGGTTCAGATTGGATCTAATCATGTTTGGGTCATAAGCGGGTCAACCCGTTTATGATCCGAAATTAAACGGGTCGTGTCGGGTTATAATCGGGTTGACCTGCTTAACCCGATTATATTATATATTATATATATAATTTATATATAAATATATACATATACATATATTTATATATCATTTCGGGTTAGTCGTGTCGTGTTGAGTTAATCGGGTTAATATTTTTATATTTATATAATTATATAAATATATTATAAATATTTGTTTAAATTATTTAATATTAAATGAGTTAATCGAGTTGTGTCGGGTTGACCCGAATATATATGGGTCGTGTTTGGGTTAAATCATCTAACCCAATTAATTAAACGGGTCGTGTTCGGGTTAAGCTAATCGGGTCACGGGTCATAAACAGGTCAACTTAAACATGACCTGCCGACCTGTTTTGCTAGGTCTAGCGATGGGTGGACTCATCCACTGCTTTTGTACTATATGTAGACATTACAATAACAGTATTAGAATTCTAGAGGCGAAAAAATAGGTTTGGACCTCTTTAAGATTGTGTTTCTTTTAATGAAAAATTGGGAGGAAAGAATAGAAAAATCATTAAATAGATATAATAATTTTTTCATTCTTTCCTCTCAATTTTTCGTCCAAAAAATCACACTATAAATGTTCCTATAAAGAGTTGAAAACCTTTTCCAGTTAGTTTAGCACTTCATAAACTCTTGGCATGGTTCTGGACTCATCCAAGTGATGACAACAAGTGAGCAAGCAGTGACAACTTTCCATACTTCTCCTTCCAAGCGAGCGTGGATGCCCCATTTCTTCTTCATCTAATTCATATGTGAGCTCCCAAGTGACAAGAAGTTCTGTTTTCACTTGAAGCAACGGGAGACACCCCATTCCTTTTTCGTCTAATTCTTTTGCCTCAACTTGGTTTCCTTTTTCTTTCTCTTCCAAGCGAGCTGCGACGAGCTGCGACAGTCCAGCAAAGGTCAACCATTACTTGCAAAGTCCAAAAACCCTGACCATTACCGGGGAACACCAGTGAAAGAGTTCTCATATTCAGTAATGTTAAACTTGGGTTAGGGTTCTTGAAAATGATGATTACATACTAATCATGTAGTGATTATTTGATTATATGATGCACCTTCGTGATTATCTAATTATATGATGCACCTTTGTGTTACCTTATATGATTATTAGTGTGATACATGATGTATGTGTGCTATGATTATAATTTGGTAATATATATGATTAGGAAATTATTAGTGTATCATGATTAAATGAAAAATTTTATAGTGTGGTCACATTGCTTATTTGCATCTTGTTATATGCAAATTATAAAGGTGTCATAAGTTGTCAATTGTTGGTTCCTTGTTATATGCAAGTTACAAGTTACAAATGTGGTTTATATTCGTAATTCATTATAATTATTTTTTAGTCATTCTCAGGGCTTTTTTATAGCTCCAAACCCTTACATAGAATTGTAAAATTTTGTATATGAAATGTAGTAGTCCATCCTAATCAATGCATAGCTTCTAGGAAATGATATAGGGTTCCTCCTTGTGCATTCTAGCTAGGCTTTTAGTCATTTTAGGCCCTTTTTATAGCTTTATATAGAATTCTAGTACTATTTTTTAATGAAATGTACTCCATCCTAATCGATGCATACCTTCTAGGAAATGATATAGGGTACCTTCTTGCATTCTAGCTGGGTTTTTAGTCATTTTTAAGCCTTTTTATAGCTTCAAACAATTATATATAATTGTAGTACTTTTTATATAAACTATAATACCTCATTCTAATCAATGCATAGCTTCTAGGAAATGATATAAGGTGCCTCCTTATGCATTATAGCTAGGCCTTCAATCATTTTTAGGCCTTTTTTTATAGCTTCAGCCTTCAAGCCATTACATAGAATTGTAGTACCTTTTGTATCATATGTAGCGCTTCAATCCAAATTGATTTATAAATTCTAGGATGAAATGTAGCCCTTCAATCCAAATTGATTATTTAGAAGATATTTTGTTGAGTATAACCATGGACGTGAATGAAGTTGAGCTAACATGCAATGAACCAAATGTATTGGAGTCACCAAGTGTAGAAAATAAAGCTCCCATTGATAATGAAGCAACAGACGGAAATGAAGTTCCAATTGATAAGAACAAGGAAGCGGTAAGTACTTAATCTATATGTAATAATTATAGATTATTTCAATTCATTTATATAATTAATTATTTTTTGCATGTAATTTTTGTAGGCAATTTTAGTCACTGATTCATCTTCTACTTGGTGGTTCGTATGAAATTTTATAATAAAGATGAAGTGTACAACTTTTATAATGAGTATGCTATAAGAATGGATTTCAGAATAAAGAAATATCTATTGAGCCCATAAAAGATGAGACATTGATATTATAAAAGTTTGTTTACAATAAGCAAGGGTTGAGATAAGAACATAGAACTCATGTTACAAAGAATCTTAATCAATCACAAGAACAAAACTAAATGGCTTGTGTCAAATTCAAAATTGACACCAATGATATTTGAACATTATGAAGATTAGAACTCAATCATAACCATCCAATATCAAGACCCAATAAGATACATAAGCACTTAGATTGAACAAAAGAATTTTACCTTTTCAAATTATACATTTGACCAAATGATAAATTTTGGTATCAAGGATCGAGAAATATATAATTATTTCTACATGGGGGTAAATACTAATGAATTTGGATATATATAAGGGTTAATAACATTAACTATATTTATAAATGTAGAAGAAAGATATTGGATTGTAAAGAACCAAAGGTATATATACTACAATACTTGAAAAATTGGCAGGTTGTTCATGAATCTTTTTTTTATGCTATTAAAATTCAGGGAACTCAAGAAATTATAGATTTCTTTAGGGCAGATGGTAAAGCAATTTTTGATTATGCATATTTTGGTAATATAATTTTATTTGATACCACATTTCAAACCAACGAGTATGATATGTCTTTCCTCTTATTATCGGTTTAAATAATCATAAGCAAACAATCACCTTTGGAGTTGCTTTATTGTTTGATGAGACTACCGATACATTTATTTGGTTGTTTGAAATATTTTTAATAGCAATGTTGGGAAGGTAGCACAATATTTATAGATCAATTAGTTATGATTTCAAAAGCAAATTGTTATGCCTAATTCAACACATCGACTCTATTTACAGCACATCTTCCAAAATGTAGCTACTAATCTATCTTAAATGATTCACAACTTTTCTACATTAATAAAATATTTTCAACATTGAATCTATGAGCACTATATAGTAGAAACATTTGAAAAGATGTGTAATGATTTATTAAAAAATAACAATCTCATTGATAATGCATGGATGAATAACTTATATACATTGAAAAATGAGCTACATGTTATTATATTGTGTCATGTTATGCTAATATGATAGTAACACAAAGAAGTAAGAGCATGAATTATCATTTCAAAAAGTTCTTAGAAGAGAGTAATTTATATTTGATTTCTTAGATCAATATAATAAAACAGTTAATATTTTTGGGAGAAAAAAGTAACTATTTTCAATGTAGAAATAGTGCTCTAGTCGATTTTTTTTGTAACATGTGAATGCTAAGAGATGCAGGAATGACATACACAAGAGTTATGTATAAAGAGATTATTGAACAATACAATGGAAATTTGACATGTTGTAATCTCATCCATGATACTTCAAGCATGAAATACAAGGTAAATTATAAAGAGAAGGTAGAGAAGAATTAGTCTACTATAACCCTATAGTGATGACTATTAGCTTCTCTTGCAAAATATTTGAATACAATAAACTTGTATGTATGCATGCTATAAGCATACTTACACTGTTACACAACACAATGTCCTCTCACTACCACAATAATTTGTGTTAAAAAAGTGGACAAAATAAGATGGTTATGTTTCAAATATATGTGTGAGTACCATTGATTCAAGTGGAAAATACAATTTATCAACATTATATGGTCATGTATGTTGAAAAGCATACTATATTACAATAAAGAGTGCTCATTCTAGCAAAGTGCTTAAGTGGTAGGAAAATCTTTTGATAAACTCAATCTAGTAGAGGAAATGTTGTGGAATGATAAGGAGACAATAGAGGATGATTGTAATGAAGTTGGAGTGAAAGTGAATGTTACCATAAAGCCGCCGATTGCTAAAAGAGGGCCAAAGGAAAAAAAAAAAGAAAGAAGAAATTCTAGAAAGAAGAACAAAAAAAGTTGATATAAGAAAGACGAATATGATCACAAATAGCTTGCTCTAGGTATCTTTTTTTGCCCCTCCACAGGTATATAGATTTGTTCTTATTAATCTTATTTAAATAAGTTCAATAGTATACTAATTTCTTACTCTTAATAGAAAATGAAAGATTTTTCTGATCTTAATCCATTGTTAGCATTTGTTTCTTATAGTGGTTTGCATATGGGAACATCCTCATATGATGTATGTATGTTTAATACTTTTACAACTATGTAAGATATTTAAGAGGGTTAACTATTTTCTTGTGTTCAAAGTAGTTTTCAAATCAATTATCGTAGATAGCTAGAAGATGATAAAAATTTGTCATAAAACTATCCTTTTCAAATTGAGATTTGTATATATTATAGAAATTTTCCAAGAAAGCTTATATGTGATTGGTGTGCTACACCATTTAGACAAAATTAAACATAAAATTAAAAAAAAAAGCACTACCATTTATTATGCTCATTAAGGCAGAAGAAAAAGTGCTTAAGATGACATGCTACACCATTTCGAAAAAATTACATATAAAAATGGAAAACTACTGCCATTTATTATGTACAAGAAGGCTAAAAAAATATTTTAAAAATTAATAAAATGTGAAAAAAATCATTTGAGTGCTCACGATGATGTGCTACACCATTTTGAAAAAATAGACATAAAAAAAACTAAACTTTATTTGTCATAGGAAGGTTAAAAAAATTAAAAATTATGAAAAATTAATGTGCTTAAGATGGCATACTACACAATTAAGACAAAATTAAGTATAAAAATGAAAAAAAAATACTATAATTGGGGAAAAAATCACAACCATTTATTATGTACAAGAAGGCTCAAGAAAAAAATTATTTAAAAATACAAAATATTTTTAAAAATTATGAATAAAATCATTCAAGTGTTTAAGATGATGTGCTACACCATTTTTAAAACAATTAGACATAAAAATGAAAAAGTACTACAATTGGAGAAAAAGTGCTACCATTTATTATGTGAAAAAAAAGTCAAAGAAAAAAATTGTATAAAAAGTTCAAAAAATTGTGAAAAAAAAAATCAATAGTGTCAAGATTACATGCTACACCATTTCGAAAAAAAATTAGAGATAAAAATGGAAAAGTAATACAATTGAAGAAAAGTTACTACCATTTATTATATATATATGAAGCCTCAAGAACAAATTTATTTAAAAAAAAATAAAAAATTTTAAAATTATGAAAAAAAAATCATTCAAGTGCTTAAGATGGTGTGCTATATCAATTCCATAAAATTAAACATAAAAATGAAAAAGTACTGCAACTAGAGAAAAAGTACCACCATTTGCTAAAATGATGTGCTACACAGTTTAGAAAAAATTAAATATGAAAATAGATGCTACACCATTTATACAAATTTAACCTAAAAATGAAAAAAAAAATATATATTATAATTGAAGAAAAAGTACTACTATTTATTATGTATAGGACGGTTGAAGAAAATAGTTATTTGAAAATATAAAAAAATTTTAAAAATTATGAAAAAAAAAATCATCTTTGTGCTTAAAATGACATGTTACACAATTTAGACAAAATGAAACATAAAATGAAAAAGTACTACCTTTTATTATGTATATAGGAAGGCTAAGGAAAGAAAATATTAATAATATAAACAAATTTTACAAATTTGTGAAAAGTACTACCATTTATTAAGTAGAGAAATGCTGAATGAAAACATATTTAAAAATAGAAAAAAAATAAAAAATTATGAAAAAAATCATTCGAGTGCTTGAGATGACGTGCTACACTATTTATACAAAATTAAACATAAAAATAGAAAAACAAATGCTAGAATTAGAGAAAAAAATAGTAGCATTTATCATGTACAAGAAGGCTGCAAAAGTTATTTACAAATACAAACAAATTTCAAAAAATTGTGAAAAAAAACATCCAAGGGCTTAAGAAAGACGTGCTACACCATTTAGAAAAAATAAACATAAACATGAAAAAGTACTATAATTGGAGAACTACTATAATTTATTATGTACAAAAATGCTGAAGAAAAAACTCATTTAAAAATATAAAATTTTAAAAAATTGTAAAGAATCAAATTAAACATGAAAAATAGAAAAAGTACTATGATTGAAGAAAAAGTACTACTATTTACTGTACTATGCAGTAAGGCAGAAGAAAATATTATTTAAAAATATAAAAAAATTCAAAAAAATTATGAAAAAGATTATTGGAGTGCTTAAGATGATGTGCTACACTATTTCGACAATATTAAACATATAAATGGAAAAGTCCTACAATTAAAGAAAAAAGTTCTACCATTCATTATCTATAAGAAGGATGAAGAAAAAAATTTATTTAAAATATAAAAACTTTCAAAATTTTGTGAGAAAATTATCCGAGTGCTTAAGATGAGGAGCTATGCCATTAGAAAAATTAAACATAAAAATGGCAAAGTACTATAATTGGAGAAAAAGTACTACCAGTTATTATGTGCGAAAAGGCTAAAGGAAAAAATATTTAAAAATATAAAATAAATTACAAAAATGGTGAAAAAAAAGCATCTGAATACTTAAGATGATGTGCTACACTATTTAGACAAAATTAAATATAAAAATTAAAAAATTATTAGAAGCTGAGAAAAAGTGCTACCATTCATTATGTGTAGGATAGTTGAAAAAAAAAAATATTATTTTAAAATATAAAAAAATAAAAAATTAAGGAAATCAACAAGTGCTTAACATGACGTGCTACGGCCCTGTCGGCGTTTGCGTTTGCAGGCAATCAGAAAAGAGAAGCTTCAGCATTTGGCGTGCAACTTCTCAGTTTTCTGAGGGAGCTGCACTGTTTAGAGTAAGCTGTTAAATAAAGCTTTCCGAGAGAGCTGATCGGCTGCTTGTAAACAGTAAATCCAAAATCCCGAGTGTCGCGATCGTCAACTCTCCCGTTGTCACAAGCATCCATTGCTGCCTTTGCCGGTCGCAGCCTCCGACCATCGTCACCTTCGGCCATTGCCGCCACCTCACCCCTTTCCTCGCCTGCCCATCGCCGCCGTCTCGCCCTGCCCCTTCTTCCGATTTCGCCAGCCCCTTCGCCTAATTTCTCCGTCCCTCGCCCTCGCCTCCTTCGCTCATCGTCACTCATCCAACGATGAGCCCCCTTCTCCCAAATCTCAATCTCACGTCATGGCGATGACGCATGGGGAAAGCAGTCAGGCGGCAGCGTTGAGCTAGTGATCAGCATCTAGCAGGTGAGGCAGCAGCTTTGAGCAGGCTAACGAGCAGCGACAACGATGAACAGGGGAGCAGGCAAAGGGACGATGGTGAACGGGTAAGGCAATGGTAGTGAAGGGTGAGGCAGCGGCAGTGAATCGGTGAGATAGAGGCTATAGTGGGGGAAGAGGTAGGGGAGCAGGCAAAGCGACGATGGTGAAAGGGTAAGGCAATGGTAGTGAAGGGTGAGGCAATTTTAAATATAACATCCACGTGCTTACGATGACGTGCTATGACATTTCCACAACATTAATCATAAATAAAAATGGAAAATAACTATAATTGAACAAAAAATACTACTATTTATTACGTAGAGGAAGGCTCAAGAAAAAACAATATTTAAAAACATAAAACAATTCAAAACAATTATGAAAAAAATCATCCGAAATGCTTAAGAGGATGTGCTCACTATTTATATAAAATTGAACATAAAAAATGGAAAAAACAATACTACAGCTAGAGAAAAATGTAGTACCATTTATTATGTAGCGAAAGCCTAAAGAAAAAATATTAAAAATATATAAAAATATAGTACTCATCTAGTGCAGAAGATGACATGCTAGACCATCCAGAAAAATTAAAGATAAAAATGGAAAAGTATAACAATTAGAGAAAAAGTACTAAAGAAAAGAATTATTTATAAATATAAAAAATTCAATTTTTTTGTGAAAAAAATCATAAGAGTGCTAAGGATGATGTGTACACCATTTTGAGAAAATTAAACATAAAATTGGAAATATACTATAATTGGAGAAAAATTATTTTAAAATATAAAAATTTTAAAAAATTAACAAAAAAATCATCCAAGTGCATAAGGAGACGTGCTAGAGGCTAGAACATTTAGAAAAATTAAACATAAAAAATAAAAAACTACTATAATTAGAGTAAAAGTACTAAAAAAACTAATTTAAAAAGTAAAGAATTCAAAATTTTGTGAAAAAATTAAGAGTTCTTAGGATGACGTGTACACCATTTTGAGAAAGTTAAACATAAACATGGAAAAGTACTATAATTGAAGAAAAAGTAGTAACATTTACTATATACACAAAGGTTGAAAATAAAAATTATTTAAAAAATGAAAACATTTTAAAAAATTGTGAAAAGATCATCCAAGTGCATAAGGGGACGTGCTAGACTATTTAGAAAAATTAAAAATGAAAATGAAAAATCATTACAATTGAAGAAAAGGAGTTCAATTTATTAAGTAATTTTTACTCAAGGAAAAAAATACTTAAAAATATAAAAAAAATCAAAAATTTGTGAAAAATCATAAGAGTGCTTAGGTTCACTATTTCTACAAAATTAAACATAAAAATGGAAAAGTACTATAATTGGAGAAAAGGTAATACAATTTACTATATAGAGGAAGGTTGAAGAAACAATTATTTAAAATATAATAAAATTTTGAAAACTTTGAGAAAATCGCCAAATTGGTTAAGATGACGTGCTAAACCATTTAGAAAAATTAATCACAAAAATGAAAAAGGTGCTACAATAGGAGAAAAAGTACTACCATTTATAATGTACTAAAAGGCTAAAAGGAAAAAAAATATTTAGAAATTATAAAAAAAATTAAAAATTTATAAAAGAAAGAGTCATCCATGTACTTAAGATGGCGTGCAATACAATTTAGATAAAATGGCAGAGTAGTACAATTGGATAAAAAAAATACAATGATTTAGTATGTATTGGAAAGCTGAAGACAAAATTATTTTAAAATACAAAAAATTGTGAAAAACTCATTCAAGTGCTTAAAATGGCATTCTACATCATTTCCAAAAAAAATAAACATAATAATGGAAAAGTACTAAATTAGAGAAAAAGTATTAACATTTATTATGTAGAGAATTAGAATAAATTATTTAAAAAAAATTAGAAAATTATGAAAAATAATCCTAGTGCTTAAGATTATGTGCTACTCCATTTAGACAAAATTAAGCATAAAAGTGGAAAACTATTATAATTGGAGAAAAAAAAATACTACCTTTTATTATGTATAGGATGAGTGAAGATTTTTTTTAAAAAAAATATAATACAATTCACAAAATTGTGAAAAAGATCATCCTAGTGCTTAATATGAGGGGCTACACCATTTCGACAAAATTAAACACAAAATTGTATAGTATTACAATTTAAAAAAAGTATTACCATTTATTATGTGTAGGAAAGCTGACGAAAACAAGTCTTTTCAACAAATTGTGAAAATTTGTTCTAAGTGCTTATGATGATGTGCTACACCATTTCGACAAAATTGAACAAAAAAGTAGAAAATTATTTCTATTGGAGAAAAAATACTAGTAATTATTAATATGACTGTGCTATTTTTATAAAACTAGACATAAAAATGGAAAAGTATTATAATTGGAGAAAAAGTACTAATATAGGAAGGTTGAAGAAAAAATATTAGAAATATAAACAAAATTTTAAAAAATTATGAATAAATAATTTAAGGCTTATAATGACATGCTACACCATTTAAACAAAATTAAACATAATAATAAAAATTGCATAACAATTGAAGAAAAAGTACTATCATTTATTATCTATCGAAGACTAAAGAAAAAAAATATTTGAAAATATAAAAGATTCAAACATTGTGAAAATAGTCATGTGCGTGCTTAAGATGACGTGGGACACCATTTTGACAAAATTGAACATAAATTGGACAAAAAGTACTACTTCCATGTATTATGTACAAGAAGGCTAGAGAACACAATTATTCAAAAATATAAAAAAAATTTAAAATATTGTGAAAAAATTACTGCTTAAGATGATGTGCTACACCATTTATATAAAATTAAATATAAAAATGAAAACGTATTTCAATTGAAGGAAAAGTTCTACCATATATGATGTATAGTGATAGTGATATTGGAGAAAAAATATTTAAAATTTTAAAAATTCAAAATTTTGTTAAAAAAAATATCTAAGTGTTTTGCATGATGTGATGTAACATTTAGACAAATTTAAACATAAAAATGAAAAATACTACAATTGGAGAAAAAGGCTGAGATGGTTAAAAAATTATTTCAGATTAAAATGTAGTGTGATCGTGAAATTCACCTTATAATTTATAAGGCTTTTTTTTTTGTTTAGTAGATTCTGGATCGAATGACTGCTAATATTTATTCTTAATTATCCCTAAGTAGCTTAGCGTACTTTTTATTAAGAGATCTATATATATATATATATATAATAAAATGAGAGGAATGATTGAAAGAACAATATAATTCATAATATTGTGCTATAAAATGGCTTACAACTTGGTACAAGACTCATGTTAGCCGAGAGATGACTAGATGTTGAAATTTGAAATTGAATACTAATTTTGAAAATGTTTTAGTGGATTTGCTTAAATATTCGGTCTAATGAGAGCTTTTATATATATATATATATATATATTCAAAATTTAGTTGATATCCAGCCTTTATTAGGCTTGTGGTTATTTAGAATTGGTTGACATTTGGATTTTTATAGATGATGGGCTCACCGCAATGCACATCGCATCAAAGTAGTAAAAATATTATCCCACATAGATCAATAACCAAGTATCAACTAATTTAAAAATTATTATTAGCTTCATGGATTTAAAATGGGATGATTTTAGAATTTAATTAAATTAAACTACTAAATTCACTAGCAGAAGACAATAAAGTATTGCAATCAAGTTAAAAAAAAACCAAGACTTTATATTCATTATATTGTGTCATATGACATCAATAACAAGATTTATCCTATTAAAGAATTCCCCAATGCTAAAGGGGATTTATTTGAGTATACAAATTACCCCTTTTAGAGCACAATCCGGTGTCTACCCGAGTTAATTCCCTACTTTCATAGTCACTAACTCAAAATTGACCTATTGAGTTCTTGATAAATCAAATAATCTCTCAAATTAATTGGACACGCTTTCATGACCTAATCTATTTGTTCAAATATTGTAGATCCGACATTGTAATTCACCTTTTAGTTCTTCTTATGATGTCTAAGAACATGTCGATCTTGGCAGAGACAACCACATAGATAAATACGACAATATTTAAATCAAGCACAAATAAAATACTTTAATAGATAAAAAATCATGTTTTAAATCATGAACAACACAAAGGGTTATGCCCTAGTTTTGAATAGAAGTTTATGCTAACGCATACAATGTTCAAGGAGTAGATCTCTAAATATCTTAATTACAATTGACAAATAAAAGATGAAATTAATAGGGAAAGACAAATCTAGGACTCCCCCGTGAGGATCGGGCAAGAATACTTAAATCGGAGGTCTCCGGATGAAGAACTCACCATTGTCACAATAATAGTTGCCCCCTTGCAAAATCTCCTCCAAAAACATTTCCAAAAAGCCCTCCGAACAGTTGCCCCTAAATTTTGTTTGAAAATGAGCCAAATCGTGCAAGAAAATGATGTGAAATCACAGTTGGCAAATAAAATTATGACTGTGACAGATTTCACGGCTAGGCTGTGATTCTTTCTATGACATTTAGCAAAATATGTCTGATAGAATGACAGTTGTGACAATTTTCACAGGCACAATGTGACCTTTTTTTGTAAGGTTCTACCAAAGTGCACTAAGAGAATTATAGCTATGATAGAAAGCATGGGTGGGTCATGATTTCCACTATGCAAATTTCTTCAGTCTCCAGATCGAGGACTTCCTAGTTGTGACATCTATCATGACCCAACCATAATTTCTTTTGTGGTCTTCTAAAGATTATGATCATGACAGATTTCATGGGCAGACCATAATTTCTATGAAGCTCAGATTTGTATAAATTTTTTTTGGATGGCTTCTTCTCAATGTCTAGGATCCATTTATGGCTTTAGATCTTTCAAATTCTATCAAAATCTAGTAATTTCCCTTTGAAAAATGATAAAACTGAACCAAAGTGAAGATTATGAACAATTACAAGTATTTAAGTAAGAATGAGTATGAAAATTATAAATAAGGGAGATATTTTATAAAAAAAATATATTGAAAATACTATAAAAGCACAAGATATCAAATCTTCCTATATTGAAATTATTTCTTGTCCTCAAGCAACAAATTGATCAAAAGTTTATGCAAAATATGAAAGAGGTAACTGATATGTATTAAGCAAATTGCTAAGGTCTAATCTAATATATGTGGCGTAATCATCATATCAATAGATTCTTAAATGAATAAGCTATCCTTAGAATTTAACTTTTATTTTCACAATCCAAAACAAACAAGGGATACAACTTATAAAATATACTAAATCTCTATTTCATGAATTCACCTTATATACAATTAAATGCTACTATGATTTTGTTTATAAGAATAGGAACTCCAAAGTATTTTTTTTCTCTTTTTTTCTTTTTTTGATTTGATTGTGTCTAAATCATTCATCAGCCTTTTTGTGTGATGGTCAAACACTTGTGGTGAATACTCTCGGTTACTCAACTAGTAATAGGTTTAGAGTACACCAACCATATAGTTGATTAATGAAACTATTATCTTCTAGTTAACAGAGTTGTGACCGTCTTTAAATTATTTATCAACCTTTTTATGTGAAGGTCAAACCCTTATGGTGAATGTCCCTAGTTACTCAACTTGAGGTTAGGTAGCACAATAGAACTCTTAGCTAAAGGATAGCAAAGTTGAAAGTCATAAATGGTGCATACTCCCACACAGATATATGCTTTATTTTCTCCTTTTTTTACTTCCTAGGGATTTTGGAGTTTTCTTCCAAATAAATAACACGGTATACTAAATATGTACATAAAACCATTCAATCAATTTTAATTCAAAAATATAATACTCGTATGCATACCTCTTTTGTGATTGCGTGTGTCACTTTTGAAATTGCATTCCTTGGGTAACCCATTCATAGTAACTTATGAGCTTAGAGTATAAAACTAATAAGATGATATATACATAGGAAATAAGCTTAAGACTATAAATTGCCAAATCCATACAAATTCTTGCCATAAAAATAACCAACCTATAACCACACATGCAATCAAGTGAAAGATCGTCTACATGCCACTCCATGTAGAAAAAGTCAAACAATGTCATAGTCTAAAAATAGGTAAGAGTGCATCCACACGCAACGTCATGGCATCACAAAGTTCACACCCCATAATAATATCAAAAATAAACATAAGCAAACATAAAAGAAAGAGATACCCTCTACCTTCACAAAGGTTGCATAGTCCTCTATGAAGTGTAGTTAGAACCAATTAGGGTAAAGAGAGAGGATACTAACTAAGGTCTAACTATCATCCTCCCCATCATTAGTGTCATTGTCCTCCTCCTCGGAGTTAACTTCCTCCTAGCATATGTAGCCTCCTTCCTCGTTGGAAGGAATGCCATCACTAAACTTCTAGTGGAGGAAATCTTCAATGTCTCTTATGGTGTCCTACATAATCTTGAGGAAGCGTCCCTGACGAAAAACTTCCTCAAATAAGGCATGGAACTTGGGGTCATGGGAAGCAGTAGTGCAGAGTTGAGTGGGGGTAGGCGTCTAGTTATTGGCACCAGCATCTAGGATAATCCTCCAATTTACTCTATTGCGGATGGTGGTCCACTCCCTATTGGGCAAAGGCAATTTAGGCTTGTTGTGGGCTAAGTTTAGGTAGTAACTATCACCCTCACAGATGATCATCTTTATCTCAACACAAGACTCTAGATCGATGTGTGATCGTGCTCAATACCATAGGGATCAACCATGAGCACATTAGCCAGTGGTGTGATGAGGCTACCAAGAATGATGGATCCTTTCTTCGCTCTTGCCACTTTGTCAAATTTCATGGCAAGGGAAAAGCCAATGTCCACCCTAAAACTATGAAGCATGGACCATCAATAAAATAAAATAATCTGACAAATCATACCATCGCTTTCTCTGCATCTACAGATAGTATGGGCGAGTACTTGATGGACATAGCGGATGCACGGGTTGGAGAGAGACATGGCCTGGGCCATCTTTGCTGAGAAATAGGGCTCTAGGGATATGGAACTCCAAAACCTGTTCTCATTGTATTTGTGAGGAGGTCACCTAGATCTATCTTCTGGGAAGCTAAGAGTTTGGTTGAATTCCTTAAGTGTCATTCTTTGCTTTATGTTGGATAGCTTGAACATGATTTTTTCGGTGTCCCTATCATTGAAATTGTTGATTTTGACCTCCAAGGAACTTATGAGCTCCAAGATAATCGATATGAAGGTCTACAGTGCCTCTTAGGAAAAGCAGTTACAACCAATCTGTTGGAACATCCAAAGAACGTTTTCGTACAAGCCTAGTGTCACTAGAATTCGCCTTCAATGTAATTAGTATTTATGTTTTTATGAAGCAATAAACTATTATACCTCTCCGCCCGGTAAGCATTACAGAATTTGATTCCATATGGGTTGTGTGGCAAGTGTGATGAAGAAGAGATGGGAACTTTGCGGATCGTACACTTCTTAAATGGTGCCATCTCACAGAAGAGGTAGATTTCCAAGAAGAGTGGTTGGCATGAGTATCTACTGAAGGATGGAGGTTTCACTAGAAGATGAAATTTATCTTAGAAAATGTTGTGTCCACAAGTGCACGGATACTCGAAGTAATAATTAAGATATCGAACCACAAAGACCTCGTTTGCCAAGTACCGAATACTTGATTTCTTACTAGCTAGGCAACCGAAAATATGCAAGTAATCTATCGAAGGCTACACAAAAATATCAGAGAGAGAATCTAGGACTAGGGTTTCATTCACTTTAATTTTCATGACTAGATATGAATAGATGTTGGTCAGTCTAATTTCATTATGATAAACACATAATTCACTTAATAAGGAAATCATCTCGCTTTCGCGTAAACAATTTACAAGAACCAATCATCACTTTCGTGCAGGATCTATTCGATTGTTAAATAGAAGTGAATCATCAACAAAGAACTCAAGGATCACTTTCATGCATCCGAATTCTAAGTTAAAAATCTCAAGTGGAAACTCAAGGATCACTTTCGTGCATCCGAATTTCAACATAGGTTCTGCTTAAGGTTCTCCAACAATCTAATATTCAATTTCTTGCAATATCGTCATGTTTGTTTCATTAACTCAATCCTAGATCAGATTATCAATCATGGCATTAAACTTCTAAAATTAAGAAATAAGAACAAACCTAATTTCTTATGGTAAGCTCATAACATTCAATTTTAGGATTCCAAGTTCTCAAGCAAATCACCTTTCGGTCCTTATTGTGAAAACTCTAAAACATGCTTGATAATATGAATCTATGGAGAATTAAAGAGTAATTATCACAGAAGCAAAATTATCATACTAAAATTATACTTGACAAAATAATAAAAAATTCATCTAGTCATTAAAAAATCAAAGGGAATTACTCCCCCATGTCCCAAAAGAAGTTTAAGCTACCATGGTAGAAAGATTACAATAATCCATAGTATTAGAGGATTAAAAATCGAGGAGAAAAGGGAAAACAACCTTACAGCACGGCTGTAATGAAAATTATAGCCGTAATTCCTAGCGTGAACAGTGTCGGCGACGACTTCTTCGTTGATTTCTCTTCCGATCGATCTCCTTTCGCTCTGAAACTTCTGGGGTATCTACTTTTCATAAAAAAATTCATTGGCTGCTCTACTTGCTTTCTGCATGTTATAGCTTATTTTGCCTCCAGATCCAGAAATCTTCAAAAGCAACTGTCTTCCACCTCTAGCTACCACTGCATCTGCGTCTGACATCACTGTTTCTAGCCGTCGACACTGGATTATCACCACAGCAGCCTCTTATTTCTTCTGCTGCTTCTGTTTTGATTTATTTATTTATTGGAAAATCTTATGTATGGAAATCACCCAAAATACGGCAGTGCTCCAACATTATGGTAGTACGGGAAAATATGGTACCGTAATGATAATTACGGCACTGCCGTAATTTGTGTTTTGGGTCCGATTTGCGAGAAATTTGTCATGCATCCTCTTCTTGATGATGTCAACTCTTCCATGTATTTGATTTTGCTTGAAAATGCCTAAAAATAGTGCCTTTTTACCTGAAAATCATCAAAAACTAAAATAGAAGTAGATTTTGCAATACTTGATAAATTTGGTACAAAAATATGCAAAAGAGCTTCAATTTAGCATGAAAACATATACGAAATGATACAAAATATACTATTATTTTGGTGTCATCAACTACAGAGAGAGGAGTGCTATATCGTCCTCCTCATGGTAAGAATGATAGTGATGGTTGGCATTCTGTGGTTGAAAAGGTAGATTCTTTACATAATAGACTTGACTCTCTCCAATTACAACCTACAACAGTTTTATCTGTTACTTGTGAAGTTTATGGAAATTCTGGGCATTATTCTGAGGAGTGTAAAATTATTACTGATCAGGGTTCTAAGAAAGTTAATGTTGTTGGGGGGGGGTATAATTAAGGTAGAAACAATGATCCCTACTCTAATACCTACAACCCTGGATGGAGAAGTCACCCAAATTTGTCTTGGAAAAATAATAATAACCCTGGATAAAGGATATCAACAAAAGCATCAAAATCAAAATCAGCCCCAAGAACCTAATTTAGAATCTTTGCTTATTAAGTTTATGGCAAAACAAGATCACAGATTTGAAGAGCTAAATGATAAGATTAGTTAGCTGACTGTGCACAATAAGCTTTGAGAGACACAGATAGCACAACAAGCTAGCACTGCTTATAGACCCCTAGGAAAATTACCTGCCAAACCTGAATCTAACCCTAGGGAACATTGTAATGCTATCACAACTAGGAGTGGAAAACAGTTAGAGGACCCAAGGGGATCACTAAATTATGATAAGACAGCCTAATATTGAACCTCGCAATGAACCAGTTTTGGAATCACAACCTGCACATGTGCAGTCCCATCCTAGCTCTCCACCTTCTAAGGAGGATGAGCCTTCACAGAATGGTGATTTGCCTTGTAAAGTTGATATTCCTAGACCTAGTTCACCACCACCATATAGGCCACCTATACCTTTTCCCAGAGGATTGTGCAAGCCAAGTTAGATAGGCAATTTGGGAACTTTCTAGATATTTTAAAAAAGCTGTATATTAACATTTCATTCATTGATGCTTTATCTCAAATGCCTACATATTCTAAATTTATGAAAGAGATTTTCTCCAGTAAAAGAAAAATAGAGGACTATGGTACTGTGGCATTAACTAAGGAATTCAGTGCTATTATTCAAAATAAGTTGCCACTGAAATTAAAAGATCTAGGTAGTTTCTCTATTCCTTATCTGATTGGAAGTGTGGTTTTTGACCGAGCCTTATGTGATTTAGAGCCAGTGTGAGTATAATGCCTTTGTCTGTGTGTAGGAAACTGGATATGGGAGCTCCTAAACCAACTTCTTATCTTTGCAGCTCGCTGATCGTTCAGTGAAGTATCATGTAGGTATTCTTGAGGATGTTCCGATCCAAGTTGGTAAGTATTTTGTACCAACTGATTTTGTAGTTCTCGAGATGGAAGAAGATGCAAAAATTTCTATTATTCTTGGTAGACCGTTCTTAGCCACTGCAGGAGCAATTATTGATGTAAAGAACGGTAAACTCACTCTAAATATTGGTGATAACAAAATTGAGTTTGATCTGAATGATTCCATGAAGAAACCTTCATATACTAGTTCATGCTGTAGATGATGTAGTTTATGATCTTGGTTTCTTATTTGATAATCCTTCTGACTTTGATATTGATTCTTGTGATAATTCTTATGTTGAAATTCATGATTCCAATTTCAGTTCTGATTCTAGTGCTGAATCTCATTATATGTTGGACTGCACTATATTTGATAATGAAGAAGAGAAAATTCCAAAAGTAGAACTTAAAGCTTTACCTAATAATCTTCGCTATGAATTTCTTGGCCCCTAACTCTACTTACCCTGTTATTGTTGATGCTCAATTAGATGAAAGGGAGACTGATTTGCTCTTGAAGGAGTTGAGAATATATAGAATGGTAATTGCGTATACTATTGATGATTTAAAGGGAATTAACCCTTCTTTTTGTATGCACAGGATTCATATGGAGGAGGAGCACAAACCACATGTGGATTTCCAAAGGAGACTCAACCCATCTATGAAGGAAGTTGTAAATAAGGAAGTTTTGAAATTGCTTGATGCAGGTATTATCTATCCTATCTCTGATATTAAATGGGTAAGTCCTGTGCATTGTGTTCCGAAAAAAGGAGGTGTCACAATTATGAAAAACAAAGATAATGAGTTGATTCCTGTTAGAATAGTAACTAGTTGGCACATGTGTATAGATTATAGGAAATTAAATGCAGCCACTAGGAAAGACCACTTCCCCTTACCTTTTATTGATTAGATGGTTGAGAGACTTGCAAATCATTCTTATTTTTGCTTCTTAGATGGATATTCTGGTTTTTTTCCAAATTCCTATACATCATGATGACCAAGACAAGACCACCTTTACTTGCCCATATGGTACTTTTGCATATAGAAGGATGCCTTTTGGTTTGTGTAACACACCTGCTACCTTTCAGAGGTGTATGATAGCCATATTTTCTGAATTCCTTGAAGACTTTATGGATGTTTTCATGGATGATTTTTTTGTATATGGTTTCTCTTTTGATGATTGTTTGGCTAATTTATCTCGAGTCTTGCAGAGGTGCAAAGAAACTAATCTTGTCCTTAATTGGGAGAAGTGTCATTTCATGGTTAGACAAGGAATAGTTTTGGGGCACCTTATTTCAGAAAGGGGGATAGAAGTTGACAAATCAAAAGTTGAAGTGATTGAGAAGCTAGCACCACCCACAACAATTAAAGAGATCAGAAGCTTCTGGGGACATGCAGGATTTTACCGGCGCTTTATTAAAGATTTCTCTAAACTTGCTAAACCACTCACTAATTTACTTTGTAAAGATGCTAAATTCGATTTTGATGAGAATTGTTTGCTTGCTTTTCAGGAATTGAAGAAAGCCTTAATATTAGCACCTATCATGCAGCCACCTGATTGGGAATTGCCTTTTGAGCTTATGTGTGATGCCAGTGATTTTGTTGTAGGATCAGTTCTAGGCCAAAGGAAGGAAAAGAAGCCTTATGCGATTTATTATGCTGGTAATGCTTTGGATGAGACACAAAGGAATTACACCACAACTGAGAAGGAACTTTTAGCTATTGTTTTTTCTTTTGATAAATTTAAATATTATTTGATAAATTCAAAAGTTGTGGTGTACACTGATCATACAGTGGTTAAGTATTTGATGTAGAAGAAAGATAGTAAACCGCGTCTACTTAAATGTATTTTGCTTCTACAAGAGTTTGATTTGGAAATAAAGGACAAGAAAGGAACTGAAAATTTTGTTGCGGATCATCTTTCGAGGATAGTTGTAGAAGATGATAAAGGTGATACAATCAATGATTCCTTTCCTGAGGAACAACTCTTGAGTATTGAACAGATCAAGGCTCCATGGTATGCAAATATAGAGAATTATCTTGTTGCTAATGTTTTTCCTCTTGATTTGAGCTATCAAGGAAACAAGAAATTCTTAGCTGAGGTACAACACTATTTTTGGGATAAACCTTATGTATTTAAAAGATGTGCAGATGGAATATTTAGAAGGTGTATCCTCAAAGAGGAGATCAAGGATATATTATTTCAGTCTCATGGATCAACTTATGGAGGGCACGCTAGTACTGAGAAGACTATTTTTAAAGTATTACAATCTGGATTCTATTGGCCCTCAATCTTTAAGGATGCTTGGGGGATTGATTTTATGGGACCTTTTCCATCATCTAGAGGTAACAAATATATACTTGTTGCAGTAGATTATGTTTCCAAATGGGTAGAAGCCATTGCTTCACCTACTAATGATTCCAGTGTTGTGGTAAAGATGTTCAAGAATATGGGGTAAATCATAGAGTTGCAACACCTTACCATCCCCAAACAAGTGGACAAGTTGAGATATCAAATAGAGAAATCAAAGGGATATTAGAGAAAACAGTGTCAAGAACAAGGAAAGACTGGTCCTCCAAGCTTGATGATTGATAGTCGTTCCGCAAGTATACGGACTATCGAAGTAATATAAATGTATCGATCCCACAGGGACCAAATACCAAGTACCGACTGATTTAATTATCGCAAGCTAGACGATCCTTTACGGGGTGTGAAATGGTTGCTAAATTAAGACTTAAGAGGTAAGTACAGTAACTAAAATGAAAAGCAAGTAATCACGCGACTAGGGGTCCAAGGATGCAAGGGATCAGGGCTAGGGTCCACCACCTTGACGTGTTATGCGTGGGTGAGATAACCATATGAAAGTCCTTTTTTAGTCCTAGGGTAATCCAAAGATGCGCAAGTTTTCCTCTCTCGAGCGATGCAACTTGCAGCTAGGTGCTTACCTGATTAAACGTCTACTGTCGTAGTACGCTAAACCGAATAAATCCAGTGAGCACCGGATTGTGCATACCATCCCATCATTTGTACATGTTGTCCCCTCTCGAGGATGCAACAAGGTGCTTATACGATTAAACGTCTACCGTCGTAGTACGCTCAACCGAACAAACCCAAAGAGTGCAAAATGATACACACTACCCGTACTCAATCAACTACTCTCGTATGGTGATTGAGATACTCCTGCCTAGGGTATCCAACATCCGGACATACCTCTCAGCAATACCAAATATCTAAAAGCATAAAGATAACAAAATGATAAACTCCATTCATATGGTGCAACTAGGCAAAATAGAAGAATCTAGGGTTTGTCAAATAAAGTTACGATCCATGCATAGGCTTTCCCTAACCCCGAAACAAGATTAAGCTACAATAATCATTGTCCAATGCAAAGCATAGAGAAATCTCAGTGTAACATCCATGGATAAACAACGAGAATGAGATAAAGGAGAAGAGGAAGATAGGACTCCCTCAAGGAGGAAGAAGCCGCCTGGTTAGGTCTTCTCCTTCCTCTAATCCGTCGTCTACCCCTTCCCGCTCTCGCGGCGAAGGATCTCTTCTCCTCTTCGTTTGGTCGCCGGTTCCTTTCTCCTTGCCGCCGCCTCTTCACGTACGTGCGTGAATGAATCGATCTTCAATGCCCTAGCATGTAAAGGGCATTTGCTTTTTGTCCTCCTCTTCTCTATCGAATTCCCTCTTTGCCCTTACAAATCCTCCATTGCAGTGTAGGGAAAACGAGGGGTAAAATCTGGAAAATCGGCGTCAGGCGACACAGAAGCCACGGGGCATGATTCTAGTCGCTGGGTAGGTCGTGGTTCTCGCTGTGAACGCTGATCCAGCTGAAAATAGTTGTATTCCCTCGCTTTTTCCCTGAAATGAGGTAAAAACACAAAAGAGTGTAGACTCCGAAGATATTGTAATAATTCGAAGTATAATCAAGTGTAAATGCAAGAATAGTGAAGATATAACGGTAAAATTGCATAGGAATCTCTATATAAAAATGATTTAACAATGATGCACTTTGGGCATACTGGACTTCTTTCAAAACACCGATAGGTATTTCTCCTTTTCAATTGATTTATAGAAAATCATGTCACCTTCTTGTAGAGCTCGAGCATAAGGCATTATGGGCAATCAAAACGTTGAATTTTGACTTGAAGAACGCGGGTGAAAAACGAAAGTTACAATTGAACGAGCTTGATGAAATTAGACTCTCCCCTTACGAAAACGCATGGATCTATAAAGAGAGGACTAAAAGATGGCATGATTGGCATATACTTAAAAAGGAATTCCAACTAGGTGAATTTGTTCTTTTGTTTAATTCTAGGTTGAGACTTTTTCCCGATAAACTTAAATCTCGATGGTCTGGACTTTTTTAGGTTAAGAAGACATATCCATACGGAGCTGTTGACATATGGAGTGACAGAATGGGGTGTTTAAGGTTAATGGTTAGAGATTCAAACATTACTTCCATGAGGAGTAGATTGAAGAAGGAGAAAAAGTTTTACTTGATGAACCATGAGCAAATCCGAGTGCAGAACGGTCAAGCTAATGACCACTAAGTTAGCGCTTCTTAGGAGGCAACCCAAGCACTTTTTCTTTTGTTTTTGTTTTTGTTTTTGTTTTATTTTTTTCTTTAGGACTAACTTTTTTCTTTTTCTCTTTGTAGATAAGTTTAGATTGATTTTTTAGTGATAAACAACAATCTTTGAATTTTTGGACAGATTACGGTATTGCTGTAACAATTTTTACGGTATCGTACTACCGTAATGAATTTCATCAACCGTAATTTTGGTCCATTTTCATCCAAAAGGTTTTACATATTTTACGACACCACCATAATGCTTTTCACTATACCGTATTTTTGAGTCATTTTCGACCAGAAAAGTTTCTAAGAGTTATGAAGATTACAGTAGTGCCGTAATTGTTTTACGGTACCGTATTTTTGGGTCATTTTCTTACAAAAACTTTTGGGATTTTTAAGCAGATTACGGCAACGGCATATTTACTTTACGGTACTGTAATCTTTTGGACCCACACGAATCCTGGTATGGTATTTAGAGTTTGGGTGCCGTGTTTTTAGGGGTTTGACCTTGAGATCACACCAACCTCTAGTTTTCTTCGATTTCTTGCTTCCTAATCCTTCGGCGATCCTTCCTAAACCTTTTCCAACCGATTTTCCCTGAGATTTTGAGATTTTTGATCTCGATCGAGCCCAGCTGTTGTTCTTCCGCCAACTTTCACCCCTGCTTTGATTTTCTTCATTCAAGCTTCAATCCAGCCGGTTCCTGCTTCAAGAATCTTCGGGAAAGGTGGAAGATCTACCCTTGAATCTTTGGAAGTTCAATTGTAGCTCGAAAATCTAGCTTTGGGAGCTTGATTCTGAACTTGTTTGAAGCCTTGTTCGCCGCAATTGGTAACAGTACTGTTCATTCCAGTTTTTCTCTAAGTGCTCAAAATCTTGCTTCCATTTCTCATGGCACCAATGAAGAGAGTTGTTTCTAAGAGAAAGGGGAAAGCCCCAGCTCACCATCGAACCCATATGGGATAATCTTTAGAGATGAAGTTCAAGAACAAAGGTACAATCATCTGCTTACCAGGCGCATTGTGAAGACTAAATATGTGGATATGCGAGCATTAGAGATTTTGGGACTCAAGGAGGATCTCCTATGGATGTTCGATCAGATTGCAATGAAGAAATTCTTTGACATGACTCCTCAGACCTATCTACCTTTAGTACTGGAGGTTCTTAGCAGCCTAGAGATGGACTGGGATGAGTACACTGATCGCTCAGCTACAAGGGAGATTTGATTCCCGATGGCCAATGAAGAAAGGAAGCTTACACTTAGAGATATTTGACATATCTTTCATTTTCCAAACGAAGGGTGTACCAAGCCACCGATTGGGTTCATCGAGAATGTCTTCTGGAACCAAATCACCGCAGAAACCAGATTCTCTCCTTCCTCAGCAAGAGCTACCAGCATCTCCAACCCGTGCATCAAATATGCCCAGCGAGTTCTAGCTCATACCGTTTTCAGGCGAGGGGACAGTGACGGTATGGTCCGTCATTCTGAATTATTCTTCCTTTGGTGCATGCTTCACGGGTATTTTGTGGATTTTGCTTTCTTTTTCATGAAACATTTGGACAAGGTAGTTAGAGCTAAGAAAGGCACGATAGTGATAGGAGGATTCCTCACTCCTATAGCACTTTATCTGGGGATTGAGCCCTATGATATTCAGGTTGCCAGGGGCAATGCCAGGATTGACATTGAATCCTGCATTGCCATGAAAATGATTGTCAGGGATGGAGACACGTATTGTTTGATTCTGCAGCCTAGGCTTCCTACTTTGCCATTGCCAAACCCAGGGAGAACCACAGTGCAAAACTAAGAAAACTGGAAGCTATCCCCGAGTGCTGCTGCTTATGCCGCCCCTGCACCTGTGGATTCTGTACCACCACCACTGGCTGCCTGGGGTGATGACCCATTTTGGATGGGTATAGATTCTTCACCTTCTAGAGTTGCCGATCCACCACCGCACAGAGCTACCAGATCCTCCTCAGATCGTGCAGCCCTAGATCAGAGTGGGTAGCAGAGCTATCAAGACCCTAGTTTCCAGGCTCTTTCTGCCGATGTACACTGATTGACATCTACCGTGGGGAGGATATTTGATTATGTGGTGCATATACATGATGACGTTGAAGAAATCAAGGACTACCTTCGTCTCAAGCACAGTGGTGATGGAGAAAGAGGATCTCAGGGTGACCCCTGGATGCCACCCCAGCTGAGGGAGATGACGAGGAGATGGATTCTAATGAGTAGAGCTTTGTGAGTATTTTTTTTTCCTTATCTATTTCTTTACTTGTGTTTTATTGATTGATAATGATTTTATACTCTTGTAGGGAAGGATGACTCTATCATACGTCTTGTGTCCGCCTGCTACTGATCCTCAATTCTGAGTTATAACTGCCAATTCTTTTTCTATATGGGTGTATTGAGATTTTTATGATACTTGATTTGATGGTAATTCGATGTGGTTGTATAACTTTGTATGCTTTGCATGGATGACGTGATATGGTTTTGTACACCAAGTGTTAGTGCGTTCTTATGATTTGGATGGTTGAAGTCAAGATCTATAATGATATATTTTTCTGATCTATTGAAAATTTTGATGCTGTGATGAAGATGTGTAGAACGAATTCATGAAATTACTGCAGTTATCATACCAAAATTTTTTTTTGATGATAAATTACTGTACATGACAATACTTGAGAATTGGAAATAAACCTAATATGCTGAATTTATTTCTTTGATATAATTTATCTGTTAGAATTTTCCATTGATTAATACATGAAGTTTTGGGTAAATATATTGTTTAATGAATGAAATTTGAAAGAGAAATAACTCCTTTAAATAAAATGAGCATATGTTGTATGATTTTTGGATTGATATCAATTGATTAAACCTAGTAGATCATTAAAGTCCATCTTGTCATTTGTTGGGAAGAAAGAATCCAAAATCCAAAAAGAAAAGTGACTCCCCTATTTGGCACTACGAAAAATTGGCAGTGGGACCTAAAGACATGGGTTGAAGTCTGAAAAGAATAACTCCTCTTCTTGGCATTGTATTTGCAATGGTACTGAAGATAAGAGTTGAAATTCAATTAAAAAGTATGTATCTATGTGGGTGCATGTCATGAGAGAGATTCTTTGACATTAACTCTTCTATCTCAAAAAGATTTCTTCCTACTTAAAGAGATATGAGTTCTATTATGTTGGTTATGTGACCAATATATTCTAAATTTGTCACAAGAAGAAAGGTGATATTCATTTTAGAAAATGTCAAAGATACATAAAAAGTAGAGAGAAAATTTGAGTGGAAAAAGATTTTGAGGTTCCTATTCCTGTAAACAAAGACATCATGGGCTCAAAACTAAAACTAGGTGAACTCATGAGATTGAACTTCTATTTATACACATTGTGAAATTTTATTTGATTTAGTCATGGATCTTAAAGATTGAATTCGGAGGACGACATATTTATTTGAAATTTTAAGTTGTTATTTCATGTGAATTTTTCATAAGTAATTGTATCTTAGAAATTTATTCATCATCTGAAAGTTTATTTCCATAATCAGTGTTGATTTCTTTATTTGCTTGAGGACAAGCAATGTTTGAGCCTTATGTATTTTGATGACTCTAAATTTCATAGCATATTTCTTGCTAAATCCATTGCACTTGTGGGTCATAATCATGCTCATTTGCTTATTTTTATGATTTATTTACCAAACGTTTCAGAATCTACACCTTTCTTGGGTTTTGATCAATTTTAGATAAAAGGCATCATTATCATGAGTTTTCAAGCAATTTGAATGTATGAGCGAATTCTAATCATCAAGAGGTGATTATACATCAAGTTTCACGTCGATTGTGTTCTTGTCATTGTGATCGAGTGTTGTTTTGTTGTGATTGGCCATGTCGTGCCTCGGTGGCTAGATCATATATGCATAGGGTTTGCTCATATGTATTGTGAGCTTAGATTGTGTAGGACTTGTATGCGCCACACATATGTCTAGTTTGTTGGCATTGTGAATTTGCACAGGGCGCTACTCTTGTGTGCAAAGAGGTTGGAGGTAGGTGCCTAACCAATCCGCGCTTTTGCATTATTTGGCCAAGACAAGGGATTGAAGGTTTTCTATGCTCTAGGGTTCAGGGGACAGTGATTTTCATCTAGGGAATAGTGTGGGGGCAATACATTTGGTTTAGCGTAGAGAGCACAGGGATTTACTTAGTAGCATATTGATTGTGTACGCAGGGATGCACGGGGCATAGTCAGATTGCCGGGGCTATAGTGATTTGGTTGTGGGCGGGGTTGACAAAGGGCGATGGGTGCACGGTGAGTTTACACAATTGGTTCTCCGCTGTGCGCAATTGTGTAAGTGGGAGACTAACGGGTCGAGGACACGTGCCATCACTCCTTCGGTTTTCTATTTGGTGAAAATTGGGGTGTGACATGCCTGACGAGTCGAGGACTCGTGCCATCACTCCTTTGGTTTTCTATTTGGTGAAAATTGGGGTGTGACAGTGGGGGGAGGGGAGGGGGACATGCCCCAGGGCTTAGGGGCTATGCCCCCCTCCCCCCAATACCCCAGCACAGAGTCTGCCAAATGTGTAAAATTAGGCGAGCTAGGGCTTGGGAAGCCTTATGCACATAGGTGGCACTCTACATATTGAGTGTTACATACGTTTTAACCCTATCAAAATTTTTCTAGATTACGGGGTCTAGGATCATTAACCAGAGGGCCAAGAGAAGCGAAGGCTATCCACAATAAAATAAAAACCTCATCCACTCACTTATGTTCCCAAGCTAACGAGTCGGCTACATAGCAAGCTCGCACCCAAACCAGCCCTGACGCTAAGTCATTTTTCTCCTTTTCTTTTTATTGCGAACTTGCCTCGTCTTTGTTTTCTTTTTTTTTTTGTTTCTTTTTTTTTTCTTTTTCCAAATACAGCCTACTCACATGATACAAACCTCACTTACACTCTTTCTCATACAAGCATCTATGGATAGCAAAGGAGAGTGAGCAGTTGGGGTATTCAGGTACCCGCACTTAGCGATTTGCAGCAAGAGCCTTTAGCTTAGTTCAGCACACACACACAAGCAACATAATATCACAGCCACATCACATTTTCAGCACAAGGAATTAAGCAGCAAACCCAAAATCTACATCTATAGCATCAATGAGAAAATCATATCAGGAAGCTATCAAATACGAGGCATGACCTAGCCAAAATCCACGCCTAAGCAGCCACTCAAACAGGCAAGGGATCAGCTAGACATACTGACTCGGGACTGCAATCTAGCAATTGTATATAGAGGACGAATTCAAGAAATTCAAGGGCACGACCTAGCCTGCATGCATCAATATAAAATCCAACCAAGAACCACGCAAGAAAACCAGCGGCAATCACCTTCTATAAGAGAAGTATAGGGATATACCTAGCCCAGCTAGTGGGCTGTTAATCAGGGCTGGCGCAAGTCTATAGAACCACCACCCTTGTAAGGCTCTTCAGTTGCCTGGGTGGCCTTTACGCATGCTTCAATAGAGGAGCTTGCAACAACTCCCACACTACTCTTCTCCAACCCAGGGGACGTAGGCCCGTACCCTACATGTTGTCAACCCAGTGGCTGGATTAGAGATAGGGTGCTGCCAGAGTTCTGGCTTAACAAATACCACCCAACATATGGTAACAAAGGCCACGTCCAAGAGAAAGCAATAGCTCACGCCATCCAGCCCAATATACTTGGGGGTTGTGTGAGTTCAATGGGGAGCAGCAAACACACACAAGAGGGTTAGCCAAAGCATGTGTTCAAAGGAGGAACCCGCAGGTAGCAGGCCTTCAGAGTGCTACCGCCCTCTTGGGGATTCAAGGATGAATCCCAGCTCGTCTAGCTATGGGGAAGAACCCATTTGGCCACCGGACGCCCTTGTTCCTAGCATCAAATGCAGAGCAGGGAAGCTTGCGGATATCACAGTCCTACCCAGGTCATAATCCTGGTCGCTGACTTGTAGAGGGGAAGTAGAGAGTAGCGTACACACACAAGAGTAATGGACACACTCTACTCGAAGGAAATCAACCAAAGAACTCACACAAATGCACGGAGGAAGCCGCCATTATCGCCAGGAAAATCGCCATGAAGATCGTACGAGAGAGAAGGTCTCACCTCCAAAGCTTTATGTAGATGGTAATCTCCTAATCCTTCTTCTCCTTTCCTGAATTCCTTCTCCCTTTCACTAATCTTGCATGCAGGGACACTTGGCGTGAGCAGCAAGGTCCAGCACACGGGATTAACAGAGATGACAGGGGATTAAGTCCCATCACCTCTTCTAATCCCACTTACGGAAGCTGCTGCTAATTTCAATTCACAATTGCAATCAACATTGCCAAGAGGTCAATGCCAATTTCAATTGTCACTAGCTTCAAATCTCTCTAAGTATAAAACTCAGCAACACATAAAATAAGTAAATGTGTATGCCTCGATCCAAGTGCCAAGTGTCCATACCAGTGTGTTTGCCTCCTCAATCCACTATCCTCTACATGTGAACATCCTAGGTCAGCCCATGGGTAAAAACTGCAGGGAGGGAGTCAGCATAGCCAGGCATCACCCTGACTAGCCCTTGAGCTAAGATGCCACCCTTGGACTTGCCCTCTCTGTCGGGACTAGATCGGAATCAGGACTCACTGATCCAATGCCCTAGACGAAATCCATCATCCCCCAGTCCCTGGACCAACGACGCCTACTGGGTCATGCAGTCGCATACCCAACAACCCCTTTTGTGGGTCAGTAGCCAGTTCACGATTGTGTCAGTCTACAATGCGTCCATCGCCTAAAGCCCTAACACGAGCCACACCCGCGTAGCGGGCCCTGACGTCCTACTATCAAGATCCGTGTCACCGCCTTGTAGTACTCTAGCTTTCGTGTCGCTGATCCTTTGACTAAGCTCGAGCTATGTCTGCCATGCTTCCGCGCACCAGGCTCGCTTGCATAAGCTGGCACACTATCATGCGCCAAGGTTTCTGCTCGCTCGCCCTTGCACTGAAGCTAATGGTTGCGCCCGCAGTCCAATCGTCAACCATACGGATTAGACGCCTACTTGCACAGAGGTACCCAGCAGGTGAGCCATACAATCTCGTCGTTAGGCGAACTACTGCGTCAGTCCACTCCATCCCATCTCATGTGAGAGCGAGCTCATCACAAGAGCTCTGGCACCAACAACAACTCTCTGCCGTGGTGGAGGTTCGATTGCAGCTATGCTGCCGTATCTATGACCAAATAGTGGGAGGATCCTCCGACACGTGTGATCCGTCCAACAAGGACGTGGTCTCATCCAAGACGAGCCAGGTGCCAACAGTGAACATGAATACGCATGTATGAAAATCCACATGCCATTATATATATATATATATATATATATATATATATATATATATATATATATATATATATATATATATATATATATATATATATATATATATATATATATATATATATATATATATATATATATATATAATAGAGCCTGCATGTTCACTCGGTCAACGTCAAGGGTGAGACGACGATCGTAATACAATCCTGAGTACAAGATGGGGGTGCTCAAGCCTCAGGTGCATCACACTAAGGGTAGTGAGTGGTCGTTCCCCCAGGGGCCTAGGGGCTATGCCCCCCAACGCTCCGAGCACAGAGTCTACCAAATGTATAAACTTAGGCTAGCTACGGCTTGGGAAGCCTTTTGCACAAAGGTAGCACTCTACATACTGGGTGGGGGGGGGGGGGAGGGACATGCCCCAAGGTCCTGGGGGCTATGCCCCCAATACAGAGTCTACCAAATGTGTAAAATCAGGCTAGTGAAGGTGGGGGGACAAGCCCCCAGGGCCTGGGGGCTATGCCCTTCAACGCTCCCAACACAAAGTCTACCAAATGTTAGGCTAGTCATGGCTTGGGATGCCTTTTGCACATAGGTGGCACTTTGAATACTGAGGGTGGGGGGGGGGGGGGGGATATGCCCCCATCCCAGTATGCAGAGCACTAAATGTGTAAAATCAAGCTAGCTAGGGCTTGAGAAGCCTTCTACATATCGGTGGCACTCTATATACTAGGTGTTACAGCCTAAAACACCCATATCAAATGTTTTTCTTATGGGGGTCTAGGATTGTGTACCAGAGGCAAAGCTATCCTTGAACAAAAGTAAACCTTACCCACTCCCTAATTTCCCGGCCAACGAATCGGCCTCACAGCATAACACACATCCACCATCCCTTTTGGCTTTTATGATGTTTCCCCTTTTCTTACAATTGCCTCTTTCTTTTCTTTTATAAGTATTCTTTCTTTTTCTTTACATCCACCCACAAGTGTTACAAACCTCACCACACTCTTCCCTTACAAGCATCTAAGGGATAGCCAGATAGAGTGGGAGATGGGGTATTCAAGTACCTCGCGTGTCACGCCCTAAATTTTGTGCTAAATTTTTGCCTTAAAATTCTCGAGCGTGATGGCACAATCTACACACCCTCTGTGTAAATTGCCAGCCAACACTCTATATGCGGAAGTTAACCAAGATCTTCAGCACTGACAAAACTCCTCTGAATCCACTACGCTCTCAGGGGTGAGCTCTGATGGAACTGAGCTCCAAGGCTGATCTGATGGAACTGAGTCCTAGCCTTCTCCTAGCCCTAGACCTAGGTCAATAAGTGGCGGGTGGCAAGCACATGTTGCTTCTCAACCCCATATGCTCACTTAATGACGGCCTTAGACCTAAGCGCCCTGTAAATGACACACACACAAGCGCTGGCAGTTCACAAGATAAGGGCACTAGACATATGCCCAAAACCCTAATACAGATATCAACAACTACACAGCGAGCGAGCTCCTTGCAGAAGCACGGCGCTTGCACAAGTCACAAGCTAAACACACTGGACAATATAATAACAACCCCTCCAAGGATACAACCTCGGGTATGAGCAGAATATCTCTTCCAATGTGGATAGAGATACTAACAATAAACTATCAACTACTCAACAAGACATGGTGTTCATACAATGTTCATACAATGTAATGCAAAGCAATAAGCTTAAAGCAAGTAAAGTATACCACTCCAACGCTAGGCTAAGTGGTGATGAAGTTCAGCCCGTTGCTCCCTCGAGGTGGCCGAACTTTCTCCAAACACTCCTCAAGCGCAAGCCCTTGAGGATCCACCCTAGAGTCGCCCCTCTAGGTGGTTTTGATGCCTCAATGTGTTCCTTAGTTCCAAGGAACACCCTCAGCCTTCTATGGACAGCACCTCAGCCGCCCCCAATTATGGATGAAGATCAAGTGGCGCCACCAATCTTGGATGGCCGCCGGCCTCCTCTTCCTCCTCAAAGCTTTCGGCCCTCCTTTCCTCCAAGGAGAACAACTCCAATGCTCAATGGGACTCTCGGCCAAATAGATGAATGAGTGATACCTCCTCAATCAACTCGCCACCAAGGTCCAAAGATATGGGAACTCTCGGCCAAACAAGCTGAAGATGGCCGAATGTGAGCTCCCTCAAGAATCCGCCACCAAGCTCCAAGCTCCTCTCGGCCAAGGTGGGAAATGGAGGTCGAAAGTGTGAGCTCCTCTCAAGCACTCGCCACCAAGATGGATGAAGGGATTGGGGAATGAGTGAGCTCCCTCAAGCTCCTCTCCAAATCGGCTAGGGTGGAAGAAGATGAAGCTTTCGCCTTCTTCCCCAAAATGTCGCCCTCAAGTCGCCTCCAAGATCCCCAAATCGGATTCAATTGAAATCAGCCCCCAAAAAATCGAGATCCCCTTTTGCTTAAGTGATTTGGGCCATATGGATGAAGAAGCCCTTATCAAGATGCGCCTCCTCGTTCTTTTAGCTAATGACCCAAGCTCGGGTTGGTCCTCTCATGCAACATAAGGCTTTGGCTCCCCATAGGTTTTGGGTTCAAATCTCACCCATGACATATTTTTTTGCCAAGCTTGTACACCTCTATACAAGCCCAAATATTGCGCCATGGTCCATGTAGCCTTCTACATTGAACCAAACATTTTTGCAAGTGCATGCTCCTTGCCATGTACCTACAAAACATCATAACACAAGAATTAGCATCCTAACTTCACTACTTCTTATGTCTCCTCCAACTTTACCCCCTTCATCCGTACTCATAACCTCCATGAGTCCATGGGATAGGCGGGGTAGTACCCCAAAGTACCCCGGGCGTCACACCGCGTATTAGCACTTAAGCACAGCACTGAGCTTGGCTCATATTGCATACACACAGCAGATAAATACAAGCATTAACCAAATAAGCATAGCTCAGCCACATGCACAATCCCAAGTAAACTCAAGTCACAAGCCAAGCACAGCTAAACATCAAGGCACATAAGTAAGCATAAATTCAAATGGGGCACAGCCTGACCTAAATACGGAGATCACGGGGCTCAACCTAGCCCAAAGACCCCGCATGCAGCAGGAATAAGAGGTGTTACTGCCCCTGGGAACTCAAACAGAGTTCATGCATCACCCAGCCACATGCATCTGGTACTGTTGGCCGCTGGGGATGACACGTCCCGCAAGTGCACAGTTATGTCGGAGTAATATAAAAGATGTCGAATCCCACAGGGAACAAGGTTGAGTACCAGACAATCTGAGTTTTAATAGCTAGGCGAATCGAAACGTGGTTTTGAAAACTAAAATCGAAAACAAAGCAAGACAAGCAATCACAACTACGCCGGTTAAGAGTAAATATAGGAGAGATATTGGGGCTATGGTTTCCACCGTACTAACTATTTCAATCGCACAAGATAGATATTAATTATTTGGACTATTAGTTTTGCATAAGGAATCTAACCCTAGGGTACAAGGTGCCCTCTCTCGAGTGTACACCCCGATGTTAGGCTTAGATCGACCTCCTACTCTCGCGGTCAATCGCTCTAAATGAACCCAATGAGTTCTATGGCAGATTATGAAACCCTCGAGCGAATACCAAACACTCTCGTGTCAAGGTATCGCAAGTTTTACTTGGGATTGTGCAATCCCCCCTAGAAAATAAAAAATTAAATGAGAAAGAGATTAACAGTCTAAAACACTAACTAATAGCAAGAAGAAATTATGCATAAAAACTAAAATCAATCAAAAACTTGGGTTGCCTCCCAAGAGCGCTAAGTTTAGGTCGGTAGCTCGACCATTAGAGTTTTCAGAGTTGCAAATTTGTGGGGTCTGAGAGAGCAAGAACTTCCTCTCTTTCGACCCTCTCGTCTTCGAAATAGTGCTTGAGGCGGTGCCCATTAACAGTGAAACTTCCAGTTCGTTCTGTCCAAATTGTGATGACACCATATGGTTGAACTTTCTAAACTATGAAAGGGCCAGACCATCTCGTTCGAAGCTTTCTTGGAAATAGCCGAAGTCTTGAATTGAACAGAAGTACTTTATCCTCTTCACAAAATTCTTTCTTTGCTATGCATTTGTCATGCCAAAACTTGGTGCGTGCTATGTAGCTCTTGGTATCCTTGGTGGGGTTTGTCAAGGTAAGCTTTAATGGGTCCATTGTTTTCCTGAAGGGTTCAACATGCTGTATAGCCTTCTCCACGATGCTAATACTGCAACATGTGCCTGCAAGGGAAGGTTTTTTCAAAGTATCAGTTAGATCAAATTGGATAACATTGTCACAGATGTTCAAAGATAGTTTCTCATGCTTGACATCCATGACAGAGCCAGCAGTAGCAAGAAAAGGTCTCCCTAGAATGATAGGGAGCCTGTCATCCTCATCAATCTCCAAAACAATAAAATCAACAGGAATAAAGTAATCTCCTACTTTAACCGGTATGTCCTCTAAAATACCAACTGGTTGACGCACTAATCTATCTGCAAGCTATATAGAAATACTAGTTGGTTGCAAATCCCCTAGATCTAGCCTTTTACAAAGTGATAATGGCATGAGACTAACACTTGCTCCTAGATCACACAAAGCTCTCTGAAAGGACATCTCCCCAATCTAGCAGGGTATGGAGAAACTGCCTGGGTCTTTAAGCTTCTAAGGGAGCTTGTTCTGAATAATGGCGCTACATTGCTCAGTGAGTGCACTGGTCCCTTGATCCTCTAACTTCCTCTTGTTTGATAAGATGTCTTTCAGGAATTTTGTATAAGTCGGCATCTGTGAAAGAGCATCAACGAAAGGGATGTTAATATAAAGTTTCTTCAATACTTCTAAAAACTTACCGAACTGCTTGTCCAATTTAGCTTTGACAAGCCTCTGTGGGAATGGAATCAGTGGCTTATATGCAGGCGGTCCCACATAGGGCCGCTCCTCTTCAGCTGGTTCAGGTGCCACTGGTATTGCATCTGAATGTGGTTCCACAGGTTCTGGTGTCACTTCATCTCTCCTGTCATCGGTCAACATCTTTGGATCTTCAAGTTGCTTGCCGCTCCGAGTGGAGATTGCATTGCAATGCTCCCTCGGGTTTACCTCTAGTTGGGATCGAAGCTTGCCTGGTGCTCTGGAAGATGAGCTAGCTTGCTGGGCTAGCTGACTCTCCAGCATTTTATTGTCATCATTAGTTTCATCATGTCTGTCAGTCCTTCAAGTTGCTTTCTCAAATTTGAATCATTATTCGGCATTGGCTGTGGTGGTGGTGCATTGAAGTTCCTAGCTTGAAATCCTGGCGGTCTGAAATTGTTCTGTTGGGGCTGCCTGAAATTTCTTTGTGGGGGCTGGGTTTGCTGTGGTGGAACTTGTCCAGGCTGCATTGGTTGAGTTATTCGGTATGAGAAATTTGGGTGGTTGCGCCATCCTGGATTGAATGTGCTGGAATATGGATTGTTGTTCGGGTTAAAATTTCCAATAGAATTCAACTGCTTAAAGTGAACTGCAGCCATTTGTCCATCTCCTACCTGACAATCTGCCCCTGCATGACCTATAACTCCACAGACCTCACAAGAAATAGCGTTAACATCCATTGAATTAACAGACCAAGAATCAATTTTTCTAGTCAGATTATCCACCTTAGCCGTGAGAGCAGTAAGGGAGTCAAGGTCATACCTACCTGACTTCTTGTTAGAGGTACATCTCTCAGATGTCCATTGGTGATGGTTAATTGTCATGTCCTCGAGGAGGTTCATTGCATCTTCCACTCTCCTATTCATCAAGTCGCCTCCTGCTGCAGCATCCAATGTAAGTCTTTTGTTGTAATCCAAACCGCTATAAAACGTTTGGATTAAGACCCAAGTCTCAATTCCGTGATGTGGACACATCCTTTGGAGCTCTTTAAACCTCTCCCAACCTTCATATAGGGATTCTCCATCCTTCTGCATGAAACTCGTTATCTGATTCCGCAACTGAATCGTCTTGGATGGAGGAAAGTACTTGGAGAGAAAGGCTTGAGAAAGCTCTGCCCAAGTTCTTATTGAAGCAAAAGGTAGTGTGTGCAGCCAAGCTCTCGCTCTGTCCCTTAAGGAGAAGGGAAATAATCGCAACCTGATAGCATCAGCAGACACACCGTTAATTTTCAGCATATCACAATATTCTAGAAAAATAGAAAGGAGCATGTTGGGGTCCTCAAGAGGAGAACCACCAAATTGGTATTGTTGCACCATAGAAAGAAGAGCAGATTTTATTTCAAAGCTATTGGTTTCAACAGCAGACCTTGCAATTCCTGATTGAAAACCATGAGCATAGGGAGCAGAGTAATCTTTCAACGTTCTGTTGTTATAGTTGTTTCCCATTGGTTGAGGTATTTGATCCTTGTTCACTCCGAGTTGAGTGTGCTCCATCTGATTTTCTCCTCCTTGATGGTTCATGATTTCTTTCTTTTGAATTTCATTTTGCTTCCTTCTCGGCCTGAAGGTGCGCTCGATCCCAGATCAATGTCAAAGAATGTACCTACCCTAGAACTTCTTCGCATAAAAGGGTCAGTCCAAATTATAAAGTTCTAAGACAGCGAGTAAATAAAGAGAAAAAGAAAATAGTAGTGCAGTAAAGAAAAATTAACCTAAAGCCTAGTCTACCAATTCTAAGAAGTATACTAATATCAACCGTTGTTCCCTGGCAATAGCGCCAAAAACTTGACACGTCCCGCAAGTGCACGATTATGTCGGAGTAATATAAAAGATGTCGAATCCCACAGGAAACAAGGTTGAGTACCAGAAAATTTGAGTTTTAATAGCTAGGCAAATCGAAACATGGTTTTGAAAACTAAAATTGAAAACAAAGCAAGACAAGCAATCACAACTACGCCGGTTAAGAGTAAATATGGGAGAGATATCGAGGCTATGGTTTCCACCGCGCTGACTATTTCAATCGCATAAGACATATATTAATTATTTGGATTATTGGTTTTGCACAAGGAATCTAACCCTAGGGTACAAGGTGCCCTTTCTCAAGTGTACACCCCGGTGTTCGGCTTAGACCGACCTCCTACTCTCGCGGTGGATCACTTTAAATGAACCCAATGAGTTCTATGGCAGATTATGAAACGCTCGAGCGAATACCAAGCACTCTCGTGTCGAGGTATTGTAAGTTTTACTAGGTTTACGATCCTCCTCTCGGTATGAATCGTAACGGCTAATACATGAAAATACTCGGCCAAGGAAAAATCATAGAATAAGCACGTCAAAGTAAAATATGCTCACAGCACAATCCAAATAACAAAAATTGAAACAAAGTTTGCGATCAAAATCATCAGCGGGCTTCAACCAAGCCCCGAAATAGGGTTTACGCTATAATCATCATTGAAATGCTCAAAATCTCTCTTTTAGCATGGGAAAATCACAAGGAAGAGTTTCTAAAGGATAGGAGATAATAAACCAAAACAAATCCTGAAGAATCGAGGCGCTCCGATGATCAGATCTCCAAAAATCGCCCTAGAATCGTGTTTTCGCCGTGTTCTTCCTCTCTCACCGATTTGTCGTATGATTACTCAATCATTAGGGCATAAAAATTAGGGCTTGTATATCCTATGTGTTCTCCTTCGAATGAGCTTTCCATAGAGTCCTTACTTGCCAAATTTGGACTCCAAACAGGTTGGAAATCATGGAAAATCCGAATCAATGTCGTGTCCGTGCGAGCCTGGGTTGAAATCACGGGTGAACCCCGCTGGGTTCACCTGGCCGTGATTCATTCTGGGCATTCTGGCTGAAAGAAGCGCGGTGAACCCCGCCGGAGTTCACCTGGCTGTGCTTTGCTCTGGACTGTTCTCGGCCTAAAGGAATTCTAGTGAACCCCGCTGGTGTTCACCCGACTGTTCTCTGTGAGGTTCTGCTGGCTGGTGAAGAAACTAGTGAACCCCATGGAGTTCACCTAGCCGTATTTTTTAGGCTAACTCCATTTAAACCCAAATTTGACATGTAGCTCCGTCTTCGTATAAGAAATCTCCCTATGGCCTTAGAATCTTAAAAAAAATGTCAAAATAGGGCGATTTTACTTGAAATTCCACAAAAGCACTAAAAAGTGAAGATTCCGAAGCTTTTAAGTAAATAAGCCTTAAAAGAGCATAAAAGGGTCAAAATAAGCCTGGATTTAACATGAAATAGCTATGAATATTACTACTAAAGGGCTCACTGATCTGATGCCCTTAGCGAACTAGTCACCCTTGGTCCCTCGACTGGACAAGCCTACTGGGTCACACAGTAGCTACCCAATCCAGGGTCAGTAAGCCGGAACTCATGTCATATGTTGTTCACCGATGCATCCATTGTCAACCGATCCTATGCATGCTGACACCCGCCCAGCGGGCCCTGATGTCTTGCTTCCGAGATCCGTGTCAATGTCTCGTAGTACTACTACCTTTCACATTCTGCACTATGTCCAGGCTAGGTCCGTATCGTACCACGCTTCCATGCTCCAAGTTCGCTCGCATGGCCGGCATGCTCTCGCGCACCAAGGTCCATGCTCGCTTACCCTCGCACATCCGCACATGGTGATGACAGCCATTGCGCCATCGGAGACATAGTGACTGAAGGCATCCTCGTATAGTAGTACCCAGCTGATGTGCAGTAAGATCTCATGGTCAGGCGGCTTACCGCGTAGGTCTACACCATCCCATCTCTCGGGAGAGCCAACTCACTATCAGAGCGCTGGCACCAGCGATGCCTCTCTGCCACGAAGGAGGCTCACTCGTAGCTCACTCACAGCTATAAGCTGACCATGTAATAAGTGGCCAAACTAGGGGATGATCCTCCAACATGATAGATTAGTCCATTTGGACTCGACCACGCCCCCGACGGGCCCAATGCCAGCCACAAACACATATCTGCATGTATAAAACTCTTATGCATATAAATATATAAAGAGCCCATGTGTTTGTATGACCCATGTCCAAGGGCAAGACATGGTCATTCCATGCAATCTTGAGGAATCAGGGGGTGCTCAAGCCCCAGGTGCGTCACATGCACCCCCGCCCGCTGAAGTCGCCGCCCTCGGCAACTGGAGGGATAAATAAGCCTGGATCTGATCACTGAACTACCATAAATGTGCAACTCGCTCCCAAGTCGCCTCCAACTCGGACTGACCGGCCGACTAAATCAAGAACTCCATATGATGCCCATGCCGACTGTAACCATGAGTCCGATGTGAAATAATATGGTCGATCTGACGATCAAACTGGGAGTGAATACCGAGCGGTGCCCTACGGCGGTGGCCTCTATCCACCCCCCTCAGGATCCGCAAAATACGGCTTCAAGAAGCTCACATGAAATACCGGGTGGAGCTTCATAGTATCCGAAAGCCGGAGTCGGTAAGCCATAGAACTAACTCGTCCCATGACCTCGAAGGGATGCTCGTAACACCGCATAAGACCTTGATGCATGACATCAGCATGCACTTTCTTCCGCATATGTGTGGAGACCTTAAGAAGAACAAGGTCTCCCAAACTGAACTGGAGGTCTCTATGATGGAGGTTGGCTATACGCTCCATCCTCTGCACAGCCTGCCGCAGGCTGTCACTGGCCAGCCTATGGGCAGTGACAATCTCCCACAGGCTAGCCTATGGGCAGCGGGACACTGGCCGCTAGAGTCCCTCTGGGCAATGTCTGGTGGAGTTAGTGGCTATCGGCCAAGGACAATCTCAAAAGGACTCTTGCCTGTCAACGCTGACTGCTAGAGGTTGTAGGCAAACTGGGCAGTGTCTAGCTACTTTACCGAATCTCTCTGGCTAGAGGAAACATAATGCTGGAGGTAATCCTCAACTATAGCATTCATCCGCTCTGTCTGCCCATCTATCTGGGGATGATTGGTAGTAGAGAATAAAAGAGCGGTCCCCAACCTCTCAAAAAGCGCAATCCAAAACTGTCCAGGGAAGCGGGGATCCCTGTAAGAGACAATGTTAGTAGGGAGCCGAAACCACTTAACGACGTGTTGGAAAAATAGGTTCGCAGTAGTCTCAGCGGAGCACGGCTCAGTAGCAGCAACAAAAACACCGTACTTCAAAAATTGATCCACTATAACAAAAATAGAGGACTTGCCATCTACCCTCGGCAAGCCAATAAAGAAGTCCAGAGAAATAGACATCCACAGACACTCCGGGATCGACAAAGGCTGCAGCAATCTCGGGATCCTCCATCTGTCAACCTTATCCTACTGATAGATCAAGCAGGTCTTAATGTATAACTCCACGCCGGCACGGAGTGTGGGCCAATAGCATGATCAAGATACTAAGGCAACCATACGGTTGCCACCAGGATGGCCTGCTGAGGGAGAATCATGTGTCTCCCGCATCAGCTCTCTGCATAGACCACCATAAGCTGGAATATAGGGGCGATCACCCGAAACCATAATAAGATCATCCCCAGAGATATAAAACCAGCGCACAGTGCCATCACGTATGCACCTCAATAAGAGTCTGTATCTCCAATCAACCCCTGCCAACTCTCTAACCCAAGCTAAAAAGTTCCCCTCGATGCTGGAGATTGTAAAGCATATCAGGAGGTTCAATCGACTTAGCACATCGGAAACAACATTGAAGCGGCCCGGTCGGTGCTGCCACCTAAAATCAAACTCGACAAGAAACTTCTGCCACCGAGCTTGTTTAGATGATAACTTCTTCTAGGTGGCAAAGTAGGTGTTTGTCACATTATCAGCAATAACCACGAATGCAGCACCGAGGAGATAAACCGCCATATCAGAAGACAATGAACAATTGCGAGCATCTCCCTCTCGTGCACTGATGCGTTGCATTTACATCGTGTTTTTGCCTATGTTTTACATGATATTTTGGACTTATTTGCATGAATTTGTGCTATTTTTAGTGCTTTTGCGTTACTTCGCACGGAATCTTCATTTTTCTTGATGTTAATGAAAATGTAGGTAAAATGACATAAAAATGAAGGATTTCGAGAGTTTTGAAGCCAAAGCATGATTCCCAAGAAGATCACAAGCCTTTACGTCAAATTTAGGGCAAAAATGGTGAAGAACGAGACATTTATGGCCTTGGCCATAAATATGGATTCGGCCGTGAATGCGATGACGAACGGAAGTTGAAAACGGCTAAGTGTTAGAAGGAACAGAAACTTTCACGGGTGAAGCCGTAATTCTATCACGGGCCATGAAACTTTCTGTGACCGAAAGCATTATACACAGAAACATTTACGGCCTCAGGCGTAAACTTATCACGGGCCGTAAAAACTTCCGCCCGACGAGTTTTTCACTTGTCCCCCCCCCCCCCCCGATTCGAACCAGATTTGAACCAAACTCTGCAGAACTGTCCCTTGATGAGTTCTAAACCGGTCCAACTATAAAAGATCAGATTTTTGGAGGGTTCGGGGGCTTGGAAGGGGACGAACACGAGTGGCGGTGGCGACAAGGGCGATGACTTGATTTCGAAGCATATTCTGGCGAGATATCACACGAACTCGACGATTGATCCTTCAATCCTCATCTCCAGACTGAGGAGAAGACAGTTTCATCATCCTTTTTGTGATTTCTTTGCAATTCTTATGAGATCTTTCTTGTTCATCACAAATATGTATTCTCTTGACAACATGAGCGAGTAGATATCTTTTCAGGATTGATTGGGCGTAGCCCACTGATTTACATGGATTGATTTATACTTTTAATCTTTTAATATAATTTTATCTTCCTGATTTGATTGAAATTGCATGTATCCTGTGATTTACCCTAGCCAAGCAAATTTACGTCTTAGACGTTGCGAGAAGGACCGAGAGGTGAATCGCTAACGCCCGATCTATTTTGATTAAACCTACGAATCTGATCACGAGAGTAGTTAGGATTCATTTGAAGGAATTAACCTGCTTTCACAAAACTTAAGGGATCTAGTTAGGTTAAGCTGTTTCCGAGTTTGTGTCGAGCTTAGAAGTTAGAACAACCAAATATTGATTCCGCCTAAATTCAAACATATCAAGAAGTCATTACTTCGATAAATCTGTGCACTTACTGTAAGATCCAAGGATCTTAAGTCCTGGTAAGTATTATTTTTGATTTAAAAAAAATCATTGGCTGTGATATTTTGTTTTGATTTAAATAAAATTATTGACTGTGATATTTTTCCTATGTATTGATTGTTAATTTATAACTAATTAATTAGTGCTTATTGGTTGTTAATCTATAATTAATTAATTAGAGTTTAATGGTTGTTAATTTTAATTAATTAATTAGCTTATTGGATGTTAGTTTAAGTGAATTAATTAATTAGAGTTTATTGGATGTTGGTTTAATCCTTATTGGATTTTCACTTAAACTATGGGTTATTGGGTTTACACTTAAATTAGATGGATTTTGAGTTTAAAATTTGAATAAATTAGTTAGTGGGTTATTTCATAAACCCTATTTGAATTAATTGGTTAGCGGGTTTAAAATTTAAAAACCGAAAATTCAAGTTGGTAATTTCGGCTAGGGTAGGAGAATTGGCGTTTTTTTTGGCTTGGAAGAAACCTTAGGGCGACGGCTTGAAGGCTTGGGCGATTCTTGGAGGCTTGGAGGCGAAATTCCTTTCTTCCTCTTCCTTTCTTCCCTTGGCCGGCGTCTTTGGTGTTTGGTGGTGTTTCTCTTCCATTGGTGGCGATATTTGGTGGAACTTCAAGGCCTTAGACGAGTTTTTTGGAGAGATCTTCATCTTGGTGTTCACGGTTCAAAGTGAGTGGGGTGTCTCATTTGAATTTTATCCTCTTGTTTGTGCTAGATGATAGATTTGATTTCTTGAAATATTCACTATGTTAAAAACCGAAAACTCTAGATGATAGATTTGATTTCTTGAAATATTCACTATGTTAAAAACCGAAAACTCTAGATGATAGATTTGATTTCTTGAAATATTCACCATGTTAAAACCGAAACTCATTCATGAAAACCGAAATTTAGATATTTCTTACATGGAATTCTTGAGCATGAAATCTTTTTAACTAAGGTTTAAAATTTAAGTAGATAATATGTTGTAGATACCGTGGGCTACAAGTGATAATTTGTAAAGTAGTTTGTAAGAATACATGTTTTAATTTTATGTTGGTTTTATGGATGTTTGATAAATGCTAATAATGTTATAGAATCCTTGATTGTTTCTCTATGTTGGTAGCATGTTCTATAATTATGGCTATGTATCTTTGGTTGAGAAACTTGGGTGATAACTTAGCAAGATTATACTGAACAGATCAGCATGAAACCTAAGGACTCTATAAAATATGATGTGGTTATATGTGGTTTCGAATGTTATGTGTTATGGGATGGATAGGACTAAGGCTAAGTGTAACCGTGTACTCAAGGGGATAGTCTATATGTGATATGTTAAGGGTTTGAGATTTCAGCCCTGTATATTGTGATATGTGAGGGGGTTGATGTTCAGCCTGCCTGTTGTGATTCTTGTGATGAAAATGACTATCCTAGAGTCTGGTCTACGCTTAGGAGTCCACTTTTATGAAATAAGATATAAGATGTGTCTAGTGGTTATCCAGTTAAGGAACCCTTTGGGAGAACGAGTGTGATGCAAAGTGCCATGTCTTGGTCGGACAGGGGCCACCTCTTGATATCATCACTCTTAGACGCTTAGATTTTTGTGTTATGGGGTGGTGTAGATCAAGGTATCACATCTTGACCGGGTGGGGATTACCTCTTGAGTCTACACACTGTCCATGTTTATGTTGCATGTGATTTGCAGGCTTCTCCCAGTGCTTAGGCCAAAGCCGGGTTGGACCATAATGGTCACTCTTGAATATGCTGGACAACTAGGTCAATTAAGTGGTTGGTGTGTTTAGTTGGTTTAGAGTATGACTCTAGAACCTTGGTTACTCTGTGGTGACAAGTGTGTGATGTCTGTACATCTAATTATTTTTTTGAGTTCTGTTCTTTGTTTTTGTTATATGTTAACATGATGTTCTGCTAAATGTTTTTAAAATAATCTGCATGTATCTTTGATTGTATGCTATGGATGGTCGATTGAGACTATCCACTCACTGGGCTGTGTAGCTCACCCTTCAACATTTTCAGGTGTAGAACAGGGGCGCACTGCCTGAGTTAGCATGTTATATGGATATTGTGATTCTCTATAGCTATGCCAGTTGGATGTATAAGACTTTTGTGCTTAATTAACTGGGGCCGGTTGTGGCCGAACTATGTGAACTTGTGTTGCCGGTTGTGGCAGTTTTAAGATTTTGATTTTTGTGTCGCCGCGGGCATGGGCCTGGTTTCGGTGTTTGGTATCATTGATGTTAGTTATGAACTTATAAAATCGATATTGTGACTTTGGTTTTCAATTTGAGTCGATTGGTATTTTTGCAATCAGATTTGATATAAATGTGAACTTGCATATGTCTAGTGCAAGTATTGCGTGGTGGCAGGTACATTTCTGAAATTGTGTTTTCGCTGAGATTCTATGTATGGATTCTCGAAAATTTTCAGATCGTTTTTTCTTGAACTTGGTTTTACCTAGCATGTGAATCGATCTTGTATGATTACATCCTGTTTCTCTATGACTTGTGTTGCTTGTTTGGGGTTAAGATAACGGGATGTGACACTTACGGATCGCTATCAACTTTTTGGCGTCATTGCCGGGGACTACGGATAGTTAATATTGACTAATTGATAAGTTATGAGATTAGGCATTTTTCTTTTCTTTTGCCATTAGTTTTTACTATTCTTTTCTTTTCACTGTTTACTTACACATTGTATGCCCAGAGTTTCTCGTGCAGGTGCTTTGCTTCCAGAAGACCTAGAAATTGAGCGCACCTTTCACCTTCGGAGGAGATTACAATTTGAAACCAAAAAGATCTCTGAGGAAGGAGAGATGGCGGCGAACCAGAATAATCAATCTTTGAGGGACTTCGCGGCACCAAACATACAAGGGTTCAATTCTAGCATCGTTCAACCTAACGTAGAGGCGAACAACTTTGAGTTAAAGCCAGCACTGATGACGATGGACCAGCAAAATCAATTTGGGGGTTCCCCAAATCAGGATCCAAATCTTCATTTAGCTGTTTTTCTTGAATATTACGACACTGTAAAGGTTAACGGAGTTTCATCTAACGCGATTAGACTAAGATTATTCCCTTTTTCTCTCAAGGATCGCGCCAGAGCTTGGTTGTACTCGATGCCAGTAGGATCCATCACGACGTGGGAAGAGCTGTCTAAGGCATTTCTGAATAAATATTTCCCACCGAGCAAGACTGTCCAACTGCGTAACAGAATCACAGCCTTCGCACAACAAGAGGGAGAATCACTTTATGATGCCTGGGAACTCTTCAAGGAGCTCCAGTGCATGTGCCCACACCAAGGACTTCAGGAATGGGTTCTAATCCACATCTTCTATAATGGATTGGATTATAACACCAGATTGATGGTGGACGCTGCGGCTGGAGGGACAATCATGAGCAAAAACTTGGAAGAAGCAACTACTCTACTTGAGGATGTGGCCATGAACCATAACCTCTGGTCGAGTGAGCGGAACACTACTTCCACAGGATATGGTTAGTACCACAATGATCCCTTGACATCACTGGCGGCAAAGGTAGATTCCTTGGTCAAGAAGTTTGATTCTTTATCTTTTCCATCAAGTGCGATTAATGCAGTCTCTTGTGAGGTATGTGGTGTAACAGGACACAACTCGTCTGAATGCCAAATCATAGCTTCATCACAAGAGGAGTTTAATCAGGAGCAAGCCAACGCTGTGGGGAACTACACTCAGAGACCTGCGAATGATCCTTATTCTGCAACCTACAATCCCGGGTGGAGGAACCACCCTAACCTATCCTACAAGAATAATCAAGGGCAAGTTCCTCCTCCATATTCTCAGCAAAATAACAGGGCACCACTGGGTTATCAACAAAGGCAATACGGGCAGCCTTCTAAATCTAACTTTGATTCCATGCTGGAAGTTGTTATGAAGCAACAAAAGAGGACCGACGACCTTGCTGACCAGATCAAGCAGCTGATATCTTGTGTGGAAGCCCTGACTACCCACAACAAGATGTTGGAAAACCAGATTGCACAGCAAGCCAGTATAGCTAACAGACCTACAGGGAGACTACCGGGACAGCCTGAGATGAATCCCAGGGAGCATGTTAACGCGGTTACGATGATGAGTACCGAACACAATGAGACACCTAGAGAGCCCAATGAAGAACCTATTGATCTATCTACAAGCAGCGCTTTTGAACAAGAAATTTGTGAGGAGGAAGTGAAGGAGGAGAAATATGTAGGCCCACCTGCATATGTCCCTCCAATTCCTTTTCCCCAGAGTTTACTTAGGACAGACCAAAACAAACCCAATAGTGGTAAGTCCAAAGTAAAGAAAAACCAGGTGAGCAAGAACACTGAAATAACAAAGGTAGGAGACCCTGGTGATATTTCAATTTCATGCCAAGTTGGTGAGTTTTCTGTAGAAAATGCTTTATGTGACATAGGAGCTAGTATTAGTTTGATACCCGCATATTTAATTGAGGAAGTAAGTAGTGGAACACTTAGACCCACCGAGACGTATGTTCAATTTGCTAATAGTTTCGATCAACAACCAATTGGGATATTAGAGAATGTAATAGTTAAAATAGATAAATTTTCTATCGTTACTGACTTTATGGTTGTTAACATGAAGGAAAACGCTAAGTTCCATGTCATTCTAGGAAGACCATTATTAGCAAGCACAAGAGCTATAATTGACATGTTGCATGAAAAGGTTACTTTGAACTTGAATGATAGCAAGTTGATCTTTGATTTTTCATCAGAAGCTAAAAGAATTAATTTTGCAGGTGCCGGTAAAGCTCCAGGGGTGAAAGAGAACAAATTTGATAAAGGAAGTGATTTTGAAGTCGATAGATGTCTTTCAGAAAATTGGGAAAAGCATAAAAAGGGGGGATCTAAGGAGGCTGAGACATGGACACTACCTAGAACTATAAAGTTAAATCTGTACAATGAACAAGAAAGGTATCAGGAGCGACAACTGCCAATTATTCACTGCGCCTTGTATCCACCAGAAGAGTCATGAACACTGTCTTGGTCAAGCTAAGGACCATAAACAAGCGCTTCCTGGGAGGCATCCCAGCGGCTCTGAATTTTCATTAATTTCAGTATATCTTTCTATTTTAGTTTTGAATTTTTCTTTATAAACCCTAGGAGTAGTTTCTAAATTTTTATTTTGTTTTAAGCTTTCTCGATGTTATTTGATGAACTGTTATATATGGAAATTCTTCTGAAATTCAATATTTTATGTGCAGGAATTTTTCAGAGATTTTTAGGTATTTTTCTGACGAAAAGTCAAGTCAAATTGTGACATTTACGGGTGAAGCCGTAATTATCGCAAAGCCGTGATTCGACTATGATGGAGTTTACTAGATACTGTACGCTAAGGCGAGTTTACGGCCCAAGCCGTGACATGTTTACGGGCCATAAGTTCTTACGGTTTAAACCTCACGGGCGGCTTAGGGTTTACGTTTACGCTCGTAATTTGTCGATTTCCAGCGATTCCTGCCACAAGCAGCGACGAAACCTTCCAGCCAGTGATTTCCGACGGTCGTTCACCGGATTTCGGCCGGACTTCGTGAAGAACAGACGTTCGTCTGTCGACCCGCCAGAGTCCATTTTTCGACCGATTCTAGGCTGATTTCTGCACGGATTTGTAAGCAATCTCTTCCAAAACCTGATTTCCAATTTCAGTATCATATTTGCATACATCTAGCATCAGTTTGAAGGCTTTAGATCGGATTTTTCGGATTGATTTTCCTCCGACCTTTCACAGGCGATTTTATAGTTATTGTGGCATCATGATTTTTGAGCTACATTTGCATATCTTGGATTACTCGATCGATATTATGGCACCAAGGAGATCTGTGAGGTCTAGGCCCTGTGGGGCAGTGATGAAGAGTAGATATCCTGGACCAGAGCCACACTACGTGTATAGGGTGATCCCCGAGAGTTGTCCGCAGATATTCAAGCGCATTGTTTATCCAGACTCGGAGCCTGAGACCCACGCACAGACATTAGAGGTTCCGAGGATGACTCCAGTGGCTAGCACATCACAGACGGCTGCGCCAGAGCCAGTTAGTTCTCCAAAGTTGGAGATTGTTTCAGAGCGGCCTGCTGATAGGCCCGAGAGCCGCGATTAGAGGATCGCTAGACGGTACGCTAGGAAGCATACCGGTCGAGCTACGAGTACTTGGGGTAGGAGAGCCATGAAACCATTATCGCCAGTTGTGGAGATCGTAGAGACTCCAGTGGCACCCCGAGTGTCTGCACCTATAGTAGCGAAGATGGAGCGTTCGGCGGAGACACAGACCGACGCTGTGCAGATGGATGTGGAGGGATCCACTATGCTAGTACCTCCCGCAGATGTACCGGAGTCTACTACTACCACTGACATTTAGGTCATGGAGGAGGATACTCCACGTGACGCAGCACAGACTCCAGAGATTGCATCACCCTCCTCAACCCAGGGAGACCTGCTTGTCCCTGAGGCTAGTACACCCATATTACCAGATCAGGAGGAGGCATCACCTGAGATATTTGTGGATTTACCAGAGATATCAGTAGACATACCGGAGCTCCACTCTTCACCATCGATTGCACTTGAGTCTTCTACAACTCCTGAGATAGTTCCACTGCCAGTTTCTGAGATACCGCCAATGACACAGCCAGCACCACCACTAGTATCAGCACCAGAGGTTCATTTGCCTTCACCAGAACCATCATCAGGGCATTCTCCAGCTATATCGCCAGTGCCATCATCACCTGAGTCCTCCCCTGCTTCACCAGAGACTATTGGTCCAGAGAGGAGACGAGCGCGATCATCGCCTCCTGTCCTTACTCCTTATCCACATCAGATCCGTTGCAGGAGTAGAGAGGTCGAGAGGAGGTACCGAGCTCTGTCCACTCGAGGAGTGATTAGCACCCGGTATTGGGATGACCAGGTACTACAGTCCCTAGGATTGTTTGACGACGTCCAGTGGATGTTCGCGAACATAGGGTGGCAGGATTTTTATCATCAGAGACATGCTACTTACGTACAGCTGACCTTGGAATTCTTTAGTACTATTCAGATTACACTAAGGAACCATGATGACGAAGACCCAGGGAGTATGTCATTCCGGTTAGGGAACCGGGACCATGTACTTACTTTGGACCAGCTGGGTCACATTTTTGGATTCCCCGTGGATGCGACTAGACACCGCCCCCGTGAGTTTTCTGAGGGAGCATTTTGGCGGGATATCTCTACTAAGGGGAGGTTTGACCCTAGGACTGCCAGAGCCTCACATTTGTCCAGCCCAGTCTTCAGACATATACACCGAGTTTTGGCACACACCATCTTCGGGCGGGCAGAGAGTGATGGCATGGTCAAGTCTACAGAGCTATACTTTCTATGGGCCATGTTGGGAGGTTTCAGAGTTAGCGCTTCATTTTTCCTGATGAAGCAGATCCAGAAAACCGCTAGAGCTCGGAGAGGAGTCCTTGTTATGGGAGGCATGGTTACCACGATTGCCCTTGCCCTCGGTATTGACCCTTCAGGGTTGAACGAGGCAAAGGGTAACCCCAGATTAGACATGGACGCGTGCGTTGCCATTAAAATGATTACGAGATTTGGTAACTCGTACCATCTTATGTTCAAGCACACAGACGTTACTATGAGGCTGCCGAACATGAACCACACTACGGTTCATGTTCAGCAGAACTGGATCATGGATCCCACACGTGGGGGAGGTCCTAGAGAGGCAGCTTCACCTCCATCACCGTCGAGATCTACAGAGCACATTCCTCTAGTCGATCCATCAGCCGCTGATCGGCTGTCTTCATCTACCAGACCGACCATTTTAGCACGATCATATCCTTCATTAGAGCAGATGTGAGCCGAGCAGAGGAGGATGCGCGACGACATATCGCGACTTGAGCAGGGACAGTCGAGGGCACTCGACTCTTTACGCGCGATAGAGGAGTTATTATGGCGTCATCTCCCATCATCATCGACTAGACGTACCAGAGACAAGGAGGACTCCGAGCACACAAAGACTGATTGATTGATTTTGTGAGTATTGTGTTTCATTTTTACGCACTTTGCAGCTATGTTTTGATTTTAAGCATGTGATCTCACAATTATCTCATCCATGCACAGGATCTAGTAGACTCGTTCCCGATGCGACCACACACAACTCTTTTATGATTCATTTGTGTGTGTGCGTTGTATTGGGATATTATGTGATTCATTTGGATATTTGACATTTGACTTGGCATTGTATATATTAGATGGTATTTGACCTCTAGGATGCTGAACATGATATGGTTGTGATGGTTTTGCGTACATTTGGTATTCATTGCATGTCTGATGAGTTCTATGATGATTTTGGATATTCTGTTGATGAGGTTATGCATTTGAGAGCTATTCTGATACATATAAGTGATATTTAGAATGAATAGTAATCGAGTTTGCCAAACTGTGATTTGATTGATAAAACTAGGTGGTATTTGATATCTAAAGGATGATTACCATGTATAAATTGAATATCTTGGATGTGGTATATTTTGCGGATTTTTCTGAGTTGTGTTTCTTATTTTTGATATAACTGTATAGGGTCTCGCTAACAAATACAAAGGGAACTCTTACAAAAATTTTTCTGAAATTCTTCATTGATTTAATATTTCCACACATGCAACAATTTAAGTCTAGGGTGTCCCTTCATGATTCGCTTTTTCCTTCAAAAGCTTTAAAGATATGAATTTTGAATGTTAAGGAATAATCAAATTTGTTTTATCCTTAATTCTAGACTTAGGAAACATCTTGAGTGATTGATTTAATGACTTAGGGAATTTTTGAAATTTCACATAGACTTAAATTGTTGAGTAAATTCAATTTTGGTATTGATAAAATGCATATGTGAATTGTTATATGTTCATATAACACATCCATGGTATCTTTATACTTAAAGTTTAATTTATCTGTTTCTGCTTGATGGAAATTTTTATGAATAGAATTTGGTGTATTTAACTGAGATTTGCTCCAACTCCTCTAGTTGAGTGATCTTAAGTCATGAGTTATATTATACCATTGTTTGGTATATTTTAAGTCTGTTGCGATTAAGTAACAGAGGGAAAATCTTAAAAACAGATGTCCATCCCTCTTGCAGAAAGATCAACAACGATTTAAGTACCATGTCACTGACCGGCTTTCTCCAGAAAAAAAAAGAGGAAAAAAAAGAGAAAAGAGAAAAGACTCCTCTACTTGGCACTGCTAAATTTGGCAGTGGTACCTAAGACATGAGTTGAAGTCTAATAATGAAAAAAAAAAGAGGAAAAAAATGGAGAAAAAGAGAAAGCTGTAGGTTGAGTGGACAACTCCGCTGACTTTGAGATTGAGATTATGAGTTGTATTATACTACTTTGTGGTATACTTTAAACTTGTTATGATGCTGGCAGTAAATAGCATATAACAGTTTAAAGACCAAATTGCTTTAAAAATCTCTTATCTCTAACATCACTGAAATTCTTGACGTAGAAATCCTATCTGTTAAGTGAAATGGATTTATTAAAATGAAAGTATCTGATATTTAGTGTGTGTTGAATGGATGTTATGACATGAATTGTGAATTTTATCTTTCTTGGATTGTAACCTCTTAGAATTTATCTCTATTATGATTTTTCTTGAATTACTTAGTTTGAAAATTTAATTACTTAATTTGTGGACTAAGGATATTATTAAGGGCAAACACAAATGAGTGTTTCTTATCTTTATATTCTCCATACATATCGGTGTATTGTTTGAGGACAAGCAAAATTCTAAGTCTAGGGTTTTTGATGCGTTGCATTTACACCATGTTTTTGCCTATGTTTTACATGATATTTTGGACTTAATTGCATGAATTTGTGCTATTTTTAGTGATTTTGCGTTACTTTACACGGAATCTTCACTTTTCTTGATTTTAATGAAAATATAGGTAAAATGACATAAAAATGAAGGATTTCGAGAGTTTTGAAGCCAAAGCATGATTCCCAAGAAGATCACGAGCCTTTACGTCAAATTTGGGGCAAAAACGGTGAAGAACGAGACATTTATGGCCTTGGCTGTAAATATGGATTCGGTCGTGAACGCGACGACGAACGGAAGTTGAAAACGGCTAAGTGTCTGAAGGAACAGAAACTTTCACGGGTGAAGCCGTAATTCTATCACGGGCCGTGAAACTTTCTGTGACCAAAAGCATTATACACAGAAACATTTACGGTCTCAGCCATAAACTTATCACGGGCCGTAAAAACTTCTGCCCGACGAGTTTTTCACTTGTTTCTCCACCGATTCGAACCAGATTTGAACCAAACTCCGCAGAACCGTCCCTTGATGAGTTCTAAACTGGTCCAACTATAAAAGATCAGATTTTTGAAGGGTTCGGGGGCTTGGAAGGGGACGAACACGAGTGGCGGCGACGACACGGGCGACGACTTGATTTCGAAGCATATTCCGACGAGATATCACATGAACTCGACGATTGATCCTTCAATCCTCATCTCCAGATTGAGGAGAAGACGGTTTCATCATCCTTTTTGCGATTTCTTTGCAATTCTTATGAGATCTTTCTTGTTCATCAAAAATATGTATTCTCTTGACAACATGAGCGAGTAGATATCTTTTCGGGATTGATTGGGCTTAGCCCACTGATTTACATGGATAGATTTATACTTTTAATCTTTTAATATAATTTTATCTTCCTGATTTGATTGAAATTGCATGTATCCTGTGATTTACCCTGGCCAAGTAAATTTACGTCTTAGACGTTGTGAGAAGGACCGAGAGGTGAATCGCTAACGCCCGATCTATTTCGATTAAATCTACGAATCCGATCACGAGAGTAGTTCGGATTCGTTTGAAAGAATTAACCTACTTTTCACAAAACTTAAGAGATCTAGTTAGGTTAATTGTCACGAGAGTAGGGAGTTAATCTAATTACATATCGTATCATGCTCCGGGAGGAAGTAATATGTACCTTAGGAAAAGTACTTTTCAGGATAGATAAATTTATTGATTGAGTTATTTTTACATGATTTATGTTTATCAGTGTGGTGAACCCATGAATTCCTGATACTTTAGAATTCAAGTCCCTTAAAAGCTGTTTCCGAGTTTGTGTCGTGCTTAGAAGTTAGAACAACCAAATATTGATTCCGCCTAAATTCAAACATATCAAGAAGTCAGTACTTAGCTACGTAGTCCTCGTTGGGAACGATATCTTTTTATTACTTTGATAAATCCGTGCACTTGCGGATCGCTATCATGCACTGAGTATCTGGTCTCAGTGTCACTTAGCTTCTGGCTCTCAAATGCAACCGGGTGTCCGTCCTGAACTAGGATACCCCCAATAGCAACATCAGATGCATCTGTGTGCACCTCAAATGGAAGAAAGAAGTCCGGAAGATGCTATAAAGTGCTAGAGGAAATCTTGGCCTTCAACTCCTAGAAGGCCCTCTGCTATTTACTTCCCCAAATCCAGGGGGAAGCTTTCTTCAGCAATCCAGATAGAGGGGCTGATATCTGTGAGCAGCCCGAAATGAACTTCCTGCAAAAAATTCACCACATCAAGGAAAGACCGTAACTCGGTGAGTGAGGAAGGAGGAAGACAGTCAAGAATAGCCCATATCTTGGTAGGTATCTGGACCTGCCCCTGGCCAACAATGTGGCCTAAGAACTTGATCTGAGAAGTGCCAAAGATGGACTTCTCATGCTTATGGAGCAAGTGGTGCTCTCTCAACCTCTCGAACACAGCCTATAAGTGGTACACATGCTATGGCATAGAATCTGAATAGACCACTATATCATCTAAGTAGACCACCATGAAATCATCAAGATACGGTGAAAGTACGGTATTCATAAATCTAGAAAATGTTGATGGCGCATTCATAAGTCTGAACGGCATTACAAGAAAATCAAAAGAGCCATAACGTGTAATACATGTGGTCTTCTACTCGTCGCCCTCAGCTATACGGACCTGCTAGTAACCAGAGCGTAGGTCCAGCTTCGAGAAAACCCAGGCTAGAGCAAGTCTATCCATAAGGTCAGCTATGAGAGGAATGGGATACCAATCTCGAATGGTAAGCTTGTTGAGTGCCCGGTAATCCACAAAAAGATGAAGAGACTCGTCCTTCTTGTGCTGGAATAGGACCGGCGCCCCGAAAGGAGGAGAAGAAGAAGGTCAGATAAATCAGCATCCAAAAGATCGTCCAGCTAACTCCGGAGCTCAACTAACTTCGCCGGGGCCATGCGATAAGGCTATCTGAAAGGAGGAGATGACCCAGGGACCAGCTGAATATGGTGGTCCATGTCGCGCTAAGGAGGGAGCTCAGCAGGGAGAAGATCCCGAAAATCCGATAAGAGACTCTGCAGCTCCTTGGGGACAGAAGAAGAAAAGGCCTCAGCAGTGGCCTCAATAGCGACAACCAGATAAGTGGGGTCGTCATGGCGAAGTCCAGTAGCGATAGAAGCCGAAGAGATCAAGGGAGTAGATTGATCCTTCTGCTTCTTCCTACTAGTAGAAGGGTTGTCATCAAGGTTAGCTATACAGGTAAGAAAAACGGGGGCCCTCTCGTCCAAAAATTGTAGTCCATTGAGGAATGGAACTACAGCTATCTTGCCCTTCCACAGAAGGTCAATACCAATGATCACGTCAAAATTGTCGAGTCGGACAACCCTGATGTGGTGTCGACCCAACCATGGACCAATCCTGATAGGGACATCATAAGAAATAGCAGCAAGCTTCTCCATTGAATTAACAGTCTTCAAGGAGTCCTCAATAGCGGAGCATCTCAGCTTGTACTACTTCACAACCCGCTTAGCCATAAAGACATGGGAGGCGCCTGTATCAACCATCGCCTACGCCTCCACATTGTTCACATGTATGTGAACATGAAGTAAATTCTTGGCATGGGGTGCCAAGGTATGAAGGACCATAGGGTTGACCGCCACAGGCTCAGCAGCCTCACGAGCGCAATCAATAATAACAGAATTGAGATGAGGCATCTTAGTGCAATCACGGGCTAAGTGAGGCCCATAACAATTATAACATCTGATAGGACCACAGTAAGATAGAGTAGTAGTGGTCTGAATAGGAGGAGCAGGAGGAGCAGGGGGAGGCGGCCTATGAGGAAAGCGCTGCTTCCCCTTCTCCCCTACAGATCTATGCCTCGTCCCTCCAGAAGATGTACCTTCATGCTTGAAGGTCATCCTTTTTCGCAGCCAGGTGGAATGAGAAATCTTGGATCTCATTGGAAATCCAACGGGTTTGTGCCTGGTAGAGTGGGGTCTCTCTCCATGAATCTCCGAGAGAAGATCAGTAGCCTCGTAAGCATCCTATAAGGTGTGGACGTGCTGCTTCCTTAACTTGTGTTGTGCCCAAGGTTGGAGCCCCTTGAGGAAGGTGTAAAGTTTCTCCCCTTCCTCAAGATCTCCAATCTCCATAATGGTACTGGCAAAGTGCCTCACATAGTCCCCAATAAAAGTGGTGTGTCGTAGTGCTGATAGTCTCTCCCTAGCCTACGACAGGGAATCTTTAGGCACGAACCGGTGTCTCAACTGATGCTGGAGATCCTCCCAGGACATAGTGGTAGCCCTATCTTTCAAAATTGGGGCTATCTAATTACGCCACCAAAGCTTGGCATCACCAGTAAAGTAAGCTACAGTTGTAATGGTCTGATCCTCCAAGGGAACATGGGCAACCTCAGTAGAGCTCCATGTCCCATATAAAATTCTTAACTTTCATTGCTTGTCTTGTCCCCTTGAACTCAGAAGGTTCGGGGATCTTCCTCTTAATAGGAGGAGGAGGAGGAGCATCTGTAACTAGAGCAGGTGGTAGAGATACCTGCTGGGATGAGGTAGTCTTTAGCTTAGTAGTGAGCTTATCTACTTCATCCCCCAAACTATGGACCAAGTCCCTAAGCGAAGTGAGGCACTGAGTAAGTGACTCACCCTCCAAGTTCTCAACTTGTTCAACCGCAGCCTCTAGGAAAGTGATGCACTCCTTGGTGCGAAATCGGCTAGAAGTAGCTTTTCCCTTTGCCTTAGGAGAGGGAGGATCCTCTCGCCTAGCATATCTCTTATCCCCACTCTCATTTGGGGAGTCCTCGGGTTCTGCCATGCAACAAATATAAGAAGACCAGAAATCCAAAGAAAGCTCCAAGCTATGGGAGCGTCCACAGAAGTGTGCTAGTACTGTGAACCCTCTGGCAACCCCCACTGATACCAAGTTGTTATAGCCTAAAACACCCCTATCAAATTTTTTTCTTATGGGGGTCTAGAATCGTGTACAAGAGGGCAGGAAGGAGAGGCAAAGCTATCCCTGAACAAAAGTAAACCTTACCCACTTCCTAATTTCCCGGCCAACGAATCGGTCTCACAGCATAACACACAACCAAACCCTCCCTTTTGGCTTTTATGATGTTTCCCCTTTTCTTACAATTGCCTCTTTCTTTTCTTTTATAAGTATTCTTTCTTTTTCTTTACATCCACCCACACGTGTTACAAACCTCACCACACTCTTCCCTTACAAGCATCTAAGGGATAGCCAGATAGAGTGGGAGATGGGGTATTCAAGTACCCGCGTATTAGCACTTAAGCACAGCACTGAGCTTGGCTCATATTGCATACACATAGCAGATAAATACAAGCATTAACCAAATAAGCACAGCTCAGCCACATGCACAATCCCAAGTAAACTCAAGCCACAAGCCAAGCACAACTAAACATCAAGGCACATAAGTAAGCATAAATTCAAACGGGGCACGGCTTGACCCAAATACGGAGATCACGGGGCTCGACCTGGCCCAAAGACCCCGCATCCAGTAGGAATAAGAGGTGTTACTGCTCCTGAGAACTCAAATAGAGTTCATGCATCACCCAGCCACATGCATCTGGTACTGTTGGCCACTGGGGATGACACGTCCCGCAAGTGCACGGTTATGTCGGAGTAATATAAAAGATGTCGAATCCCACATGGAACAATGTTGAGTACCAGACAATCTGAGTTTTAATAGCTAGGCGAATCGAAAAGTGGTTTTGAAAACTAAAATCGAAAACAAAGCAAGACAAGCAATCACAACTACGCCGGTTAAGAGTAAATATAGGAGAGATATCGGGGCTATCGTTTCCACCGTGATGACTATTTCAATCGCACAAGACATATGTTAATTATTTGGATTATTGGTTTTGCACAAGGAATCTAACCATAGGGTACAAGGTGCCCTCTCTCGAGTGTACAGCTACGCCCAAATCTGTGCCTAACCAGCCACTAACAACTAGGCAGGGGTTCAGCTTAACATACTGACCCAAGGGCTGGAATCTAACAATCACATACAACATAGGAATCCAATAGAAAACCCAAGATGACAAAACCAAATATAGCTCACATCAACCACCAAGCGTGGGACCATCACGGATCGTGGCCCTAACAAAAAAGGCTGCAGCTCAATGGTTAAAGGGTTATGATCCGTGAGGGTCATGTCCAGAGGTCGAATCCCACTGCAGACGAGATATGTCTGGATGCAACCAGGTCGGGATTGGGGAGCCTCTAGGCCTTCCTTTGGTTAGAGGACGACTGGGATTGGTCATGGGCGGGGGCCTAGGGACCATCACGGATCGTGGTGCTAACACTGGGGTGGTGGGGGGTCATGCCCCTTGGGGGCTATGGCCGCCAATCCTCTCAGCACAAAGTCTATCAAACCCCTTCGCCGATCCTTAAGACAATATACAAGAACAAACCCCTTCGCCGAATTGTCCTGCTGTCGCTGGAGAAGATGGCCAAAAAGCTTCAAGGCGTCGCCAACAATAAGCCGAGAGCTCCTTGTATTCTTCAAGTCCCAACTCTTTAATCCCCTCAAGAAGCAGCACCTCTTGGGCAAGTCAAATTGCTAAGAGTCCCTCCCGCCTACCTCAACCAAGAATATGAAGATGGTGTCATCTCAAATCACTCACGCCAAAGTGGAAGGAAGACCTCTCAAGAAAATGCGCAAGCAACCCTCCAATGTTGGCCGCAAGCCTTCTTTTGTTGCTTTGCTATTTTCGGCAACAACATGGTTACCGCCCAAGTCATGGGCCCATGTTGCACCAAGCATAGAGAAGGGAAGGGAGGGAGCTAAATCAATCTCGCCCCTCCTCTAGATATTAGAAACACCTACATGCTAGGCCATCACTCCCAAACATACAGGTCTCTGGCATGCAGGTGGGTCTCAGGTTCGAGTCTCACCCGTTCCCCAGTCTTCAACACGGTCTATGCTGCTATGCAGTAGCCTCGGCTATGCTCCAACGCTCCCCGAAGGGTTGACCTATACAGCGCGCCAAGCCCATGGACCCTCGCGTGCGAGGTCAGTGTCTTTGGCGATGCACCGCCCATACACTATTTCGTGCTATGCCCCTGCATACCCCCAGGCCTAACCCAAGGATGACACCAGATGCCGATACCCACTGCTCCTTAGTGGATAACCTACAAACACATCTTAACACAGCATTAGTATTTTTGCTCCCATCAACATTGATAGGCCCCCTTCTACATCAGGCCTCACACAAGTGAGGGCATCTGCACCATGCTCATAACCCCTATGAGTACATAAAAGGGGTGGGCTGTGTACTTGCACACCAAGGTCATCACAATTCTCCCCCAACTAAGTTAGTCATCATCGTCAATGACCAAACCTCCTGATACTATCTGATTGACTCATCAAACTACTCAATATCACAAATCTTCTCCCAAGTCGCATCCTCCTCGGACTCGTCAACCCATTGTATAAGAAACTCTATTCTCTAACCACACATACTCAGGCCATAAAGTCTGTGATCAAGAATCTTCAATGGCTTCTTACCAAACTCGACTTTCCCTTTAGCTGGCATCCTTCTGATCTACTCTCTATCAGAATTTGAATTATCTACATGAAATTCTTTTTAGAAGACTCACATGGAAAGTGGAGTATAGCTTTAACCAATCAGGCAAATCTAGTTTATAAGCAACTACGCCTACCCTCTTGGTAATTCTGAATGGACCTTCATACCTTGGAACCAAACCACGGTGGAAAGTCTTAGCCACATCCTTTTCCACATCTGGGGAGTGAGTTTGAGTAACACCATGTCACCTACATCAAACTCAATGTGCCTACAATCCCTTTTGGCATACTTGACCATTTTCCTAATCGCTTTTCTCAAACTATCCTGAGCTTCATCCCACAGCTCAGTCCTCTCTTGCACATACTTAATTGCTGCCTGACAAGTGCCCCCTCCACCTCTCTTTAGTGTATCCATGGGTGTCATAGGCTGATACCCTAACACTAACTCAAATGGGCTTTTTCCTATAGAAGATGAGACATGTAAGTTATAAGCAAACTGAGTAGTATCTAAAAGCGTTACCTAGTTTCTTTGTGATGCAGAAACAAAATGCCTCAAATAGATAACTTCAAATGAGTCCCGAGCTTCTTGAAAATAGAAGACCAGAATCTCCCTGTAAATCTGGTGTCTCTATCACTTATAATATCTCTGGGCAAACCGAAATGTTTTACCACATATGCCAGAACAAATTTGCTATCACATCTGCAGAACAAACTTCTGGCGCAGCTATAAAAACAACATATTTTAAAAATCTATCAACAATCACAAAGACAGAGTTCATACCATCCACTCTAGGGAAATGAGTGATGAAATCCATGGAAACAGACAACCATAGTCTCTCAGGAATGGATAAAGGTTGAAGAAGACCACCATCCTTCCTCCTCTCAATGTTATCTTGCTGACAAATCAAGCACGTTCTCACATAATGCTCTATGTCCTCCTTCATGCCTGGCCAATACCATACTCTGCTCAAAAGTGCATACATGCAAGTACCTCCTATATGTCCAGCCCACATGGTATCATGGTGTTCTCACATAAGTCTGTGTCTGATCCCACTAGCAGAGGGATCATAGGTCCTAATCCCTAGCGCTATTATCAATCCATCCTCATCCAAATAAAACCAGTGCACCACTCCATCCTTTACTTGCGCCACTAGTTTTTGATAAGCAAAGTCAGCGAATGCAGAAGTCCTTGATCATCTAGACTATCTCTCCCTCAACTTGAGATAAACTATAGCAGTAAGTAAAGAAACTAATACTGCTTAATGCATTGGGTACCTAAAGTCAAACTCAGCTAGCATTTCTTGCCATCTTGCCTGTCATGCTGATAAGTTTTTTTGTGTCCGAAAAAATGTATTAGCCACATTATCAGTTTTGACAGTCAACTTACTACCCAACAGATAAACCCGCCAAGTTCTCAAGCAATGCACCACTGCAAGCATTGCCTTCTTATGAGTAGATTAATTCACCTCAGCAGACTTCAACTTTTTGCTCTCATAGGCAACAGGTCGGCCTTCTTGCACTAGAACACCCCCAAGAGCCTTGTCTGAAGCTTCTATATGAACTTCAAACGGTAGTGAGAAATCAGGAAGCTTTAAAACCGATTCTGAGGTTACCTGCACCATCAGCTTATCAAATGCTGCTTGGTGTGTATCCTCCCAACACCAGGTGCATTCCTTCTTTAGAAGATCTATTAAGGGAACCACCATCCTTGAATAGCCCTTAATAAAACACCTGTAAAAATTAGCTAGCCCTAGAAAAGATCTGTGTACTTACAGATGTATGTGTAGGCCAATCCCATATTGCCTTCACCTTGTCAAAATCCATCTTAACACCACCATGACTCACCACATGACCTAGAAATTGTATTTCTTCTCTGGCAAAGTCACACTTTTCTGCTTTTAGATATAACTGGTTCTCCCTTAAGACCTATAAAACTTGCTTCAAATGCTCCCTATGGTTATTCAAGTTAGATGAATACACTACAATATCACGTAAGTAAACAACAACAAACTTATCAAGAAAAGGATGCAGTATGTTGTTCATAAGATTTCAGAATATAGCAAGTGCATTGGTTAAGTCAAATGGCATAACCAGAAACTCATATGACCCATACTGAGTTACATGGGTAGTCTTGGGCTCATCACCTTCTGCTATCCTCACTTGCCACAAGCTAAACTGAAGATCCAATTTACTGAACACCTTGGCATGCACAAGCCGATCAAGTAAATCCTGAATAAGAGGTACCGTATAGGCATTTCTTATAGTAACTTTGTTCAATGCCCTGTAGTCCACACACATCCTAAGACTCCCATCTTTCTTCTTATGGAACAACACTGGCGCACCATAAGGAGCTTTGGAAGGCTGAACATACCCTGACTCCAGAAGCCCATCCAACTATCACCTGAGCTCTACTAACTCAGCATGTGGCATCCTGTAAGGCGGTTGAGCCGGCGGTACTGCCCCAGGAATAAGCTCAATAGCGTGATCAATATCCCTTCTGGGTGGTAACACCTTCGGCATCGCAGGTGGAATAACATCAAAAAACTCTTGTAGAAGACTCCCAGTAGCTGGCGGCAACTGAAGGACAATATCATCCAAGGAAAGTTTGGCTGCACCCAACATAGCAATTTGGATAAGAAGAAGTGGCCACTCCTTGGCAAGGGATGAAACAAGGTGTCTTCTCATCCATTACCTGAAAACCATGAGGAAATGGAATTGCTTTGTCACGCCTCAGTAAATCCAACCCAATAATTACATCAAAGTCATCTCATGGGGTTACCATCACATGATGCTTACCCGACCATGACCCTAACCTTACAGGTTACCATCATATGTGATGATTCTAAATTTCATAGTGTTTTTCGTACTGATTAACTAACCTTTTGAGTCATAATCTTGCTCTTTTGCTTTATTTTTATGCCTTATTTGCCAAATACTTCGGCATCTACATCTTCTCCGGTTTTTGATCAATTTCAGGTAAAAAGGCATCATTATCACACGTTTTCAAGCAATTTCGATGCACGAGCGAGTTATAATCATCAAGAGGAGTTTGCACATCAAATTTCAACCCAAACCAAGCTTTCTAGACAAATTACAGTAGTGCCATAATTATTTTTACGGTCGTAATCTGAAATCAGGGCACTACCATAATGGATTTCACGGCAGTAGATTGCAGCAAGTTTTTTGGGAAATTACGGCACTACCGTAATTAATATTACGGTGCCGTCATTCCGGACAAATTTCATACAGAAACTTTCAGAGACAACCGAGAGAAATACGGCACTACTGTAATTTTGGGCTAAACTTTTACGGTGCCGTAATTCCGAGCCAATTCTTTACAGAACATTCAGAAGTAATCATGGCAGTACCATAATTAATTACATGGTACCGTAATTCTGCACCCAGATTCCCAATTTTTTCACCGAAAGATTAAAAAGATGATTTCTCGAGATTTAGGGCACCAATTCAAGATCCGTAAAAAGGGAAAGACCCAGCATTAGGAGAGGAAGATATTTGAAGCAAAAGGAACAATTGTTATCAACAATTCACGGAGAATTTTAGAGAATCGCCGCCGCCCTAGGGTTCATCGGTTCTCAGCCCACAGACCATCTCCTGCCACGAAATTTGGAAGGAAGCTTCGCCTGGTGAGGGAAAAGATACCCCAGAAGTTTCAGATTGAAAGGATCCTGATCGAGGGAGGAATCAACGAAATAGTGGGTGACGCCACTGTTCATCACGTTTCCAGCCTATTACGGTGCTGTAATTTCGATTACAGCACTATGTTATATAATTTCTTCCCTTTTCGATTCTGATCATCTAAACTATGGTTTATTGTAATCTTTTCACCATGGTAGCTTAATTTTCTTATAGGACATGGGGGTGTAATTCCCTTAATTTCTTAATGACTAGACATTCATTATTTTTGTCATGATAATTTTGTTATGATAATTCCGCTTATGTGATGACTTTCCTTTAATTCTCCCTAGTTTTATAAATATCAGCATTTTTAGAGTTTTGCAAAATAGACTGAGAGGTTGATTGTAAAATTTGGAACCCTAAAAATCATTGAGTTTGGAACTTATCATAAGAGATTAGGTTGGTTCTTTGAATTCTGATTTTTAGTGATTTATTGTCATGTTGATTTTCTGATTCTTTGGATTGAGTTAATGTGTTAGGTTTTATTTGAAATTGTAAGAGATTAAATTTCTGATCGCCGGAGAACCTTAAGTAGAACAAGTGATGAGTTTCAGGATGCACGAGAGTGATCCTTGAGTTTCCACATGAGATGTTTAACTTAGAATTCGGATGTACGAGAGTGATCCTTGAGTTCTTTGTTCAATGATTTACTTATTTTCAGCATTGGATAGATCTTGCACGAGATTGAGAATTGGTCCTTTGTATGATTGTCTGCGCGAGAGCGAGATGATCCTTTTATAAAATAAATTAAATCTTTATCATGATAAAATTTGACTGACAGTCTTTATTTCCTTCTAGTCATTATATATAAGGTGGATGAACCCCTAGTCCCAGTTTTCTTCTCTGATATTTTTTCGTGCACTTTCTGATCGTTTGCATCATTATTCGATTTGTTTAGCTAGTGAAAACTCAATTCATCAGTACTTAATAACAAGGTCTCTGTGGTTCGATATCTAAAATATTACTTCGAGTATCCGTGCACTTGCGGACTACAACAATATGGGACCCACCACAAATAAAATAGGCAAACTTTTGTGTAGGCGCAGAGTCAGCTTTCTTCTTCACAGGTGGCTTGCTCTAAGTCTGTGGAACTACTGCCTTGCCTTTACACATTGAAATAAACTTCTTCTTCTTACCTTTCTCTGTAGAACAAGAATAAGACACTAAAGAAGTCACCTTTGCTGTAGTAGACCGAGCCCCCCTCATGTCTACAAGCGCATCAATTGCACATACTCCCAGTAGGTAGATACTCCTTGGCGCCTCACCTCAAGGAGCGCCCAATCTTGTAGTCCCCCTAAGAAGGTATAAAATTTCTCCTCCTCACCCATATTAGGAACTTCAAGCAACAGAGAAGCAAATTGCTTCACGTAGTCAGGTACTGTGCTAGTATGCTTCAAATTCCTTATGGGCATGCGAGCATTATACAAGGAATTATTGGGCCTGAACTGAGCTCTCCACTCCACTTTTAGATCCTCCCATGACATAATCTCTGGATTATCCCCTATTGTCCTTGGGGCCATAGAAGTTCTCCACCAACGTTTAACATCCCCTGAAAGATATGAGGCAAAAACTTCAATCTTCTCTATGTCAGGTACTCTTGCAGCTTTGAAATAATGCTCTATGTCAAAGATGAAGCTTTCCAACTCCTATGCTACTCACACTCCCCCATAAGTAGCTGGCTCAGGTATATGTCTCTTCACGGTAGTAGGATTTTTCACTATGAAAATTCCTGGGTGTGATGGCACAAGTTTACTCACTTGTCGGCCCAAACTCTGCCAATGTGCAAAACTCCAAGAAACCAACGCGCCCAAATGAAATGTCTATGCCCTCGATAGAAATGCTCATGCCCCCAAGTAGGATGTACATGCCTTGATAGAAACCCGTACTATGCCAAGTTCCCTTGAGCCAACTGCTGTCCACCAAGAACCCCCATTATGCAAGCCCTGTATTTTGCAAAGCTAGTGCCCCCGAGCGATGGATTGGGTTTGGCGCACGCCCCCAACCTCTTTGCACACTCGTTGGGAAGTGACCTATGCAAAATAATATTTTCACTATACTTATGCAAGGTGCACACAAGAAACCACGAAGAACAACAACACCAAACCGAGTGCACTCTACCTATGCACTAAATCCCTAGAGTAGATATCCACAACTACACAAGAACAAGACTATGCACCTATCACCATGCAAGCGCAAGTCACAACACCAAGAACACAGTAAGCATCGAAATCCACAAAACCAAGAATGAGGAAAATACCCTTGACACAACGTGAGCCAAGGATAAACAAAACCTCAAATGCCGGGCTCAAGCCTACTTATAGAGACAACATTCACATATTTACAACGCTCACTCAATGCTATAAAAATGTACCTAAAGAAATCAACAAGACCTCCTTAAGACAATATACAAGAACCAACCCCTTCGCCGGAATGTCCTGTCGTCGCCGAAGAAGATAGCCGGAAAGCTTCAAGGCGTCCCCAACAATAAGCTGAGAGCTCCTTGTATTCTTCAAGTTCCAACTCCTTGATCCCCTCAAGAAGTCGCACCTCTTGGTCAAGTCGAATTGCCAAGAGTCCCTCTCACCTACCTCAAGTAAGAAGATGAAGATGGTGTCATCTCTAATCAATCACGCCAAAGTGGAAGGAATACCTCTCAAGAATATGTGCAAGCAACCCTCCAATGTTTTGCCACAAGCCTTCTTTTGTTGCTTTGCTATTTTTGGCAACAACATGGTAACCACCCAGGTCATGGGTCCATGTTGCGCCAAGCATATAGAAGGGAAGGGAGGGAAGCTACATCAAGCTCGCCCCTCCTCTAGATATCAGCAACACCCGCATGCTAGGTTGGCACTTCCAAACATACAGGTCTCTGGCACACCCCTGGGTCTCAGTTTCGAGTCTCACTTGTGCCCTAGTCTTCAACACGCTCCACGCTTGTATGGGATATCGACGTTAGTCAGATTACTGTTTGGGGGTTGCGTACGTCAGTGTCTTGTGCCCGGGGCGTAATTCCTTAGTAACTCTGCTAATCGGTCAGTTCCGGCCACTCTGAGATTTCACCCAGCATTTCCATCAGTACACAGCAGTTTTCAGAGATTGCTCCGCAGACCAGGAGTATGGCAGCGCAGGCTCAGGCGGGAGTCGAGGAGAGAGTCCTGAGGATTGAGGCAGCTATGGGTTTTGATGGCGGTGATTGGTAGGGAGATCCACTCACTAAGCGTATGCATGCCTTGATGGCCATGTTCCATCATTATCAGCATGAGGCGAGGGCCGAGATAGTAGAGCTAACACATTCTTTTGAGGGTCAGATAGCTGACATGGCCCAGGCTTTGGAGTCGACCACAGCAGAGGTCCACACATTGAGGATGGTGTTGGAACATGTGGGTTCACAGACTTCTACACCCACGGCACCAGCAGCAGTTCAGCCTGCCAGACGCCACATTCCAGAGCCTACTACCTTCGTGGGGACGTGGGTAGCCAAGGAGTTAGAGAACTTCATGTTCGATATGAAGCACTACTTCAGGGCAGCGGCTATAGTAAAGGCAGACCATATTGAGGTTTGTGCATCCTATCTCAGAGGGGATGCCAAACTGTGGTGGAGGACACATGTTGCCCCGAGGACTGAGGGGGACACTCCAGAGATCCCAGATTGGGATGCCCTGAAAACTGAGATGAGGGCTCAGTTCAGACCGACTAACACTTTGCATAGTGCTCGCATGGCGATTAGAAATCAGAGACACACTGGATCAGTCAGAGATTATGTGAAACTGTTTGGTTCCCTATTGTTGGAGGTGCCCAACATGGGTGAAGAGGAGAAGTTTCACACCTTTATTGGCGGTTTGCAGGAGTGGGCCTTCCTTCAGCTTCAGAGGAAGGGAATGACCACTTACAGGGAGGCAGTGTGTGCTGCAGATTCTCTAGTAGACCTGAGAGGATCATGGTCTATAGCTGTGAGGACCACTTCTTCATCACCTCAGAGGCGGCCTACAGGGCCGAGTCATCAGAAGAAGTGGGTGCCCAATTAGAAGAAGGGCAAGGCAGTGGCACATCAGCCACAGGAGCAGAAGAAGAAGCCTCAGCATCATCCGGTTCCATAGAGGAAGGCTTCTGAGCAAGGCGCCAGTAGCAGCAGTAGTGGTAGGAAGCTTGAGTGCTTCATCTGCTATGGACCTCACATGATGAGGGATTGCCCCACTAGGAAGAAGATCTCTTCCTTAGTGGCGGTTGAGACACCAGAGGGCAGGGATGACCATGGATGCACTAGTGTTTTTGTTAGTCCATTGGTGATTGCCAATATCAGTGCTAGGTCTAGTCCTTTGATGTATGTTGATATTGTCATGAATGATGTTCAGATCGCAGCCATGGTTGACACTGGAGCCACCCATCTATTTGTTTCTGATACGGTGAAAGATCAATTGAAGTTGAAGACTATGCAGTGTACAACCAGTGTCAAGACTGTAAATGTAGACCCAAGGAAGGCATCAGGAGTTTCATATGACGTGCCTATACGGATGGGATCTTGGTCAGGGTGGGTACACACTATGGTGACAGCCCTGGATGACTTTGATGTGATAGTAGGGATGGACTTGCTTCGGTGTGCCAAAGCAATTCCCATGCCCCACTTGAACGAATTGCAGATTGTTGATGAGCGATCACCTTGATTTCTCCCTTGCCACACTGAGGCAAAGGTGGAGAAAAAGGCAAGGAGGTCATGGCAGCCTCTGTCATTGCAAAGGGTCTTCGGCATGGAGAGGCCACTTATCTGGCACATGTTAGAGTAGTGGAGGATCTTCCCCAGATCAGTTCAGCACTTGTGCAGCCGAGGGGACATAGGGGAGGACTGCCCACACTTCCTAGTTCTAGTAGGAGCCGAGAGGAGGTTGAGGTGAGATTGGGGGCAGCGAAGATGACTTTGGGTGAGAGGATTCAGCAGTTACCTGCACCGATAGGAGGGTTGTTACAGGAGTTTTCTGATGTAGTACCACCTGAGATGCCCAAGGTGTTACCACCTAGAAGGGACATCGATCATGCTATTGAGCGGATTCCAGCAGCTGTTCCACCTACACCGCCACCATACAGGATGCCTCCTGCAGAGCTAGCTGTGTTGAGGAGACAGCTGGATGACTTGTTAGAGTCTGGGTATATTCAGCCATCCAAAGCACCATACGGAGCACCAGTTCTATTCCAGTAGAAGAAGGATGGAAGCATGAGGATGTGTGTTGATTACCGTGCTTTGAATAAAGTGATAATGAAAAACTCATATCCGATTCCCTTGATCCAGAACTTGATTGATCGCTTGGTGCATGCCAAGGTCTTCAGCAAGCTAGACCTTCGTTCTGGATATTGGCAGGTGAGGATTGCAGAGGGGGATGAGCCGAAGACAACTTGTGTCACTCGATACGGATCTTATGAGTTCCTGGTCATGCCATTTGGGCTGACCAATGCCCCAGCCACTTTCTGTAATTTAATGAATAACATTCTTTATCCATTTTTGGATAAGTTTGTTGTTGTTTATCTAGATGACATTGTGATCTATTCTGGTAGCATGGAGAAGCACAGAGAGCACTTGAGATAGGTTTTGATAGTTTTGAGAGAGAGTCATCTGTATCTTAAGCTGGAGAAGTGTGATATTGCCTAGACTGAGGTGGAGTTTTTGGGGCACATTGTGGGATCAGGACAGGTCCGGATGGACATGGGGAAATTGACGGCTATCAGGGATTGGCCAGCCCCTTCATCTGTTAGCACTCTGAGGTCCTTCTTAGGACTAGCTAACTTTTACAGACGGATTATAGAGGGCGATTCTAGGATTGCAGCACCTCTCACCGATCTCTTGAGGAAGGATGTTGCCTGGTGTTGGGAGGGCAAACACCAGAAGGCATTCGATGATCTGAAGTTGAAGGTTACTTCAGAGCCGATTCTCAGAGTCCCAGACTTTTCTGTACCTTTTGAGGTTCACACTGATGCCTCAGATAGGGCTTTGGGAGGGGTTCTTGTCCAGGAGGACAGGCCCGTGGCATATGAGAGCAGGAAGTGGAAGCAAGCAGAGCTCAACTACTCCGCTCATGAGAAAGAAATGCTACCTATAGTGCATTGCCTGAGATTGTGGAGAGTGTACTTGCTGGGGAGCAAGTTCGCTGTGAAGACTGACAACGTTGCTAACACATTCTTCCAGACCCAGAAGAAGGTATCAGCACGTCAGGCAAGATGGCAGGAGTCCTTGGCAAAGTTTGACTTCAGTTGGGAGCATAAACCAGGGAGGTGCAATCAGGTTCCACATGCACTACGCAGGATCGCCACTGTATCTTATCTCTGCGCTATGTCTTTTTCAGAGAGTAAGATAGTGGGCTTGATCAGAGATTCAACATTTCCAGATCAATCCTATGAGAAGCTTGTGGCGAAGATCAGGATGGGTGTGACATGCCGCTTCTACTTGGATGAGGAGGGATTGATTAGGGCTATAGGTGGCAGGCCTTATGTTCCATCCTCAGGGAACATTAGGTTCGGCCTCACGAGAGAGTATCATGACACTGTCTGGGCTGGGCTATCACACCCCTAGGAATAATATTTAATATCTTTTCTGTTTCACACGAAATTCCCAAGATCCAAAACCACATTAAACAAAATTTGAGAACAACTTTGTGAACATAGTCCTAGGTGAAGGACAATTTATGTAATCAAATCAAATCATTAATCATTAACCAACCACAAAGATAGAGTCAACATCAAATTTCATTTATACAATGTGATATTATATCCCAAATTGCTCAAACATATGCTAACACAAAATATATATATACGATGAGCATCTCGTGCTATGCGTCACATAACTACATCAACTAAACAAGTGCATATTAGCAAAATTTCCTCTCAACTTCGCCTTCATTTTCCCCCAAGGAAAAGCAACCAAAGCTAACCTGTAGTATATAAAGCCAAAAGAGTGAGCTATAAAACTCAACAAGATCTACTTTGCCCATGCAACAAAATACATTTTTTATGCCAGTTTAAACAAGTCATATCATATGCAAAAGAGAAGCATCAATATGGAATTTATCAAATGAATATTTAAAACTCATACTATAATGAAAACTTACACATAGAGCTTAAGGATGATATGAAGAACCCAAAATCATTATGGACGCAAAAGATGTACTCATCCCATGAGTACCAAAATGTCACAAAGGACTAGTGATAGCATTATTAACTCATGAATATCAAAGTATCATAGACAGAATAGTGGGAACAAAGCAAAACAAAGTCCTCGACGTCTGGAAGCAAGACTAACCCACATCTGGGAAAGCCCACAAAACAAAAGCCGGCAAAGGCTCACCATTGCCCAATCAAATGTGAATGGAGGGACTCTAGAGGTGGCTCACATGGACTCAAGAGCTGGCCCCCATTATTTCTAATGTGGCACTTTGCTTCATGTAGCACTTAGCTCCACATCCATCACTTAATTCCCATAAATGAGATCAAATCATTTTCCCACTATAAGATGTAAGGGCCAAAGGACAATGGTTTCATAACAAAGTCAAAGTAACGATATGGCATTATTGCCTTCACACAATTGCCCTTACAACATGATCATGGCTAAAAGTATCAAAAGTGTACAATGACAAACCCCATGCATCAACTAAGAATCATAATGCCAGAAAAGGACATTGATCCATTCATCAAAATCATGTGCATGGAAGGTGCATAAGAATAACTACAAATTCTACCATAAGAGTTCAAAAGACAATATCAATTTGTTCAGCTTACTTCATTCACATGAATCATAAGGATATACAGCATAAAACCATACAATATAGGACTCATTGAAATCATATTTGAGTCTACTTTCCAATAAGCTTTGTTTGAGTCCATTTGGTAAAGTGCACAAAAAGATATAAGTGTTATGGTAACAAAGGGTCAAGCTGCCCTGTTTCCAGAAATTTCAGGGCATTGATCTCGCAAAGCCAGTCGGTTTAAGATTACAATGTATATGAAAGATATTCAATATATGGTCATTTGGATAGATCTGTGAATCTACTTTCGTACAAAACAAGAATTACTCAAAACGGAGTTGTAAATCGGAAGTTCGGAGCAAAACAATACAAGTAGGTCAGTCTGGTATGACAGACAACATATACTGGATCTTGCTACATAATTTATGCCCTAGCTCTGATTAACTATATACAATATTGGATGCGTTGGAAAGGTTTTCAAGTCTTCTTTCACACAGATCAATTCTAACTAATAAACCACATGTGTGTACAAAGATATAGAATAAGAACCCTAACAATGTCAGAATTGTATACTCACATCACCTTAACCATTCTTTTAAAATTCTCCACATTAGTTTAGCATCAACTTCAAAATTCATTTTGAGTTCAACAAGTCAAAGTATGAACTAGATATTTAGGATTTAAACATCATTTTATTATCAAATTATCATATTTATGAAACCATGAATGTAGGGCATAGGGTAGAAACTTGCCTTATGAAAATTTGTGCTTTTCTAAGTCTTCTTCTTCACTTCACCACCTTCACCACTTCTTCCCCAAGCCCAAACGAAGTTGCTGGTAAAAACCCTATTTTTCTCCTTATGTTTACTTTAGTTTTATCTCATTAGGCACCCCTAGTATGAGGTGTCATCACCAAGTTCATCTTATCCTCATGACAAGCTTGAGGTGGCTATAAAGAAAAGCATGAGGTGTTTTTCTCTTTATACATTTCACTTAAAGACTTATATCCTTTTCTCTCTTCTTTGTTTTCACTTTACAAAATAAATGAGAAATCACTTAGTTAAATTCTCAATTAAGTGCTCAATGTGCATCCTCATGGATTACATTTATATATTATTCTTTTAATGTTAGAAGATCAATCATGGATAGCACATTCTCCCCTCCTTACAAGAAATTTAGTCCTCTAAATTTCATACCTGATTCATTTGAAAAGATAGGGATACTCCTTCCTCATTTCTTCCTCTAACTCCCATGTTGCCTCTTCCAGTGAATGATGTTGTCAAATGACCTTCACCAAGGGAATAGAACGATTTCTCAAAATCTTATCCTTTTTATCCACAATTTGTTTTGGCTATTCAGAGTAAGACATATCTTTATTAAGTTGCAAGGGTTCGTTCTTAATAATGTGGGAGGGATCTGAATTATACTTCCTCAATAACGATACATGGAAAACATCATGAACATTGGTTAAGGCTGGTGGAAGTCCAACCCTATAGACAATAGATCCAATTCTTTCAAGTATCTCGAAAGGACCAAAAAATCTTGGGCTTAACTTTCCCTTCTTACCAAATCTTATTACTCCTTTATAAGGAGATATCTTTAGAAATACATGGTCTCCAACCTGGAATTGAATGTCCCTTCTTCTATTATCAGCATAACTTTTTTGGCGACTTTGATCAGTTTTCAATTTTTGTCTTATCACTTGAATCTTTTCTATAGTTTCCTGCACTTCATCTAGGGTCAATATCTTTCTATCACCAACTTCTTCCCAACAAAGTGGTGTCCTACATTTTCTCCCATATAAAGCTTCATAAGGTGCCATTTGTATGCTTGAGTGAAAACTATTGTTATAAGTGAACTCAATGAGGGACAAATCACCATCCCATTCACCCTTCCAATCCATGATATATGCTCTAAGAAGGTCGTCAAGTGTTTGAACATATAGATACATAATTTGCAATATCTTTCTTCATGTCATTCCACCAGTAATTACATTTCAAGTCCCTATACATTTTGGTACCACCTGGGTGTAAGGAATATTTAGATTTATGTGCTTCTTCCAATATCTTATTCTTCATAGTTGGATCATTTGGAATGCATAGTCTACCTTGAAATTTCAAACTCCCATCTTGAGTAATTTGGAAATCAAGCATTTGACCTTCCCCAACTTTGCTTCTAATGGATGATAACATGGGATCTTCTAATTGCTTCTCTAGTATTTGTTGATGAAAATCAGATTGGACTTTCAATGATGCGAGCAACATCTTGGGATTTTGAATTTTTACATCAATGATAAGGTTGCAAAACTCTTCTAATAAGTTCCATTGCTTTACCATCAAATTTGCCAATTTACCACTTGATTTGCGGCTAAGTGCATCAGCCACAACATTTGCTTTACCTTCTTGATAATGAATGGTACAATCATAATCCTTTAGCAATTCTATCCATCTCCTTTGCCTCATATTCAATTCCTTTTGAGTAAATATATATTTCAAACTTTTGTGATCAGTATATATTTCAAATGCTTGTCCATATAAATAATGCCTCCATATCTTTAATGCAAAAATGATTGCTGCCAATTCTAAATCATGATTTGGATAATTCTGTTCATAGGATTTCAATTGTCTTGAAGCATATGCAATTACTTGCCCATGTTGCATGAGAACACAACCAAGTCCTTTATTGGAGGCATCAGTATAAACTAAAAAACCATCATTACCACATGGAATTGTGAGAATTGGAGCACTAGTTAACCTTTTCTTTAATTCTTGAAAACTATTTTCACATTCTTCATTCCATTCAAACTTGACTTCTTTCCTAGTCAATCTAGTAAGAGGACTTGAAATTTTTAAAAATCCTTCAATAAATCTTCTATAGTAACCTACTAAGCCTAAGAAACTTCTAATATCTGCCACATTTGTTGGTTGCTTCCATTGGACAATAGCTTCCACTTTCTTAGGATCCATAGAAATGCCATCTTTTGACACTACATGTCCTAAGAAATCAATTTGATTGAGCCAAAATTCACATTTGCTAAATTTCGCATACAACTTCTCGTCTCTTAGTATGCCCAGCAACTTCCTCAAATGTTCTTTATGTTCATTATTACTCCTTGAATAAATAAGTATATCATCAATAAAAATAATAACACATATGTCTAATAAAGGTTGAAAAACTCTGTTCATTAAAGCCATAAATACTGCTGAAGCATTTGTCAAACCAAATGGCATTACTAAAAACTCATAATGGCTATACCGAGTTCTGAAAGCAATCTTAGGAATGTCATCCCTCTTAATCTTTAATTGGTAGTAGCCCGACCTCAAATCAATTTTAGAAAAGACTTGTGCCCCCAGCAATTGATCAAATAAATCATCTATTCTGGGAAGGGGATACTTATTCTTAACCGTCACCTGATTCAACTGCCTATAATCAATACAAAGTCGCAATGTTCCATCTTTCTTCTTTACAAATAGTACTGGTGCTCCCCAAGGTGAAACACTAGGTCGGATAAAGCCTTTATCCAATAATTCTTGTAGTTGATTCTTTAGCTCTAACAATTCTAATGGTGTCATTCTATAAGGTGCTTTAGATATGGGTATTGTACCAAGTATGAGATCAATACCAAATTCTATTTCTCTCTCAAGTGGCAATCCAAGTAAATCATTCGGAAAAACATCAAGAAACTCTTGTTCCACTGGTATTTCATTCATATTCAGTTCTTTAGGTTCACAATCCTTGCTATAAGCTAAGTAACCTACACAACCTTGTTGAAGTAATTGATGAGCATGCATAAAAGATATGAGATGGGGATGTGATTCTTGTACTATTCCCATAAAATGAAATAATGGTTGATCTGGCAAATTAAAAGTCACCTCTTTTCTATAACAATCTATCGTTGCATGATAACAGGAAAGTCAATCCATACCAAGTAGGATATCATAGTCTTGCATATCTAAAAGAATCAAATTTGCAGGAAGCTCATATTCCCCAATTGAGATCAAACAACAAGAATACACAAGAGAGGCGGTCATAAAATCTCCAATTGGTGTTGTCACATGCATAGATGGCAATGACTCAGGTTGCTTATTGAAATGTTGAGCAAAATGATGAGAAACGAATGATAGATTGGAACCAGGGTCAAATAAGACTTTTTCAGTTCTTTTAGAAACATAAATAATACCTTCTACAACTGATTTAGAAGCTTTGTTATCTGGTTTTGTTGTGATAGCATGGACTCGTGTTTGACTTATAGGCTTTTGAGGCATTGGCACTTTCCTTTTATTATTGGGGCAATCTCTCACTTGATGTCCAAATTTTCCACAAGCAAAACAGGCTCCTGTTGTCCTATAACATTGCTTGGCGTCATGTTTTCCTCCATAATTACTACATGTTGGATAGTTCTCTCCTAATTGTCTTCTCATGTCAGTTCTTCGCACCTTTGCTCAGTTATTGTCTCCATCCCCAAACTCTCTATTTTGCTTTTGGAAATTGGATCTGAACTTATCTCTTTTGTTTCTTAGCTCTTGCATCTCCTCCACATCCATCTCAACCATGGCTGCTCGTTCAACAACTTCATCATAGGTTATAAGCTTTAAAGCTGAAAGTTTACCTCGAATACTTGGTCTTAATCCCCTTTCAAACCTCTTTGCCCTTCTAACTTCATTTTCAACTAGATGTGGGGCAAATCTGGACAATTCAGAAAATTTTGCATCATACTGCGCAACTGAAAGTTTTCCTTGTATCAAGTTTATAAATTACATCTCTTTTTGATCTCTCACACATTCTAGAAAATACTTTTCATGGAATTTATTTTGAAAGCCTTCCCAAGTTATTGTTTCTTGCTTTGCTTCTGCTACTCTCTTAATCATTTTCCACCAGTGCTCAGCTTCTCCATCCAACATAAAAGAGGCATAAGACACTTTATGTGTATCTTTTCGATCTGCATCATCCACTTTTCAGCTATCATAGGATTTGGATCACCAATATGTTGGGGTATGCCCTTAAGGCTAATGTTTGAGGCCTTGGGTTATTTTCAGTATCATGTATAAACTATGTATATGTTTTCTAAAGGCAATTGTTGTTATTCAGATTGTTGCATTGTCTGCTGCTATATGTATACTTCTGAGTAATGTCTCAATCATGTTCAGCTGTGCTGACTTTCAGAGTTGTCCTTAGTCGAGATATCTTGGTGAACATGAGACAGCCTTGATATGATGGAGACTAATATGTGTTCTAATCTTATAGGATGCTTCGAGTATGGAATAAGATTTAGACACATAGGTGCATTGGATGTACTGGACTGACCCTACTTAGGATATTCAATTGTTTGTCACAATGTGAATAAATCCTTATAAGCAAGCAAGTGGCATATTCCCTCTGACTTGAGATCACTTGTGTTTCTAAGTGATGATTGGCATTGTCTTGAGGTACTTCAATATCATTTGAAAGATAATGGTTAAGGATTATCTTGGATAGTGGGCATGAGTCATGTTAGGACACTAGTGATAGATATAGGATTGCCTCTCCTAGTTGGAGTGTGATGTTCTACTGGGGCCCCCTCTGGATGAGATGGTTGAGAAAGTGTATGGCCATACCCAGATGACTATGTTCATCTGATCTAACCATTCTCATCGTGTTGGAATTACAGGCTTGACAGGCTTGTCCAACGAGAACATCCAGTGGCAAAGGGAACAAGTATGCTGGGTGAATTGGATTCACACTTGTGCTATGGTTTGGGAGTAGTCTTGGAAGACTCTTTCCTTCATATCGGGAGACAGTGATGTGTTGCTAGATACCCCTCTCTGATCGTGATAACATAAGTTATCGTTACTGACAATGAAGGAAACCCTTAGGGTCGCACAATTTGATGATATGGCTTACTTTTGTCAGATCGTGTGGACTGGAATTATTCTAGTTCAGTTTAAAGCAATTTAAACTCTGATTGGAAGTGAGATATGGTCTGATCATGTTTGATTGATTAGGACATATGATCGGTAAGCTTCGATCAGGAGAATTGATGCTTGATCGAAGAGATCAAGAGCGTCAAGAGATGTGTGGTTGGATCTTGAGCCACTTGGTTCAATAAGATCAAAACCAGGGCTGGTTCGATTTGGTTCTTGAACCAAATGAAATTGAACCGGTTCACTTATGTGAACGCATGGTTCAAAGGGGAGAGGATTTTCGATGGCTTCATGGGGACTTAAAGAAGGAGTTATGTACTTACTATATTTGGAAGTCGATTTTTCTTTTGGAACGCCCCACGTTTTCGAACGGTGAACGCCTCTCGCCCCTTTCTTCTCGTGTGTGTGTGTGTGGTTCGTTTTTACGATCAGCACCAGGGAGTTCGGCCAGCAAGAAGAAAAACATCTCATCACACGATCAAAGACTCCTTAGTGTCTTTGCTAGCACAAGGAGCACAAGGAAGAAGCAAACTTCATCTTGTGTGTGATTCCTTTGGAGAAGAAGCATTCGCCTCTTTCTTCCTCCAAGCCGCCACTCAAAGCATGGCAATGGTAATGTTCTAACCTATCTTTTCAAGGTTGATCATATGTTTAAGTCAAGCGATTTTGAAACCTAGCATTTCCGCCGCTGCACATTCTAGATGCGCATGTGACCTAGGTTTACCTTCACAATAAATGCAGGTGGATTCATTTTCTTAAACTTCTCAAATCTCATATTCTCTAAATTGGCTTGGCTACTTGTTCCAACATCAACAGACTTTTCTCCCTGAGATATTTGTTGTTGCATTAAACTTGCCATAGTATCCAAAGCTTTCAAAACACCACTCATTTGTCTTTGTGAATCCTCTATAGATTGAGAAGACCTCCTCATATTAGATCCCTAAGTCATCCAAAATAAACTCTCAATAATCATCAGCCATATAATAACTCAATTCCTAAACATAAACATAACATATTCTTAAATCATGCTCTGATACCACTACTTGTCACACCCCTAGGAATAATATTTTATATCTTTTCTGTTTCACACGAAATTCCCAAGATCCAAAATCACATTAAACAAAATTTGAGAACAACTTTGTGAACATAGTCCTAGGTGAAGGACAATTTATGTAATCAAATCAAATCATTAATCATTAACCAACCACAAAGATAGAGTCAACATCAAATTTCATTTTTATAACTAGGTCATAAGTACAATGTGATATTATATCCCAAATTGCTCAAACATCTGCTAACACAAAATATATATATACATGAGCATCTCGTGCTATGCGTCACATAACTACATCAACTAAACAAGAGCATATTAGCAAAATTTCCTCTCAACTCCACCTTCATTTGCCCCCAAGGAAAAGCAACCAAAGTTAACCTATAGTATATAAAGCCAAAAGAGTGAGCTATAAAACTCCACAAGATCTACTTTTCCCATGCAACAAAATACATTTTTGATTACAGTTTAAACAAGTAATATCATATGCAAAAAGAGAAGCAACAATATGGAATTTATCAAATGAATATTTAAAACTCATACTATAATGACAACTTACACATAGAGCTTAAGGATGATATGAAGAACCCAAAATCATTATGGACACAAAAGATGTACTCATCCCATGAGTACCAAAATGTCACAAAGGACTAGTGATAGCATTATTAACTCATGAATATCAAAGTATCATAGATAAGAGTAGTGGGAACAAAGCAAAACAAAGTCCTCCACGTTTGGAAGCAATACTAACCTACGTCTGGGAAAGCGCACAAAACAAAAGCCGGCAAAGGCTCACCATGGCCCAATCAAATGTGAATGGAGGGACTCTAGAGGTGGCTCACATGGACTCAAGAGGTAGCCCCCATTATTTCTAATGTGGCACTTTGCTCCAGGTAGCACTTAGCTCCACATCCATCACTTAATTCCCATAAATGAGATCAAATCATTTTCCCACTATAAGATGTAAGGGCCAAAGAACAATGGTTTCATAACAAAGTCAAAGTAATGAAATGGCATTATTGCCTTCATACAATTGCCCTTACAACATGATCATGGCTAAAAGTATCAAAAGTGTACAATGACAAACCCCATGCATCAACTAAGAATCGTAATGCCAGAAAAGGACATTGATCCATTCATCAAAATCATGTGCATGGAAGGTGCATACGAATAACTACAAATTCTACCATAAGAGTTCAATAGACAATATCAATTTGTTCAGCTCACTTCATTCACATGAATCATAAGGATATACGACATAAAACCATACAATATAGGACTCATTGAAATCATATTTGAGTCTACTTTCCAATAAGTGTGGTTTGAGTCCATTTGGTAAAGTGCACAAAAAGATATAAGGGTTGTGGTAACAAAGGGTCAAGCTGCCCTGTTTCCAGAAATTCTAGGGCACTGATCTCGCAAATCTAGTCAGTTTAAGATTACAATGTATATGAGAGATATTCAATGTATGGTCTGTTGGAAATTTCTATGAATAAACTTTCGTACAAAACAAGAATTACTCAAAACGGAGTTGTAAATCGGAAGTTCAGAGCAAAACAATACAAGTAGGTCAGTATGGTATGACAGACAACATATACTGGACCTTGCTACATAATTGATGCCCTAGCTCTGATTAACTATATACAATATTGGATGTGTTGGAAAGGTTTTCAAGTCTTCTTTCACACAAATCAATTCTCACTGATAAACCGCTTGTGTGTACAAAGATATAGAATAAGAACCCAAACAAGGTCAGAATTGTATACTCACATCACCTTAACCATTCTTTTAAAATTCTCCACGTCAGTTTAGCATCAACTTCAAAATTCATTTTGAGTTCAACAAATCAAAGTATGAACTAGATATTTAGGATTTAAACATCATTTTATTATCAAATTATCATCGTTATGAAACCATGAATGTAGGGCATAGGGTAGAAACTTGCCTTATGAAAATTTGTGCTTTTCTAAGTCTTCTTCTTCACTTCACCACCTTCACCACTTCTTCCCCAAGCCCAAACGAAGTTGCTGGTAAAAAACCTATTTTTTTCCTTATGTTTACTTTAGTTTTATTTCATTAGTCACCCCTAGTATGAGGTGTCATCACCAAGTTCATCTTATCCTCATGACAAGCTTGAGGTGGCTATAAAGAAAAGCATGAGGTATTTTTCTCTTTATACATTTCACTTAAAGACTTATATCCTTTTCTCTATTCTTTGTTTTCACTTTACAAAATAAATGAGAAATCACTTAGTTAAATTCCCAATTAAGTGCTCAATATGCATCCTCATGGATTACATTTATACATTATTCTTTTAATGTTAGAAGATCAATCATGGATATCACATGGGCACCCAGGTAGTCAGCACATGTATGCATTGATCAGTAGAGCTTAGTATTGGCCAGGGATGAAGGAGGATATTGAGCATTACACCTGGACTTGTCTAGTCTATCAGCAAGACAAGGTCGAGAGGAGGAAGGAGGCAGGACTTCTGCAGCCTTTGCCTACTCTTAAGAGACCTTGGGTGTCCATATCCTTGGATTTCATCACCCATTTCCCTAGAGTTGAGGGTATGGCATCTGTTTTTGTGGTAATGGACAGGTATACAAAATATGCTGTATTTGTACCTGCTCCTGACATTTGCACTGCAGAGGTGACTGCACATCTCTTTATGACCCATGTGGTCAAACATTTTGGACTACCCAGAGAGATTATCAGAGATAGAGACCCTAGATTTACTAGTAGATTTTGGTCTTCTCTATTTAAGATATTGGGTACTGATCTGAAGATGTCTACTGCTTATCGCCCTCAGACAGATGGTCAGACAGAGAGGGTTAATGCCTTACATGAGGAATATATTAGGCATTTTGTTTCTTGTACCCAGAAGAACTGGATTAGGCTTTTGGATACTGCCCAGTTTGCCTATAATATCCAGAGATCATCTGCTACAGAGAAGAGCCCATTCGATCTAGTGTTAGGGTGGTAGCCTATAACACCCATGGATACACTGAATAGGGGCGAAGGGGGAAAGTGCCAAACTACTCTAGATTTTGTTGAGGATCGATCTGAGCTCTGGGATGAGGCTTAGGATAGCCTGAGGGAAGCTAGAGATAGGATGAAGCTCTATGCTGATAGGGATAGGAGACATGTAGAGTTTGAGGTAGGAGAGTTGGTCCTTCTCAAACTTACTCCATAGATATGGAGGAAGACTGAGGCCCGTACATATCACAGAGGACTTGTGAAGAGGTACGAGGGTCCTTTCAGGATCATCAGGAGGGTCGGTCCAGTGTCTTACAGACTGGATTTACCATCATGGCTACAGTTCTACCCTACTTTTCATGTTAGTTTATTGAAGAAATATCACCCTGATGATAGACATCCAGACTGCGGACAGGTGAGAAGACAACCTGCTAGAGGCAAGGTTGAGTTTGGTAAAAAGCCGATGATGATTCTTGACCATAGAGTCTATGGACCGGCATCACTTGGAGGACAGAGATCAGAGCTTTTGATTCAGTGGATGGATGAGCCTGAGGAGAAGGCTACCTGGGAGAAGACTGAAAACATTGATCAGTTTGAGGAGTTAGCCAGGAGATATCAGGGGCACATGGCATCTAGGGCGAGTGCCATCTCAGGTGGGGGAGTATTATGATGCCCTGGGTATACTGGGGTTATACCCCAGCCCATCCCATGGACTCAGTGGGATCTGAGTAGGGATGGAGGAGCTTGACTGGAGTTAGGCTTGATGATGGAGTGAGCCTAGTAGAAGAGCTAGGACACTGACATTGTGTTAGTGTGGTTTTGCAGGTACACTAACACACACTCTATACTTGGGCATGGCCTGGGCGTACTTTGGAGTTTCTTTGGAGTCTTGAAGCATGGTTAACTCAACCATAGTTAACCTAACCATGGTCAAGAGCAGAAGACCTGGACTCGATCAGGGTTCAGTTTGGAGTCCTATGGGCTGATCTAGGCGCCTGGGACTTAGATGGAATTATTTGGTTTGTTTAATTTAAGTGGCACATGCTTTGCACATGCCAACTTAAGTTAACATCCAATAAGGTTTGAATTGAAGATCCAATAACATCCATGGGTGTCATAGGCTGCCACCCTAACACTAGCTCGAACGAGCTCTTATTTGTAGCAGATGATCTCTGGATATTATAGGAAAACTGGGCAGTATCCAAAAGCCTAATCCAGTTCTTCTGGGTAGAAGAAACAAAATGCCTAAGATATTCCTCAAGTAAGGCATTAATCCTCTCTGTCTGACCATCTGTCTAAGTGTGATAAGCAGTAGACATCTTCAGATCAGTACCCAATATCTTAAATAGAGAAGACCAAAATCTACTAGTAAATCTAGGGTCTCTATAACTGATAATCGCTCTGGGTAGTCCAAAATGTTTGACCACATGGGTCATAAAGAGATGTGCAGTCACCTCTGCAATGCAAATCTCAGGAGCAGATACAAATACAGCATATTTTGTATACCTGTCCACTACCACAAAAATAGATGTCATACCCTCAACTCTGGGGAAATGGGTGATGAAATCCATGGATATGGACACCCGAGGTCTCTCAGGAGTAGGCAAAGGCTCCAGAAGTCCTGCCTCCTTCCTCCTCTCGACCTTGTCCTGCTGATAAACTAGACAAGTCCGGGTGTAATGCTTAATATCCTCCTGATGTAGTACCACCTGAGATGCCCAAGGTGTTACCACCTAGAAGGGACATCGATAATGCTATTGAGCTGATTCCAGGAGTTGTTCCACCTGCACAGCCACCATACAGGATGCCTCCTGCAGAGCTAGCTGAGTTGAGGAGACAGTTGGATGACTTGTTAGAGTCTGGGTATATTCAGCCATCCAAAGCACCATACGGAGCACCAGTCCTATCCAGAAGAAGAAGGATGGAAGCATGAGGATGTGTGTTGATTACCGTGCTTTGAATAAAGTGACAGTGAAAAACTCATATCCGATTCCCTTGATCCAGGACTTGATTGATCGCTTGGTGCATGCCTGGGTCTTCAGCATGCTGGACCTTCGTTCTGGATATTGGCAGGTGAGGATTGCAGAGGGGGATGAGCCCAAGACCACTTGTGTCACTCGTTATGGATCTTATGAGTTCCTAGTCATGTCACTTGGGCTGACCAATGCACCAGCCACTTTCTATAATTTAATGAATAACATTCTTCATCCATTTTTAGATAAGTTTGTTGTTGTTTATCTGGACGACATTGTTATCTATTCTGGTACTATGGAGGAGCACAGAGAGCACTTGAGACAGGTTTTGACAGTTTTGAGGGAGAGCCAGCTGTATCTTAAGCTGAAGAAGTGCGATTTTGCTGAGACTGAGGTGGAGTTTTTGGGGCACATTGTGGGATCAGGACAGGTCCGGATGGACATGGGGAAGGTGGCAGCTATCAGAGATTGGCCAGCCCCTTCATCTGTTAGTGCTCTAAGGTCCTTTTTAGGACTAGCTAACTTTTACAGACGGTTTATAGAGGGCTATTCTAGGATTGTAGCACCTCTCACCGATCTCTTGAGGAAGGATGTTGCCTGCTTTTGGGAGGGCAAACACTAGAAGGCATTCGATGATCTAAAGTTGAAGGTTACTTCAGAGCCGATTCTTAGACTCCCAGGCTTTTTATACCTTTTGAGGTTCACACTGATGCCTCAGATAGGGCTTTGGGAGGGGTTCTTGTCCAGGAGGGCAGGCCCCTGGCATATGAGAGCAGGAAGTTAAAGCAGGCAGAGCTCAACTACTCCATGCATGAGAAAGAAATGCTAGCTGTAGTGCATTGCCTAAGATTGTGAACAGTGTACTTGCTGGGGAGCAAGTTCACTGTGAAGACTAACAACGTTGCTAACACATTCTTCCAAACCCAGAAGAAGCTGTCAGCACGTCAGGCAAGATGGCAGGAGTCCTTGGCAAAGTTTGACTTCAGTTGGGAGCATAAGCTAGGGAGGTGCAATCAGGTTCCAGATGCACTGAGCAGGATCGCCATTGTATCTTATCTCTACGCTATGTCTTTTCATAGAGTAAGATAGTGGGTTTGATCAGAGATTCAGCATTTTCAAATCAATCCTATGAGAAGCTTGTGGCGAAGATCAGGATGGGTGTGACAAGCCACTTCTACTTGGATGAGGAGGGATTGATCAGGGATAGAGGTGGCAGGCCTTATGTTCCATCCTCAGGGAACATTAGGTTCAGCCTCATGAGAGAGTATCATGACATTGTCTGGGCTAGGCACTCAGGTAGTCAGCGCATGTATGCATTGATCAGCAGAGCTTGGTATTGGCCGGGGATGAAGGAGGATATTGAGCATTACACCCGGACTTGTCTAGTCTGTTAGCAGGACAAGGTCAAGAGGAGGAAGGAGGTAGGACTTCTGCAGCCTTTGCGTACTCCTGAGAGACCTTGGGTGTCCATATCAATGGATTTCATCACCCATTTCCCCAGAGTTGATGGTATGCATCTATTTTTGTGGTAGTGGATAGGTATACAAAATATGTTATATTTGTACCTGCTCCTGAGGTTTGCACTGCAGAGGTGACTGCACATCTCTTTATGACCCATGTGGTCAAACATTTTGGACTACCCTAGAGAGATTATTAGTGATAGAGACCCTAGATTTACTAGTAGATTTTGGTCTTCTCTATTCAAGATATTGGGTACTCACTTGAAGATGTCTACTGCTTATCACCCTCAGATAGATGGTCAGACAGAGAGAGTTAATGCCTTACTTGAGGAGTATCTTAGGCATTTTGTTTCTTCTACCCAGAAGAATTAGATTAGGCTTTTGGATACTACCCAGTTTGCCTATAATATCTAGAGATCATCTGCTATAGAGAAGAGCCCATTCGAGCTAGTGTTAGGGTGGCAGCCTATGACACCCATGTATACACTGAACAGGGGCGAGGGGGGAAAGTGTCAAGCAACTCTAGACTTTGTTGAGGATCATTCTGAGCTATGGGATGAGGCTCAGGATAGCCTGAGGGAAGCTAGAGATAGGATGAAGCTCTATGCTGACAGGGATAGGAGGCATGTAGAGTTTGAGGTAGGAGAGTTGGTCCTTCTCAAACTTACACCTCAGATGTGGAGGAAAACTGAGGCCCATACATACCACAGAGGACTTGTGAGGAAGTACGAGGGTCCTTTTAGCATCATCAGGAGGGTTGGTCCAATGTCTTACAGACTGGATTTACCATCATGGCTACAGTTCTACCCAACTTTTCATGTGAGTTTGTTGAAGAAATATCACCCTGATGATAGACATCCAGACCGTAGACAGGTGAGAAGACAACCTACTAGAGGCAAGGTTGAGTTTGGTAAAAAGCCGATGAGGATTCTTGACTATAGAGTCTATGGACCGGCTTCACCTAGAGGTCGAAGATCTGAGTTTCTGATTCAGTAGATGGATGAGCCTGAGGAGGAGCCTACCTCAGAAAAGACTGAAGACATTGATTAGTTTGAGGAGTTAGCCAGGAGATATCAGGGGCACATGACATCGAGGGCGAGTGCCATCTCAGGTGGGGGAGTATTGTGATGCCCTGTGTATACTGGGGTTATACCCCAACCCATCCCATGGACTCAGTGGGATCTGAGTAGGGATGGGGGAAGCTTGACTGGAGTTAGGCTTGATGTTGGAGTGAGCCTAGTAGAGGAGCTAGGACGCTGACATTGTGTTAGTATGGTTTCGTAGGTACACTAACACACACTCTATCCTTGGGCATGGCCTAGGGGGTACTTTGGAGTTGCTTTGGAGTCTTAGAGCATGGTTAACTCAACCATGGTTAACCTAACCATGGTCAAGTGCAGAAGACCTGGACTCGATCAGGGTTCAGTTTGGAGTCCTATGGGCTGATCTAGGTGCATGGGACTTAGATGGAATTAATTGGTTTGTTTAATTTAAGTGGCACATGCTTTGCACATGCCAACTTAAGTAAACATCCAATAAGGTTTGAATTGAGGATCCAATAAGAGGTTATTGGGTTTAAGTCATCTTAACCCACTTGGATCCATCATCATGGCGACTTGGATCCATCATGGTGACTTGGACGTGGAGGCTTAGCAGGTTGGTTCACTTAAACCAAACCTGATCCATCATCAATTCAAATAGGTGAGTTTCTCAAGGGTTGGCGGCTATTCACCCTAGCTACCAACGAGAGTTCTTGCCACCTTGAGGAGAGGCGACAAGACCTTGGCGATTCTTCCTTGGAGGCAAGGAAGAACACTTGGAGAGGAGAGCTTTGGCTCTGGCGAGTCCTTGGACCCTATGTTCCAATTTTTCGTGCCTAAAATCAGGGAGTGATGGCACAATTTACACACCAATGTGTAAACTGTCAGCCAACACTCACACCAAGTACAATGCGTCTAATGCGGAAGTCTAATACAAATGCGCGCTCACTACAGATCGTCTCTCAGCGTCAGCCCTATCTCTGCCTATCCAAACTGAGTCTCTAAACTCTCTCATGAGGCCGAACCTGATGTTCCTAGAAGATGGAACATAGGGTCTGCCACCTCACGCCTTGATCAATCCCTCCTTATACAAATAGAAGCGGCGAGTCACTCTCATCCTGATCTTCGCCACAAGCTTCTCATAGGATTGATCTGAAAATGATGAATCCCTAATCAAGCCCACAATCTTACTCTCTGAAAAAGACATAGCGCAGAGATAAGATACAGTGGCGATCCTGCTCAGTGCATCTAGAACCTAATTGCACCTCCCTGGCTTATGCTCCTAACTCAAGTCAAACTCTGCCAAGGACTCCTGCCATCTTGCCTGTCATGCTGACAGCTTCTTCTGGGTCTAGAAGAATGTGTTAGCAACGTTGTTAGTCTTCACAATGAACTTGCTCCCCAGCAAGTACACTCTCCACAATCTCAGGCAATGCACTACAGCTAGCATTTCTTTCTCATGTGCGGAGTAGTTGAGCTCTGCCTGCTTCAACTTCCTGCTCTCATATGCCACGGGCCTACCCTCCTAGACAAGAACCCCTCCCAAAGCCCTATCTGAGGCATCAGTGTGAACCTCAAAAGGTACAAAAAAGTCTGGGAGTCTAAGAATCGGCTCTGAAGTAACCTTCAACTTCAGATCATCGAATGCCTTCTGGTGTTTGCCCTCCCAACACCAAGCAACATCCTTCCTCAAGAGATCGGTGAGAGGTGCTACAATCCTAGAATAGCCCTCTATAAACCATCCGTAAAAGTTAGCTAGTCCTAAGAAGGACCTCAGAGTGCTAACAGATGAAGGGGCTGGCCAATCCCTGATAGCCGCCACCTTCCCCATGTCCATCCGGACCTGTCCTGATCCCACAATGTGCCCCAAAAACTCCACCTCAGTCTGGGCAAAATCGCACTTCTCCTACTTAAGATACAGCTGGCTCTCCCTCAAAACTATAAAAACCTGCCGCAAGTGCTCTCTGTGCTCCTCCATGCTACCAGAATAGATCACAACGTCGCCCAGATAAACAACAACAAACTTATCCAAAAATGGATGAAGAATGTTATTCATTAAATTACAGAAAATGGCTGGTGCATTGGTCAGCCCAAATGGCTTCACCAGGAACTCATAAGATCCATAACGAGTGACACAAGTGGTCTTGGGCTCATCCCCCTCTGCAATCCTCACCTGGCAAAATCCAGAATGAAGGTCCAGCTTGCTGAAGACCTTGGCATGCACTAAGCGATCAATCAAGTCCTGGATCAAGGGAATCGGATATGAGTTTTTCACTGTCACTTTATTCAAAGCATGGTAATCAACACACATCCTCATGCTTCCATCCTTCTTCTTCTGGAATAGGACTGGTGCTCCGTATGGTGCTTTGGATGGCTGAATATACCCAGACTCTAATAAGTCATCCAGCTGTCTCCGCAACTCAGCAAGCTACAGGAGGCATCCTGTATGGTGGCTGTGCAGGTGGAACAGCTCCTAGAATCAGCTCAATAGCATGATCAATGTCCCTTCTAGGTGGTAACACCTTGGGCATCTCAGGTGGTACTATATCAGAAAACTCCTATAACATCCCTCCTATCGGTGCAGGTAACAGCTGAATCCTCTCACCCAAAGTCATCTTCACCTCCCCCAATCTCACCTCAACCTCCTCTCGGCTCCTACTAGAACTAGGAAGGGTGGCCGGTCCTCCCCTATATCCCCTCGGCTGCACAGGTGCAGAACTGATCTAGGGAAGATCCTTCACTACTCTAACATGTGCCAGATAAGTGTGTTGGTGTATATGCCCTAGGACCTAGCTTTGGTCAACTTATGTACTACTTGACATTGATATTTATATATCATTCTGGCATTGTCGTTATCATTGTTTGTCTACACCTGCGATTGTGTACTTACATGATAATGTCCCTGGAGACAGATTGGATCTGTGCTCAAATAATCATCCCCAGTCAATGTACCTTAGTAGATATGGGACAACTATGGTACTTGTAAAACTGGTATGTGGGCTGGTTAGGCACGGGGTGCTAACGCAGACACATGGGTATATTATGGGAGGATATACTGGATAGACCCGCTATGAGGCTATGACTTGGTGTCATGAGTTATCCTCATAAGTGACAGGAGATGCATTGATCCCTTGACTTGAGGTCATTGATCATTCTATATGGTTAGAGACTTGCTTTGATGCAACCTAACACCTTGCCGTAGTTGGAAGGTCATAAAGGTTGTCATTGAGCGTGTCACGACCCATATGAGAAGGTCAATTGACAGACATAGGATTTGCCCCTTCCTTTGGGAAGCTTGATATCCATGGAGCTCCTCTATGGTTCTATGACTGAAAGTGTATGGCCATACCCAGGTAAGAACCTGATTTAGTCATAGCCATGTGATTGGGTGAAAACAAGTGGTGACACACTTGTCCAATCGGATATCAGTTCGGCAAAGAGACTGTAATGCATCTGTACCTAGTTGCGATGATGGGGATGTCGATGTCGATATCCATTCCAATGACCTGGGTAGCAGCGATGCACTGCTAGGTGCCACTCACTGCTTGTGGTGACCTTTGGTCAGCACTGCCAGCATCAGAGGAACCTACAGGGTCGCACACCTTGATACTTGAGTTCTCGTATTGATCGGGAAGCCTTATGATCGAGTTATTGGATAACTCGGATCTTATTGGGAGATTTCATCAGCGCCAATGGGCCTGATGAGATGGAAGAATATTATTGGAGCCAAACTTTATTTTTGGCAGGTTGACCCGTATTTGACCATGGTTGGTCACATTTGAATTAGGGTTGCATTGGATTGGATCCAAGTGCTTAATCAACCCATGTAATGGAGTTTGGGCCAGCTCATTATCCAATGAGACCCAATAACAAGTTCTCATGAAGAGATGAGAGGCTAAAAGGGTATAATGGGGAGAGACCCAACCCCATTGGCGCCTAAGGGGCATAATGGGGTTAGGGTGGCAAAATTGCTTCATTAAGGAAGCAATTGGCGCCTAGCCCTCTTCCATTGATGGAATGCATGCCTTTAAGGCATTGCTTGGGGCGCAAGGCAAGGCCTTGGCGCACAAGGAAGGCGTGGAGCTTAATGAGGAAAGGTTGAATGAAAATTAAGGAAATGTCTTGGAGACTTTCCTTATCTCAAACCTCTTCATCCTAGCCCTACACTTGTCTTGATCCTAGCCCATACCCTAATCGCCTCTTGCCCTATAAATGAGACCCTAATCGCCCCCTCATAAGAATGATCGACTCTTGAAGGCGTGAATACAAGAGGAGGGGCGAAACCAAAGGTTTGAAGGGCGACAACTCCAAGAAGTGGCGCATCTTCTTCTTCCATCAAACCCTAGCCGCAAGCTTCATCCTTTCTTCCTCCTTTGGCGCAAGAGACTTGAAGGCTTGGCGGCATTCTCCTTATTCCTCTCTTCTTTATCAATTGGCGCTTCTACCTTGGAGGTGGCGCAAGTACTGAAGAGGGAGCACAAGGCTTGGATCTTCTTCCCGAGGCTAGCACCGGGCGAGGAAGAAGAGAACTCAAGAGATCCGTGTGTGTGAGACTGTAGAGGGCGGACACTTGGACGCCTACATCGGCATCGCTCTCTTCTTTGCTCTAAGGTATTTCCTAACTCATCGTGTCGACTCCCTTGCATGCGATCTTCACTGGGTTTTTGGGACCGGCCTGTTTCGGGGACATTCTTCCGCTGTGCAAATATGTATGTCCATGACTCAGAAAAATTGTAAAATATCCCCGGGGTTTCCCAACAGTGGTATCAGAGGGACTTGCAAGCCTCGAACGATGTTTTATGCTTTTCTTTCATGCTCACATGCCATGTCTCTATTTTCGTAAATAGCATGATGCATGGCAATCAATTTTTCTAAAAGTAGAAAAATTAGGGTTTCTTGTTTCTATCATCCTCTCAATCTCTTTTGGATTTTTGGACTATTTTTCTTGTTTGATTTAAAGATCAAAGGCGCACGTAATTTTGTCAAGTAGGATGGGCATTGTGTCTCCGGACTGGCCAGGTCTCTTGATATGACAAAATTGCCAGCCGAAAGGATCTCTGAAATCGTGTTGAAAAATAAATCGCAATTAACCAAAAGATTTGTGAGAAGAAGATGAGAAGAAGAGACTAGTTTTATGAAAAAGTAAAATTTCTGATTTTATGTTTTTCATGAGCATGTAGAATTGCATGAGTAAATACCTTGATTGTGCATGATGTTGTGATCATTAGTCAAGCCACCTTTGCATGCCTGTGATGTATCCTTGTGAGGCCTGCGTGCCGCTTTTCCTTTTTTTTTCAAAGAAGAAGATTAGGGTGGCGCATGTACTTGGAGCTTGGCGCATGCATCGAAGGAAGAGGCGCAACAAGCTTGCATAGTGGCGCAAGTTTGGCATGGCTGAACCCTTGGGTTTGTGTGCTAGCTAACTTGGCTTCTTGCATGGTGGCGCATCCTCCACAAAGAAAGACCATGGCATTGGCCGAACCTTTGGGGTCTACCCTTAGGGTTTGTGAGCTAAACCATGTGGGAAGGACCTTGGAGCCGACCTTGAGGACCAAGATAGAGGGCGGCTAGGCTAGGTCTATTTTAGGGGCTTGAGTCCTATGTCAAGAGTTGAATCTCCTTAGGCATGAGTTGATTCAATGTCTTGAAAGGGCTTTGATCACATCATCCTTCACTGCTTTCCCTATCTGATAAAAGCATGCCTGAAATGTTTTATCGTTATGTTATCACTATAGGAGAGCATGCCTGTATTGTTAGACATAAGATAAAATGTAGGATGATGAGACTTAAAAACCCTCAAAGAAATATCAAGTCTAGTAGCCTTCTAACGCGTAGCCCTCACTAAGCTATCGATCAGTGGAGTTGTGAATTGTTTCCCACCCTCGTGGGACACACCCACTTATCTTTAGAAAGTGCGTGGTGACAATGATTTCCCCAGTCCAGTTTTAACCTGGACGTGCCTTCGCAAGGAAACTCGTTGGCCCTGGGCATAACGGTTAGGAATGGACTTGACTAGAAGTTCACATGTGCTGGGCACATGGTGAAATTCTAGAGGCATCATTGAAAGGTTAGGATTTCATGTTGTATCCAGCCTTCGCTGGACATGAAACGCCTAGACTGTTTCAATAAAGGGAGTTGCTTGGAGCAACCGGCCGGCGCGCCCACCTTGTGAAGCATGGGTCACTTTGTGCATCTCATCCCACCCTCGTGGGACGCGAAGCCTCATGCGAAATAAGGATCCCATCTCACTAGGAAGTCTTAAACTTCCGGATTGACTTTGTGGGTTGTCAATTCGAATCAAAATAGTGGGAGCCATAATCATTTAAAACAAGTCCAGTTTAAATGATTCAAAGTAGTACTAATCTGCTGTTTCTTGGGTGTTGTAGAACAATGGCTACGAACACTGGCGGATTGTCACTGCGATCTATCCTGGACAAGGATAAGTTAGTTGGAGCTAACTTTATGGACTGGCATCGGAATTTGAGGATAGTCCTCAAGCTTGAAAAGAAGCTGTATGTCCTGGAACAGCCTCTTCCTGCGGCTCCTCCGCCTAATGCCCGAACGGCAGAAAGAGATGCTTATAGGAAGCATCAGGATGACTCTTTGGAGGTTGCATGTCTCATGCTAGCCAGCATGGCACCTGAATTGCAGGTGCAGTATGAGGAGCAGAACGCTTTTCAGATGATCACTCGTCTGAAACAGATGTTCGAAGCTCAGGCTAGAACTGAGAGATTTGACACTGCCAAAGCAGTCTTTCGGTGCAAGTTGTCTGAGGGTGCACCAGTGAGACCCCATGTTCTCAAACTCATTGGGAATGTGGATCATCTCAGGAAACTGGGACATGCCATAGACAACGAGCTGGTTGTGGATCTTATTCTACATTCCCTGCCCCCTAGCTTCAGTCCGTTTATCATTAATTTCAACATGAACCGGATTGAGTGCACACGGGAGGAATTGATGAATATGCTCCAAACAGCCGAGCGCGAGATGGGTAAGACCAAACCCAATTCTGTTCTTTTGGTCCCTGCGACCAAGAAGATAAAGAAGAAGGGTAAGGCACGTGCTAAGGGCAGTGCCAAAGGTCCTACCAAGGCACTGAAGAAAAGGGCGAAGAAGTCAAAGGACCAGAGGTGTTTCCACTGTGGCGAGCAGGGTCACTGGAGAAGGGACTGCAGGCAGCTTCAGAATGAGGAGAAGAAAGGCTTGGCCTTAACTTCTAGTTCAGGTATTCATGTTACAGAAGTCAATCTTTCTACTTCTATGTCATGGGTATTGGATACCGCATGTGGAGCTCATATTTGTACAATATGCAGGGGCTCAAGAAAAGTAGAACGGTGAAGCCTGGAGAGATAGACCTACGAGTTGGAAATGGGGCACAGGTTGCTGCTGTTGCTGTAGGCGTTTTGACTCTCTCCTTGCCTTCTGGACTTCACTTAGAACTAGATAATTTCTTCTATGTACCTTCTCTTACAAAGAACATTATATCCATTCCTTGCTTAGCAAGGAAGGGCTTTAAATTTGAAATAAATAAGAACTCCTGTTCTTTTTCATTTGCAAACATGTTCTATGGGAAGGGTACTTTATGCAATGGTCTGTATATCTTGGATATGGAAAGTTCTATTTGTAACATAAGTAATAAAAGGACCAAACTGAGTGGTTCAGTTAGTGCTTTCCTATGCCACTGTCGATTGGCCCATATAAACAAGAATCGCATCCAACAACTCCATGCAAATGGATTGTTAGATTCAAGTTCCTTGGAGGAATTTGATACTTGTGAACCTTGTTTATTAGGGAAAATGACAAAAGCGCCCTTCACCACGATTGGTGAGAGGACAGGAGGTTTATTGGATCTCATACATACTGATGTGTGTGGGCCTTTCAATAAACAAGCCAGAGGAGGGTACAACTACTTCATTACCTTCACTGATGACTTCAGTAGGTATGGTTATGTCTACCTAATAAGACATAAGTCTGAATCCTTTGAGAAATTCAAGGAGTTCAAGAATGAAGTAGAGAACCAGCTTGGAAGATCCATTAAAGCTCTTCGATCAGATCGAGGTGGAGAATACCTGAGCGGTGAGTTCTTTGACTATCTAAAGGAGTGTGGGATCGTATCCCAACTCACTCCTCCTGGGACACCTCAATGGAATGGTGTATCTGAGAGGAGAAATCGAACTTTATTGGATATGGTTCGATCTATGATGAGTCATGCAACTCTACCTCCCTCATTCTGGGGGCATGCACTAGAGACAGCTTCTCTGATACTGAATAACGTTCCATCTAAGAGTGTCTCCAAAATGCCATACGAGGTATGGACTGGGAGACGCCCTAATCTCACTTTTATCAGAATCTGGGGATGTGAGGCTTATGTCAAACGTCAGGATTCTAGCAAGCTAGAACCTAGATCTGATAAGTGTGTGTTTGTGGGGTATCCTAAGGAAACTAGAGGATACTACTTCTATGTCCCAGCCGAGAACAAAGTTTTTGTTGCTCGGGGAGCTGTCTTTCTGGAGAAAGAATTTCTCATTAAAGAAGTTAGTGGGAGGAAGTTTGACTTGGATGAGGTCCAAGTGCAACCACAAGATATAGAGATGGAATCTGAGCCACCTGCACCGGTTGTTGGACAACCAGAGGCTCAGACACAGGTCCCACGTAGATCTGGGAGGATTCGTCGTGCACCTGAGAGGTATGGGTCGCTGCCGACCCAACACGATGGAATCTTCATCATTGAGGATGAACCCAGGACCTACGATGAGGCGGTCAGTGGACCGGACTCCGAGAAATGGCTTGACGCCATGCGATCCGAGATGGATTCCATGTCAGCTAACCAAGTCTGGGATTTGGTTGAGCCGCCTGATGGGGTAACACCCATTGGATGCAAATGGGTTTTCAAGAAGAAAACAGACATGGATGGCAACATAGTTACCTATAAAGGTAGATTGGTGGCTAAAGGATTTAAACAAGTCCACGGGGTGGACTATGATGAAACCTTCTCGCCAGTTGCCATGATTAAATCCATTCGGATTCTACTTGCAATAGCTCCATATCATAACTATGAGATATGGCAGATGGATGTGAAAACAGCGTTCCTTAACGGGAAGCTGACTGAGGATGTGTATATGTCACAACCTGATGGTTTCATCCATCCTGCAGAGGCTAGTAAAATCTGCAGGCTAAAGAGATCCATTTATGGATTAAAGCAAGCATCTCGAAGTTGGAATCTTCGATTTGATGAAGCCGTGAGAGATTATGGCTTTATCAAAAGCGAAGATGACGCCTGTGTATACAGAAAATTCAGTGGGAGCTTGGTAATTTTTCTGGTCTTGTATGTCGATGACATACTGCTCATCGGAAACGACATCCCTAGTCTTCAAGCTGTGAAGACATGGTTGGGGAAGTGTTTCGAGATGAAAGACTTAGGGGAGGCCGCCTATATTCTAGGCGTGAGGATCTACCGGGATAGATCCAAGAGACTCTTAGCCCTTAGTCAGAGTACTTACATTGATAAGGTACTGGAGAGGTTCTACATGGAGCAATCCAAGAAAGGATACCTTCCAGTGAGACATGGCCTTACTCTTTCAAAGAGCCAGTGTCCTACAACACAGGCTGAGAGGGATGACATGAGTCGAATTCCTTATGCTTCGGCAGTAGGATCGATCATGTATGCAATGTTGTGTACTAGACCAGATGTGGCATATGCTGTGAGCATAACCAGCCGATACCAATCCAATCCTGGTCTGCAGCACTGGGTGGCTGTAAAGAACATCCTAAAGTATCTGAGAAGAACTAAGGATCTGTTCTTGGTCTATGGGGGACAAGAAGAGCTCAGTATACAGGGCTACACTGATGCTTCGTTCCAGTCTGACCCTGACGACTTTAGATCGCAAGCCGGCTATGTGTTCAAGTTGAATGGAGGCGCTGTATGCTGGAAGAGCTTCAAGCAATCTACCATAGCAGATTCTACAACCGAAGCTGAGTATGTAGCTGCTTCTGAGGCAGCCAAGGAAGCTGTTTGGATAAGAAAGTTCTTATGTGATCTTCAAGTGGTACCTAGTGCAATGGACCCCATTGAACTCTACTGTGACAACAATGGAGCAATTGCACAAGCTAAGGAACCACGGTCTCATCAAAGATCCAAACACATACTCAGAAGATTTCACCTGATCAGAGAGATCATAGACAGAGGTGATGTCAAGATTAGCAGAGTAGACACAGATAACAATCTAGCAGACCCATTGACCAAGGCTTTGGTGCAGCAGAAGCATGATGGTCACGCTAGAGATATGGGGTTGAGATTGCTCAACTTCTAGGTCTTAGTGCAAGTGGGAGATTGTTGGTGTATATGCCCTAGGACCTAGCTTTGGTCAACTTATGTACTACTTGACATTGATATTTATATATCATTCTGGCATTGTCGTTATCATTGTTTGTCTACACCTGCGATTGTGTACTTACATGATAATGTCCCTGGAGACAGATTGGATCTGTGCTCAAATAATCATCCCCAGTCAATGTACCTTAGTAGATATGGGACAACTATGGTACTTGTAAAACTGGTATGTGGGCTGGTTAGGCACGGGGTACTAACGCAGACACATGGGTATATTATGGGAGGATATACTGGATAGACCCGCTATGAGGCTATGACTTGGTGTCATGAGTTATCCTCATAAGTGACAGGAGATGCATTGATCCCTTGACTTGAGGTCATTGATCATTCTATATGGTTAGAGACTTGCTTTGATGCAACCTAACACCTTGCCGTAGTTGGAAGGTCATAAAGGTTGTCATTGAGCGTGTCACGACCCATATGAGAAGGTCAATGGACAGACATAGGATTTGCCCCTTCCTTTGGGAAGCTTGATATCTATGGAGCTCCTCTATGGTTCTATGACTGAAAGTGTATGGCCATACCCAGGTAAGAACCTGATTTAGTCATAGCCATGTGATTGGGTGAAAACAAGTGGTGACACACTTGTCCAATCGGATATCAGTTCGGCAAAGAGACTGTAATGCATCTGTACCTAGTTGCGATGATGGGGATGTCGATGTCGATATCCATTCCAATGACCTGGGTAGCAGCGATGCACTGCTAGGTGCCACTCACTGCTTGTGGTGACCTTTGGTCAGCACTGCCAGCGTCAGAGGAACCTACAGGGTCGCACACCTTGATACTTGAGTTCTCGTATTGATCGGGAAGCCTTATGATCGAGTTATTGGATAACTCGGATCTTATTGGGAGATTTCATCAGCGCCAATGGGCCTGATGAGATGGAAGAATATTATTGGAGCCAAACTTCATTTTTGGCAGGTTGACCCGTATTTGACCATGGTTGGTCACATTTGAATTAGGGTTGCATTGGATTGGATCCAAGTGCTTAATCAACCCATGTAATGGAGTTTGGGCCAGCTCATTATCCAATGAGACCCAATAACAAGTTCTCATGAAGAGATGAGAGGCTAAAAGGGTATAATGGGGAGAGACCCAACCCCATTGGCGCCTAAGGGGCATAATGGGGTTAGGGTGGCAAAATTGCTTCATTAAGGAAGCAATTGGCGCCTAGCCCTCTTCCATTGATGGAATGCATGCCTTTAAGGCATTGCTTGGGGCGCAAGGCAAGGCCTTGGCGCACAAGGAAGGCGTGGAGCTTAATGAGGAAAGGTTGAATGAAAATTAAGGAAATGTCTTGGAGACTTTCCTTATCTCAAACCTCTTCATCCTAGCCCTACACTTGTCTTGATCCTAGCCCATACCCTAACCGCCTCTTGCCCTATAAATGAGACCCTAATCGCCCCCTCATAAGAATGATCGACTCTTGAAGGCGTGAATACAAGAGGAGGGGCGAAACCAAAGGTTTGAAGGGCGACAACTCCAAGAAGTGGCGCATCTTCTTCTTCCATCAAACCCTAGCCGCAAGCTTCATCCTTTCTTCCTCCTTTGGCGCAAGAGACTTGAAGGCTTGGCGGCATTCTCCTTATTCCTCTCTTCTTTATCAATTGGCGCTTCTACCTTGGAGGTGGCGCAAGTACTGAAGAGGGAGCACAAGGCTTGGATCTTCTTCCCGAGGCTAGCACCGGGCGAGGAAGAAGAGAACTCAAGAGATCCGTGTGTGTGAGACTGCAGAGGGCGGACACTTGGACGCCTACATCGGCATCGCTCTCTTCTTTGCTCTAAGGTATTTCCTAACTCATCGTGTCGACTCCCTTGCATGCGATCTTCACTGGGTTTTTGGGACCGGCCTGTTTCGGGGACATTCTTCCGCTGTGCAAATATGTATGTCCATGACTCAGAAAAATTGTAAAATGTCCCCGGGGTTTCCCAACAAAGTGGTCTCTCCACACCGAAGACCCTTTACAACGATAGAGGCTGCCATGACCTCTTTGCCTTTATTATTTTTCTCCACCTTTGCATCAGTGTGGCAAGGGAGAAAACAAGGTGATCGCTCATCAACAATCTGCAATCCGTTCAAGTGAGGCATGGGAATTGCTTTGGCACGCCGAAGCAAGTCCATCCCTACTATCACATCAAAGTCATCCAGGGCTGTCACCATAGCATGTACCCGCCTTGACCAAGATCCCATCCGTACAGGCACGTCATATGAAACTCCTGATGCCTTCCTTGGGTCTGCATTTACAGTCTTGACACTAGTTGTACACTGCATAGTCTTCAACTTCAATTCATCTTTCACCCTATCAGAAACAAATAGGTGTGTGGCTCCAGTGTCAACCATGGCTGCGATCGGAACATCATTCAGGACATTATCAACATACATCAAAGGACTTGACCTCGCACTGATATTAGCAATCACCAATGGATTAATAGAAACACTTGTGCATCCATGGTCATCCCTGCCCTCTAGTGTCTCAACCGCCACTAAGGAAGAGATCTTCTTCCTAGTGGGACAATCCCTCATCATGTGAGGTCCATAATAAATGAAGCACTCATGCTTCCTACCACTACTACTGCTACTGGCGCCCTGCTCAGAAGCCTTCCTCTGTGGAACCGGATGATGCTGAGGCTTCTTCTTCTGCGCCTGTGGCTGATGTGCCACTACCTTGCCCTTCTTCCAATTGAGCACCCACTTCTTCTGATGACTCGGCCCTGTAGGCCGCCTCTGAGGTGATGAAGAAGTGGTCCTCACAGCTGTAGACCTCGATCCTCTCAGGTCTACTAGAGAATCTGCAACACACACTGCCTCCCTATAAGTGGTCACTCCCTTCCTCTGAAGCTCAAGGAAGGCCCACTCCTGAAAACCGCCAATAAATGTGTGAAACTTCTCCTCTTCACCCATGTTGGGCACCTCCAACAATAGGGAACCAAACAGTTTCATATAATCTCTGACTGATCAAGTGTGTCTCAGATTTTTAATCATCATGCGAGCATTGTGCAAAGTGTTAGTCGGTCTAAACTAAGCCCTCATCTCAGTTTTCAGGGCATCCCAATCTGGGATCTCTGGAGTGTCCCCCTCAGTCCTAGGGGCAACATGCGTCCTCCACCACAGTTTGGCATCCCCTCTGAGATAGGATGCACAAACCGCAATACAGTCTACCTCTACTACAGTCGCGGCCCTGAAGTAGTGCTCCATATCGAACAAGAAGTTCTCAAACTCCTTGGCTACCCGCGCCCTCGCAAAGGTAGTAGGCTCTGGAATGTGGTGTCTGGCAGGCTGAACTGCTACTGGAGCCGTGGGTGTAGAAGTCTGTGAACCCACATGTGCCAACGCCATCCTCAATGTGTGGACCACTGCTATGGTCGACTCCAAAGCCTAGGCCATGTCAGCTATCTGACCCTCAAAAGAATGTGTCAGCTCTGCTATCTCAGCCCTCGCCTCATGCTGATGGAACAAGGCCATCAAGGCATGCATACGCCCAGTAAGTGGATATCCCTGCCAATCACCGCCATCAAAACCCATAGCTGCCTCAATCCTCAGGACTCTCTCCTCGAGTCCCGCCTGAGCCTGCGCTGCCATACTCCAGGTACATGGAGCAATCTCTGAAAACTACTATGCACTGATGGAAATGCTGGGTGAAATCTCAGACTGGCCGGAACTGACCGATTAGCAGAGTTACTGAGGAATTACACCCCGGGCACAAGGCACCAACGTACGCAACCCCCAAATAGTAATCTGACTAACGTCGATATCCCATACAACCAATCGTCCCAACTCTACACCCCAACAAATCCCACTGACTCTGCTAAAATCCATTGAAAGATGGCCTATGATACCAGTTGTCACGCCCCAATTTTTCGCGCCTAAAATCAGGGAGTGATGGCACAATTTACACACCAATGTGTAAACTATCAGCCAATGCTCACACCGAGTACAATGCGTCTAATGCGGAAGTCTAATACAAATGCACGCTCACTACAAATCGTCTCTCAGCGTCAGCACTCTCCCCTATCTCTACCTATCCAAACTGAGTCTCTGAACTCTCTGAACCACTGTGGCCGAGAGCCTCAAAGAACCCAGACACAAGCAAGGTGGCAGTTTAGGGTTTCAAGACCCCAAACATATATGCACACCAAAGCGCCCTATCACACACAAGAGTCGCTGGCAGATAATAACACGCTGGCAGGATGATCTATCAGAGATCAAAGAGCACTAGACATATGCTCAAACCCTAAGATAGTCAACTACCGGCCTGTTTAACCTAAAACAGATATATCACTACGCAGTGAGCGAAGGATGAGACAAGCACAATTCTTGCGCCCACCTAAGCTAAACCCGTAAAACTCCAAACGATGAAAACCAACTCCTCCAAGCAAAGCTCAGGTATGAGAGGACCCGCTCCCAAAACCCTGGGAGAAGTGTTCTATAATATATCAACAAAGACAACGTTTATACAAGCATAACAAACCCTAATCTAGAGAGAGTATACCCTTGAAGCGTGTATGAACAAAGATGGAAGAGGACAGCCCCCTCTCCTCAAGAAAGTCGCCCCTCCAATCCCTCAAGCGCCAAGCACATGAGGTCCAACCCTAGAGTCGCCCCTCTAGGTGGTTGTTGATGAAGAACTCCTCCTTGTGCTTGCCTCCAAGCACAAAGTTGCCAAGAACACCTAGTGGACAGCAAGGTGCCGTCCACCACAAGGTGATGAAGTTGCCCTTCCTTGCCTCTAAGGAAGTGTCCACGCCAAGGAGAGTAGTACCTTGCCTCCAAGGAACTCGCCAAAGGTAAGAAGATGGAAGAACCTCGCCAAGGACCTCCAAGCTGAGAGCTTTCTTCTTCTTCCTCCAAGAACTCGCCTCCAACAAAGTGGCGTGATGGATCAAAGGGAGAATAGCCGCCAAGCCTAGGTTACTCACCCTTTTGAATTGTCAAGTGGATCGGGTTTGGTTTAAGTGAACCAACCTATTAAGCCTTCAAGTCTAAGTCACCATGATGGATCCAAGTGGGTTTAGATGACATAAACCCAAAAACCTCTTATTGGATCTTCAATTCAAACCTTATTGGATGTTAACTTAAGTTGGCATGTGCAAAGCATGTGCCACTTAAATTAAACAAACCAAATAATTCCATCTAAATCCCAGGTGCCTAGATCAGCCCATAGGACTCCAAACTGAACCCTGATCGAGTCCAGGTCTTCTGCTCTTGACCATGGTTAAGGTGACCATGGTTAGGTTGAACATGGTTGAGTTAACCATGCTCCAAGACTCCAAAGCAACTCCAAAATACCCCCCCCCCCCCAGGCCATGCCCAAGGATAGAGTGTGTGTCAGTGTACCTACAAAACCATACTAACACAATGTCAGTGTCCTAGCTCCTCTACTAGGCTCACTCGAACATCAAGCCTAACTCCAGTCAAGCTTCCCCCATCCCTACTCAGATCCCACTGAGTCCATGGGATGGGCTGGGGTATAACCCCAGTATACCCAGGGCATCACAATACTCCCCCACCTGAGATGGCACTCGCCCTCGATGCCATGTGCCCCTAATATCTCCTGGCTAACTCCGCAAACTGATCAATGTCTTCAGCCTTCTCCTAGGTAGCCTCCTCCTCAGGCTCATCCATCCACTAAATCAGAAACTCAAATCTTCGACCTCTAGGTGAAGCCGGTCCATAGACCCTATGGTCAAGAATCCTCATCGGCTTTTTACCAAACTCAACCTTGCCTCTGGCAGGTTGTCTTCTCACCTGTCCACGGTTTGGATGTCTATCATCAGGGTGATATTTCTTAAACAAACTAACATGAAAAGTAGGGTATAACTGTAGCCATGATGGTAAATCTAGTCTGTAAGACACTCGACCAACCCTCCAGATGATCCTGAAAGGACCCTTGTACCCCCTCACAAGTCCTCTGTGATATGTACGGGCCTCAGTCTTCCTCCACATCTGTGGAGTAAGTTTGAGAAGGACCAACTCTCCTACCTCAAACTCTACATGTCTCCTATCCCAGTTAGCATAGGGCTTCATCCTATCTCCAGCTTCCCTCAGGCTATCCTGAGCCTCATCCCAGAGCTCAGATCAATCCTCAACAAAATCTAGAGCAGCTTGGCACTTTCCCCCTTCGCCCCTGTTCAGTGTATCCATGGGTGTCATAGGCTGCCACCCTAACATTAGCTCGAATGGGCTCTTCTCTGTAGCAGATGATCTCTGGATATTATAGGCAAACTGGGCAATATCCAAAAGCCTAATCCAGTTCTTCTGGGTAGAAGAAACAAAATGCCTAAGATACTCCTCAAGTAAGGCATTAACTCTCTCTGTCTGACCATCTGTCTGAGGGTGATAAGCAGTAGACATCTTCAAGTCAGTACCCAATATCTTGAATAGAGAAGACCAAAATCTACCAGTAAATCTAGGGTCTCTATCACTGATAATCTCTCTGGGTAGTCCAAAATGTTTGACCACATGGGTCATAAAGAGATGTGCAGTCACCTCTGTTGTGCAAATCTCAGGAGTAGGTACAAATACAACATATTTTGTATACCTGTCCACTACCACAAAAACAGATGCCATACCCTCTACTCTGGGGAAATGGGTGATGAAATCCATGGATATAGACACCCAAGGTCTCTCAGGAGTAGGCAAAGGCTGCAGAAGTCCTGCCTCCTTCCTCCTCTCAACCTTGTCCTACTGACAGACTAGACAAGTCCAGGTGTAATGCTCGATATCCTCCTTCATCCCCGACCAATACCAAGCTCTGCTAATCAATGCATACATGCACTGACCACCTGGGTGCCCAGCCCAGACCGTGTCATGATACTCTCTCATGAGGCCGAACCTAATGTTCCCAGAAGATGGAACATAGGGTCTGCCACCTCGTGCCCAAATCAATCCCTCCTCATCCAAGTAGAAGCGGCGTGTCACACTCATCCTGATCTTTGCCACAAGCTTCTCATAGGATTGATCTGAAAATGTTGAATCTCTGATCAAGCCAACTATCTTACTCTCTGAAAAAGACATAGCGCAGAGATAAGATACAGTGGCAATCCTGCTCAGTGCATCTGGAACCTGATTGCACCTCCCTGGCTTATGCTCCCAACTGAAGTCAAACTCTGCCAAGGACTCCTGCCATCTTGCCTGCCGTGCTGACAACTTCTTCTCGGTCTGGAAGAATGTATCAGCAACGTTGTCAATCTTCACAGTGAACTTGCTCCCCAGCAAGTACACTCTCCACAACCTCAGGCAATGCACTACAGCTAGGATTTCCTTCACATGAGCGGAATAGTTGAGCTCTGCCTGCTTCAACTTCCTGCTCTCATATGCCACGAGTTTGCCCTCCTGGACAAGAACCCCTCCCAAAGCCCTATCTGAGGCATCAGTGTGAACCTCAAAAGGTACAGCAAAATCTGTGAGTCTGAGGATAGGCTCTGAAGTAACCTTCAACTTGAGATCATCAAATGCCTTCTGGTGTTTGCCCTCCCAACACCAGGCAACATCCTTCCTCAAGAGATCAGTGAGAGGTGCTACAATCCTGGAGTAGCCCTCCCACTGCCTTTCCCTTTTTCCAATTGGCCACCCACTTCTTCTGATGACTCGGCCCTGTAGGCCACCTCTGAGGTGATGAAGAAGTGGTCCTCACAGTTGTAGACTTAGATCCTCTCAAGTCTACTAGAGAATCTGCAGCACACACTGCCTCCCTGTAAGTGGTCACTCCCTTCCTCTGAAGCTCGAGGAAGCCCACTCTTGCAAACCGCCAATAAAGGTGTGAAACTTCTCCTCTTTGCCCATGTTGGGCACCTCCAACAATAGGGAACCAAACTGTTTCACATAATCTCTGACTGATCCAGTGTGTCTCAGGTTTCTAATCGCCATGCGAGCACTGTGCAAAGTCTTAGTTGGTCTGAACTGAGCCCTCATCTCAGTTTTCAGGGCATCCTAATATGGGATCTCTGGAGTGTCCCCCTCAGTCCTAGGGGCAACATGCGTCCTCCACCACAGTTTGGCATCCCCTCTGAGATAGGATGCACAAACCTCAATATGGTCTACCTCTACTACAGCCGCTGCCCTGAAGTAGTGCTCCATATCGAACAAGAAGTTCTCCAACTCCTTGGCTACCCGCGCCCCCGCAAAGGTAGTAGGCTTTAGAATGTGGCATCTAGTAGGCTGAACTGCTGCTGGTGCCCCTGGTGTAGGTACTTGGGAACTCATATGCGCCAACGCCATCCTCAATGTGTGGACCTCTACTGTGGTTGACTCCAAAGCCTGGGCCACGTCAGCTATCTGACCCTCAAAAGAATGTGTCAAATCTGCTATCTCGGCTCTCGACTCAAGCTGGTAATGATGGAACGTGGTCATCAAAGCATGCATATGCTCAATGAGTGGATCTCCCTGCCAATCAACGTCGTCAAAACCCATAGCTGCCTCAATCCTTAGGACTCTCTCCTCGAGCCCTGCCTGAGCCTGCGTTGCCATACTCCTGGTACATGGAGCAATCTCTGAAAAATTGATGAAACTACTGCAAAAGACTCAGTCTGGCCGGAACTGATCGATTAGCAAGAATTACCGAGGAACTACGCCCTGGCGCTAGGCACCGACGTACTCAATTCCCAAACGGTAATCAAACTAACGTCTATATCCCGTACAACCAAACGTCCCAACTCTGAAATCCAGCAAATCCCACTGAACTCTACTGAAAGATGGCCTCTGATACCAGTTGTCACGCCCTAATTTTTCGCGCCTAAAATCAGGGAGTGATGGCACAATTTACACACCAATGTGTAAACTGTCAGCCAAAGCTCACACCGAGTATAATGTGTCTAATGCGGAAGTCTAATACAAATGCGCACGCACTACATATCGTCTCTCAGCGTCAGCACTCTCCCCTATCTCTACCTATCCAAACTGAGTCTCTGAACTCTCTGAACCACTGTGGCCGAGACCCTCAAAGAACCCAGACATAAGCAAGGTGGCGGTTTAGGGTTTCAAGACCCCAAACACATATGCACACCAAAGTGCCCTGTCACACACAAGAGTCGCTGGCAGATAATCACATGCTGGCAGGATGATCTATCAGAGATCAAAGAGCACTAGACATATGCTCAAACCCTAAGATAGTCAACTACCGGCCTGCTTAACCTAAAACAGATATATCACTACACAGTGTGCGAAGGATGAGACAAGCACAATGCTTGCGCCCACCTAAGCGAAACCCGTAAAACTCCCAACAATGAAACCAACTCCTCCAAGCAATGCTCAGGTATGAGAGGGCCCTCTCCCAAAACCCTGGGAGAGGTGTTCTATAATATATCAACAAAGACAATGTTTATACAAGGATAACAAACCCTAATCTAGAGAGAGTATACCCTTGAAGCGTGTATGAACAAAGATGGAAGAGGACAGCCCCCTCTCCTCAAGAAAGTCACCCCTCCAATCCCTCAAGCACCAAGCACTTGAGGTCCAACCCTAGAGTCGCCCCTCTAAGTGGTTGTTGATGAAGAACTCCTCCTTGTGCTTGTCTCCAAGCACAAAGTCGCCAAGAACACCTAGTGGACAGCAAGGTGCCACCCACCACAAGGTGATGAAGTCGCCCTTCCTTGCCTCCAAGGAAATGTCCATGCCAAGGAGAGTAGTTCCTTGCCTCCAAGGAACTCGCCAAAGGGAAGAAGATGGAAGAACCTCGCCAAGGACCTCCAAGCCAAGAGCTTTCTTCTTCTTCCTCCAAGAACTCGCCTCCAACAAAGTGGTGTGATGGATCAAAGGGAGAATAGCCGCCAAGCCTAGGTTACTCGCCCTTTTGAATTGTCAAGTGGATCGGGTTCGGTTTAAGTGAACCAACCCGTTAAGCCTTCAAGTCCAAGTCGCCATGATGGATCCAAGTGGGTTGAGATGACTTAAACCCAATAACCTCTTATTGGATCTTCAATTCAAACCTTATTGGATGTTAACTTAAGTTGGCATATGCAAAGCATGTGTCACTTAAATTAAACAAACCAAATAATTCCATCTAAGTCCCAGGCGCCTAGATCAACCCATAGGACTCCAAACTGAACCCTGATCGAGTCCAGGTCTTCTGCTCTTGACCATGATCAAGGAGTTGGGACATGAAGAATACAAGGAGCTCTCGGCTTATTGTTGGGGATGCCTTGAAGCTTTCCGGCGATCTTCTCCGAAGACGGCAGGACATTCCAGTGAAGGGTTGGTTCTTGTATATTGTCTTAAGGAGGTCTTGTCAACTTCTTGAGGTACATTTTTATAGCATTGAGTGAGTGTTGTAAATCTGTGAATGTTGTCTCTATAAGTCGGCTTGAGCCCAGCATGTTAGGTTTTTATATCCTTGGCTCACATTGTGTCAAGTGTATTTTACTCATTCTTGGTTTTGTGGATTCTGATGCTTACTGTGTTCTTGGTATTGTGACTTGCGCTTGCATGGTGATAGGCACATAGTCTTGTTCTTGTGTAGTTGTGGATACCTGCTGTAGGGATTTAGTGCATGGGTAGAGTTCACTCGGTTTGGTGTTGTTGTTCTTCATGGTTTCTTGTGTGCCCTTGCATAAGTATAGTGCAAGGTTTGTTTTGTGCAGGGCACTTGCCAACGAGTGTGCAAAGAGGTTGGGGGCATGCGCCAAACCCAATCCATCGCTCGGGGGCACTAGCTTTGCAAAATACTGGGCTTGCACAAAGGGGGTTCTTGGGGGATAGCAGTTGGCTCAAGGGAACTTGGCACAGTACGGGGTTTCTATCAGGGCACGTACATCCTACTCGGTGGCACGCGCATTTCTATCAGGGGCACAGATAATTCATCAGGGCACGTTGGTTTCTTGGAGTTCTACATATTGGCGCATGTAGAGTGTTTGGGCTGACAAGTGTGTAAACTTGTGCCATCACACCCAGGGATTTTCATAGAGAAAAATCGGGGCGTGACAACTGGTATCAGAGTGCCGGTTTACCAACTCATCCACATTTCTATTCTACACTTGCGACACACTAAGTTGACATGGAGGACTTTGAGCAGAGGTTCTAGAGTGGAGGCTGCTATTGTTCTGGAGCTAGACACAGAGTGGTAGACCGATCCTATCTTAGAGCAGCTGGATGCTCTGAGGGACTTGTTCACTCATTATAGACAAGTCACGGATGGATAGTTGGCGCTGATGGCCAACACTATGGAATCCACATTGGCAGAGATTAATACATTGAAGCTTGCCTTGGTGCATGTTTCTTTTAGCCCTACTACTCCAGTTTCAGGTGGTCTTCCTACTGCCGTGAAGAGACATATACCTGAGCCAGCTACTCATGGGGGAGTGGGAGTAGCAAAGGAGTTGGAAAACTTCATCTTTGACATGGAGCATTATTTCAAACCTGCAAGAGTACCTAACATAGAGAAGATTGAAGTTTGCGCCTCCTATTTTTCAGGGGATGCTAAACTTTAGTGGAGAACTTTTGTGGCCCCTAGGATAGAAGGGGATAATCCAGAGATTATTTCATGGGAGGATCTGAAAGTGTAGTTGAGAGCTTAGTTCAGGCCCACTAATACCTTGTACAATGCTCGCATGGCCATAAAGAATTTGAAGCAAACTAGACTAGTGTGTGACTATGTGAAGCAGTTTGCTTCTCTATTGCTTGAAGTTCCTAATATGGGTGAGGAGGAGAAATTTTATACTTTCTTAGGGGGACAACAAGATTGGGCACTCCTTGAGGTGAGGCACCAAGGAATATCTACCTACCAGGAGGCAATATGTGCAGCTGATGTGCTAGTAGACATGAGTGGGGCTCGGTCTACTACAACAAAGATGACTTCTTCAGTGTCTTATTCTCGTCCTGCAGAGAAAGGTAAGAAGAAGAAGTTTATTCCAACTACAAAGGCAAGGTAGTGATTCCACAGGCATAGAGCAAACCACCTGTGAAGAAGAAAGCTAAGTCTGTGCCCGCAGAAAAATTTGCCTGTTTTATTTGTGACGGGCCTCATATGATGAGGGAATGTCCCACTAAACAAAAGATATCAGCTCTTGTTGTTAAGAAGGAGACTGAAGGACAGGGGTATGCATTAGTCAAACCCCTGGTAATTGCTAATGTTAGTGTTAAGTCTTCTAGTCTCATGTATGTAGAAATTAGCTTGAATGGTGTCAATGTAACTGCTATGGTAGACACTGGGGCTACTCATCTATTTGTTTTTAGATAGGTTAAAAGATCAACTGAAGCTGAGAATAACCCAGTGTACTTCTAATGTAAAAACTGTATATGGCACAGCAAGGAGAGCCTTGAGCATATCATATGATGTACCTGTAAGGTTAGGGTCATGGTCGGGTAAGCATCATGAGATGGTAACCCCATTAGATGACTTTGATGTAATTATTGGGTTGGATTTGCTGAGACGTGCCAAAGCAATTCCATTTCCTCACTTACATGGCTTGCAGGTAATGGATGAGAAGACACCCTATTTCATCCCTTGCCAAGGAGTGGCAAGGATTGAATAGGGGAATGGGAGCAAGGAGGGGGCGCCTACAGCCTTAGATCTAGCCAAGGGAGTTCGGCATGGGGAGTCCACTTATCTGGCGCATATCAGAGTAGGGGAAACCCTTCCCCATATGTATGTTTCACTTATACAGCTGAGAGGAGATATGGAGGAGTTAGCCATTTCTTCTTGTCCAAAAGGCCGAAAGAGAGATATTGCTATGTTGGGTGCAGCCAAACTTTCCTTGGATGATCTTGTCCTATAGTTGCAGCCAAACTTTCCATGGATGATCTTGTCCTACAGTTTCCGCCAACTATTGGGAGTCTTCTACAGGAATTTTCTGATGTTATTCCACCTGAGATGCCGAAGGTGTCACCACCCAAAAGGGATATTGATAACGCTATTGAGCTTATTCCTGGGGCAGTATTGTCGGCTTAACCCCCTTACAGGATGCCACCTGCTGAGTTAGCAAAGCTTAGGTAACAGTTGGATGGGCTTCTGGAGCCAGCGTATGTTTAGCCTTCCAAAGCTCCTTATGGTGTGCCAGTGTTGTTCCAGAAGAAGAAAGATGGGAGTCTTAGGATGTGTGTGGACTACAGGGTACTGAACAAAGTTACTGTAAGAAATGCCTATCCAATACCTCTTATTAAGAATTTACTGGATCGGCTTGTGCATGCCAAGGTGTTCAGTAAATTAGATCTTTGGTCTAGCTATTGGCAAGTGAGGATAGCAGAAGGTGATGAGCCCAAGACTACCTGTGTAACTCGGTACGGGTCATATGAGTTTCTAGTTAAGCCATTTGGCTTAACCAATGAACTTGCTATGTTCTATAATCTTATGAACAACATACTGCATCATTTTCTTGCTAAGTTTGTTGTTGTTTACTTACGTAATATTGTGGTGTATTCATCTAACTTAAATGAGCATAGGGAGCATTTTGATGCAAGTTTTACAGGTCTTAAGGGATAACTAGTTATATCTGAAAGCAGAAAAGTGTGACTTTGCTAGAGAAGAAATACAGTTTCTAGGTCATGTGGTGAGTCATGGTGGTGTTAAGATGGATTCTGACAAGGTGAAGGCAATATGGGATTGGCATACACCTATATCTATAAGTACACTTAGATGGGGCTCACTAATTTTTACAGGTGTTTCATTAAGGGCTATTCTAGGATGGTGGCGCCCTTAACAAATCTTCTAAACAAGGAATGCACCTAGTGTTGGGAGGATACACACCAAGCGGCATTTGATAAGCTGAGGGTCCAGGTAACCTTAGAACTAGTTTTAAAGCTTCTTGATTTCTCACTACCGTTTGAAGTTCATACAAATGCTTCAAATAGGGTTCTTGGGGGTGTTCTAGTGCAGGAAGGCCGACCTGTTGCCTATGAGAGCAAAAAGTAGAAGTATGCTGAGGTGAATTATTCAGCTCATGAGAAGGAAATGCTTGTAGTAGTGCATTGCTTGAGAACTTGGCGGGTTTATCTGTTGGGGAGTAAGTTCACTGTCAAAACTGATAATGTGGCTAATATGTTTTTCCAAACACAAAAAAAGTTATCAGCTCGACAAGCAAGATGGCAAGAGATGCTAGCTGAGTTTGACTTCAGTTGGGAGCATAAGCCAGGCAGAATTCATCAGGTACCCGATGCATTAAGCAGAATTAGTTTCATTACTTATTACTACAGTTTATCTCAAGTTGAGGGAGAGATAGTCTAGATGATCAAGGACTTCTGCATTCACTGACCTTGCCTATCAAAAACTACTGGCACAAGTAAAGGATGAAGTGGTGCGCCGATTTTATTTGGATGAGGATGGATTTATCACATCGCTAGGGAATAGGACCTATGTTCCCTCTACTAGTGGGATCAGACACAGACTTATGTGAGAACACCATGATATCGTGTGGGCTGGACATATAGGAGGCACTCACATGTATGCACTTTTGAGCAGAGTATGGTATTGGCCGGGCATGAAGGACGATGTAGAGCATTATTTGAGAACGTGCTTGATTTGTCAGCAAGATAACATTGAGAGGACGAAGGATGGTGGTCTTCTTCAACCTTTATCCATTCCTGAGAGACTATGGTTGTCTGTTTCCATGGATTTCATCACCCATTTCCCTAGAGTGGATGGTATGAACTCTGTCTTTGTGATTGTTGATAGATTTTTAAAATATGTTGTTTTTGTAGCTGCGCCAAAAGTTTGTTCTGCAGAGGTGATAGCAAATTTGTTCTGGAAAATGTGGTAAAACATTTCAGTTTGCCTAGAGATATTATAAGTGATAGAGACACCAGGTTTATAGGGAGATTCTAGTCTTCTATTTTCAAGAAGCTAGGGACTGATTTGAAGTTATCTATTTGAGGCATTTTGTTTCTGCATCACAAAGAAACTAGGTAACGCTTTTAGATACTACTTAGTTTGCTTATAACTTACATGTCTCATCTTCTATAGGAAAAAGCCCATTTGAGTTAGTGTTAGGGTATCAACCTATGACACCCGTGGATACACTAAAGAGAGGTGGATGGGGTACTTGTCAAAAAGCAATTAAGTATGTGCAGGAGAGGACTGAGCTATGGGATGAAGCTCAGGACAGTTTGAGAAAAGCGATTAGGAAAATGGTCAAGTATGCCAAAAGGGATCGCAAGCACATTGAGTTTGATGATGGTGTTACTCAAACTCACTCCCCAGATGTAGAAAAGGATTGTGGCTAAGACTTTCCACCATGGTTTGGTTCCAAGGTATGAAGGTCCATTCAGAATTACCAAGAGGGTAGGCGCAGTTGCTTATAAACTAGATTTGCCTTATTAGTTAAAGCTATAATCCACTTTCAATGTGAGCCTTCTAAAAAAATTTCATCTAGATAACTGAAATTCTGATAGAGAGCAGATCAGAAGGATGCCAGCTAAAGGGAAAGTCGAGTTTGGTAAGAAGCCTTTGAAGATTCTTGATCACAGACTTTATGGCATGAGTATGCGTGGTTAGAGAACAGAGTTTCTTATACAATGGGTTGGCGAGTTCGAGGAGGATACGACTTGGGAGAAGATTTGTGATATTGAGTAGTTTGATGAGTCAATCAGATAGTATCAGGAGGTTTGGTCATTGATGACGATGACTAACTCAGCTGGGGGAGAATTGTGACGACCTTGGTGTGCAAGTACGCACCCCACCCCTTTTATGTACTCATAGGGGTTATGAGCATGGCGCAGACACCCTCACTTGTGTGAGGCCTGATGTAGAAGGGGGCCTATCAATGTTGATGGGAGCAAAAATACTAATCTTGTGTTAAGATGTGTTTGCAAGTTATCCACTAAGGAGTAGTGGGTATCGGCGTCTGGTGTCATCTGTGGGTTAGGCCCGGGCGTATGCGGGGGCATAGCACAAAATAGTGTATGGGCGATGCATTGCCATAGATGGATTTTGATAAGGTGAAGGCAATATGGGATTGGCCTACACCTACATCTGTAAGTACACAGATCTTTTCCAAGGCTAGCTAATTTTTACATGTGTTTTATTAAGGGCTATTCAAGGATGGTGGCGCCCTTAACAGATCTTCTAAAGAAGGAATGCGCCTGGTGTTGGGAGGATACACACCAAGCAACATTTGAGAAGCTGAGGGTGCAGGTAACCTCAGAATCGGTTTTAAAGCTTCCTGATTTCTCACTACCATTTGAAGTTCATATAGATGCTTCAGACAAGGCTCTTGGGGGTGTTCTAGTGCAAGAAGGCCAACCTATTGCCTGTGAGAGCAGAAAGTTGAAATCTGCTGAGGTGAATTAATCTGCTCATAAGAAGGAAATGCTTGTAGTGGTGCATTGCTTGAGAACTTGGCGGGTTTATCTGTTGGGTAGTAAGTTCACTGTCAAAACTGATAATGTGGCTAATACATTTTTCCAGACACAGAAAAAGTTATTAGCACGACAGGCAAGATGGCAAGAGATGCTAGCTGAGTTTGACTTCAGGTACCCAATGCATTAAGCAGTATTAGTTTCTTTACTTACTGCTACATATCTCAAGTTGAGGGAGAGATAGTCTAGATGATCAAGGACTTCTGCATTCACTGACTTTGCCTATCAAAAACTAGTGGCGCAAGTAAAGGATGGAGTGGTGCACTGGTTTTATTTGGATGCGGAGAACGTGCTTGATTTGTCAGCAGGATAACATTGAGAGGAGGAAGGATGGTGGTCTTCTTCAACCCTTATCCATTCCTGAGAGACTATGTTTGTCTGTTTCCATGGATTTCATCACTCATTTCCCCAGAGTGGATGGTATGAACTCTGTCTTTGTGATTGTTGATAGATTTTTAAAATATATTGTTTTTGTAGCTGCGCCAGAAGTTTGTTCTGCATAGGTGATAGCAAATTTGTTCTAGCAAATGGGGTAAAATATTTCGGTTTACCTAGAGATATTATAAGTGATAGAGCCACCAGGTTTATAGGGAGATTCTAGCCTTCTATTTTCAAGAAGCTAGGGACTGATTTGAAGTTATCTATTTGAGGCATTTTGTTTCTACGTCACAGAGAAACTAGGTAACGCTTTTAGATACTACTCAGTTTGCTTATAACTTATATGTCTCATCTTCTATAGGAAAAAGCCCATTTGAGTTAGTGTTAGGGTATCAGCCTATGACACCTGTGGATAAACTAAAGAGGGGTAGAGGGGGTACTTGTCAGGCAGCAATTAAGTATGTGCAGGAGAGGACTGAGCTATGGGATGAAGCTCAGGACAGTTTGAGAAAAGCGATCAGGAAAATGGTCAAGTATGCCAAAAGGGATAGCAGGCACATTGAGTTTGATGTAGGTGACATGGTGTTACTCAAACTCACTCCCCAGATGTGGAAAAGGATTGTGGCTAAGACTTTCCACCGTGGTATGGTTCCAAGGTATGAAGGTCCATTCAGAATTACCAAGAGGGTAGGCGCAATTGCTTATAAACTGGATTTGCCTAATTGGTTAAAGTTATATTCCACTTTCCATGTGAGTCTTCTGAAAAAATTTCATCCAGATAATAGAAATTTTGATAGAGAGCCGATCAGAAGGATACTAGCTAAAGGGAAAGTCGAGTTTGGTAAGAAGCCTTTGAAGATTCTTGATCACAGACTTTATGGCACGAGTATGCATGGTCAGAGAACAGGGTTTCTTATACAATGGGTTGGTGAGTCTGAGGAGGATGTGACGTGGGAGAAGATTTGTGATATTGAGCAGTTTGATGAGTGGATTGGACAGTATCAGGAGGTTTGGTCATTGAGGACGATGACTAACTCAGCTGGGGGATACCTGCTCTAGGGATTTAGTGCATAGGTAGAGTGCACTCGGTTTGGTGTTGTTGTTCTTCATGGTTTCTCGTGTGCACCTTGCATAAGTATAGTACAAGGTTTGTTTTGCACAGGGCCAACAAGTGTGCAAAGAGCATGAGGGCGCGCGCCAAACCCAATCTGTCGCTCTGGGGCACTAGCTTTGCAAAATATAGGGCTTGCGCAAAGGGGATTCTTGGTGGACAATAGTTTGCACAAGGGAACTTGGCACAGTACGGGGTTTCTATCAGGGCACGTACATCCTACTCGGGGGCATGAGCATTTCTATCGGAGGCACAGACATTTCATCAGGGCTCGTTGGTTTCTTGGAGTTCTGCATGGAAATGTGAAGTTAAATTTGTAGTTGAGTTTGATATTTAAGGTTCCTTTTATAATGGTATTGCACTTATAACTGAAGATTCATACGAAGACACATTGGGAATAATGTGAAAAGAAATGGGCAAAAAGGTAATTTAACCATAAGCATATAATAATCTAATAGGGAATTTGTTATTAATTGTTGAGGTAAAGCTAATAACATAACGAAAGTATTCATTCATAGCTTATGGGAGAAGAGGAGAGACTTCATAAGGTAATGCCACCTCATTGCTTGCATGTGAAGAAAATCATCAATTGTTGACACCTCATAGCTTGCATGAGAAGATTGTCCCCATGTGTTGACACCTCATGCTAGTTTGGGAGAAAATGAGAAAATTTAGGGAAAAAAATGAATCTTGACCAGCACTTTTCGTTTGGCTTGAGGGAGAGAAGAGTGGGGGTGTTCAAGTGGAAAAAAAGAGGAGAAAAGGAAGAAAACTTCAATTAAGGCAAGTTCTTCTTCTTTCTTTGGTAATATTTTGCCTATTACTTCAAATTTATGAGAACTTATCTTTTCTTCCTTTGTGAATTCAAGTTGCCTCTGATTTCTATGATTTTTGGTAAATTCGGCCCTTGGAAAAATGATCAATGTTATGTTAGACAACTATGAATCTGTATGTAAAATAAATCTGACCTTTCTTCATTCAAATGACCACCACTTTTGATTCCCTGATCCAAACGGCATGAAATTAGATTCATTGTAAAGAAGATTCAATTATCTTTCTTTTGAGTCGGATATTGAATACTTTAGAACAAATTATAGACTGTGTAACTGCAGTTCAGTCCGACCCAGTAAATCTGTGTGTGCAGTTTGGACCTTTATCTAGTGTGTGTGCTATATGTCCAGATTTTGTGATAGTAGTGCTACCAAATTTTTATTTTTATATCAAGTAGACTGATTAACCTACACCTGGGGCCTTTATTTGCATGATTTGGATATGAAATGAAATTATACTCGATTTTTGAAGTTAACCCTTTAAATCTGGAAATATCATTGTCCTGATTTTGACCTCTTGCTATTTCAAAGCTCATAACTTCATGTATTGAGCTCCATTTTAAGTCAAATTTGTTTTCCTGAAAACAAGACTCGAAAAATTTGTTTTGACACCAATATCATACCAAATGGCTTCTTATGAAGAATGTAATGTTCATGGTAGACAAGCTCCAACTTTCTGATTTTGAATTACATGACCATTGCTATGTGTATCTTCCTTATATGGTCTTCTTTGTGGAGCTTATTGATACTTATTTCTCTTCCATTTGGAAATGAGTATATCAGCAACATGTATCTCATCTATGAACTTTAAGGTTCACATCTTTGAGGGATTGATACATATATCAATAAACCCATTTTGGTAGGTTTCCATTTGTTAATGTATGAATGCTAGTGGAATAACATATGTTTGACTATGAAGCCCAGAACTGGGAAGAGATTGATAGTTGTGGAACAAAGTGCCACATTAGAAATAATGGGGGCCACCTCTTGAATCCCACTATCTCTGATATGGGGAGCCATGACAGCTCCAGCCGGCATTTGTTTGAAGCCCAAAAATGGGAAGAGATTGATAGTTGTGGAGCAAAGTGCCACATTAGAAATAATGGGGGCCACCTCTTGAATCCATGGAAGTCACCTCTTGTAACACACTATCTCTGATGTGAGGAGCCATGACAGCTCCAGCTAGCATTTGTTTGTCTGAAGTCCAGAACTGGGAAGAGATTGATAGTTGTGGAACAAAGTACTATATGGAACAAAGTGTCATATTAGAAATAATGGGGGCCACCTCTTGAATCTATGGGAGCCACCTCTTAAATCCCACTATCTCTGATATGAGGAGCCATGATAGCTCCAGACGAAATATATGTTTGGGTTTCACCATGACGAGGGTGGAATATGCTTCCAGACGTGGAACATTTATGTTATTTGTGATTTCCCACTATGCTCCCTATGTTGTGTATGATATGTTACTTTGGGTTGATTTATCTTTGTGATCTTTGGATTGCTACCTTGTGTTATGCTTACCATGGTACTATGCTTATCATGTCACTATTGCTTACCATGGTATTATGTTTATCATGTCATTATTGCTTACCATGGTATTATGCTTATCATGTCACTATTGCTTACCATGTCACTATTATATTTCCATGTGATATTACTTGTGGAACCATGTGGAAATCTATTATGAATACTTCTCCTTTTTGGCATCTTAATTACTTGCTGAGCATTCTTGCTGAATCCTTGCATTCTAACCTCTTTACAGGTTAGCTTTGGGCTACAAGTTTATGTGGACGATTTAAGAAAGATAATGAGTTTTGGTTTTATGTTTTGAGCATGTAAACATATGACTAATGTATGAAGATGTTAGTATGTTTGTATGATAAGTGTGAGAAGATCCATGACTTGTGTGTGAGATATTATGGTTGTGAAATATTGAGCACGTAAAGGTAAATGACTCATGTATGACATTCATTTTGATGTTTGTAATATAAGTGTGGTTTTGGAATAAATACTATGGTTTTGGAATAAGATGTATGGTTTTATGATAAGGATTTTGATTAATAGAAATGAGAAATTTTGAATGGTTATTTGAATTGTTGTTACCTCCTAGATGATGGAAATTAAATTTTATAAGCTATGTTGATCAAGTTATCGTGTTTTGATCCTGGATACATATTGTCAAATTTTTTTATATTATGAAATTACCATCCTCTAGGGGTAAGAGGTTGGGCGGAGCATCAAGGGTGGTGTGTTAGTACGTGAACTTGGTTGTGTTAAGTCGAACAGAGTGCTGAAGACATGCAAGGTTGGTTCAACAACATCAAATCGGAGACACTGGAGGACGTCGAGGGCGACGTCCGAGTTCGGCGGGGGAGAATGTGATGCTCAAATCCCATTGGACCGGGCTGGAGGAATTTTGGGTCGATGAAGGCCCAATCCCGTTGCTAAAGCCTGCTCCACGAAGGCTTCGGCAATCTCGCGGACGAAGGCTGATGAGACGCGGCTCCATCAGCGTCCCTCCGAGCGCCATCTTCGCGCCGGCAGCGGCGAGGTCAACGGTGGCTCCTCGCCCCCTTCTCCGACGGGATTAACGGACGGACGCAGATCGAGGACGAAATCTGCAGGCTTGGCAAGAGACTTTAGTGGCAGCGTCTGTGGACGCGTTCGGAGGAGTGATCTCCTTCCAACCGAGACGTCACCTCCTCCCCTTTAAAGCTCCGAGCTCAACGATGAAGGAGGCAGAGAGGAGACGACCCCCTCGTAGAGTTGCCAAAGCTCGTGGGCACAGCAACCTCTTCTTGGTCTCCGTCCAAGCAAAGAGGAGGAGGGGGAGGCGGGACCGGAGCCGACGGTGTGCTCCTCCGCCTCCCCCGACGATGGCAGCAGCGACGATGTGCGATTTGTAAGTCGACGACGAGGGGCCATCGTTGCGAGAGTGAGAGAGAGAGAGAGAGAGAGAGAGAGAGAGAGAGAGAGAGAGAGAGAGCAAAACAAGGATAGCTCTCTGTAAGGGTTTATATAGGTTGAATTCAATGAAAATTTCCCTTATATCCTCTTATGTTGTCTTCTCCGGCTCTAGCGAGCACTGCCTTTCCCGGCGAAGGTCTTCTTCACCATCCCCGGCGGCTGAAGCTTCCACGACGAGACAGGCTGAGGCTCGGACGTGGTCCGAGCCTGCCGCATGTCCTGACGAGCCCGTCCATCCCTCCTGTTCACCTATTCCGGCGACAATGGTTGACGAACGAACACAGGCGGTGTTCGTTCACAATTGCATAAAGACGACACTGTGGAGAGACGTTCAGTTCGAGGCAAGCATCGTCAACGCCGAGTCAAAATTGGGACGCAGCTGAAAATTTGGAGGACGCGCAGGTGAAAATCTGATTTCGGATTTTCGTTTGGGCACACAGTCCCATGTGTTCGGACGACGTCGACGGGCCTGATTGGATCGGGCGTCACACTTAGTATAATAGAAAAGGAAAACTTTTTTACTTTCATTGTTGGAAACGTTCCAACAAACGAAATATTTATCAATTGAGATCAAATCTTGTTGGAAACTTCTTGAAAACTTTAAAAAAAATAAGAAATTTTAAATAAATAAAATTACTAGATTTAATCTATTGCCATTAAATAAAATAGAAATTCAATTAATATAATAAAAAAAAATCGATCAATTACTGTAACACATGTACGTCTACATGCTTAAATGTAATTTATTAAGCATATACATAGTACACAGTATATAGATCCTAACAATGACATATCTTTAGTTATATGCACATAAAGACTGTATTAGATATTTACATATGATTGAAAGTATCATCTTATAAGTACATGTTTGTGTTTCTTCCCATTCATCCTCTTGATAGTTTCACCCGCCGAATTAAGATAAATTATTATATTTAAAATAAAATACAGTTATAACAAATCATACCTGAGTAGTGTGCAACCGCTTCATTGTTTTATTGTTGTTGGCTACTTGGCTCGCAATCACTGAAGTATTCATACAATTGCCTCTCTTTTTTTTTTCGATAGTACTTTCGAGTTCTTGTATACCAGAAGAGAGTTAAGAGGCTACATGGCTATCAGGTTTGAAGAATCTGTACATAAATACAAAGTTACAATACAAAATATATACCAAAAGAGTATACAGAGATGCGAACCTGAATTTTTCAACAACACTCGTAAACTCATCAGTGAAGGTGGAGATAGAGTTGATTTCCTGTCTTAAACCCTTCCTGTGAAGCTTAATCTCTTTTAGAGTGTCGGCGATGTTATTTGCGTTCAATAACTTGTCCCCATTTGATCAGATGAGATCCAACCATGCCTGCTAATATCAAATTTTGTTTCTCTGGCATAAATCTTGGAAAAACTAGTATATCATGATCACCCAGATGAGTGTGTGTAGCTGAATAGGATGAACAAGATGTTGGTGTTTTATGCATAAAACCTAAAAAATTCTTATTTATTTATTTAATATTTTTAGGCCTAAAAATTATTTTTTATTAATTTTACCTAATTATTTTATTTATTTGTTTAGCTTATTATTTGTTTAGCTTATAATTAAGGCTAACAAATAGCCTTAATTACTAGCCATTATTTCAATTAATGTTTCTATTAATTGTAGCTAGACTAAATAGGTAGGTGTCTTTTCTACCCTATGCATGAATTTTCTTAGAAAGGAAGTGCAACGAGTTATTCTAAGGAGACACAAAGAAAAACCTCTGTTTTCTCTTAAAAAATCTCTCTCTTTTTGCTCTCATAAGCTGAAAGAATCTCTTCGACAACTGCTCCACCGACACGCCGGTAGAAGCAGACTCGGTTGAATCTTTAGGCGAAAAATCAGATTTCATTCCATATGAGCGATCAGATATTTGCCTAAAGACAGATTTTATATTACCTCCAGGTTCTTTTAATTTATGTTTTATTATTTTTACATAATTATACGAATTCTGTTGTCTTTTAATTTATGTTTTATTATTTTTACATAATTATACGAATTCTGCACAACAGAAGAATACGCATCTGAAAAACAAACATAAAAGGCACCGATATACGTAAAGCAGACTAGCATAGATCAAGAAATTCTGAATATCGTTAATACAAGCAATAACCTTTTCTTTGGATTGCGAACCTTTGGTGCACTCTTGATCCATCTAAAAGTACAATCAAAATAAGCTTAGAGAAATGATGGGTGGTAAAGAATGAGAGGGAAATACGTGTTCTCAATGGGGTCGCCGTCCAAGGATTCGTGGCAAATGTGTGTTTTAAAAAATAACATTTCACTCCAAATTTGGTTCAATTATAAAATTAACCATATTATTTTTTGGGTCGAAAAAACCTAATAAAATACTTTGGATTGCAACTTTATATATTTTAGATAATGATTTTTTTAAAAAATATATATATATATATATATATATGATAAATTGTAGATTGGGATTCATTTTAAGAATTTATGCGATAATTACATAGAAATTTGTAATTATCGCTCGTCTCAGTAGTTTTTTATCGGTATCTAAATCGGCAATAAAATGGTGGGCATGCCCTAATTTAATCTTCTCCACCGAGAAAAAGGGGGATCGAAGAAGCGGAGGAAGCAGTCTCCAGAAACACTCCCACCACAGACAAGTTGAGAAACAAGTGGAGAGTCGCCAGAACATTCTGGCGCTTCCCTCGACGTTCACAATAAACGAGGCATCAAGAAACCCAACGGGAGAAGAGCTGAGAGAGAAATCAAGGGAACAACGATCCAACGATCGATTGATTGATTAATCAATTCATCGCAATGGCGGAAGAGAGCAGAGGCGGCCATGTCCAAGATGAGAGCCAGGCAGCAGGAAACAACGCGGCCCAAGGGGGTGAGCCGACAGCCGCAGAGGCAAGCGTGGTCACCGCCGCCGCTGGCGAGGCTGCGGGATGCTTCAGGTTGAACGTTCACGCCCCGGAGTTCGTGCCGCAGTCGCAAGTGATCTCCGCGGCATCGCCCTTTGCGACGGTCTGCTATCCCTACGTCCATTTGATCGATAACGAGTACATTGCCGCCGCAGCCAGCGGGGCGATGGGGCAGGAACAATGGATCTACTTGGCGGATCGAGAGCCGATCCCTTTCATGCCGGATCTCGCCGGGAAAGCGCCTGGAAATTCCACCAAGGGCGGCAGCGACGTGACCCAGAAGATTGTGAAGCAGGTTCGGCTTGAAAATCAGTCGGGTCGCTAAGCCGGATTGATTGCCAATTCTTGGATCGGTCCATTTCGTATCGTATATAAATTCTTAATTACACATAAATCAATGAGTTCCAGGTGGAGTACCAATTCAGTGACACAAATCTGGTGGCAAATGATTTCTTGATGAAGATTATGAACAAAGATCCTGAAGGCTATGGTGAGTCAATATTATTGATTCATAATATCAATGCTTTTTTAATGTTTTATCGTAAAAAAATTATTTCAGTACTAAGTTATGCATTTTTTTAGATATTAAATTTACTGAATTGAATTATTTTAGAATATGGGTTAGGAATGAGAATTTCCTCATTCTCTGGGTTTCCAAATTTGATTTTTTTTTTGTGCTCATTGGGGAAAAAAAAAGTTGTGGATAAGCTCTTTTTATTGTCCTCATTGACAATTAACCAACCTCAGTTATATTAGATTAAATTTGAGAGTGATCAAATATTGGGATAGATATTTATATAAAATAATGCACATAGATAATTACCTTATTAAAGGCTAATGAACTACGATCCTACTACAATTCCTTTTAAAGGTGCTAATACTAAATTCTTATTTAATTAAAGAAATAATTATTTCAAAAAAAGACTTTGATTCTTTTTTTTTTAAAAAAAAATAAGACTTCAAACTATACAATTTTTTTTTTTTTTGGCAGTTCCGATGTCCGTCGTTGCATCTTGGAAGAAAATAAAAGCTCTTGGGGCCAACAACTACTTGCTTGTCAAAGCACTTCGAACATCCACTAAGCTCGTGAGTATTTCCTTTCCATATTCCTTTCTCTTCTACTGAGATCAGAAATTTTTTATAGATATCTTAATTCATACTATTTCATTAAAACAGAATAAATAAAAGGGTTATCTATTTTATTTTGTAAATATGCCTTATAGCAGTGGGAACTCAAGTGACAAAAGATCTCTTAGCTTCCATGTAGTAATAATAAGCTTATTAATTTGCTAAGAAGGACTTTAGAAAATATAAATTATAAAATACTATAATATATAAAAATATTTATGTGATAAAATTGTACTTTGCTCTTCCTTAGAATATATTTGTGCTTCTATTAGAATGGGAATGAAAATTTTCCAAAATGGCAAATATCATGATATATGCTTCTATGCTTAGGGATGACAATAGGGTAGGTTGACTGTATTTTTCATACTACCCTAATTATCCTAATTTGGATAAATTTTCTATTATTTATACCCAAATAACTACTCATTTATTTTTTAGAACCACTACTCGAACCCTATCCTATTAAAAATTTAACTACTGGTTTAATACACAAATTCTATAACTGCCTGACTTAAATATCTACCATATTAAATTTTAATCCATATATGATTTTACCTAAATAAAATATGAGTACTCGACCCTATAAAACCCTAATAATATTTAATTTTTGAGTAGGATAAAATGGGTACCTGCCAACCTAACTAATATATTAAAAATTATATAATTTTTAATACATAAATAAAAAAACAATTGGAATGCATATAGTGGATTATATAGTTAGTAAATAGTTATTTAGTAGTTATATACTTATATTTTATATTTATAAATTAATTAATTAATTTTATATATATATATAACTAGGTTCGAGTTGTGGGTATCCTTTCTATGCTACTTGAACCTAACTCAAGTAGCATATACACTATATTTACTTTACCTGAACCCGAATAACAGATGTATGATTTTCTATAAATGGGTTAGATAGGAAGGGTACCCACTAAAATACTACCCATCTACCATCCCTATCTATGCTCATCAATTGTTGAGAATTTTCTATATGAGAGAGTTTGTATATGCCGCAACTAAAGATATGGATAATCCTTAAAAGCTCCTATAAATGATACATATTTATGACATAAAATATGTAACCTTCAAGGCTAGTTCACTATTTTTCTTTTAAACTAAAATATTTTCATTAAGAAAAAGTTATATATTTGAATACACTTTATTGGCCACATAATATAGGTAAGACCTAATTCACAATGACTCATAATAGTTGCATGTTCATGTGAAATATTATAACATCTAGCGTATTAATACGTGGGTGGGGGGAGAGGGGAAGAAGAGTTAAACGGAAAAAAAAAAAAAAAACAAAAGAAAGGAAAGAATTTCAAGTGGTTCTCACGTGACAGACCCCCCCCCCCCCCCTCCTCTGACACGTGACAGACATTGCCTCCCAGATGAAACGAAAAAACAAAGTGAGCAGCGATGTTGGCTGGTGCAGGAGCAGGGAGGCGACGATAGTGGGCACGAGCTCGGCGGGAGGACCAGCAGCATGGGAGGCATCAAGTTCGGAGGGAGATAGCGATCTTGGAGGCGAGTAGCGAACTTGAAGGTGAGCAGCAACTAGTGCTAGCTCAGAGGGAGACAAACGAGCTCGACAGGGAGCAGTGAGCTTGGCAGTGAGGCAGCGATGCTCGGCGAGAGGCTGGCGAGCTCGGTGGGAGGCTGGCAAGTTGGGCGGGATACGGGCGAGCTCGGTAGGAGGCAGGAGGTGGAGGCAGACGAGTTCATTGACTCTGGGAGGAGGAGGGGGGGAAGGAGGAGGAAGAGGAAAGGAGGAGGGCGGCGCCGGCAAGGAAGGAGAGGGAAGGAGGTGGGGCAGAGCAAGGAAGAAGGGAGAAAAGTAGCTTTCACAATAAGATTTTTGTTTGTCGCCTAATTCGGGTTGAAACTTTTTCAACGAAAAATAATAATATTTTCCTCCTCTTCATTTTTTTTCTATCCAAGGAAACGAAGGAAAATTTTCTTTCGTTTTGATCCAGCTTTCTGTCAAAGTAAACTAAGTCCTAAATGATGGTAGCCATTGGATGGACATCCCTCCACGTGTTAGTGTTTTTTTTATTTTAAAATTCAATATTTTAAATTGCTATAATTTATTACATTTAATTTAATCTAATTTTTTTTATATGCAATCTCTCTGTATTAATTTTTTTTTATGTTAAAGAGTTATATTTTAACTTAAATTAATTTTATGAATGAGTGTGAGAACTGAGAAAGGTATGAACACCTTATGAATAAGAGTTTTTTTTTTTCTCAATAGGAATAGATTGAAGTCTTTCTCTTGTTTTTGTTTGCTCAATCTCTCCTTTATATGTTAATTTTTTTGTATCGCAAAAAATTAAAATACTGGAGATAAACTTTCTGACCATTATGACAATGGGAATTTCAATCTCACATATTTTTAATGTAGAAGATGGGATTCAATTAAGATCTCTATCTTATGATAGACTCTGTTGGTTTTATTTTTAAATTTTCTGATTTATTTATTTTACATAAATTTAATTTCAAATGTAGTATAGAAATCTAGTTTTATTAAATCATATAGGTTATTCTGTATGCCAACTGCAATATCCTCCAACTCAACTATGCACTATGCAGGTCGTGAGTGAGGACGGCAAGAAGATCAAACGAAAGCAAGTCTTCACCGATCGAAACAAAGAGGAACTCCAGGTAAAGCACCAAACTTAGCTTACATTTCAAGAATGCCCTCAACCGGATGCATTTTATAGGGAGCCGATATTTTAAAAAAAAAAATTAGAAATATAAGATGTTCTCATCAAATTATCTACACAATAGTTGGTGTCTCTTACATTAAAAGGATAGGTTGTCAAAAAATCTTAAAAAAAAAAATTCCAAAAAATTATAAAATCAATGTATGGTTCCCCTTTTACTCCGTACTGCAGTCTCGTACCGTCGTGGTGGAGAACCTGCCCGAAGATTACTCCCGTCAGAGCCTCGAGAAGATTTTTAGCGTGGCTGGCAGGTGCACAATTCTTATATATATATGTATGTTACTACATTTACGTACGTTGCATGCATGCATGCCATGATCAGTACTCCGACTTACCTAATTAAGACATTTTTTTTTCTGTCTTCCTTTTTCTTTTTCTCTCTTCCATATATATATAGTGTGAAGAACATCAGGATCTGCCATCCTCAGGAACCCAGCTCGACTAAATCTTTAAAAACTGAAGTGCTCATCAGCAACAAGGTCCACGCGCTCGTGGAATTCGAGACCACAGACCAAGCCGAGAAAGCAGTATGTTGAGTCAACGCTTAAATTTATATTATCGACTACTGATCAGTATTCGTATGTCAAAATCAACGCCTGCCATATATTTAACGGTCAATCTCGCTGCTGACCAGGTCGAGAAGCTGAATGACGAGAGGAACTGGCGAAAAGGCCTTCGAGTTCGAACCATGATCAGATGCTCGGTACGTGTTCTAGAAACAAAAAAAAAATTCTGCTAATTTTCTTTATATTATTGAGTTGAGTTGGACATTTTTGTTTTTTTTTTCTCTTTGATTTTTCCAGCCAAAATCCGTGATAAGAAGCAAGAAAGCCGACTACGACCACTTCGACATGTACGCGGAGGACGACCAGGCGCCCTCCTCCCAAACATCAGCACGCCTCGACCAACTGCCGCTCGAACAACACAATGTAAGTCAACGCGTTGACTCTAAATAGATTTCGCTGACATTATAATCGATGGCTGTGATTGGCACAGGCGGAGGACAACCAGGGCGGCGCAAGGAAGCCGTGGGGGCGTGGGCGTGGCAAGACGCTCGCGCCGGTCCAGACCCAGATTGGCCGGGGTTTGCTAACCCCGGCCTCACAGGCCATCGGGGCGTCCGAGGCCTCGAGTAAGCAGGGCGTCAGCTCGCACGGGCCGAGGATGCCCGACGGCACGCGCGGGTTCACCATGGGCCGGGGGAAGCCACTCGGTGCGGTTCTCGGCAGAGCCCCGTCGCCGGCTCTTACTCCCGTACAGATGTGATGGATGTGCTTCTTGTCTGCGCTCACTTGTTATTGGCTCATGTTTGTTCATTGTTTAATTTCGTCATTGACTATAATTATTTGTTTGCATTCTGTGATTCTCTGCAGCTATAGAACAATAAATCGGCAATTCAATTTTTTTTTTATTTAATTTTCAAGTTCATCTTCTAATAGTTTGTTTCGTAGCTAATAACTTTGCTTATCTTATGAGTAATTTTAGTTAGGATTAGAGGCTTTAACACACTTAGTCGAACTAATTTTGGTTCCTAACTTTTAACTAAAAAAAAAAAAGTTAACAAATATTTCCCTCCTTGTTATAATTCATGCGGCACACACACTTAGCAATCACATTAAGAAAGGCTACAACACAAGATTCCAAACCCTACTCTGAAAAAATAAAATAAAATTATTAATCATCATCATCTTTTCTGGAAGCAGGTCAGATTCTGATTCCAGAATAATATCCAATTAAATCCAATAATGTTGGAATAGGACACAAGCCATTTTGATTCCTGCGGGACCAATTCCAGCTAATAAATTATTATATATTTCTTAATTTATAGGATTCTAGCAAAAGGACAATTTAGACCAAATACACCTATTTATTTAATATATGCATCCTTCTAAAAATAGTTGAGCAAAAAATAAAAAAAATGATAAAATACTCTACATCATTAAAAGTCCAACTATTACTAATTATTGTAGTGTGAGCACACAATTATGTCATCAAAAGTTCATCCACGTGCATGAATTTAGTCTCCATCAAACACCATATTTACATTAATTATATATATATATATATATATATATATAAGCATCAAATAGATGATGATATGACCAAATGTAGATGTTCTTCTTTTTGCAAATGAACTAGATTGCCGAGAACAAAAGCAAAGATTTAACTCATCTTGATGAAAGCAATCTAATCTAGCTCAAGTTCAATATTTGATTAACAAGGATGATCCATGTCAGGTATTACATGGTTTATATTTTTCATTTAATTTTAATTTGATATTGTAATGAAATTTCTGGTTTAAATGTTTAAAATATTCAATAAATTTGATATTTTAAGATTGGAGCATAGGAAAAAAAATTAAGTTTGAGGGAGGAGAATTCAAGTATATAGAGTTTTAGATTGGGGGAGGGCTCCTATCGAATAATAAAGGACCTAATAGCGAATATGAATATAAAACTTTATTTATCATATATATATTTCTTTAATTTTATTTAGTCTTTAAACCCTACGATAAAGAAACAGAGTTTATAAAAATGTCAACTATTGACTAATTTCAATCCGCTAATATTTTTCAATAATAAGACAAAATATGTTAAAATTAGTTTGAAATAATTAAAATGAACAAAAATAAAATGATATGAGTAATAATGGATGAACTTTGGTCATACATATTTTTTAACATGACTAATTATTTACGATGAAAGAAAAATAAGAAAAAAAACATTATGAGGGATAAATTACGATTTCTTATGTAAATTCTAGAGTAAAAATTAAGTGTATGGGTAAAGTAGAGGAGGCAAATAACCATAAAATGTGATGATGATCAATGTTGGTCAGTTGGGTGATTAAACTATAATATAACTATCACGCCCAAAATTACGTTAACAATTTTTTTAAAAAAAGAAAGGCCAGATGCCACATAACCGAGTCACGCAAGCCTAAAAACACCAAATGTCCCACGCAGGGGACGAACACAGCGGGGGCGCGGAAGCAAAACGAGAAGAATCTGGCCGACGAGCGCAACCAGCAGGTGGAAGGGAGACCACCTCAGCCTACACGGAGCAGATCCCAAACAACAACAACACTACTCGCAGGCAGTGGAACAGAAGTACACGAAAGCGACCCGACACACAAGCTACACGCAGGCAGCAGAGACGCACGAAATAGGGGCGCGGAAATAGCAAACGGGACTGCACATAGGCAGCCGAAAACACACGAAGAACCACACAAATCTCACGAAAGAGAACACACACGTCCGCGCACAGGCAGAGAAGATCGAGCAGAACAACCACGTCCACATGCAGGTGGACGAAACAAAGGAGTGGGAGACGACAAGTCCACACGCAGGTGGACAACGAACAGAAAGAACAAAGTAAGCCGCACACATACGACAAAAACTCAGATTCGTCGGCAACGACGAAGAAGAATTCCAACACCAAGAGTGAGAGGGCCGACAAGCCGGAACGAGTTGACACCGGAACAGAAAAGCGGACGGAGGTACAACACCGGAAGAACTTTACGCGAAGCAAACCGGAAGGACGAAACCGAGGAGGGGAGAGGCCGATACCTTAGCCGAATGAGCCCACCGTCGTCACAGCAACACCGGACCAGAGGGGAACGGGAGAAGGAACACCTTCGACGTCGCACCGCCACGCAAATACCCACTAGACGTCGGAAGGATGGCCGGAGTTCGCCATCGAACGCTGGGCCGAGAGGGGGAAGGGAAGCAGGAGCTGATCTCCGGGAGACGTCGAGTGCGGGAGCAGTGCATGAGAGCAGCTTGTGTCGTGAGCAGGAGGCGAATGGCGGAATCGAGCACCCATCCCCGTTTTTCTCTTTAATGCAGCGCTTTGACTCCCACTCGCCAACTCGGCTGCCAGGTGGACGAACCCTTGATCTCCGCCTGGTTCCACGTAGGTGAGGAGCGTGAACGCGGTGCCAGCCTAGCGTCCGCATCACCCAACACCGCCCACCATCGCCAGTCTCGTGATGCCACGCGACCAGCCGTTTCGGCTACGCCCCTTGGTGTCGAGCTATCCACGCGGCGTCACCGCCCATCGTTGCCAAATGTCGACTGCCACGCGGCCGACGTTGTTCTGAATGAGGCCCTCGCGCCTCACGCTTGTTTGCTCCTAAGGACGCCGGTTCGCTTCTCCAGCCGTCGTCTAACACCCCCTAACCACGCGTAGCCTCCGACCGCTGCCGAGACTCCACGCGTCGTCATCACACTGCTCGAGGTCGTCACCGACCTCGCTCCCTTTGCCATATGTGTGTGTTGCCAGAATCGAGCCACCCGCCACTTGATCCATACGCACGTGAGATCACACCAGATCTCGATCCTCTCCGCGCGCTCCTCGCGTCGAGCTTGCCACTGGCCTCCAGCCAATTGTTGCTGGCTGCCGCATAACTCGAAGATGACGTACGCGTGAACGCCGCTGCCCGCTGTGTTTGCGTCGTCACCATCGCTCGACTAAAGTCGCCTATGCCCTAATTTGATTTTGATTTGGGGCCGATTTTGACTAAATCAATAAGCCCATTGACTGGTCCAAATCAATCAATAAGCTCATTGACTGGTCTAAATCGGGCCTTAATTTTGGGCCTAACAATAACTATGTTACCTTTGATTATAATAGATTTAACTAATTATCTTCCTCTTTGTTAATGTCTTGTCAAAGGGGGAGATATTTTAAAGATTTAGGAGATGATTTGGAGGAGTAGATTGTGTACTTTCTTAGGCAGGATTTGTTTATTTATTGCATGGTGATCATGATCAAATATGTAGTTGTGAACAAAGTTTACTAATAAGAATATTGGTGATATTAAATGTTATAATAATTTGTGATAACATGTATGATGTTTTTTTTTTATCGATTGATCATAATAAAGCTACGATAACACATAATATATGTTTTTGTTGGATAAATAGAGGCATTATTTATGGTGTGAGACCAATTGATCCGAGTTTCCTAGAGTGATATTTTATCTCAAATCATTTGAAATCAAAAACAGTAATATTGAACCCTCTATTTCCTATATGGCCCTAATAGCTATTGGGCGCGACTGTCAAGGAAGGTTCCACAAACTATCCCCCAACCCGACCGAGGACTATGCGGAGATTTCTATCATCCCAACACGACTTTGATCAATGCTAGCGATTCACCAAAAACTAGAGTCATTGAGTCGAACCGGATTTACCCAAACCCAAAGCAGACCACACAAGAACTGACCACAACGGACGAGGTCCACAACAGACACAATCACGTCGCCTACCCCGCCCACATCGAATATGTTGAAGATGCCTCAACGTCGTGAGCGCTGGAGATGACGCGCTCATGCATCGGAGAAAATGGAGATAGGTGGCCGGACGTCTTGAGTCGAGGAGTCAGGCACGTCCACACGCCCATGGGCCAACCAATGCCCTGCGGCTGGGTATATTCACCCTCATGGAGTCACACGTCGGAGATTGGGAAGACCTAAGCAGAAAAAGCTCCCACGGAGCTACACTTGTGTACGCATCAATAGCGACTGACGAAACCGCCCTACTCATGTCGTCGGGACGAGCTCACATACGTGTCTGCCGGGGTAAGAAAGAACGGAAGCTCAAAGGCGAAGAAGAGGTCCCTTGCCAGTGACCTAGGAATGGTAGCTCTAACGACGGCAAGGAAGCAGCCTTCGGTCCTCGACGAAGAAAAGAGTGTCGACTACTAGCGGACTTGCTTGTCGGTTGCCAACGCCTCTTCAGACGCTACATGCGGACAACGAGGAGAGAAGGACTGCTATTGCGCACACGAGTGGCTGAGGCATCAGAGGTAGCTCTCGTGCATAGGCGAGCAGGAGAATGCAGGGGAGACTGACACGAAACGGAGGTTGGAGGCACTGGAGAAGAGAAGAGATGAGGGAGAAGAGAAAGAGAGAGGAAACCCTTAGCAAGCTAAGGGGGAAGAGAAGTGGCTACATACCCTAACCCTAACCTCACAAGGAGGAAGACATACCAACCCAAAGGGTTTTCTAAAAATAACTTTCTTTCAACTTCACTATCTATTACATTAGAATGGAAACCTATATATAGCTATTTGGACGGATCAGATTGTGACACATGTCTAAAATTGAATCGTCCAATAATAAGCTATTAGTAAAATACTTTAATATGCTATAATGTTAGAAGCAACGAAGAGTCATCGTAACGTATGTTATTATTGTCATAATGGTAGTCGTCATAAGCCGAAGAGTCATCGTAACGTCTGTCATTATTGTAATAATGGTAACTGTTAAAAGCTGAAAAGTCATTGTAACGTCTGTCATTATTATAATAATAGGTGTTCTTTTTTTACGCCCTTTTCCTCCTCCAACAGAGACACTACATGCAAGTGATGGAGAGCATGTCCAGTGAGCGCGTACAAAAGCTGGACGCAGGCGGATCTGAACCTGGTAGTTCACGCACGCAGGTGAGCCGGCACTCAGATGAGAGGGAGGATTCGGCGAGACGCAGGAAGAAGACGCCGCGAGCCGCAAGCTCGACCAGGAGGAACATCCACCAAACAGGTTGGAAATGGCCGAAAAGGAAGGAGAGGAGGATGGGGTTTACCTTGGCGACATTCATCGGCTCCTTCTAGTCCGTGAAATGGATGAAAGCAATGCCTTCCAAGGCGGTCTAGGGCTCGCCAGCAAACTCTGTGTCCACAGGCACAGAGGAAGACTAGAGAAGACACAGGGAGATTCGATGACACAGGGAGCTTGGAGCATTCTGTCTACTCGCGCACACCACCGGAACAAGATCGCGAGCTCAAACAAGGTTATCGCCGGAGATTCGAAGCTTCGGCCGTTGAGAATAGGGGAGAGAGACAAGGAAGCGGGGGAGATTAGGGGCTGCGTTCGAAGGGTTCTCCAACACGTACTCAAGACGACACACTCCTCCTCTCTTTTCTATCTTCCGGCTTTTTCACCTGTTTGGCTGATGTCATCCTGTTGACTCAGCCACCAATGCGTGCTGACACCTTAGCCGCCCACTCATCAGCGTTGACGAATGAACAACTCATTCGTTCAAATGAACGTGAATTTGGGTGCCGCTCGAATTTCGCCCGCTGACCTAGTCAGCTAAAATGGGATGTGGGCTAGGCAATTGGGCCGCAATTTGGGCTGTGCCAAATTTGTGGCCCGTAGGCCTAACACTAGTGTATACGACTTTCATAGGGTTGAGGGTTGTGTTCAATATCTTCCCGTAAAGATGGTCCTAGAGTACACTAGCTTTGAGTTGGGTGGTGTACATTAAGCGGGTCGACATCCGAGCGGTGCAATGTTGCCTAGTGATATCGCATGACCCATGAATCGCGATGGGCCAGGTCACCATTGCTGCTTCCCAAACAAATTAGGTCACGTCAACATTTGTCTCCACGGGTCATCTCCATGCCACGATGCATCCATGTCCTTCCTCTCACATCTGCGGGTCCCACCACCATGCACCCAAACAATCTCATCGATCACCATTCAGATTTTCCAATTAATCCATCATGATGATGATAGCTATGAAGTGCATATGAGTTATGATGATAAAGATGATGATGATTTATTCCCAATTTTGCATGTCAATTGATAAACCCCGGCCCAGCCAATAGCAACTGGTACCCCAGCTCGTACCCACGTGAGATTGGTCCCACCACTCGCGGAGCTATTTTACTGGATGCAGATTGCAGAGGCGTTGGCCCCACCCCGTTATGAACGACAGGAAACCAGGCCCAAGCCCAATGAGCAAGACGGGCGAGCGCTACGGAATCGTTGGACTATAAATAGCGGCAGCCGTCCCCTCCCGCGGCACTGCCCCTTTTCGAAGAGCGTGCCTGCGCTCTTGCTCTCCGGCGGGGCTGCGAAAACGGGAGGCGGGCATGAGCAAGGGGCGGAGGTATGGAGCAGAGCGGCTCCTCGCGGCGCCTCCAAGTTTCGTCGGCGGTGGCCACGAGGCTGCTGGAGATCTCCCTGATCTCTCCGAGGATGACGTCTGGCCCGCCTTCCTCCCCGCTTCCAGCGACGGATCCGCCTTCACCGTCGCCGCCGTCGAAGACGATCGCTGGCCGCGGACGGGCCGCTCCGCTGTGGGCATCAGGCGCTGGGCGGATCGACCCATGGGTGGCCTCTCGATCGCCTTTGACGACGCGTGCCGGGGGATACCCGCGGGCGCCGCCGATCCGCGGCGGGATCGGCGGACCGCGGCGTCGTCAGCGCCCGTGGACGTGCCGTCCTGGCCGCGATTGATCCGGGCCGGATCTGGCGGGCCGCCTCCGGAGGAGGCGGAGGAGGAGGAGGAGGAGGAAGAACTGGAGGGCGAATGGCTTCCGCCGCACGAGTACCTAGCTAGGGCACATGGGCGGAGCGTCGCTGCGTCGGTGTTGGAGGGCGTGGGGAGGACGCTCAAAGGCCGCGACGTGAGCCGGGTTCGCAACGCGGTTTGGAATCAGACGGGTTTCTACGGCTAATCGAACGGTTTGAATCTTGCTTGAAAAATTATTGATGTGTTTTTTTGTGCAAACCCTAAATCTAAATTAAAGAGCCGTGATTTGGCCGTGTATAATATGGATTGCTCGATCGGCAATGAGCTCAAAGATGTGTTGTTATCAGATTCGTTGATTAATTACATAAATTAGCTATGCATGATGGGCATGGAAGAAAAAAAAAAAAAAAAAAAACCAAGAGTGAAGGGAAAGAGGCGTGGCAAAGTGGCGCACTGCAATAATTGAATTCGGAACATGGAATGATGGAAACACTTGGGTACGCTATGGACAGCACAGTGTGTGGCAACAACATGAGTGGGATGAAAATTAATTGCCACAGGGACAAGGACTCGGTGCTAGTGACTCACTTTACGTAGAAAGGGCCATCTCGTGTTGGCACAATTAAAAACAAATTTGTGGGGGTGAGCAAAACGCGAGTAGAAAGGAGTGATGCTGGTTCATTGGAAGCTAAATTTGCTTCCTTTGTGTTTTTTGTTTTTACTTGGTCCCCTTTGAGTCCGCGTGATGATCACATTCATGCATCGGGTGTGGCCCTTGTTGGTTCAACGGATATGGTCGGGATTCTTCTGCCATTTGTTTTTGGTTAACTGAGGTTCTTGTACTTTGTCACCATTGTTGCCCAAAAATTTGCTAAAGAATTTGGGATAATAATCACATCCCTAGTTTCTCAACTTACAATGGTTAGCTTTTTAATCGCATTACTAAAATAATCGAACATCGATACTCAATTTACTATACATTTAATAGACATAAACTCCTCTTTATGCTAGATTAGTACAATAATAATAATAAATCATTGCGTTAATAATATTAGGGTTTGAGTATATTTTTTTAACTAAAGCACAAGAAGTCAACAATGCATAATTGTGGAACAATGTTGATATCGACCGAACATTTAGTACATTAGATGGCTTCAATGAAGGCTGAGGAAATAGACAAGACTGCGACAGCTGTGGATAAGAGTCACGTAAGGCTTGAGACTTGTATAGATTAAGTGCAAAGGTAAGATGAAGATTGCAAAAGAGTTGGACCCACTGAGACTTGCTATCCCTGTTGGGCTAGGCTGAAGCATTGGACTAGAGTCTAGACATGATCTGGGTTGAAATAGCCGTGGCTAAGTTAGTTTATGTGACTACTAAATGGAACTAGGCTTGGGCTAAGAAGCTATAGTGGGCCGTGTCTGTTGTTGCAAGGGCTACAAGAGCAGTTGTTTAGGCCGGAAAGTTAGTCTGACCCATCTAAAAGTGGAAGCTTTTAGTAGATTGAGGTAAACCAGATTGTGCAGTCTTGGTTTGATTTGATTCGAGCTCAGCTTGCTTGGCACTACACTCAGCCAAGTGCACTAACAACCCACTCTATTTTCTTTCCTTTTCATTTCTTTCTTTTGTGTCAGTGTTGTAGTCCGCAAGTGCACGAATACTCAAAGTAATAAAAAAAGATATCGAACCACAGAGACCTCGTTGTCAAGTACCAAATAATTGAGTTCTTGCTATCTAGGCAACTGAATAATAGGAAATCAATGATAAAAAATACATGAAAAAGATAATTAGAGAGAAACTGGGACTAGGGTTTCATCCACCTTGATTTCAATGACTAGATATAAATAAGAGGTCGTCAGTCAAATTTTATTATGATAAAGACATAATTCACTTTATAATAGAATTATCTCACTTTCGTGTAGATAATTATACAAAGAACCGATTCTCACTTTCGTGCAGGATCTATTCAATGTTAAAGATAAGTGAATCATCGGCAAAGAACTCAAAGATCACTTTCGTGCATCTGAATTCTAAGTCAATCATCTCATAAGAAAACTATAAATCATCAACGAAGAACTCAAGGATCACTTTCGTGCATCCGAATTCTAACTACATATTTTAGTACAATAGTTTTCATATGTTCTGCTTAAGGTTCTCCAACAGACCAATTACTCAATTTCTCGCAGTAATCATCATGTTTATCACCATAACTCAACCCTAGATCAATATTATCAAACATGGCAATTATATTACTAAAATTTGAGAAATAACAACAGATCTAATTTCTTACAGTAAGTTCCTAGCATTCAATTTTAGGGTTCCAACTTCTCAAGCAAATCACTTTTCAGTCTATATTACGAAAACTCTAAAACATGCATGATAATATAAATCTATGGAGAATTAAAGATAAATCATCACAAAAGCAGAATTATCATAACAAAGATTACCATGACGAAAATAATTATCATCTAGTTATTAAAATTCAAGGGGGATTACACCCCCATGTCCCAAAAAATGTTTAAGCTAGCATCATACAATAATCCATGGTTCAGAGGGGATCAAAAATCGAATAAAAGGAATAAATTACTAAACACAGCACGACTGTAATAAAAATTACAGCCGTAATTTCCGCGTGAATAGTGGTCGGCGGCGTGCTTTCGTTGATTTCTCCTCCGATCGGCTTCCTTTCACTGTGAAACTTCTGGAGTATCTTCTCCTCTAGGCGCAGCTTCCCTTCAAATTTCACCGCCGGAGATGCGCTGTATGCTTCCCAGCGGTGAAACCTAGGGCAACGGTGAGAATCTCGATTTCTCTCTGTGTGGTCGATGAAAATTAGGGCTTTTTGGTTATGTGTCTTCTCCTCTTGAAAAGCTCTCCTTTTGCTTCTTACGGATCTTCAATTTATGGCTTGGATGTCCGCAATCGATCGTGCAAAAATCGGGCTTTAAACCGTCCGGAAGAATCGCGTGCCAGGAATAGAATTACGGCCGTAATAATTATTACAGCAGTGCCGTATTTTTGTGAAATCTTTCGGGTGAAAAATTGACTTGAAATATGGCCTGTGAAATCTATTACGGCAGTGCCGTAATTCTTCTGTAAGTGCACTGCCCAAAAATCGGTAGTGCCGAAAATACGACAACACTCAAAAATTACGGCCGTACCGTTGTTTCTTCTGTAAGTGCAGTGAAACCACGGTACCGTAATTTAGATTACGGTAGTGCCATAATTTGCTGTGAAGCTCCAATTTGCATGAAATTTGACATGTAATTTTCTCTTGATGGTGGGAATTCATTCATGCATCTGGAATTGCTTGAAAACGCTTAAAAATCGTGCCTTTTTACCTGAAAATCATCAAAAAACTAAAAAGAGTGTAGATTCCGTAGTATTTGATAAAAAAGGCATAAAAATAGGCAAAGTAGTATGAATATAACACAAAAAGACAAAATTTACTATAAATTTTGTTGTCATCAAACACATAAGGCTCAAACTTTGCTTGTCCTTAAGCAAAAATTAAAATTTGATCAAAGGAAGAGATTTTCTCATGAAGAATAAATTTCTAAAATACAATCACTAATGAAAAATTCTCACCAATTGTTTCATAAGGTTTTAAATAGACATATCATTCTTTAAATTCAATTCTCAAGATCCACAACTTAATCAAATTCAATTCTCACCAATTGTTTCATAAGCTTTTAAACAAAGTGTGGATCTAGTCTTAAACAAAAAGACATATCATTCTTTTGTTTATAGGAATAGGATATCCAAAATCTTTTTCCACTCAAAATCTTTCTTTTTCTTTTTATTTCCTTTTTTGATAGCATGTACCCACATAGATATAGACTTTTTATTGGAACTTCAACCCTTGTCTTCGGTACCACTGTCAATTTTACACAGTGTCAATTAGAGGAGTCATTTTTTTTCTTTTTCTCTCTCTTTATTACATACTTCAACCCATATCTTTGGTTCCACTGTCAATTTTACACAGTGCCAAGTAGGGGAGTCATCACTCTTTTTGGATCTTGGCTTCTTTCTTCCCAACAAATAGTAAAATAGACTAAACATCAACTAGGTTAATCAATTGACATCTATTCAAAAATTACACTCATATGCTAATTTTATTTAACAAGTAGTTTCACTTTTAAATCAAATTCTTCAAATAATATATTCACATAAAATCTCAATCATCAGTCAATGAAAAATTTTAAAAGTAGTATATATTAGAGAAATAAATTCGACATGATAGATCTAGTACTAATCACAGGCATGAATTCATTCATCATCAATGGAATCATACAATCAACAATAATATTTTCAAAATATAGACTAGGTCACAACTCTACATATCAACAAAAATATATTCAATTATGATCAAAAAATATCACAATGTTATCATGTCCTCAAGCATGCAAGTATGCACCTTCACAAGGTGCTTAAATTATCAAAAATATCATCATACAACCCAATCGAAATAATCATCAATATCAAAATGTGATACAACCATATCGAATAGTCAAATCAACATCACAATATCATACAACCATATTGAATGATCTCAAAGTTAAGTAAAGTAGAGCAATGTAGCAATGGCGAACACAACGAGTTTGGAAGAATCATCCTTCCCTATAAAATATGAAACATCAATAAGATATTAAAAAATAAATGTTAAGAAGTAAGGGAAAAAGATACTCACAAAACTCTACTCATCATCATCAGATCGGATCTCCTCGGTGTCCTCCTTTGCTGCATCCATAGGATCAAAGGGCTACTCTCTCTGGTAACCATCATGGTCGCCTCCTCGTCTGCTATCCTCATACCCGAAGTGGTCATAAAGGAAATTTCCCATATCTTCCATGTAAGTACTCAAATCCTCCACATCATAGTAGATATGGTGCATAGTGTCCTGCATTCGCCCCATGGAATCCATCATCTTCTCCATACGATGTCCCTGACGATATATCTTAGCGGAGAGTGCCTGGAATCCTAGGTCGAAGGCACTAGACCATCCTCCAGTAGGTCTGTGGGAAGAATCAGCAGCTCGGTGAGTAGAATCTGCAGGCCGGTGAGATGGCGACTTCATACTAAAAGGATCATCTCTTCCACCCCAAGTGGGTGGTGGAGGAACTGCACTCAATGGTGGTGTAAAAGCGGCCTCGGCGGTGCTCGGTGAAAGTTTCCAATTTGCTCTTTCCTTCACAGTGGTCTTCTCTACGTGGGGTAATGATAAAGTATGCGCATTTGGTCCTAGGACCAAGCAAAAGACATCCCCCTCTCTAACTATCATCTTCATATCAATGCAAGACTCAAGAAGGCAACATCCTTGTGCTTCATCAAAAAGAAGGCAACATCCACTACTACTCCATTAAGCATCCCCCATAGAAAGTAAACTCAGTTTGATAGACCATGCCATCACTATCTCCTCTGTCAAAAACTGTGTGAGCAAGAACTCTATGAACATATTTTATACAAGGATTCATAATCCTTGAAGCTCTAGCAGAAACAGTAGAAAAATGGGTCTCATGGGTAATCTGATTCCAAAACACATTCTCTATAAACCCAATTGGTATTTGGGTATACCCTCAAGAACCCAAATGAAAGATAGATCTGATTTCTCTCAAAGTTAACTTCCTCTCAACATTAGCTAATCTGAATGTAACTTCTCCTTCAGCAGGTTCATTGGAAAACTCTCGTAGGTCCACATTCAAGCTACTCAAAAATTCCAAAACAAGTGGCAAATAAGTATATGGTGTCATCTCAAAAAATCTTTTAGCTCTGATTTGCTCAAACATCCAAAACACATCCTCATATAATCCAAGTGCCTCCAAGGTTCTTCTATCAGCATACTTTATATTTACCACCCTTCTCTCCAACAACTTGTTGTATCTTTCGTCTTGAATTTCATCCCTAAAGATGATGCCATAGGGATTTGGTGTTGTGGAGGATGTAGCTGGTCCTTTGCCCCTTCTCTTTGAAACTACTCGCTTAGTCTTAGGGGCCATTCTTCAATTTTCCACACAAGCTGCAAGCTAAGAGTGCAATACAATATAGCAAATAGCAATTCAATGTAATCTATCACTTCCAATTTCAGAAATTTTTCTCTAACAGAATGTCTTACGAGTAATGTCAATTAAAACATAGCTTAAAACCCAAAAAATAGAACAGTGGAGAACTGGGCGGAAAACAGGGTGGAAATTAGGTGTTCAAGCTAAATCTTGCTCAATACATTCTACATATCGGTCAAAATCTCTAAAAACGAACTAGGAAGGGTCGCCCACCCTTTAGGAAGCATTTGCAAATAAAAATCTCTCAAATCGACCAAGAAACAAGGAAAAATGAAGAAAGGGGCGAAAATTCATGAAACTTGCTAAATCAAGAAATCGGGTGAGAGAGTACCAGATCGGCGGCGAAAATCAGATGGGAAGAGTCGCTGGTGAGCTCTGACGATCGGAGAAGGTCAGAGGTCGAGGATTGGCGCAAGAACGAGTGAAAGCGAGTGAGAAACCCTAAAACACGGCCCTGAAAACCCTAAAAAATGGCACAGGAATCGTGTCTAAAAAGAAAATTACGACTGTAAAAACCATTACGGCAGTGTCGTATTTTGACGGATTCAAAAAACACGGGCCGTAAAACTAATATGGTGGTGCCGTAAAAATCTAAAATTTTTCGGGTCAAATTTCGACCGAAAATACGGTACCGTATAAAAATTTACGGTACTATCGTAAAAACGTGAAAACTCTCGAGTTGAAAACAGATGAAAATTACAGTACCGCTATAATGAATACAGTAGTGCCGTAATTTTTTTTCTTTTTTTTAGGTAAGTAAATAAATAAAAATAAAAAAATCAGCTCCAAAATACGGCACCGTGAGAATTATTACGGTAGTGCCATAAAATGCTAAAAAATCTCGGGAGAATTTTGGTCACAAAATACGGCACGTGAAAATTCTTACGGTAGTGCATAATTGCTTCTCAACTTTCTGGTCGGAAATAGATTGGAATTACGGTACCGTAATATGCATTACGGTAGTGTCGTAATTTGTGTCAAAACTTGCTTTACCTACAAAAAGAAAAGAAAAATTAGTTCTAAAAACAAAAGTAACAATAAAAAGAATAAACTAAAGTTAGAATGCTTGGGTTGCCTCCCAAAAAGCGCTAATTTAAAGGTCTTTAGCTTGACCCTTCTACACTCGGATTTGATTTTGATTTCTTCAATTTTCACTCTGAATTTTCTTTGGGTTGAGCATCACTTTGAATCACATAAGGCTCATTCATGAAACAATGTCCAAATTTACTCAAGATCTTCTTTCCTTTATCAAACAATCTTGAGTTCTTCTTCTTCTTTTCAGAATTTGAATCTCTTTTCTCCTGAATTCCTCTATCCACATCCTTAGAAAAAAAATGTCAGTTTCAATATTAGAGGATTCATCAAATAAATTATAAACATTAGTGACAACATCATCTACTATATCGACACTACAACACGATCCAGAATATGAAAGTTTGTTCAAAGAATCAGTAAGATCAAACTCAATTAAATTTTCACAGATATCAAATGTGATTTTTCCTTTCTTAACATCTATATGTGCTCCTGCTATAGCCAAAAAGGGTCTACCAAGGATGATAAGATTTTTATGATTTTCTTCCATGTCAAGGACTACAAAATCTGCTGATATAAAAAATTCGCCTACCTTGATTGGAACATTTTCTACAATACCAATAGGATACTTTACTGAGCTATCAGCGAGCTGTAAAGATATGGATGTTGGTTTAAGCTCTCCAATGTCCAGTTTCCTACAAATAGATAAAGACATTAAGCTTACACTAGCTCCTAGATCACATAAGGCTCAGTCAAAAGCTATGCTTCCAATAGAACAAGGTACAGAGAAACTACCCGGATCCTTCTATTTTGGTGGCAATTTATTCTGGATAATAGCACTACAATCTTCAGTTAAAGCCACAGTACCATAGTCCTATATTTTTCTTTTGTTAGACAAGATCTCTTTCAAGAATTTTGCATATGATGACATTTGAGATAAAGCTTCAGTAAAAGGAATATTAATGTAAAGCTTTTTCAACATTTCAAAAAATTTGCCAAGTTGTTTGTCTAATTTTGCTTGCACTAACCTTTGAGGAAAGGATATAGGTGGTCTATAAGGTGTAGGTAAATTAGGTTTAGAAGCATCATTCTGACATGACACATCACCTTTTGGTTCATCACCCTTTTGAGGTGGCAAACTAGCTTGGGTTTGCTCATGTGTAGAAAATTTTTCTAACTCTAATTCATCATCATGTTCATCATTAGGCTCTTTTTCATCGTTCACAACTCTCCCTTTGGGTTCCTCTAATTGTCTCCCACTTCTAGTGATGATAGCATTACAGTGCTCCCTGTTGTATCCCAACAAGTAGGTAAATAGGACTTATTTTTGATGTCGCGGCCAAAACCTTGTTTGGCGCATAGGGACGTTGTCACTCCCTGACATGGCTCCAAAAACATATTGTGGCACCAGGCTTGTTGTTATCTCCGCAAGTGCACGGATACACGAAGTAATAAAATAGATATCGAACCTATAGAGACCTATGTTGTTGAGTACCGAATAATTGATTTCTTACTGTCTAGGCAATCGAAATAGCAAAAACGGGCAATCGAAAACTAGAACGAAAATATCAGAGAGAGAAGCTGGGACTAGGGTTTCATTCACTTTAATTTCTATGACTAGACATGAATAGAGATATCGTCAGTTTAATTTTATCATGATAAAGATATAATTTACTTGATAAAAGGATTTTTCTCACTTTCGTGCAGACAATCATGCAGGGACTAATCTTCACTTTCGTGTAAGTTTCGTCCCAACGCTGTAGGTAAATAAATCATCAATCAAAGAATTCAAAGATCACTTTCATGCATCCGAATTCTAGGTTGATAATCTGTAGTGGAGTTTCAAGGATCACTTTCGTGCATCCGTGTCTCGACACTAGTTTTACTCATAGTTCTCTAACGTTCCGATCTTTGCTTTTGCACAAGATCTCCACGTTTGATAACTTAGACTCGATCTTTAGATTCATATCATTATCATGACAATTAATCTACTAGAATCAAACAAGTAAGAACTAATCTAAGAAAGTTCCTAACATACAATTCTAGGGTTGCTAGTTCTCAAGCAAATTACCTTTCAGTCTATTGTGAAAACCCTAATACATGAATAATAACATGGATCTAAGGAGAGTCTAAGATCAATTATCACACGAGTAAAATCATCATGCTAAGATTAAACGTGACGAAATAATGAAAAATAATCATCTAGTCATTAAAAATCAAGTGAATTACTCCCCCATGTCCCAAAATAAGTTTAAGCTATCATAGAGAGAAGATTACAATAATCCATGTTGAAGGAAATCGAAAGGGAGAAGAAAGAGAAATTACAGTACGACCGTAATCTGGGCGAACAACGGCGGCGCTCGGTTTTCTCTTGATTTCTCCTCCGTCTGGTCTCTTTTCACGCTGAAACTTCTGGGACACCTTCTCTTCCTCTATGCGTAGCTTCCACTCAAGTTTCATGGCCGGAGATAGCTTGTACACTTTCCGGCGGTGAACCCTAGGGCAGACGCGTGAAACTCAATTTCTCTCTATGTGGTCAACAAAAATTAGGGCTTTCGGTCTCTTTTTCTTCGTCTCGATAAAAGCCCCCCCCCCCTATTGCTTCTTACAGCAAGGTGTTTAATGGCCTGGATCGATCACAATCTTCTCCGCAAGAATCGGTTTCGGAGTTGACTGGGAAAATCGCGAGCAACTTTGTAATTACAGCCGTAATGAAGTTTACGGCAGTGCCGTAATCTGGACAGCGAGCTCTCGGGTCAAAATCTTCTGGAATTACCGTACCGTGAAGTGCTTTACGGTAGTGCCGTAATGTGAACAATGTCTTCGGGTGGAAAATCGACCCGAATTATAGTACCGTAATTGAGTTTACGGCAGTGCCGTAATCTTCATCCAATCTCTGCCCGAAAACGCATCGAAATATGGCACCGTAAAGATATTTACGGTGGTGCCGTAATTACATGAACTTCTCTGCCTGAAAAAATCCCAAATTATGGCACTGTAAAGTAATTTTGTTCTGCGAGTGCAGTCAAATTACGGTACTGTAAGAAGCATAATGGGTGTGTCGTAATTTGCTCTGAAGCTCCAATTTTTCTGAAATTTGCTATGTGATCTCTTCTTTATATTGTGAATTCATTTATGCATTTGGATTGTTCGAAATCGACTGAAAACAAGCCTTTTTACCTGAAAATCATCAAAAACAGAAAAGAGTGTAGATTCCACAAATATTGATAAAAAAGACATAAAATAAGCAAAGTCTATGAATATGACACAAAAATACTAATGAAATGGCATGAAATTTCTATAAATTTCGGTGTCATCAAATACATAAGGCTCAAACTTTGCTTGTCCTCAAGCAAAAACCAAAAATCTTCAAATATTGGTCATAGGCATAGACTTTCTCATGGAAAATAAATTTCTAACATACAATCACTAATGAAAACTTCTCATCAAATGAATCATAAAATTTTAAACAGATATATCATTTTCTAAATCCAATTCTTAAGATCCACAATTTAGTCAAATAAAATTTCGCAACTCGCATAAAAGAAAGAATTTCAATCTCAAGACTTCATGCAATTTTTAGTTTAAATTTATTGTACTTTTGTCTACAGGAATAGGATATCCAAAATCTTTTTCCACTCAATTCTCTCTCTTTTTTTTTTGGATGGCATGTACCCACATAGATACATACTTTTTATTTCTTTTCTGCATCATTCACATTCTCTAACTCGATTACCACCTTTTTTCTGGTGAGGTTAGAGTACATTGACCACATAGTCAATGTAATAGAACTCATGTCTTTTTAGTAGAAAGAATTTTACTAAGACAACAGGGTTAATGTGAATCGATTTCTCTCATCATTTTTTTTCTTTTTTTTTCTTTTTTTTCAGACTTCAACCCATGACCTTTGGTACCACTGTCAATTTTACATAGTGCCAAGTAGGGGAGTCACTCACTATTTTTGTGGATTTTGTACTCTTTCTTCCCAACAAATAGTAAAATAAACAAAACCTCAATCAAATTCATCTATTGACATCAATTCTAAATTTCATACTCATATGCTAATTTTATTCAAAGAAATGGCTTCACTTTCAAATTAAATTATTCAAACAACATATCTCCCTAAAAATCTCACTCATCAATCAATGGAAAATTTCAAAAAGAGATATGTGTGAGAGAAATAAATTTGACATGATAGGTCTAATTCTAATCTCAATTTTGAATTTACTCATCAACATCAATCATCAACAAGTCATATACAATAATCTCAAAAGTAGATCAAGGCCACAAATCAATCATATTAATCAAAATATCATCATGTAGATAAAAAAATGAAGTAGTGGTGGCGGACACAAAAACATGAGTCAACATGAAATACAAAAGGTGAAAGGAAGGGGATACTTACAAAATTCTACCCATCGTTTTTGTCGGGTATTCTTTCTCTTCTCCTTTCTCTCTTTCTTCTTCAAAAATAAAAATTAATTCTAAGATAAAACTAAGTTAAAAGTAAATAAAAGGAAGTGAACTAAAGTTAGAAAGCTTGGGTTGCCTCCCAAGAAGCGCTAATTTAAAGGTCATTAGCTTGACCCTTTTGCTCTTGGATTTGATCGTGGTTCATCTAAGTAAAAACTCTCCTTTTCTTCAATTCGCTCTTCTTGATAATAGTGCTTAAGCCTCTAACCATTAACCCTGAATTCTCCTATTTCTTTACTCCATATATCCATGGCTCCGTAAGGATAAGGTTTCTTTACCTGAAAAGGCCCAGACCATCGAGACTTAAGTTTTTCAGGAAAAAGTCTCAATCTAGAATTGAATAAAAGAACAAAGTCACTTGGTTGGAAATCTCTCCTAAAAATATGTCGATCGTGCCATCTTTTAGTCCTCTCCTTGTAAATTTTTGTATTCTCATATGCAGAGAGTCTAATTTCATCTAGCTCATTTAATTGTAGTTTCCGTTTTTCCCCCGCATTCTTCAAGTCAAAATTCATCATCTTGATTGCCCAGTATGCCTTATGTTTAAGTTCTATAGGCAAGTGACATGATTTTCCATAAATCAATTGAAATGGAGACATACCTATTGGTGTTTTGAAAGCAGTCCGGTAAGCCCACAAGGCATCATCAAGTTTGAATGCCCAATCTTTCCTAGTGCGTGTCATAGTCTTTTCTAAAATTCCCTTGATCTCTCTATTTGATATCTCCACTTGTCCACTTGTTTGAGGATGATAAGATGTTGCCACTCTATGATTCACCTCATATTTTCCAAGTAAGGCTGAAAACTTGTGTTCTATGAAATGCGAGCCTCCATCACTGATTACTACCCGTGGGGTCCCATACCATGGAAATATAATCTTTTTGAATAATTTAACAACAACTCTATGAGTATGACGTAAAAATACTAATGAAATGGCATGAAATTTTCTATAAATTTCGGTGTCATCACTCCCTAGGATTCAACTCAGGTTTAGCAGGTAATTTTCCTAGGGGTCTGTAAGAACTACTAGCTTGTTGGGCTATTTGATTTTCCAAGATTTTATTGTGGGCTGCCAGTGATCCTAATTGAGAAGCTAATTGACTAACCATTCTCTTAAGATCTACAATTTCTTTGTTTTGATTTTGCATGAACTGATTTTGATTAGTCATAAATTTTTCTAGCATGGACTGAATGTTTGAATTCTGATTTGAGTTTTGACTTTGATTTGGTTTTTGTTGGTATCCTCTATTTTCAGTTTGTCCCCCTACATTGTTATTATTTTTCCAAGATAAGTTGGGGTGACTTCTCCATCCAGAGTTGTAAGTACTAGAATAAGGATCATTGTTTTTTACTTTGACTAAAATTCCCTAATGCATTAACATGTTCACTATCCTAACTAGCAATGACTTTACAATCTTCAGAGATATGACCATTGTTACCACATATATCGCAAACAACAGATGAAGAAACAACAGTAGTTTGCATTTTAAAAGAATCAAATCTATTGCACAAAGAGTCTACCTTTTCTGCCAAGGTGCGCCAACCATCACTTTCATTCTTAACTTGGGAAGGTTTATAAAGCACTCCTCCTCTGAAGTCCACTAGTTATGATTTAAAGCCATCTCCCCTAGCAACTTGAAAGCATCATCAATGGTTTTGCTCATTAGAGCTCCTCCTGCAGCAGCATCAATAGTTAGTCTGGTATTATAAAGTAAACCATTGTAAAAAGTATGAATTAAAACCCAATTTTCAATGCCATTGTGAGGACACTTCCGTTGTAAATCGTTGAATCACTCCCATCCCTCGCTAAAAGATTCACCATCCCTTTGTGCAAAGCTTGAAATCTGGTTTCTCATTTGGATGGTCTTGCTTGGTGGAAAGTATTTTATCAAGAAGGCATTGGATAATTGCTCCCATGTGGTAAAGGTATCGGTAGGTTGAGCTTGAAGCCAAGATCTCGCTTGGTCCCTAAGAGAGAAAGGAAACAATCTCAGTTTTAATGCATCGTTAGAAACACCATTTATCTTAATTGTATCACAAAGTTCAAGAAACAAAGAAAGGTGTTGGTTAGGATCTTGAAGAGGAGATCCTCCAAACTGGTTCTATTGAATCATAGATAAGAAAGCATACTTGATTTCAAAGTTGTTAGCCTCTATGACCGGTCTAGCAATACTAGAGTGGATCTCTCGTGGATTAGGGGCTGCATAGTCCCTAAGTGATCTTTGTTCTGCCATGGTCATTTCTTCCTCTTGTTGACTTTCTTCAAATCTAAGCTTCCTACATAGCCTAAGAGTTTTATTTATCTCAGGATCAAAAGGTACAAGAGGTCTTGATCTAAGATTCCTGCGCATGCAAAGCAGATAGTTCAAATGATTTCAAGAGTACAGAAAAGAATGAAAAAACAAAACCTAGTCTAACAATACTTTCAATATCTTCAATATTGATAAAAACCAAGGTCCCTAGCAACGGCACCAAAAACTTGTTGTAGTCCGCAAGTGCACGGATACTCAAAGTAATAAAGAAAGATATCGAACCACAGAGACCTCGTTGTCAAGTACCAAATAATTGAGTTCTTGCTATCTAGGCAATTGAATAATAGCAAAGCAATGATCGAAAACACACGAAAAAGATAATCAGAGAGAAACTGGGACTAGGGTTTCATCCACCTTGATTTGAATGACTAGATATAAATAAGAGGTCGTCAGTTAAATCTTATTATGATAAAGACATAATTCACTTCATAATAGAATTATCTCACTTTCGTGTAGATAATTATACAAAGAACCGATCCTCACTTTCGTGCAGGATCTATTCAATGTTGAAGATAAGTGAATCATCGGCAAAGAACTCAAGGATCACTTTCGTGCATCCGAATTCTAAGTCAATCATCTCATAAGAAAACTATAAATCATCAATGAAGAACTCAAGGATCACTTTCGTGCATCCGAATTCTAACTACATATTTTAGTACAATAGTTTTCATATGCTCTGCTTAGGGTTCTCCAACAGACCAATTACTCAATTTCTTGCAGTAATCATCATGTTTATCACAATAACTCAATCCTAGATCAATATTATCAAACATGGCAATTATACTACTAAAATTTGAGAAATAAGAACATACCTAATTTCTTACGGTAAGTTACTAGCATTCAATTTTAGGGTTCCAAGTTCTCAAGCAAATCACTTTTCAGTCCATATTGCGAAAACTCTAAAACATGCATGATAATATAAATCTATAGAGAATTAAAGACAAATAATCACAAAAGCATAATTATCATAACAAAGATTATCATGACGAAAATAATAATCATCTAGTCATTAAAATTCAAGGGGGATTACACCCCCATGTCCCAAAAAAGGTTTAAGCTAGCATCTTGAAAAGAATACAATAATCCATGGTTCAGAGGGATCAAAAATCGAACAAAAGGAAGAAATTACTAAACACAGCACGGCTATAATAAAAATTACAGCCGTAATTTCTGCGTGAATAGTGGTCGGCGGTGTGCTTTCGTTGATTTGTCCTCCGATCGGCTTCCTTTCACTCTGAAACTTTTGGAGTATCTTCTCCTCCTCTAGGCGAAGCTTCCCTTCAAATTTCACGGCCGGAGATGCGTTGTATGCTTCCCGGTGGCAAAACCTAGGGCGACGGTGAGAATCTCAATTTCTCTCTATGTGGTGGATGAAAATTAGGGCTTTTTGGTTGTGTGTCTTCTCCTCTCGAAAAACTCTCCTTTTGCTTCTTACGGATCTTCAATTTATGGCCTGGATCGTCCGCAATCGATCACGCAAAAATCGGGCTTCAAACCGTCCGGAATAATTGCGTGCCAGGAATAGAATTATGGCCGTAATAATTATTACGGTAGTGCCATCATTTCAGCAAAGTTCTCGGTACATAAATCAGCCGAAATTACGGTATCGTGTAATCCATTATGGCGTGCCGTATTTTTGTCAAATCTTTCGGGTGAAAAATCGACTTGAAATATGGCCCGTGAAATCCATTCTGGCAGTGCAGTAATTCTTCCGAAACTTTCTATTCAAAATCGTCCCAAAATACGGCAGCACTCGAAAATTATGGCTGTACCATGGTTTCTTCTGTAAGTGCAGTGAAACCACGGTACCGTAATTTAGATTACGGTAGTGTCGTAATTTGCTGTGAAGCTCCAATTTGCATGAAATTTGACATGTAATTTTCTCTTGATGGTGGGAATTTATTCATGCATCTGGAATTGCTTGAAAACGCCTGTAAATCGTGCCTTTTTACCTAAAAATCATCAAAAACTAAAAAGAGTGTAGATTCCGCAATATTTGATAAAAAGGCATAAAAATAGGCAAATTAGTATGAATATGACACAAAAAGATCTATGAAATGGCACAAAATTTACTATAAATTTTGGTGTCATCAGTCAGTAGATTGGGTTCTAGTGTAGAAAAGGATTTTGATATTGTGTCAATCGGTGTTTCAATGCCACCTTCTTCTAGCAAGCTTTAGTGGCATAATAGCAAACTCTGACATTAGGATTGATGGTGACAAGTGACATTAGCATTCGGTTCGATTAACAAAAAATTTGATAAATTTGATTCAGTAAAAAAAATTTCGGTTTCGGTTTTGGTAATAAGTTTTTGAAAAATTCAATTTTTGGTTTCGATTTTAGGTTTTTTTCGGTTTGGTTAAAAATTGAATTTATCGATATATATATTAATATATTAAAAAATATAACATATTATATTATATCTTAATTTAATTATAATATAACTAGTTACGAAAAGTCTAAAATTTATTATCTAATACCTAATAACTTAATTACTCATCATATAATTAATTAAATCCTTAATAATTTAACTTTTCAGTAATTTACTGAATTTACCAATTTTTTTTTATTAAATTCGGTTCGATAAAATTTTGGTTTTTAGGAAATTTGGTTCGATTTTGATTTTTAAAATTTTGGTATAAAAAAATTTGGTAAATTCAATTTCGGTATTTACCAAATGCTCACCCCTACAAGTGACGTCGTCTAAAATAGCAATCGAGTGCTTTGTGGGCTGTAATGGAACATGGACGAGGAGGCAGATGCAAACAAGGGTGGAGGTGTATAAGGGAGAGACATGGGTAGATGGTGGAGGACAGGGTGACAAAAAGACTCTGATGCTTAGATTGTTGGGCTTATGGGCCAAGTGTGTCTTGTTAGTGTATATGCCCTTGGACCTATGGTTGGTCCGATATGTGTCATATTCACATGTGATATCTTGCATATTCTGGCATAATCGTTGTTATGCATGTGATATATCTACGTCACATGTACATTTGCATATACAATATCTATAGAGGTAGATTTTATCTAGTCTCAGAGATTGTCCCTAGTCGAGTACCATAGTAGATATGGGACAACTATGATGCAATTGAGACTTGTATACGCGCTGGTTGAGCACTCATTGCTGACACAGACATATGGGTATATCAAGGTAGATATACTGGACCAACCCGCAATGAGGATTCAACTTGGAGTGACAAGTTGATCTCACAATGATAGGGTATACTTGTCCTTGACTTGAGGTCATTAATATTTCTATATGGTAAGTGGTGCATTTTGATACAACCTAATGCTCCATCGTAGCAGGGAGTCATAACGGTTGTCATTGGGTGTATCATAAGCCATATGAGAGATTCAATGAGCCAATATAGAATTTGCCCCTTTCTTAAGTGGAAGCTTGATGTCCATGAGTGCCCCATATATGGATGTATGATTGAAAGTATATGGCCATACCCAGGTGAGAACCTAATTTAGTCATGACCATTAGCTTGGGTTAAACAAGTGTAACACACTTGTCCAATCTGGATATCAACTTGGCAAAAGGACTAAAGTATACAAGTACTTTATCGCAGTTTAGGGGCAGTCGATGATAATATCTATTATGATGACTTGGGTAGCAATGATGTACTGTTAGGTGCCACTTATTGCTTGTGATGACCTGAGGTTATTACAACCAACGTCTGAAGAACCTATAGGGTGCACACTTAGACACTCGATATCTTGTATTGATCGGGTAGCCTATGATCAAGTCATTTGGTTGATTCAGATTTAGTTGGGAGTTTGATGCATCGCAGATGCATCTAATGAGTTGGAGATGATCATATGGAGTTAGTTAAGTTTTGACATCAGTTGACCCCAGTTGACCTTTGGGTGACCACTCTTGACCTCGGTTGTTTAGGTTTAGTTAACAGGTCAAGTGACGAATTTTGCGTCGGATTTATTCGGAGGCTTGTCGACGTGATTTAAATGTAACTGGAGGGTTCCACAACTTAAGCGCAATAATGAATATTTATATTCATTTAATTAGAATAAATCTAATAGATTTATTCATGACTTAAGTAGTGGGACCCGCACTCAAACTGTATATAAGGGGGCTTAGGGGGCGCATATCATAATCATCAATTCTATTCTTACTCTAGCCGCCCAAGAATTTTTTTCTCCAAGTCCTAGCCGTCACCACCTTTGAAGCTTGGCCACCTCTCCTCATTAATTGGCGAGAGCATCTTCAATTGGCGAGTATTTGAAGGGAAAGGCCTAAGTGGAAGAGAAGCCTCTCTCCTTGGCGTCTCTCATCATCACCATTGGCATAAGTGGTAGTGCTTCCCACTCCTTGCCGCCAACTCTCCCTCTTCTCCTTGGCCCTTGTATCTTGTGATTGGCTCAAGTTGAGAAGATCATAGAGGCGTGGATCTTTCTCCTGAAGGCTAGCACTAGGCATAGAAGGAAGAGATCTCGAGGAGTTCATGTGTACGTGATTACAGAGGATGCTCCCTTACGTGTCTACATCATCAGAAGCTCACTTCAAAATTTCTAAAAAGGTACTGCTCTATCACATCCGATGGTTTCTTTCGTAAGACGATCCTGCGTATCTGGAAAATCTATTTTGGGCCATCGCTCCTGCTCTGGTTTTAATTTTAAAATTGGCCAAGGGTTTCTTAATAGTGGTATCAGAGCGAGGTTACAAGGCCTATGTGGTGTATTTTCTACATGCTAGTGCCCCATCCCATGAAAATTTTTTTTGAAAAATTTTATACCATGGATTTTTTTATTTAGAAAATTATAGGTTCATCTTTTAGACTTCTCATGTCTTTTTCTGATTTCAGTTTCTTTATGTGTGGGATTGACCCTATATGGAAGAATTAATCTCTCCTCACACATATAGGATAGACCTACAGTGAGAGACTCATAGGAGATTATGTGGGGGCATAGACTGGGTGATTGCCTTAATCTCTGCTGGTTATGGATTACAAGGGGTGGCGGCTAGCATGCTTCTAGCATGCATGCACCACCTTGTTGACTCTTGAGAGTGATGAAAATCATTGAAAGATTGATGATGAGTTGTTGTTGGTTGATCGACAGGTTTTCATGAAAAACTAAAATTGATTATTGTTGGTTTTTCATCGCATGTAGAATAGCATGAGTAGGATTTGTTTGTGCATCATGTCATAGGTTATAGTCAAGCCCCTCTTGCATGCCTGGGATGTATTGTGTTGTGAGCCCTGTATGCTGCCTTTTCTTTTAAAGTTTTGATGTATTGTAAATCTAGATTAGGTTTAGTTTTTGCATTGAAGACTTGAAGACAAAGGAAAGCAAACATACATTGGCGTATGGCAGGAAGACCATGCATGGCGGCGCATCCTCCTTGGCCGAACCTTAGTGGCACATCTAGGGCTTCCTAGTAGGTGCACCAAAGGGTTTGAGAGCTATAGGGGATGGCACAACCTTCCATGATGGCGCATCCATGCTTGGTGGCTCATCGAAGCGAGGTGGCGCACCTTGTATGGGTGGCAATGCACTTTGAGCAAGGTGGCTGATGGAGCATATTGTAGGAGGGGTGGTCCTTATATGCCGTACTCTAAGGTGGTGGAACTTATGATGCAGAAAACGTGAAAGGGGCGTTAGATGAGGAAAGAGAAATGCGTCAGAGAGAAAACCATAGATGGAAACACGATGAAAAACCGAACGGAATACTAGTTGAGTAATACCTAAAACCTAAAATCCTAATTTTGTCTCAAGAATTTTCACACTTTTGCTTGCTCCTGATTTGTTTGATTATACTTTCTTGCAATTAGATTACACATCTCATCATTATTTGATCGCCTAGCTTTCAATTAACTGATTAGTTAGTACTTGAACCCCTAGTCCTTGTGGGATCGATACTTTTTATTACGCGATAGAACCGTGCACTTGCGGGACCCTATCAAGTTTTTGGCACCATTGCCGGGGACTAGGTAAGCCAATATTAACACAATTAGGACATTGGCAGACTAAGCTTAGTAAGATTTTCATTTTCTATTTTGTAAATTTTCTGATTAGTTATTTTTGTTTTAGTTGTAACTTTACTAATATTATTGCTGCTAACCTCATTGGTCAAGGGACTTTGTTTATGCCCAGGAACACTCTTTGAACTGGGAAACTTGTACCCGAAGATCCAGAGATGGAGAAAACCTTCTATCTGATTCGCAGAAACTTAAAGAGATTAAAGCTTGAATGCATGTTGTGGGCAACCAAGGGTTCAGAAAATGAGGGAATAAGGATTGAATCGATTCATGTGTGTCTGTGTTATGGGTAACTCCTAAAAAGGACAAAGAATCTTCACCTTAGAGTTCCCGAGTTCAGTGGGAGCTTGAAGACTTATTGGTACCAAGTCCAAGCCAGGTGCTAGACACTGGATCAGGAACATAGAACACACTTAAGTTCTGAAAAGAACAAAGGGGTGGTTCTTGGTCATGAAATGGCAAGAAAAGCTCAGTGTTCGCACTTGGCAGCTTATTCCAGCCAAACCAGAGTGACATTCTATCTATGATGGTAGTGGTGCTTGAAGCTATGGGAGCTTCAGAGCAAACTACATAAAAGCAAAATATGTTTATGCTTTTGGGAAGCAGTTTGAATAAGTGGGAGTTCTTTACTGAACTTCACGAGATTCAAAACAACATATGCAAATGCTAATACCTTGTCTTGGGGACAAAGGTAATAAAGACATGCCAGATATTGACATTGACATAGTGGGCCCATTGACCGGGGCTCTGGCATAGTAGGAGCATGGCAAGTCGAGCCTAGGAGATGGCGCTGAGGTCATGGTCCTAGTGCAAGTGGGAGATTGTTAGTGTTTATGCTCTAGGACCTTTGGGATGGTCCAGTGGGATATGAGTATCACATATGTTTGATAGATGAGATATCCTGGCATGGTCGTTGTTTTGCAAATATGTACATCTGCGCATATGGACAATTGCATATACGACGTCCCTCAGAGATAGATATTTTATCTTATCTCAGTTTTGCTCTAGGTCAAAAATCATTGTGGATATGGGACAGCTATGATTCATTTGAGACTAATATATACGTTGGTTGAGCACAGGTTGCTAATGCAGGCATATAGGTATATCAAGGGAGATATACTGGACCGACCCCCGTGAAGATTCATCTTGGTGTCACAAGATAAAGATTACAGTGATAGAGTTATGATTGTCCTAGACTTGAGGGTATTGGCATCTCTATATGGTGAATGAGGCATTGTGATACAACCTAACGCTTCGCCGTAAAAGGGAAGTCATAACGGTTGTCATTAGGTACATCATGAGCCATATGAAAGATTCAATGTGCCAAGAGAGGATTTGCCCATTCCTTGCGGGGAAGCTTGATGTCCATGATGCCCTATTGGATGACTGAAAGTGTATGGCCATACCTAGGTGAGAACCTAATTTAGTCATGATAATAATATTGGGATTAACAAGTGCGACACACTTGCCCAATCTGGACATCAGTCTGGCGAAAGGACAATTCTGTACTTATACTTTGTCGTAGTTTTAGAGGTTGTCGATGGTGACATTTATTCTGATGACTTGGGTAGCAAAGATGTATTGTTAGGTGTCACTCATTGCTTGTGATAATATAGTCATCACTACTAACATTTGCAGAACCTACAGGGTCGCATACCTAGACACTAGAGACTCCATATTGATTGGATAGCCTCAGATCGAATCTATGGATGATTCAGATCTATTGGGGAGTATTGTTGTGCTTGGAGAAGACCTATTTAGAGTTTCTGTTATGCTATAACCTTGGTTGACTCATTGGGTAACCTCGGATGACATCGATAGACTAGGTCTAGTCGATGGTCAAAACTTAGATTTTGCGATGGACTTATTCGAAGCACTTTTGGGATGGAATTTAGCGTAACAGTGGGGCCTGTAACTTAAGAGAAAAATTAAAATATTGAATATTTATATTGCGGCTTAGGCGCATATCACAATGTGTGCCACCTGCTTCAAACCCTAGCCGCCCAAGGGTTTTCTCCTCCCCTCTTAGCCACCCCTCTTACTCCTCTTAGCGCCTCATATAGAAGTTGTCGCCCCCTTCTCCAAAGGGGACAACATATTCCTTTGGCGCAAGAAGAAGATTGAGGGCTTTCCTCTTCTTCCTTGATGGTTTCCTTGGTGGTGGCACAACACTAGAAGAAGGTGGACAGCATTGTTCAAGTTGGCACAAGCTTCGCCCTTGGAGCAACTTGAAGTGGGCAGCATCCTTGGCACATCTTCTCTGAAGTTGGCGCAAGCAAGGAAGCAAATTCCCTAGGCATGGATATCCTCTCCCAAAGCTAGCACATGCGTGGAGGAGTCTCGAGGCCGTCCGTGTGTGCATGACTGCTGAGGACGAGCACTTGATCATCTTCATCACTGACAACACTCCAGGAATTGCGCAAGCAAGGTATAACTCTATCACATCCTATGGTATTCTTCTTGTAAGTAGATCTTGGCATTTTGGTGGGAATTCTATTTCGAACCGTCTTCCGTTGCATTATAAATTTTTTTACACCGTCCGGGGATTCCCAACAGTGGTATCAGAGCCAACTTATGAGGCCCGTAGGTGTACTTTTCTACATGCACAACCCCATGTCATGAAAATTGTTTTAAAAAATTTTATGCCATGAATTTTTTGTTGAAATATTAATTTCTTTTAATTTTTGCCTCTTAATCGTCATCTAGATTTATTTTTATTCTCTTAAGGATTGCAAGGGACGGCTACCCCTTGTAGACTCCTATATAAGGCGAAAGAAAAAAAATTAGATGGATCATATAGAGTCACTGGAAATTAATTGAAAGGGTTTTATGAAAAATTAAAAGTGATTACTTGTTGTTTTTCATAGCATGTAGAATTGCATGAGTAATTTGTTTGTGCATTATGATTGTGATCAAAGTCAAGACCTTAATTGCCATGCCTTTAATGTATCATTGTGAGGCCTGTGTGCCGACTTTCAATTTTGAATTTGAATTCTATATTATAAAATTAAATTGAAGACTAAGAAGACATCGCAACGTTTCTTCTCACTTGTGCATCTCTCATGGTGGCACAAACTTATACCTAGCAGAACCCTAGGGTGGCTTCTAGGGTTACCTAGAAGCGCACCTAAAAGTGGTTGGCGGTTAGGGTTAGGGTTGGTGCATCTCACCCTAAAGGTGGCACATCCCTTTCTTTGACCTAACCTTGAGTGGCTCCTAGGGTTACCTAGATGGTTTACTTGAGGGATGATGGTTGGATAAGGTGATGGTGTAACCTAACCAAGTTAGGGGGCTGATTTTTGACACTAACCGAACCATGAGGCCTTCTAGGGTTACCTAGTTGTGCATCAATAGTTCAAGGGCAAATGATGAAGATGGCTCACCTTAAGGGGCTGACCAACATCAATATCCGAACCATGTTGACTTCTAGGGTCACCTAGTAGTCCAACAATGGGTTCTTGGACTGATGGTGAAGGTTGAGCACCCTAAGGGGCTGATCAACTTGACTAGCCAAACCATGATGCTTACTACAGCTGCCTAGTGGCTCATCTATGGGTTAATGGGCTGATCAGGATGCTTAGCACGCCTAACCTTGGTAAGGGGCTGTTTTCTCTATTAGTCATGAATGAGAAGGCTCTTAGGGATGCTTCATGCATTGAAGGGCTGAATAAGATAAGAATAACACCTATACTTGCATGATGACACCCCCATACATAGGGGCGCACATCATGGGTGGTGCATCTAGCAAGCAAGGTGAGAGACATGGAGAGGATGGCACATGGATGTGTGGCTAAACCCTGGAAGGAGTCTGGGGTTTGTGAGCTGTCTTCCAGAAGGAGATCTGAGTTGGCCGAATCCTAGGAGGAGCTTAGGATTTGTGAGCTGGCTAATGAAGAAAGGCTCGGGCTGGCCGAACCTAAAGGGGATCTAGGGCTTTCTTGGATGGTACCTTTGGGGTTCGCGAGTTGACCCATGAAGCTAAAGACCTATGTAGCGCACCTCAGGGCTTGGGAGTGTTAATATCAAAATAATTGTTAGTATTGCTAGACTAAGTTTTATTTGTTTTTAGATTTAACTTTGGTTTCTGTTTTTGCAGGTTTTGGATTTTCACAAGTTGTGATAGAACTGTGATATCTGAAATTTGTAAATTTGCTTGTGTTTTATATTTTCTATTTTTTATATATTCTGAAAAAAAATAAAAAATAAAAAAATTAATTGATTGGTGTTGGATAAACTTGTTGTGTCCGCAAGTACACAGATACTTCGAAGTAATAAAAGATATCAAACCACAGAGACCTACGTGTTAAGAACCAAATAGTTGTTTTCTTATTAGCTAAGCAATCGATTATAATGCAAGTAAATGATAGAAAGAACACGAAATTAGAGAGATAAACTAGGACTAGGGTTTCATCCACCTTAATTTCAATAACTAGATATAAATAAAAGGTCGTCAGTCTAATTTTATCATGATAAAGATATAATTTACTTCATAAAAGGATTATCTCACTTTCGTGCAGACAATCATGTAGGGACCAATCCTCGCTTTCGCGCAAGATCTATCCCAAGCTAAAAATAAGTAAACCATCAATCAAAGAACTCAAGGATCACTTTCGTGCATCCGAATCCTAAGTTGATTATCTCAAGTGGAATCTCAAGGATCACTTTCGTGCATCCGAGTCTCAACACAGGTTCTACTTATGGTTCTCCAACGCTCCGATCCTCACTTTCGCACAAGATCTTCACGTTTAACAAAATAACTCAATCCTAGATTCAAATTATCAAACATGACAACTATTCTTCTAAAATCAAGAAATAAGAACTAACCTAATTTCTTACGGTGAGTTCATAAATTCAATTTTAGGGTTCCAAGTTCTCAAGCAAATCACCTTTCAGTCCATATTGCGAAAACTCTAAAACATGTATGATAATAAGAAAACTATGGAGAATTATAGGCAATCATCACATAAGTAGAATTACCATAATAAAACTATTCTGAAAAAATAGAATCATCTAGTCATTAGAAATTAAAATGAATTACTCCCCCATGTCCCATAAAAGGTTTAAGCTAGCATGGAAAAAGAGTTCCAATAAACCATAATATCAGAAGATCAGAAATCGAAGAAAAGGGGAAAATAACTTTATAACACGACTGTAATAGAAATTTCAGCCATAATTTGCTCCAAGAATCGCGATGAACACTACCGACGCCCACTCTTTCGTTGATTTCTCCTCCGATCGAGTTCCTTTCTCTCTGAAACTTCTGGGCTATCGTCTCCTTCTCTATGCGCAGCTTCACCTCAAATTTCATGACCGGAGATGTGATGTATGCTTCGCGGTGGCGAAACTTAGGGCGGCAGTGAAAAACTCGTTTTCTCCCTCGACAGTTGATGAAAATTAGGGCTTTCGCCCTTGACGTGCTCTCCTCGTTGGAGGCTCTTTTTTTCCTTCTTATGGCTTTGAATTTAGAGGCCTAGATCGTCCACATCGATTGCGCAAAAATCGGACTTCAAAGTTGACCGTGAAAATCGCATCCAGGAATAGAATTACGGCCGTGGTTTTGGTTACGGCAGTGTCGTAATTTCTTTAAAATCTTCTATACAGGATCCGACCAGAATTACAGTATCATGAAATTAGTACCGTATTTTCTCCAAATCTTTTGGGTCGGAAATTGCTTCAAAATACGACACCGTGGAATTGATTACGGCAGTGCCGTAAGTTCTGCAAAACTTTCTGTATGAAAACTGACCCAAATTACGGCAGTGGTCCGTTATTATGGCAGTAGACAAAATTACGTTACTATAATATGAATTACGGCCCTGCCGTAATTTCGTCTAAAGTTCTGATTTGCATGAAAATTGACTGGCAGGTTTGTCTCGCCGTTTGGAATCCACTAGTGTGCTCAAATCTTCCAAAATCTCTCAAAAATAGGTCTTTTTTACTTGAAAATCATAAAAACCTAGAAAAGAAGTAGATTCCGCAATATTTGATAAAAAGGGCATGAAAATAATTAAAGTAGTATAAATATGACACAAAAAGAGCAATGAAATGACACAAAATATACTATAAATTTTGGTGTCATCAAACACATAAGGTTCAAACTTTGCTTGTCCTCAAGCAAATCAATAAAGAACAATGCTAAGTATGGAAAATAAGCTCTTTTATGAAGAATAAATTTCTAAAATATAATCACTCATGAAATATTCCACCAAATGCTACATAAAATTTGAAATAAATACATCGTCCTCTGAAATTAATCTTTAAGATTCACAACTTTGATCAAATAAAATTTCACAACTTGTATAATAAATAGAATCTCAGTCTCATGAATTCACCTTGTTTCAGTTTAAATCTATCATACTTTTGTTTACTGGAATATGATATCCAAAATCTTTTTCCACATCAAAATCTTTCTTTTCTAAATTTTTTTTATTGTATTTTTGATGGCATGTACCCACATAGATACACACTTTTTATTTGGACTTCAACCCTTGTCTTCGGTACCACTGTCAATTTTACACAGTGTCAAGTAGGGGAGTTATTTTCTTTTTCTTTTTTATAAACTTGAACCCATATCTTCGGTACCACTGCCAATTTTATGCAGTGCCAAGTAGGGGAGTCTTTTTCTCTTTTTGGATCTTGGACTCTTTCTTCCCAACAAATAGTAAGATAAACTAAACATCAACTAGGTTAATCAATTGACATCAATTCAAAAATTACACTCATATGCTCATTTTATTCAAGAAAGATGTTTCACTCTTAGATTGCATTCATCAAACAACATACCTACCCAAAACCCTATGCATAAGTCAATGAAGCATTTCAACAAATTGATATATATTGAAGAAATAAATTCAGCATAATAGGTATATTTCCATTCATTGACATTGACATGCATAAACATTCATCATCATAGAAAAATCTACACACCTCTTATCGCATGGATTCAAGTCATAAAAATTTTAAACATCAAAATATCAATATTAATGTAAAAAGTGTGAAATTTAAAGTGTAAAATGACAAATTCAAGCAACCACATCGAATAGAAATCTCAATAAGTGATACATCCAAAGAAAATAGCAAAACAAATCAAATAGCAACACCATACAATCATACCGAATATGATCACTAGAAAGTGCAAACAATACTCACAAAACTATATAGCAAGCTCAATCATTGTCCGAGGTGTAGCGTTGGGGCAAGTGCTGCTAGGTCCAAAAATGCGTCTTTTGAAAATTTTACCTGCACAATTTAAGGTACATAAGGCTCAGACCAAAAATAGTCTCTTGCTTTAAAAAGAAATGATAGAAAATATTTTTCTCAAAGGAAAATCAGAGATATTATCAGTGGTCCAAAGAAGATGCCGGTGGAGGAGCTGATGCAGGTGAGAAGGAGAGGTGGAATAGATGCTAGCTGAAAAGCTGCTAGTAATGAAGATGATGGTGCCGACAGTAGAGTGATAATGAGTAGTCTCTAGTGGCCTGCTAGAGATTACAGTCCTAGAGGCAAAGTCGTCAGCTGGTAGGCTGCGAGATATAATGCTGCATAAATAAAAAAAAAATTAGAGGCACTAATGAAGATCCTACTGTATAAATAAATAAAATCAATAGGGATAGAGGCAGTAGAAGAAGTAAGAGGCTGCTGGTGGTAGAATCCAGTGTCGACGGCTGGAAACAGTGGTGTTAGAGGTAGATGCAGTGGTGGTGGCTAGGCTGCAGTTTCTGGTGCAAGTCTGAAGACAAGGAGCTGCTAATGTCGATGGAAAGTAGCGCAGCCTATTGATTCAGTTACGAAAAGTAGCTATACCCAAGAATAAGATTTAATGATCCAAAAAGAAAATAGACAAAACCAAAAGGTAGAATAAAACTTGTTCTTTCAGGGCGTATGAAAATTAAAGGATCAAAATCTGTCAGGAATTTATGGTATCAGCAGAAAGAAGGCTAATTAGATTACAAAATTAAAAACTGCATAGAAATTAATCAGTTGCCAAAAGTTGTCATGCTTCCTACAATGATTCAAAAATATTTTCATGAAAATAACTAATCCACGAGATAGAATGAAACATATACTTCCAATTTCAAGTGAAAGATCAGGGTTTCAACTCATCAAAGCATCTTAAAAATCTGCAACAAAAGTGCAAATCAGATTACTCAAAAATTTTTTTTGCAGAAATTAATCAAGTACCAAAAGATGTTATGTGTTATAGGATGATCCATGAACTTTAAAATTCAATAAAAAATATCCAAATAATAAAAAAGATGAGTAGTTCATGTTTGTGCCAAAGATCAAAAATTTCGCTGCTCCAGTTTCTTAAAATCACAACGAGAAAACACCTAATCAGATAAGCAGAATGCAGATTTAAAATTACGGGCGTGAAATTCCTTACGGCAGTGCTGTAATTTGCACAAAAAGTCTCGGGTCAAAAATATCATGAAATTACGGTACCGTAAAACTGATTACGGTACTGTCGTAAAAGACAAAAATTTCGGATCAAAAATCACTCAAAAATACAACACGTGAAGTCGAAAACGGACCGAAAATACGGTACCGTAAAAATTAATACGGTAGTACCATAAAAGAGGCAAAGCTCTTGGGAAAAAAAATCAAACCAAATTACGGCCCGTGAAAAAGATTACGGTAGTGCCGTATTTTGCCCAAAATTCAATTTTCCTTGTAAAAAGAAAAGAAAAATTATTTCTAAAAATAAACTAAAATAAAAGAATCTAAACTTAAGTAAGAGTGCTTGGGTTGCCTCCCAAGAAGCGCTAATTTTAGGTCCATAGCTTGACCAAAACCCAAATATCATGGTGAAGTAGGTGGATCAGTACCATAGTAAATATCATGTAATTTTCTGCATTTTCTTTGTCCTAAAAGTTTAGGCACTAATCCAAACATCCAAAATTTCATATAAATCAAGATCGACATGGCTTTCTAAGATATGTAGAAATCAAAATCAAAATTTTCAATTCCACTCAAAGGATATTCAATGATCTTCCTATATTTGTCAGTAAGCAAATTCATTAGTCCTTTCTTCAAATTTATATCTTCAATTACAATAGGACTTTGATCAAAAGGTTCAAGTATAGGATCATGAAAATAGTCTTTTTGTCTCACATTAGATTCTTCAACAAAGCATAATTTTTCAAATAAATCAGTAGACATGGGCAAAGCATTAGAGTGAGATTCATCAATTTTTATAATATTCAAATCCTTTTCAAGTTCTTCATGCACTTCATCAATTTCAAAATTACTAACAAAATCAGAGTAAGATTTTTCTAAATCAGTCCCCTCATATCCTTCATCAGATTTAACCACAAATAATATATCATCAAAAGAATCAATTTCATAATTATCACTAGAATCAAAAGGAGATTTAACAAAATCAATTTCCTCAAAATTTTTCATAAATAAATTATCAAATGAATTAATTTTACAATTATCAAAATCAGAGAGAGATTCATCAATGTTCACATAAGGCTCAATCTCAAAATAATCATAATCAGAGGGGGAATTTTCTAAATCAATTTATTTAGTTTCAAACTCAAATAAACAAGCTTGTTGTGCTATCTGGGTTTCTAAAATTTTCTTATGAGCTATTAAAGATCCTACTTGAGAAGCAAGCTGACTAATTATCCCTTTAAGATCTTCAATTTCCTTACTTCGATTTGTCATGATTTGAATTTGATTTGTCATGAATTTTTTAAGCATGGGTTTTAACCTAGATTTCTCAGTATCCTCAAAGTATGGTTCAGAAACATGCTTTGGTGGAGTTAAAATTTGGCAATCAGAAGTATAATGATCAAAACATCCACAAATATCACATCAAATAGAAGAATAAGATGTCCTAGAAGGATGCATACAAGAGTGTAATTTCAATTTATCTACAAGAGTGCACAATAAATCATCTTCATACTTACCTTGTGGCATGTATACCTCACCTCTTTCAGTTGCCCACGAGTAGTGATTAAAAGACATATCTTCAAATCTATCAATAATATAAAGATTATCCAACACCAATTAATTAAATTTTTTTTATTTTTTATTTTTTTTAAAATATATAAAAAATATAAAATATAAAACACAAGCAAATTAACAAATTTCAGAAATCACAGTTTTGTCACAACTTGTGAAAATCCAAAACCTGCAAAAACAAAAACCAAAGTTAAATCTAAAAGCAAATAAAACTTAGTCTAGCAATACTAACAACTATTTTGATATTAACAAAACTAAGGTCCCTGGCGACGACGCCAAAAACTTGTTGTGTCCGCAAGTGCACGGATACTTCAAAGTAATAAAAGATATAGAACTACAGAGACCTACGTGTTAAGTACCAAATAGTTATTTTCTTACTAGCTAAGCAATCAATTATAATGCAAGTAAATGATAGAAAGAACACGAAATCAGAGAGATAAATAAGTATCTCACTTTCGTGCAGACAATCATGTAGGGACCGATCCTCGCTTTCGCGCAAGATCTATCCCAAGCTGAAAATAAGTAAACCATCAATCAAAGAACTCAAGGATCACTTTCATGCATTCGAATCCTAAGTTGATTATCTCAAGTGGAATCACAAGGATCACTTTCGTGCATCCGAGTCTCAACACAGGTTCTACTTATGGTTCTCCAATGCTTCGATCCTCACTTTCGTACAAGATCTTCACGTTTAACAATATAACTCAATCCTAGATTCAAATTATCAAACATGACAACTATTCTTCTAAAATCAAGAAATAAGAACTAACCTAATTTCTTACAGCGAGTTCCTAAATTCAATTTTAGGGTTCCAAGTTCTCAAGCAAATCACCTTTCAGTCCATATTGAGAAAACTCTGAAACATGCATGATAATAAGAAAACTATAGAGAATTGTAGGCAATCATCACATAAGTAGAATTACCATAATAAAACTATTTTGAAAAAATAGAATCATCTAGTCATTAGAAATTAAAATGAATTACTCCCCCATGTCCCATAAAAGGTTTAAGCTAGCATGGAAAAAGAGTTACAATAAACCATAATATCAGAAAATCAGAAATTAAAGAGAAAAGTCAAAAACAACTTTACAGCACGGTTGTAATAGAAATTACAACCGTAATTTGCTCCAAGAATCGCGATGAACACTACCGGCGCCCACTCTTTCGTTGATTTCTCCTCCGATTGAGATCCTTTCTCTCTGAAACTTCTGGGGTATCGTCTCCTCCTCTATGCACAGCTTCCCCTCAAATTTCACAGCCAGAGATGTGTTGTACGCTTCCCGGCGGTTAAACCTAGGGCGGCGGTAAAAAACTTGATTTCTCCCTTGACAGTGGATGGAAATTAGGGCTTTCGCCCTCGGCGTGCTCTCCTCGTTAGAGGTTCTCCTTTTCCTTTTTACGGCTTTGAATTTAAAGGCTTGGATCATTCGCAATCGATCGCACAAAAATCAGACTTCAAAGTTGACTGTGAAAATCGTGTCCAGGAATAGAATTACGGCCGTGGTTTTGGATACGGCAGTGCTGTAATTTCTTTAAAATCTTTTGTATAGGATCTGACCGGAATTACAGTACCATGAAATTAGTACCGTATTTTCTCCAAATCTTTCGGGTCGGAAATTGCTTCAAAATACGGCACCGTGGAATTGATTACGACAGTGCCGTAAGTTCTGCAAAACTTTCTGTATGAAAACTGACCCAAATTACGGCAGTGGTCCGTTATTACGGTAGTAAACGAAATTACGGTACCGTAATATGAATTACACACTACCGTAATTTCGTCTAAAAGTCTGATTTGCATGAAAATTGATTTGCAGCTTTGTCTCGCCGTTTGGAATCCATTGGTGTGCTCAAATCTTCCATAATCCCTCAAAAATAGGTCATTTTTACTTTAAAATCATGAAAACCCAGAAAAGAAGTAGATTCCGTAATATTTGATAGAAAGGGCATGAAAATAAGCAAAATAGTATAAATATGACACAAAAAGAGCAATGAAATGACACAAAATATACTATAAATTTTAGTGTCATCAGGGAGCCGAGCCCTTAGGGCACTCAGGGATAAGCTAAGGACTTGTTGGCATGAGTCCATGGCTCATAGCCCATGGTAGTGCTAGGTGGCTAGGACTAGGTCTAGGGGTTTGTTACCCGAGTTATGGGCTTTGATCACATCATATTTACTGTTTCTGCTCCAACATGCCTTTACTGCTTTTGTTTTATACCACCATAGGATTGCATGCCTATATTGGTAGAAATAATCACATACTCTATTTAAATTTATTTTTTAATTATATTCAAAATCAAGTATTCAAGCTAGTGAAGTTATTAAGTGCATTTTAATCACGAGATAAGGTATTTTTTTAATATATTTTTATTTTTTACTAGGCCCCTAAATGATTTTGTATTTTTTAGAATTTTTCTTACTTTTTCGTTTTTAAATATTTTCTCCTTTTAATTTTTTTAAAGTTTCTAATTCTATCATGCCTAGCACAACCAGATTCATGCCTATGCTAGGCTATGCTTATTTTTCTATTGTGTCATGTCTAAGATAGCCTATCAAGAATTGTGTCATGCCAAGCACAACTTGCCAGGAGTTGTGCTGAAGCAAACTCGTGCCTGAGCTAGCTCAGTTGGCCATCTTTACCTATAAGTAAAATATAAAGAGGTTATCCAAATATAGGAGCTAGCACTCGTATCCGAGTAAACGACAACTAGCCTTTAGGTCATCTTCATCCAATTATCTAGCTAGCAAAAACCTTTCAGCTCAAGTCGACCTACTTTGTTAAATATTAATTGGGTAAGTTTGATAAACCATGACACATTTACAAATGGTTCAACGTGACTCGGTAAATAGCCCTTTAATCTGAAGTCGAACATTGAACTATTTGTTAAATGTAAATTGGGTAAATTTCACTTACCCTAATGATAGGCCCAAGCCCAACACAGCTGTCTAGTCAACTAAGCTGTTGACTAAGTCAAAATCGACCTAGGCCCAAGCCCAACACAACTGGCCTAGCTCGTCGCTGCCAAGTCGCAACTCCGCAGCGGTTAGAGCATTAGCATGTGCAGGCGATGCTTCGGTAGACAGCTATAGGACGCGAATGATGTGAGACCGGTGATTCTGGTAGCTGGCCCATCTCCAACAGCATGCGTGCGGCAACATGGAGCCGGAGCAGTGGAGTTGACGATTCGGTACGGCCGCGTGGAGCAAAGTTAGCAATTGAGGCATTGATGTCGCTTCAACAGATGTAAATGGGTGTGGACGATGTGAGGCGTCAACGTTCAATCCAGCAAGCCGACAAGTGAAATTGGGGACCACGACAACGGATGGCAAGAGGCAAGTCAGCAAGACACTCCCAAGGCTAATCTCCGCTTGGGGCGGTGCGCCGGCCGGATCTGGGCTAATATCTGGAATAGTGTTGGGAAACCCCGAGGATTTTAAAATTTTACAGACAAGCACAGCGGAAGCAATCCCCGAAACAGGCCAGTCCCAAAAACCCAGAAGATGGAGTCCTGCGAGGAGATCGATACAGTGAGTAGGAGATGATACCTTGATGCAAATTAAGTGATGCGATGCAGACGCCCAAATGTGCGCCCTCTACAGTCTCGCACACAGCCGAACCTCGAATCCTCTTCTTCCACGTCCGGTGCTAGCCTCGGGAAGAAGATCAACGCCTTTGGGAGACTTCCTCAATCACTTGCGCCAACTCGAGAGGAGATGCCAAGGAGAGGAGGTGGAGCTTCGACGGAGTCCAACTCTTGAAGCACTCCACCAAGATCCGAACTAGAATCAACCGAAGCCAAAGTCCAACTTTGGAGAGGAGGGCGCCAAGGAACTTCCAAAGTTACGAACTCACTAAAGGGAAGAGGAGAGGCAATGGGCGAACATCCCTCTCCCTCTTTCCAGGAGTGGCGACAAGGGGGACAAGGGTGCAAGAGTTCAAGAGTTGCGACGAGGGGGGAGGAAGGGGGTTTATATACCCATGAATAGGTGCATCTCTTCACTAGTGAAGAGACACACCTCTTCATGAAGAGACATAGCTCTGCAAGAGGTAAAACCCAATTCGCCCACTCCAAGTGCCATGCGCCCAAGTACATTCACCCACTCCAAGTGAGAAGCTCCAAGCTTCTCACCTTAAGAAGATGTCCCACTTGGATTTGTCCACCTCAAGGAAATGCGCCAAGCTCACTCCAAGTAGCTTGCGCCATTCCATTTGGCTCATTGGCCCAAATGGCTTATTGAGCCCATTTGGCCTATTAGCCCAACTTGGTCTATTGGGCCCATTTGGCCTACTAGGCCCAAAAATAAGTTAGCTCCAAATGATTCCTTTCACCTCATCTAGCACAGTGGTGCTGATGGATTCTCCCAAACAGATCTGAGTTATCCAATAACTCAATCAATAGGCTACTCGATCAATACGAGAACTCGAGTTTCAAGTTGTGCGACCCTATAGGTTCCTCAGACGTTGGCAGTGATGAACTGAGTCATCACAAGCAGTGATTGGAACCTAGCAGTGCATCGCTGCTACCCAATTAATCAGAATGGATATCAATATCGACATCCCCATCATCGCAACAAGGTACCGATGCATTATAGTCTCTTTGTCAGACTGATATCCGATTGGACAAAGTGCGTCACCACTTTGTTTTCACCCAATCTCATGGTCATGACTAGATCAGGCTTTCACATGGGTATGACCATACACTCTCAGTCATGCAACCATAGGGGGGCCCTATGGATATCAAGCTTCCCGCAAGAAGGGGCAAATCCTATGTTTGTCCATTGATCTTCTCATATGGGTCGTGACATATCCAATGACAACCGTTATGACCTCCCTACTATGGCGATGCGTTAGGTTGTATCAAAGCATGTCCCTAACCATATAGAAGAGTCAATGACCTCAAGTCGAGAGATCAATGCATCTCCTGTCACTTGTGAGCTTAACTCATGACACCAAGTTAGAGCCTCACAGCGGGTCGGTCCAGTATATCCACTACTGATATACCCATATGCCTGCGTTAGCATCCCGTGCGTAACCAGCTCATATATCAGTCTCACATGTACCAGAGTTGTCCCTTATCCACTTAGGTACTCGACTGGGGACACACCGTTTGAGCACAGATACAATCTGTCTCCAGGGATATTATTATCTATGTACATAATCGCAGATGTAAACACAGCATAATAAAGACAATGCCATAATGATATATATTAAATATCAATGTCAAGTAGTACAAGATGGACCAACAACGGATCCAAGGGCATATACACCAACAATCTCCCACTTGCACTTAGACTTAGTTGTTGAGAAATCTCAACCCTATGTCCCTCGCATGACCATCACGCTTCTGCTGCGCCAAAGCCTTGGTCAGTGGGTCTACTAGATTATTGTCTGTGTCAACTCTACTTATCCTGACATCACCTCTATCAATGATCTCCCAGACCAGGTAAAATCTACTGAGAATGTGTTTGGATTTTTGATGAGACCGTGGTTTCTTTGCCTATGCCATCGCTTTATTGTTGTCACAATAGAGCTCAATCGGATCCACAGCAGTTGGAACCACCTGAAGTTCAGAAATGAACTTCCGAATACAAACGGCTTCTTTGGCTGCCTCAGAAGCAACGACATACTCAGCCTTGGTCGTAGAATCAGTTACAATGGATTGCTTAGAGCTCTCTCAGCTCATAGCACCTCCACTCAATTTGAACACATAGCCTGTCTGCGAACTGAAGTCATCAGGGCCAGACTGGAACGATGCCTCAGTGTAGCCCTGAACACTGAGCTCTTCCTGTCCCCCATAGAGCAAGAACCATTCTTTAGTTCTTCTCAGAAACATAGAATGTTCTTTACAGCCACCCAGTGCTGCAGACCTGGATTGGATTGGTATCGGCTGGTTATGCTCACAGCATAAGCCATGTCTGGTCTAGTGCATAACATCGCATACATGATCGAACCTACTGCCTAAGCATAGGGCACTCGACTCATGTCGTCCCTCTCAGCCTGTATGACGGGACACTAGCTCTTGGAGAGAATAAGACCATGTCTCACTGGAAGGTATCCTTTCTTAGATTGCACTAAGCTGAACCTCTCCAGGACCTTATCAATGTAAGTACTCTGACTAAGGGCCAGGAGCTTCTTGGATCTATCCCGGTAGATCCTCACGCCTAGGATATAGGCGGCCTCTCCTAAGTCTTTCATCTCAAAACACTTCCCCAACCATATCTTCACAGCTTGAAGACTAGGGATGTCGTTCTGATGAGTAGTATGTCGTCGACATACAAGACCAGAAAAGTCATCAAGCTCCCACTGAATTTTTTGTATACACAGGCGTCATCTTCGCTCTTGATAAAGCCGTAATCTCTTACTACTTCATCAAATCGAAGATTCCAACTTCGAGAGGCTTGCTTTAATCCATAAATGGATCTTTTTAGCCTGCAGACCTTATTGGCCTCTACAGGATGGATGATACCATCAGGTTGTGTCATAAACACATCCTCTATCAGCTTCCCGTTAAGGAACGCTATCTTTACATCCATATGCCATATCTCATAATCGTGATATGCAGCTATAGCAAGTAGGATTCGAATGGATTTGAACATGGCAACTGGCGAGAAGGTTTCATTATAGTCCACCCCGTGAACTTGTCTGAATCCTTTAGCCACAACTCTACCCTTATAGGTAACTATGTTGCCATCCATGTCAGTCTTCCTCTTGAAGACCCATTTACACCCTATAGGTTTTACCCCATCAGGTAGCTCAACCAAATCTTAGACTTGGTTAGCCGACATGGAATCCATCTTAGATCTCATGGCCTCAAGCCATTTCTCGGAGTCCGGTCCAGCGACCGCCTCATCATAGGTCCTGGGTTCATCCTCAATAATGAAGATCCCATCGTGTTGGGCCGGCAGCGACCCGTACCTCTCAGGTGCACTACGAATCCTCCCAGACCTACGTAGGGCCTATGTCTGAGCTTCTGGTTGCCCAGCAACCGGTGTAGGTGGCTCAGGTTCCACCTCAGTGTCTTGTGGTTGCACTTGGACCTCGTCCAAGTCAAACTTCCTCCCATTGACTTCTTTTATGAGAAATTCTTTCTCTAGAAAGACAGCACCTCGAGCAACAAAAACTTTGTTCTCGCTGGGAATATAGAAGTAATATCCTTTAGTTTCCTTAGGATATCCCAAAAACACTCATTTATCAGATCTGGGTTCTAGCTTGCTAGAATGTTGACGTTTAACATAAGCCTCACATCCCCAGACTCTGATAAAATAGAGATTCGGGCGTCTCCCACTCCATACCTCGTACGGAATCTTGGAGACACTCTTAGATGGAACATTATTCAATATGAGAGAAGCTGTCTCAAGTGCATGACCCCAGAATGAGGGTGGTAGAGTTGCATGACTCATCATAGATCGAACCATGTCCAACAAGGTACGATTTCTCCTTCCAGACACACCATTCCATTGAGGTGTTCCAGGAGGAGTGAGTTGGGATAGAATCTCACACTCTCTAAGATAGTCAAAGAACTCATCGCTCAGGTACTCTCCACCACGATCTGATCGAAGAGTCTTAATAGATCTACCAAGCTAGTTCTCAACTTCATGTTTGAACTCCTTAAATTTTTTAAAGGATTCGGACTTATGTTTCATCAAATAAACATAACCATATCTACTAAAGTCATCAGTAAATGTGATGAAGTAGTTGTACCCTCCTCTGGCTTGTTTACTGAATGGCCCACATACATCACTGTGTATGAGATCCAACAAACCTCCTGCTGTTATAACTTGATTTTTTGATTAGATTTGTTCAAATTTTAAAATTTGATATTTTGAAATTTGCTATAATTAGAATCCTAATTTGCCCTAAACTCTCTCCGCTATTCTTACTCTCCAAATCCTATAAATAAGCCCCTAAATCTCCCTTAATCTATCCAATTAAATCTCTAATCCCTAATTACCCCTCACTTCTTTCACGCGCCGCAAGCTCGCCTCTGTTTTCTTCCTTGCCAGCGAAGCCACTTTGCTTCGCGTCTTCATCTCCAGCAACGATCGTGTGTGGTCGTCGTCTTCACTTCAGGCGGCGACGGGAAGAGGCGTCGGCGGCCACCCTGCCTCCCCTTGGTGCAGCGCCGTCGTCCAACAAGTTTTCGGACGCTTGCGGCTGAATCGGCGGCGAGTCCTCTGCGGCAGCGGAAGTTTTGAGTCAGGCACCGTCTCCACCTCGTCGGCGTCGATTTCGTGCTTCCGGTGGCGACGGGAAGGGACGTATGAATCTTCCTTGTCATCCTTTGGAGCAGCGTCGCCCGTCTGTAGCATTTCGGTTGCGTGCAGAGGACCATCAGCAGCGACGAGTTTCTGAATCGGGAGTCAGGCTTCGATTCCTTCTTCTCCTTTCGGCGACGGGTTTTTCTGCGTCGGCGTCGTATTCCTATCCTTCTGGCGGCATGTTTTCCTAAGTCGGCGCCGCCTCCATCTCTTCCCGGCGACTTCTCTTTCCTCTTCAGGCGTCGGCGGCTCATCCTCTCTCAGCGACTGCTCCTTCCAGCGGGTCCAGCACCGGCAGCTATTTCCTCTTCCAGCGCCGGCGGCTTCCTCCTTCTCTTCTACCGGTGGCTCCTTTCTCCTCTAACGCCGGTTGTCTTCCCCATGAAACGAACAAACGCGTTCGCTCGTTCCGCGTTCGTTTCCGCGTCAAGTCTTCCGCAGCAAGGTAAGTTTTGGTTTTTATTTTTATTAATTATTTTAAATCCGATTTTGAGAATAGATTAATAATAGAAATATCTAAATTGTTATTTTGGAGGAAATTTAGGTGATAATTATTTTAAGATAAATTAATCTAAATAGGAAAGTAGAGTTGAGGGTAATATTATGGATTGATGCTTGATAGTTAATAACAAGGGTTTATTTAAATTATTTAGTTGAGAAAAGGAGGTAATCGAGCTTTCAGAGAGTATTCAGGAAATCAGCACTTCAGGTAGGAATCTCACCCTACTTCTTTCTTACAGTGTCAAGAAATATAGGATTTGCTGTTTATTCCTTTGGTTTGATATATGATGCATATGATAGAATTGATTGACACTGATATCTAATTGCTTCGTCTGCTTGTATTGTTTCTGTAATTCAGTTGACCTCATTTATCTTGTTCATTGGTCATATTCTATTTCTGTATGCACGATAAAAGAAACTGTGTTGAGATATCTGATTTATTGGCTTATGAGCCTGGTTGAACAATTGTGTATCTGAGATATTGACGTATAAGTATGTGGAACCGCTGTAAATCTGAGATGATAAAGTCGTGATATATTTTGACCGCTGACCTGGATGATTTATTCTCCAGTGGCCTGTTTATCTGAGTTATAGTTCCGACGCGCATCGGACTATCTGAGATGTCGGTACGGCACCGTCAGTTGTCTTGAGGACAATACTACGGATGTCAGTGTTGGACGCAACACTCCGAGCTGTTTAGGACAGTCGTTCCATTGTATGAGCAACAGTGGAAACACTCTGAAAATGAGTGCGGCTCTTAATTGAGATCTGTTGGCCAGCTTGATGATTTGCACGACATTCTTATATTAATTGTATATCGTTGTTTCAGTTATTGTATTATCCTGTTATTTGATTCCCTCACCATGTTTGTTGATTCCTACTTAGCATTTCTGCTAACTCCCTTTGTTTCTCTTCCAAGTACAGAGTTAGCTTTTGGGAGGGATAGAGTAGATAACAGATACCAGCCCGAGTTGAGATAGTTGTCTTTTGTATTTTATTCAGTTGATAATTTGGATAGTTGTATTCAGATATTGTGTTATAAAACTGTAGATGTTAAGATTGGATTGTTTATTAAATAAATGATATTGGATTATTGTAGTTCTCTGGTTCCTATCAATATTGTTACTCCCTGGGGAACCCTGAGCTAGAAATAGCCGGCTTCCGCCGGGGCGTGACACCTGCCCTCTCACCAATCTTGGTGAATGGTGCTTTTGTCATCTTTGCTAATAAATAAGGTTCGCAAGTATCAAATTCCTCCAAGGAGCTTGAACCCAACAATCCATTTGCATAGAGTTGTTGAATGCGATTCTTATTTATATGGGCTAATCGACAATGCCAAAGGTACGTATCAACTGAACCACTCAGTTTGATCCTTTTATTATTTATGTTATAAATAGAGTTATCCATGTCCAGGACATATAATCCATTGCACAAGGTACCCTTCCCATAAAACACATTTGCAAATGAAAAAGAACAAGAGTCCTCTTTTATTTCAAATTTAAACCCTTTCCTTGCCAAGCAAGGAATAGATACAATGTTTTTGGTAAGAGAAGGTACATAATAACAATGATTTAACTCCAACTGAAGTCTAGTAGGTAGGGAGAGCATCAAAAATCCTACGGTAACAGCAGCAACCTGTGCGCCGTTTCCAACACGTAGGTCAATCTCTCTAGGCCGCACCACTCTACTTTTCTTGACCCCTGCATATTTATACAAATATGAGCTCCGCATGCGGTATCCAATACCCATGACATAGAAGTAGAAAGGTTAACTTTGGTAACATAAATACCTGAGCCAGAAGATGAAGCCCTGCTTCTCTTCTCCTCGTTCTGAAGTCGCACCATGTCCTTCAACATGTGAGATGGCCCTCCACATGAATAGCACATGTTATTCCTGATCCTTTCCATCTTTAGTTTCAGGTCTTTGGTCAAACCTTTCGGCTCACCACACTGAATGATTACTTTAGGATGGTTGAGCTCAACCAATTCATTGAAGAGCTGCCTTAGATTATAAATAATCTCAAGAGCACTCTTAGATTCATATTGCCCTCTAAATTTAGGTGACATGTTGGTTAGCATCAAATTAGCAACCTCCAAATTATCAGCCTGATGCTTATCAAAAGCATCCTTCTCAGCCGTTGAGGCCGAGCATGGAAGTGGCTATGGAATAGACTGCTCAAGGACATAGAGCTTCCTCTCGAGCTTAAGGACAATCCTCAAGTTCCGATACTAGTCTATCAAGTTGGATCCAACCAACTTATCCTTTTCCAGGATAGATCGCAGTGACCATCTGCTATTGTTCGTAGCCATTGATCTACAACAACCAAGAAAGCAGATTAGTACTACTTCGAATCATTTAATCTGGACTTGCATTAAATGATTATGGCTCCCACTATTTTATTCGAATTGACAACCCACAAAGTCAATCGGAAAATCTGAGATTTCCTAGTGAGATGGGATCCTTATTCCACATGAGGCTTTGCGTCCCACGAGGGTGGGATGAGATGCACAAAATGACCCATGCTTCTTAAGGTAGGCACGCCGGCCGATTGCACCCAGGCAATTCCCCTTCTCAAGACAGTTCAGGCATTTTGTGCCCAACTAGGGCTGGAACAACACAAAACCCTAACCTCTCGAGGCCGCCTCTAGAGTTCCATCATGTGGCCACCACATATGAAAAACTAGTCAAGTCTATCCTGACCGTTATGCCCAGGGCCAACAATTTCCTTGCGAAGGCACGCCCAGAGTTTTAACTGGACTGGGAAAACCATTGCCACCACACGCCTTCTAAAGATAAGTGGGTGTGTCCCACGAGGGTGGGAAATAGTGCACAACACCACTGATCGATAGCTTGCTGAGGGCTACGTGTCAGAAGGCTACAGACTCGATATTATTTTTGAGGGTTTTTGAGGTCTCATCCTCTCAGTTTTATCTTTTGTCTAACATTACAGGCATGCAATCCTATAGTGATAACAAAATGATAAAACACATCCAGGCATGCTTTAACAGATATCAAAAGCAGTAAACAAGCGATGTGAACATAGCCTAATCAACACATTGAACCATCACATGCCAAAGGATATTCAATGCTTGACCTAGGTGACAAGCCCCAACAAGACCTAACCAAGCCGCCACCAAGCTTTATCTTCAAGTGCGGCTTCAAGGTCCTCCATATCAAGGCATAGCACGCAAACCCAAGGGTTTGGCCAATACCTTGATGGCTCCTCCATGCATGAAGCGCCATAATGCTTGTGCCAAGAGGGATAGCACTCGAACCCTAGGTTCGGCCAAGCCCTTACTTGCGCCACCAAGCAAGATGTAAGCTCCATGAGGGATGCGCCCCTAATCTTCTTTGTGCGTTTACAAAACAAAAAGAAAAAGCGGCACGCAGGCCTCACATAAATACATCACAGGCATACAAGGGGCTTGACTATGACCACAACACAATGCACAATCATCTCATGCTTTTCTATATGCTCATGAAAACATAAAACTTCAATTTTAGTTTCTTAGAAAACATGTCTTTCAATCTCAACAACCGTTCGCAAATCTAGGACTTTTCGTTTCTCTTAGGAGTCCACAAGTGACACATGCATGCTCCAAGCACGCTTGCCGTATACCCTTGCAATCCTTAACTTGCCAAGAAGTCCCACACAGTAGGTCTATCCTACATGCGTGGGGAGAAATTAATTCTCTCACATATGGGTCTAACCCACCATGTGAAGAAAGCGAAAAACCAAAGAGATCGAATAGATGTTAGGAGCGAAAAACTTACAATTTTTCTTACTTAGAAAAATTCATGCGCATATGCAATTTTTCAAAAAATTCAGATGATATGTGAGCATACCATAAAAGCATAAAAAACCATTCGAGTTCGCAAGATGGCTCTGATACCACTGTTGGAAAACCCTGGGGATTTTAAAATTTTACAAACAAGCATAGCGGAAGCAATCCCCGAAACAGGCCAGTCCCAAAAACCCAGAAGATCGAGTCTTGCGAGGAGATCAACACGGTGAGTAGGAGATGATACCTTGATGCAAATTAAGTGATGCGATGCAGGCGCCCAAATGTGCACCCTCTGCAGTCTCGCACACAGCCGAACCTTGAATCCTCTTCTTCCACGCCCGGTGCTAGCCTTGGGAAGAAGATCCACGCCTTTGGGAGAGTTCCTCTATCACTTGCGCCAACTCGAGAAGAGATGCCAAGGAGAGGAGGTGGAGCTTCGTCGGAGTCCAAGTCTTGAAGCACTCCACCAAGATCCGAACCGGAATCAACCGAAGCCAAAGTCCAACTTTGGAGAGGAGGGCGCCAAGGAACTTCCAAAGTTCCGAACTCACTAAAGGGAAGAGGAGAGGCAATGGGCGAACATCCCTCTCCCTCTTTCTAGGAGTGGCGACAAGGGGGACAAGGGTGCAAGAGTTCAAAAGTTGTGACGAGGGGGGAGGAAGGGGGTTTATATACCCATGAATAGGTGCACCTCTTCACTAGTGAAGAGGCACACCTCTTCATGAAGAGACACACCTCTGCAAGAGGTAAAACCCAATTCGCCCACTCCAAGTGCCATGCGCCCAAGTACATTCACCCACTCCAAGTGAGAAGCTCCAAGCTTCTCACCTTAAGAAGATGTCCAACTTGGATTTGTCCACCTCAAGGAAATACGCCATGCTCACTCCAAGTAGCTTGCGCCATTCCATTTGGCCCATTGGCCCAAATGGCTTATTGAGCTCATTTGGCCTATTAGCCCAACTTGGTCTATTGGGCCCATTTGGCCTACTAGGCCCAAAAACAAGTTAGCTCCAAATGATTCATTTCATCTCATCTAGCATAGTGGTGCTGATGGATTCTCCCAAACAGATCTGAGTTATCCAATAACTCAATCAATAGGCTATCCGATCAATACGAGAACCCGAGTTTCAAGTTGTGCGACCCTGTAGGTTCCTCAGACATTGGCAGTGATGAACCGAGTCATCACAAGTAGTGATTGGCACCTAGCAGTGCATCGCTGCTACCCAAGTAATCGGAATGGATATCAACATCGACATCCCCATCATCGCAACAAGGTACTGATGCATTACAGTCTCTTTGCCAGACTGATATCCGATTGGACAAAGTGCGTCACCACTTTGTTTTCACCCAATCTCATGGTCATGACTAGATCAGGCTTTCACCTGGGTATGACCATACACTCTCAGTCATGCAACCGTAGGGGGCCCCGTGGATATCAAGCTTCCCGCAGGAAGGGACAAATCCTATGTCTGTCCATTGATCTTCTCATATGGGTCGTGACATATCCAATGACAACCGTTATGACCTCCCTACTACGGCGAGGCGTTATATTGTATCAAAGCATGTCCCTAACCATATAGAAGAGTCAATGACATCAAGTCGAGAGATCAATACATCTCCTGTCACTTGTGAGTTTAACTCATGACACCAAGTTAGAGCCTCACAGCGGGTCGGTCCAGTATATCCACCACTGATATACCCATATGCCTGCGTTAGCACCCCATGCGTAACCAGCCCATATACTAGTCTCACATGTACCAGAGTTGTCCCTTATCCACTCAGGTACTCGACTGGGGGCACACCGTTTGAGCACAGATACAATTTGTCTCCAAGGACATTATTATCTATGTACATAATCGTAGATGTAAACACAGCATAATAACGACAATGCCAGAATGATATATATTAAATATCAATGTCAAGTAGTACAAGATGGACCAACAACGGGTCCAAGGGCATATACACCAACAAATAGAGCATCAGGTGAAAAGACAAGAGCAGAGTCTCATTTGGTCAACGTCACGTGATGACGCCAGATGCATGCGTATGAATAGGTGGAAAATAAGCCATTTGTTAAGCTCTCTATAAAACGACGAGGAGGCGAGCTCGAAGGGGGGGGGGGGGGAGGATCCGGAGGAGGAAATCGGTGAGATATGAGGTGGGAAGTGGAACAGAGGACAAATAGGCTGGGAGGAACAGGCTTTGGTGGACAGAACTAGGCGATCTGAACTTGCTAAGAACGAATGGCACTGCCCCTCTCTCCCTCACCTCTCCATCTCACAGTGGCCACCTCTCGTCGACGCTATAGTGGTGTGGGTAGGGTGGGTTAGAGCAACTGCGATGTTGAGAACTCTTCCGTGAAATCCCTTTCTTTCCTCCCAAAGTCTCCTCTCATTCGCGCGGCTCTAGTGACCCTAGGGCGATGACCTCTAGAGGTCGACGGGTTCAATCAGTTGACGAGCACTCGATGAAGGAAGAGTGGGGTCATCGACTGCTGGCTGGATGTTGGATGAGGCAGCGGCACGATCAACAAACAAAGGATGCATCGCTTTGACGCGAACTCGGAACCGGGTTCCAAGTGGATGTGTCAATGGGTTTCGGACGTGGCATTGAGATTTCAGGGTGTGGACCGAAATAAAATTCGACTATAGATATGAGTTTCAGATTTGGATTTGAAATCAGTAAAGATAATTTCTTTCCCCTTTTTCATTTGATTTATATGCTGATGTGGTTTTTTCCCTACCCTTTTCTCTTTCTTGGGCTGGACAAAGGTCGGAAACCTTTGATTTGGCTGAGGGATATGCGGGTGGGTGCACCCTTATCGGTCATGCTAAACCTGAACGAATAGCAAAACGTGTCCCCTACGTGGGATTATTAGATGATTTGAGACTCTGCGTGGCTATAAATTTATTATAATAATTAATTTAACTAATTTGTTATATTATGTTAAAACAGGACGTGACACCTAACACGAAAGATTTATGAATAGGTTTATATATATAGCGTGTTATGATCAATATGTCAAATATAGCTCAAATCTTTCCAATTTACAGTTATATTTAAAATAAATACGTATTATTTCAATAAGATTATAAATATATATAGCATAAAATTTAAAATTAATAGGAGATACCATAGTTGAAAGTTTTATGCTGTAAAAGCCAAATTGAAACTTGTAATTTCGGGACTAAATTAAAATAAACCCTGTGGACTCAAACTAAAATTTCACCGCCTTAAAATTCTTAATTCACCTTCCAATTAAAAAAAAAAAAACCCCTATCTACTATTTATTTCACTCCCTTTTATAGCGATCGTCGACGGCTCCAGGAAAAATAAAAAACCCCCCTTTCGTCTCCTAGTAGATTGATCGGTTCGCCAAACGTCATTCTTGTGCATCTGATCCATCGGTATCTCCTCCTCTTCCGATTTCCCTCTTCCTTTGATGTCTTCTTTCGATTTTGGTTCGTTCTGATCGTTTTTGGTTTTCAATTTGCAGGACGGAATCCCAATCTCTTGATGGCAAAAAGCTCCTTCAAGCTCGAGCACCCTCTTGGTTTGTGCTACTAATTCGATGCTTTCTAAGAAGAAAACTTTCTTATCGATGAATATGAATGGTCGTTTTGGATTAATGGCCAATTTTTTGTGAAGTTTTCTACTTTTATGGTGTTTCTCTGCTAAATTATATTATGTAATGAAATTATCCTCGCTATTCCAGATCTCTTGATTTCTTGTCTCGAGGAAATATTTTTATTTTAGAACAGGGATTTGTGTTCTTTGGGATGGGTTAGAAATGGAAATGATTATGATCTTTGTGTTCTGATATGTGTTATTTACTCCTGTGGTTGCTCTTCTTTATACAAGATGTTCGATTGACTTGCGATATCGTTCTTGTATTAGATTGTCCATTAATCTTTTGTTCTTTTTTTCCTTTTGAGTTTCTATGTTGAACTGGATTCTTCATTCTAACTGCAGAAAGGAGACAGGCTGAAGCTGCTCGTATCAGAGAGAAGTATCCAGATAGAATTCCTGTAAGACTCTTCACCTTTGTTTAATGCTGGAATGATACCTATAACAAATCTCCTCTCATTCTACTGCAGGTAATTGTTGAGAAGGCTGAAATGAGTGATATACCTGACATTGATAAGAAGAAGTTAGCACTTATCATTTCTGTTCTACGATTGGGCATGTTATTCGACTATTTATTTGAATGTGTTAAATTCAAACTTATAATGGACATGCTTTTTTTCTCTGTTGTTGGCTGATTCCAGAAAATACAAGGCATTTAATCCCCGTGAATTTGAATACGGAATTTGTTTGTAGATTTGGTAGAGCAGACCTTGTTTTGGCATAATAAGAAATTTCCAATCACAAGATTAATAAGTGATACCACTTTGAACATTGCTTTATGTTAAAATTTTACATTTCACTTGTATAATGGAGGAAGGTCTATCAATCCAAAATGACTAGTTACTTCCATGGGATTGCCTTGTACCTAATCAATTCATGGATCACTAACATGAACTAGTAGAATAACACCCTGTCTATCCCTCTTAAAGCTCTATAACGCATTCAATATGATCCTCTTGACCAATAGCTTAGTCTCTTGTTGGCTCCTTAGTGACCTCCTCATGGGCTCGTGGGCTCTGTATCGAGTTAATGCAAATGTGATGGGGTTTAGGGAGGCAAGCAATTTATGTATAACAAGCCAGGTATCACATGGTAGGAAGTTTGTAACTAGAAATAATAAATGACACCAGTCTGAAGATATCTTTTATCTTAGGTATTTTTTCTTCCACTTGTATGTATAAGGTCTACTAAACTCATGGATTCTCTTGGATTTTATTATTATTATTATTTTGACATAGGCTCATGGCTTTGAATCTTATCATAGTCTCTAGAACTATCCACCTCCCTGAGCCCTAACAGTCATTATTCTATGATCAACAATTTCTTCTGACTTAATTAAACCAATTTATACTTGTGGTACGTGTGATTATCTTTAAACATTTTTTAATGTTTTTTCGTGGCTTTATAGGTACTTGGTGCCTGCTGACTTGACAGTTGGACAATTTGTTTACGTAGTCAGAAAGAGGATTAAGCTCAGCGCAGAGAAGGCCATCTTCATTTTTGTCAAAAACACATTACCACCCACAGGTCGAATAGATATCCTTGCGTTCGTTTGGTTCATCTTTTGCAGTTCTTCTCTGTATTCATTCCGTAATTTGGCATTGCAGCTGGAATGATGTCTGCTATATACGAGGAACACAAGGACGAAGACGGCTTTCTCTATATGACCTACAGTGGCGAGAACACATTTGGCTGCTTTTAAAATGAAATGAAGTATGCTATCATGTAGATAAATAATGAAAGCAAATTGTGTATATCTCTGACACTAATTAAATTTCCCTTCTTTCTATGTACTATAAAGCTGGGCCGTCAATCTCAGTTCATCTCTTGAATTAGCACTCTACCTTTTATTAGTTTTTATTTTCAGATTTGATGATTCTGTCCTGTCCTGCAATTCATATAATCTGTGCTGCATCTTGTGTTGTTTCTGGTCACGTATGTGATATGAATGCAATTAATAGATGTAACTTGGTCAACATTTCAATCGTGTGTGTAAATAAACCTTCTCAAAATGTTACTTGAGGGGGTTTGCGTCATTTAAAACTGTCTATTTGATTGAAAAATATTATTATCATTATTGCCCATTTATATAATTCTATAAGTTTTTCTGTTTTTTCTTGCAATGGGAGTGGATGTGGAAAGATGAGGAAGAACAAGTGCTCCACATCATTCCAATTACTTGGATTGATTCCTCTAATAAGTTTATACAAACTATATTGTCATTTATAATTGTCTTTATAAAATTATAAAAAAAAATTTTGGGATCTAAAAGGAAAATAATTGAATAATTTCATTATTATATGATTCAATGATTTAACTTCTCACCTTTAATCATCTAGTATCACCATTAAAAATAATTAAATCCTCATATTTAAATTGATTAACCTAATTGTTTGTTCAACTACTCTTAACTTAATTTAAGATGAAAAAATTTTATTTTATTTGGACGATAATGATGTATATTTTAAAATTCATCATCATTATCTATTTGGCCATGCTATTTTAAGATGTTGAGAGATATTTTTTTCATTATAAATCTATATATATAACTCAAATAACTACTAATATTCTTGTGTATACAAAAAGTTAGCACCTTAAATATCTATACGGTCCACCTAGAAATAGGTATCTAATTTTCCTAACCTTAAATATGCTAGTGACGTGTCAGATGATATGTGCAAATAATGCAATAGTGTAAAATTCAAACTTGAATTATCCTAACCTGACTCCTTCATAATGGGTTCAACAAATCGATTATCCAAGTATGATAAATTTAGATTTAGTGAATTGAGTTTTAATTGGGTTCGTGTTTATAAGTGAAGGTATTGATACCTAATTTAAAAAATAAATAAAATTATATATTTTTATTTTTTGAAATATAAAATATATTTATTATTATTTTAATCTATAAAATTATATTTTATAGGATGATAATAAAAAAATAATTTTTTATTTAATCGTATACTTGCATTATCTATTTATAATTGGATCTAATTTAAATCTTGAGTAAAAAAAATTAATACCTATTATATTGTCATTACCATTTGTCACGGGTTGTCCATTTGGGTCAACCCAAACCAAATTGGTTAGGCTCAACCAAAATTTTTGTCTAAAAATTTTTAAACTCTATACTAAATAAAAAATAATAATAAAATCAATGTTACACCTAACTGGAAAAACTAGTTTTCTTTGATTTAATTTGATTTAACCAAATTTAATTTATTTTTATATTTTTACATATAAATTAATTTTAAATAAAATGAATAATTTTATAGAATTTAGAAAATTTATTTAAATTTTGGAAAAAATTTTAGTTCAATTTTTTGAACTTTAACAAGAATCAAACTAAACCGTACGGATTTGAACTGAAGTGAATATAAACCTTTGGTTTGATGGCGGTCGGGTTTCTTTGAGTGCGCGGGGCTGGTAACCACCAACACCCAAACACTTGCGTCCAGGCGCGGCGCGGATAATGGACGTCCTCCTCTTCCTTCACTTTCGCTCTCTGCACACGTGTGGGTGGAGTTCGCTGCTCCGAAGCCAGTCGCACCCGGTAAAAGAGCAGCGCGATCCGCCGCCTCACCAACCGAGATGTGCGCGCGCGCGCGCGCAACAAAAGAAACAGTATATATCCCCACGAGAAAGCGCGACGCCTTTGTGGATCCCATCCGTCAACCATCGGACAGTTGGCTGGCCAGCGGCGAGCGGCGTTTCGCAGTCACAATGCAGAGCCCCGGACAGCGCGATCCGAGCAGCGCGGCCGCAGGGGCGGTCCTTGACGACGCACGCGTCCGTAGCGGTGGACTGTGCTGATTTCTCGTCGATTTCCCCTCGGCATCATGCAAATCATTCACCCGATTAAATCTATAAAGCGCCTCTCGCCTCCCTTCTCTTTCTCTCTCTCCTCTCCCCTCTCTCTCTCTCTCTCTCTCTCTCTCGCCGTATGCCGCTTCGGACGAAGAATTTTTATTTGGCTAAAAAGGCAGCGTGTCAGAAAGTCAGTCATAAATGGTGCTCAGGGAGACGCCGCCTGCGGCTGGCGGCGGCGGCGGAGGAGGTGAGGGGAAGGAGATGCATTTCCGGGGAGTGAGAAAGCGGCCGTGGGGAAGGTACGCGGCGGAGATACGGGATCCGGGAAAGAAGAGCCGGGTGTGGCTCGGAACATTTGACACGGCGGAGGAAGCCGCGCAGGCCTACGACGCCGCCGCTCGTCATTTCCGTGGGTCCAAGGCCAAGACCAATTTCCCCTACGCGGACGCTTACACAGCTAGAGCCGGCGTCGTCGTCGCCTCGGCTGGTAGCGGCAGTAGCTTGAGCCGCCGGAGCAGCGCAGTGGAGTCCTCTACCCGCGAGGCCGCCCTGCCGCCTCTTGCAATCCCGCTTCCTCCCTCAATCGACATGGACATCCTCCACCGAGGTGGCAGTGCTCCGCGGTTCCCGTTCCAGTATCCTTACCCACCCGTCGCCGCCCCTGCGATGCCGCCAGCGCATACGTACTTCCTCTTTGACGCAATCGTCAGACCGGAAAAAGCAGCGGCTGTGGCGGCAATAAGCTGTCAACCCCGCCTTGCGCTGCGGCCTCCTGCCGTCTCTGTAGACCGGCAACTTTCATTGATGTCGACTAGCAAGGTGCAAAGCGAGTCAGACTCATCGGCCGTCCATCTGCGCCCCGACAGCCTCTCTCTTTCACCATGCAAAGCGCGCCCTTTTGAGTTCGACCTCAATTTTCCTCCACCGGCCGAGCTCTCCTAATCTGCCTAAACCACCTCCGTCTTCTTTCTTTCCAATTCTTCCCGTTTGTAAGATAGTACAATCATTTTTTTTCCTTTCAAATTATATAGTTCTTTTTTAAAAAGGAGGTTAAGGAAAAGAGTTGAAAAAATATAAAATAATACAAAACAACATTTATTTAATAATTATTATTATAATAGCTAAAATGCCTCTACACACCTAATTCCTTTTTCTATAATTCTTTTTTTCATACGAAATCCTAAATTTGTTTTCTTTTCTTTTTTTTTTTTCACCTCTTTTTGTTGCAATCTGGAGGTGGCTTAAATCTGTCATGTAGCAAAGAAAGCTAGAAAGAGGAAGACATTAGCTTTTCTTTTTTTTTTTCTTTTTTTTTTATTCTTCTTTCTTCGATGCCTAGTGGACAAAATATCCTTTATAATAAAGTAAACAAATAAAAATAAAATTTCCTTTTGTGAGGATGCTGCTCCTTTTGTTCTTTTATTGTGAGAAGGATAAAATTTTATGAAGTAACTATTGTAGATCAATTTATGATTGTTTGTGGAGAATCTCTCTGAATTTGCCATCTCTAAAGATGTTTGTCTCTGTCACTTATGAACCTATAAGCAAGAGAAAAGAGTCCTCTCTCTACTAATGTTCAACTTCCTATAAGCAAGAGAAAAGAGTCCTCTCTCTACTAATGTTCAACTTCCTATAAGCAAGGGAAAATACTCCTCTCCCTCTAATGTTCAAGTTCCCCGAGCTCTCCTAGTTTGCCTTGCACCTCATCAACTACCTTCTTTCAACTTATTCATGTGTTTAAATTAAATATTCTTTTTTTTTCCAAATTATACAGTTAATTTTTTTAAAAAAAAGATTTAGCATAATCTAATAAAATTATAATTATATATAAAGAATAATTAATTTAAAAAATATTAAGAGATTATCTACAACGCTTCTCCCCTCACTCATGTATGATGGTGTAGATTTCATAGCACACCATCTTCTTTTCTTTTTTTTTTTTTTAATTTCTTTTTCCGTGCATAAGAAATTGTAAATTATATAAATAAGCTACATAAACCTTTTCTTATAAGATTTAAACTTCACTAATGTACTAGAATTAATTCATCTTTCTTTATTTTTCCCCTCTTCCATGCCTAATTGACTAAATATCATTTCTAGCAAAGGGGAAAAAATTGAAATATCTTGTTGGTGAAAATGCTACTGTTTTCATTCTCCCATTTCTTCATGAAAAAAATTGTAAACATAACCAACATTGTTTGGTTTTTCCAAAATACCTCTTTTTATTTGTTTCATGGATTAATAATTAGTTTGAGGAAATAATCTATTGATTTAGTTGAAAAGTCTAGAGCCTTTGCCATTGTGATCGTCCTACTCCAAGTGCATGCCTTCCCTCCTTCATAATCAGGAGTGTTTTTTAAGCAGGGACCCCACTTAAGTGATTTTAGCAAGGTTCCCTTAGGATCTCTTTCACTAATCTCAAAGCCCTAATAAAACCCAAAAAACCTAAAGCCCCACCCACTCCCACTCCCCTCCCTGCTTAGCCCTACCCCAATTCCCTCTTACTGCCGATAATCTCCCTTACCGCTTTGCTCTCTTGCTTACAGGATATGCTCGCCGGACCTCGCTTCTCTCTTGCTCTTGATGCCACTTAGTCTCTCCTCGCTCCCCTACACCTGTTACTATTGTCTCTCTCCCATTGGTCCCTTACTTGCCGGACGCACTCATCATTAATGTTCGCTGAACCCCGCTTCTCCCCCGTTCTTGCTGCCACTCTATCTCTCCCTGCTCCCTTACTCTTGTTGTCAGTGTCTCTCTTCCTGTTGCTCCCTTACTCGCTAGACGCTCTCACTATGAACACTCACCGGAGTCGCATCTCACCTTATCACGCCTCACATCACATTGTTGTCTCTGGTCTCAACTTCACTCGTCGTACTTCTCTGCATGCTTACTTTGTCTAAAGGTGATTCTTTCCCTTAATATAGAACTTCTTTTAAATAACATAGCATAAGGTAGAACCAACATATTTAAGGTGGAACCTGTATCTAATAAGGTAGAACTTTCATCTGATAAGGTAGAACTTGTATTTGATAAAGTAGAACATGTATATAATATGGTAGAACCTGCCTTAAATAAGATAGAATTTGCATATGTTAAGGTAATATGATAAGGTAAAGCCTTGCTTAAAATAGAGTAGCACCTGTGTCTGATAAGGTACAACTTTCATATGTTAAAATTAGAACCTCACTTAAAATAAGTTATAACCTGCATCTCATAAAGTAGAACTTGTATATACTAAGGTAGAATATGCATATGATAAAGTAGAACCTTGCTTAAAATAAAATAGAACTTGTATCTGATAGGGTAGAACATATCCTAAATTAATAATTTTTGTACAATATTTTTGAGGTGAGCAATGGATTCAAGCATGATGGGGACTAATGAGGGTAAGAAACCATCAACAATTGGAGCTATGATAACGGTGGAGGAAGTTATGCAACAAATAAGATTTCAATCTATCTTAATTTTTATCTTATAAAATGCAAGTATTTATATTAAACTATTTTTATAGGAATATTGTGAATCACTTGAGAGCTCTATTAAAACATTTTTTTATAGGAATCTTGTGAATCACTTGAGAGCTCATCTTGGAATAGAGTTTTTATATGAAGAAGATGCTTATATGTTTACAATGATTATGTTAAAAGGACGAGTTTTAGAATCAAGAAATTTAGTATTGAGTGTATAAAAGATGGTTCATTAAAGTTTTAAAATTTTATGTGTAGCAATAAGGGGGACTCAACAATACATCGTAGACATATCACTAATAATCCTCAATTCAATTATAAAACTAATTGCATGGCTGGTGTGGAGTTTAAGATTGATTGTAATAATATATAAAAGTTATCTCATCTAGAATAAACCACAATTATGAAATGAGAAGTCCTAATAAAGTTTATCTACTTCGATCACATAGAAGTATTTTGTCATATCAACGTGTCATAATTAACAAAATGAACAATTTGGTATCAAATCAATACAAATATTTAACTTCTTTGAATTAGGAACAAATAGCATTGGAAATATTGGATTTATAAGAAAAGATAGCAATAATTTCATTAGTAGACAAAGAATAGAGCAGTTACAAGTCAAAGAGACACGAGACCTTCTTTATTATTTGAAAAATAGGCAAATATCATATCCTTCATTTTTCTATGCTATTCAAGTTCATGAGACAGGTGAAGTTGCCAATTTCTTTTGGGAAGATGGCAAAGCCATTATTGACTATGCATATTTTAGTGATGTTGTGTCATTTGATACTACATTCCAAACTAATAATTATGACATGCCATTTGCTCCTATCCTTAGTATAAACTATTAGAAGCAAACAATTTTGTTTGGAGTTGCTTTAATTTTTGATAAAAATGTAGATTCATTTATTTGACTATTTGAGACTTTTTTGTTAGTCATGTTTGGAAAGCAGCGAGTGACAATATTCACTAACCAATCAACGATTGTGCTTATGGTAAGGACATTAGTCCTTGATAACAAGGTCTTAGGGTCAAATCCTACTCTCATTATTAATTATGCTTATGGATTCTTTTCATGAATCATTTAATTCATAGTACATCAAATTTATTATCATATTTAAAAGCTTGTGTATATGAATGGAATAGCGTGGAAAAGTTTGAGATGTTGTGGGGGAGACCTTATTAACAAGTATAACTTATATGAGAATAGTTGGATTCAAAATTTTTATAGAATTCATGAAAAATGTGCATCAATTTATTGAGTGGAGTCATTTTGTGTTGACATGACTATCACTCAAAGAAGTGAGAGTATGAATTATTAGTTTAAAAAGATTTTTAAGAAAAAAATTATCGATGTTTGAATTCTTGGAACAATATGATAATATTGCATAATATTATCATAAGAAAGAAATCTATGAAGATTTGTAGTCTACGGATAGCATTCTAATTCAACTGACAGATGACATGACAATGTTAGGGGAAGCGACTATAATTTATACTAGGGTTCTATACACAAAAGTTGCTAAACAATTTGGGAAGCAATTGTCATCCTTGAGTGAACCATACAATGTTGACTATTTAGGGCAAATATTCAAATTATCGTCTCAATGTGATCTTTCCTATTATGTTTTGTATAACTTGAATACATTGACAGTTGATTGCTCTTGCAAAATGTTTCAATGTCTAGGGATTTTGTATTCACATAGTTTAAGAGTGTTGAGAAACAACAATGTTATAAAATTTTCCCACACATATTAGTTAAAGAGATGAACCAAATATACCAAAGGTGGTATTAGTTTCAACATTGGTCGGCCGTTGATAAACTCAAATGGGAAAGAAAATTTAGCATCATTATATAGGTGTGTTTGCCAGAAATCATATGCATTATCAACTAAAAGCATGAATTGTCATAAAGGCATTGAGATGATGGAAGAAGCAATTGATAGCCTTAATACTATGGTTGAGCATGCAATTCTATATGACAAAGATGGTGGAAATAAATTTGGTGTAAAATTGATAGGCATATCGCAAGTGCACGGTTTCCATTGAAGTAAGAAAATTTATCGATCCACAGAGACTAAGTGTCAAGTATCGACTTATCGTGCAATTGTTAGCTAGACAGTTCGAAAAGGGTTTTAAATTCTTAACTAAACTAGTAAGATTAGTTCAAAAGCTTAGCGACTATTATGGGAAAATGCAATTCTAGAAAGATCGGGACATCGGGTTTCACCATACTAAAAGATAAAAAACATTAAACAATCAAAGTCTGAAATCTAAAATTGCTTAAGGCGACGTATCTACTTGTACAGATTGTCTCCTCTCAACAGCACAATTCGGTGTCTACTCAAGTTAATCTCCTACTCTCATGGCTTATTGACTTGAGGCAGACCTAATTAACTCTGATAAATCACTAAACCCTCTAGTGACCCCAACCTACTTTCGTGGTTAAGGTCACTGGTTCAAACTAAGTAGATCAAATGTTACGATTTATCTCTCGGTTCTTCTTGTAATGTTTAACACTTGTAGAAAACTCGGCCATAGCAATTACACTGAATAAGCGCAATAAAGTTTGAATAAGCAATCTTAAATATTCAACACAAAGTTATAAAACATTTGAAACAAAAGTTTGTTCAATGGGCTATGCCTGAGTCCCGAAAAAGGGTTTACACTACATATTTCATCATGTAAAACATGAAAACCCTAGGCAAATACATTTATAAGATGGCGAAGTTATAGATCCTTGACAAGAGAAGATGAATCTCTGGTCTTCTCTCAAAAACTACAAAGAAATCCAATCCATTTGAACAAGCCTTAGAACACAACTTTCGCCCTAGCAGTCGCCAATCCAAAGTTTGAACCGAAAAACCTTCCAAAAATTCTCCTTTAATACTTAGATCTTTTGTCCATCAAGTTAGGAAGGTTCATGTAAAGTTTCCCCAAACTCCGCCTTCAAAATCATCAAAATCCGGCAAGAAACGAGTGCAAGGTCGAATCTGGTAGAACAGAACACAACCATGCATAAAAACACAGGTTGGTCGTGCTTTTCTTGGCAAGGATTAAAACTCATTGTCTAAAGCTATTCATAGCCATGTTTTGCTCGGTGAAGTTTGGTGATGAAATGGTCATGGCCGTGCATGTAAGCATGACTTGGCTATGCTTTCTTCGGTGAAGTTTGTGGTGTTCTACCGAGAAGAACATGGCTGTGTGTAAGAACATGGGTAGGCTGTGTTATATACAGAGAGCTCTATTTCCCCTAAAATTTGACATGTGGCCTCCTAGCATTGTGAGGAATCTTCTCATGATCTTAAATCTCCCAAAGATCTTCAAGAAAAAGGGGAAATTATCCTGCGTTTCACCAAAAATTGAAAATAGTGAAGATTCTGTACAACGGAGGGGGAATGATCCAAAATAAAGTAGTGTTAACCCGGGAGGGAATCACTACAAGTTTGGCACGCGTGTACCTTGGACTAATCCTTGGTAATGGCACCAAGCCTTGATGTTAAACTGCAAGTGTACGGGTATACGAAGTAATAAAAAAAAGTATCAAATCCACAGGGACCTACGTTGTCGAATACTAAATAGTCGATTTCTTACTATCTAGGCAAATCGAGATCGTGAAAATAGCAATCAGAACTAAGAGCGGGATTATCAGAGAGAAAAGCTGGGACTAGGGTTTCGTTCACTTAAACTTTTATGACTAGATATGTATAAGGATTTCGTTGATTCAATTTTATCATGATGAAGATATTGTCAAACGATGAACTCAAGGATCACTTTCATGCATCCGAGTTCTAGGAATCTCTAGTGGAGTCTCAAGGATCACTTTCGTGCATCAGAGTCTCGCAACTAGTTTTGCTCAAGGGTCTCCAACGTTCTGATCTTTGCTTTCGCACAAGATCTCCACGTTTGAAAAATAGACTCGATCTAAAGATTCATGTTATAATTATGGAAATTATCTTACTAGAAAAGATCAAGATGGATCTAACCTAAGGAAGGGATCCTAACATGCAGTTCTAGGGTTCCAAATTCTCAAGCAATCACCTTTCGGTCTCAAGCGAAAATTCTAAGAACATAATTAATAACATGAACTTAAAGAGATTCTAAGCATAGTTAATGCATGAGCAAAATCATCATGTTAAGATCAAACTCAACAAAATATTGAAAAAAAAAGAAGTTATCTAATCATTGAAAGTCAAGTGAACTATTTCCCCATGTCCCAAAAATAGTTTAAGCTAGCATGGTGAAGAGATTAAAGAATTCCATAATTTCAGAAAATTGAGATTCAACAAAAGAAAGAGTTCTCAGAAAATACGACACGGCTGTGAAGTATTTCACAGCCGTAATTTGCGAAGAAATTGGTGGCGATTATTCTTTCTCTGATTTCTCCTCCAATTCGTCTCCTTTTGATCTGAAACTTTTGGCACGTCCTCTCCTTCACCAGGCACAGCTTTGGTAGAAAGATCACGGCCGGAGATCGTCTGGATTGAGCGCGGCGGCGGCGTGGATCGAGATTTCTCCTTCGACAGTGCACGAAATTTAGTGCTTTTGGTCTCTCTATAATCCTCTCGTCCAAACCTCCCCCTTTGCTTCTTACGGCTTTGAATATTAAGCCCTGGATCGCCCGCAAGAATCTCTGTAAAAATCGGGCGTGGAAACTGACCGGGCGTCGCGTTCAAAACGGGTTTTACGGCAGTGTAATTGTTTACGGCTAGTGCCGTAAAATCTCTTGAGTCTTCTGTACCGATGTTGTCTCAGAAAATATGGCCCGTAAAATAGTTTACGGCCCATGCCGTAATATCAGCTGAGCTCTCTGGTTAGATTCGTCGGGAAAATACGGCCCGTGTAATTCTTTACGGCGGGTGCCGTAATTTCAAGGCAACTTTTTGTTCTGAAACGGCTGGAAAATACGGTACCGTAATATTGCTTATAGCCGGTACCGTAAAATCGGTAAATCTTTCTGTTCGGAAATCTTTACAAATTACGGCAGTGTTCGGATTTTACGGTACCATGTGGAATTACGGTACCGTAAAATAGATTACGACACTACTGTAATTCGCTGGCTTGCTCCGATTTGCGTAAAATTTCTTGGGTGACTTCTTCTTGTTGATGAGAACTCTTCTATGTATTTGATTTTGCTTGAAAACGCCTAAAATAGTGCCTTTTTACCTGAAAAATATGAAAAACCAAAATAGAAGTAGACTTTGCAACATTTGATGGATTTAGCATAAAAACAAGTATTGGATACTGCATGTGGAGCTCATATTTGTACAAATATATGGAGGGGCTCAAGAAAAGTAGATCGGTGCAACCTAGAGAGATTGACCTACAGATTGGAAATAGGGCACAGGTTGCTACTGTTGCTGTAGAACATTTGTACAAATATGAGCTCCGTGTGCAGTATCCAATACCCATGACATAGAAGTTGAAATGTTGACTTCGGTACCCTAAATACCTGTGCCAGAAGACGAAGTCTTGCTTCTCTTCTCCTCATTCTGAACTTGTTTGCAGTCCTTTCTCTAGTGGCTCTGCTCGTCATAGTGGAAGCACCTCTATTCCTTTGTCTTCTTCATCTTCTTTTTCAGTGCTTTAGTTGGACCCTTCGCACTGCCCGTAGCCCGTGCCTTACCCTTCTTCTTCATCCCCTTTGTTGCAGGGCCCAGAAGAACAAAATGGGGTTTGGTCTTGACATTTCTCACTTAGTCGTCTGGAGCATATTCAACAGTTCCTCCCTTGTGTATTCAATTTGGTTCGTGATAAAATTTATAATAAACAAACTATAGCTAGAGGGCAGGGACTACAAAATAAGGTCCATGACTAGCTCATTCTCTATCAAGTGTCCTAGTCTCTTGAGATGATCCACATACCCAATAATTTTGAGTACATGGGGTCCCACTAGAGAACCCTCTGATAGTTTGCATCGAAAGCCTGCTTTGGCAATATCATATCTCTCAGTTCCAGCCTGAGCCTCAAACATCTATTTCAAATGTGTTGTCATCTGAAACGTGTTCTGCTCCTCATATTGCACCTGAAGTTCAGGTGCTATAGTGGCTAGTATAAGACATGCAACTTCCAAAGAGTCATCTTGATGCTTTCTAAAAGCATCTCTTTCAGCCGTACGGGCTGTAGATGGAGGTGGCACAGGAAGAGGCTGCTCAAGGACATATAGCTTCTTCTCAAGTATGAGGGCTATCCTCAAGTTCTGATGCTAGTCCATAAAGTTAGTGATAACCAACTTATCCTTTTCAATTATGGATCGCAATGATAATCCGCTATTATTCATAGCAACTTTATCTACAACAACCAAGAAAAGCATATTAGTACTACATCAAATCATTTAATTTGGATTTGTATTAAATGATCATGGCTCCCACTATTTTATTTGAATTGACAATCCACAAAGTCAATTGAAAAATCAGAGATTTCTTAGTGAGATAGGATACTTATTTCGCATAAGGCTTCGTGTCCCTCGAGGGTGGAATGAGATGCACAAAGTAATTCATGCTTCTTAAGGTGGGCACGTCGACCGATTGCACTTGGCGATTCCCCTTTTTGAGACAATCTAGGCATTTTGTGTCTAGCGAAGGCTGGATATAGCATAAAACCCTAACTTTGCAAAGCTGCCTCTAGAATTTCATCATGTGGCATCCACATATGAACAGACTAGTCAAGTCTATCTTGACCATTATGCCCAGGGCCAACGAGCATCCTTGCAAAGGCATGTCTAAGTTAAAACTGGACTAGGGAAACCATTGCCACCATGCGCCTTCTAAAGATAAGTGGATGTGTTCCACGAGGGTGGTAAACAATGCACAACACCACTGATCGATAGCTTGATAAGGGCTATGAGAAAGAAGGCTATTTCATACTTGATATCATTTTTCAGAGTTTTTGTAGTCTCATCCACTTAGTTTTATCTTTTGTCTAATATTATAGACATGCAATCCTATAGTGATAACAAAACAATAAAACACATCCAAGCATACTTTAGCAGATATGAAAAGCAGTAAACAAGTGATGTGGTCATAGCCTAATCAACACATTGAACCATCACATGCCAAAGGATGTTCAATACTTGACCTAAGTGACAAGCCCCAACAAGACCTAACCTAGCCACCACAATGCTTCATCTTCATATGCAGCTCCAAGATGCTCCACACCAAGGCATAGCACTTACCCTAAAAGTGCATACAAGATGCACCCCTAGAAGGTTTGAACAAAACCTTGGTAGCTCCTCCATGCATGATGCACCATCATGCATGTGCCAAGAGGGATAGCTCACAAACCCTAGAGGCAACCCTAAGGTTCGGCCAAGTCCTTACTTGCGCCATAAAGTAAGATGCGTCATCATGATTGATGCACTAAGATGTTTGCTCCAAGAGGGAAGCATCCCTTAATCTTCATCATGTGTTTACAAAACAAAAAGAAAAAGTGGCACACAGGCCTCACACAAATACATCACAGGCATACAAGGGGCTTGACTATAACCACAACACGATGCACAAATATGATATTTCTATTCATGCTTTCTACATGCTCCAAAAAAATAATAAAATTCTAATTTATTTTTTCATTAAAACATATCTTTCATCCTCAACGTGTCTTAACAAATCTAGGATTTTTCGTTTCTCTCAGGAGTCTACAAGTGGCGCATGAATGCTCCAAGCATGCTAGCTGCCTACCCTTGCAATCCCTAACCTGCCAAGATTAGGGCAATCACCTAGTCCATGACTCGCATAATCTTGACAAGTCTCACATAGTAGGTCTATCCTACATGTGTGAGGAGAAATTAATTCTCTCACATATGGGTCAATTCCTTATGTGAAGAAAGCAAAAATTCAGAGAGATCGAAGAGAGGTTAGGAACAATAGACCTACTATTTTTCTAAGCAAGAAAAACATGCGCCATAAATAATTTTTGAAAAGTTTTATGACATGTGAGCAATCAAGAAAGCAATAAACACCATACGAGTCACACAATTTGCTCTGATACCACTATTGGGAAACTCTGGGGATTTTAAAATTTTATTGTATACACAGCAGAAGCAATCTCCAAAACAGGCTAGTCCCAAAAACCCAAAAGATCTAGTCAAGCGAGGGAGTCGATATGGTGAGTAAGAGATGATACCTCAACGCAATTCAAGGAGAAGCAATGTAAGCGCCTAAGTGTGCACCCTCCGTAATCTCGCACACAACCGATGCACGAGTCCTCTTCTTCCATGTTCGGTGCTAGCCTCGAGAAGAAGATCACTGCCAAGGGAGAAGCTCCTACTATGCTTGGGCTACCACCTCCAGGAGATGCACCAAGAGGGAGTAGGAAGATGGAAGAAGCCGCCTATGACCTTCGCCTTATGCCAAGAGAAGGAAGGAAGGATGAAGCTTGCGGCCTTGTGGAAGAGTTTGCACCAAGAGAACCTTGCTCACACCTTTGGATGAATACCCACATCATTGATTAGAATTATCTCTCCATTGGGGCGGCAAGGCTTCGCCAAGGAGAGGATCTATGCGCCAAAGGGAATAAGGCAAGAGGTGGGCGGTTAGGGCATGGCCAAGGAAAGATTCTAAGGCCTCTCCTTGTACTCCATGCATCAAACCATATTAGCTAAAGCCTTGTCAAGCAAAGCCATCAGCCATATGCACCCCAATGGCTACCTAAATAAGAAAACCCTCCATACATGTGCCAAGACATTGTCAAAGCATCATGTAGGATTGCCTATTGAAGCATTGGCGCCACTCCTAATCCAATTAAGAGTATAATCATGCCAAGTAGCAGCCACATGCGCCCAAGGCTTTCCAAGAGAAGCCTCATGTGATTAGATCAAAACAAAATTGATTTGATAAAGATTAGTCACCAAGAGATTGCCTAATAAGGCGATAGGCGCTACTCCTAATCCAAATAGGAGTCCATCTGCCTATGCCTTAATATCAACCCCATTACCCTTAGGCCCAAGCAACTTATCCTCATGGCCCATTGGGCCATGCCAACCTTCATTGAGCAAGTTAATTAAGCCATCGAACTCAATCCGATGCAACCCTAGTTAAAACTAGCTAACCATGGTTAACTTAGGGTCAACCTACCGAAAACAAAGTTTGTCTCCAATAAGTCTCTTCCATTTCATCAGGCACATTAGTGCTGATGAAATCTCCCAAATAGATCTAAATTATAAAATAACGCGATCTAAAGGCTACCCAATTAATATGGGAACTCGAGTATCAAGGTATGCTACCCTATAGGTTCCTTTAACGTTGGCAATGATGAACTTAGGTCATTAGAAGTAGTGAGTGACACCTAGTAGTGCATCGCTACTACCCAAGACTTTGGAATGGATATCAACATCGACATCTCCATTATCGCAACAAGGTACCTATGCATTATTGTCCCTTTGCCAAACTGATATCCTATTGGACAAAGTGTGTCACCACTTTGTTTATACCTAATCTTATGGTCATGACTAAATCAAGCATTCACCTGGGTATGGCCATATACTTTCAGTCATGCATCCATATGGGGCCCATAGATATCAAGCTTCCCTCAGGATGGGGCAAATCCTATATTTGTCCATTGATCTTCTCATATGGGTCGTGATATACTCAATGAAAACCTTATAACCTACCAACTACGGTAAGGTGTTAGGTTATATCAAAATATGTGCCTAACCATATAGAAGGGTCAATGACCTAAAGTCAAGAGATCAATGCATCTCTTGTCACTTGTGAGGTTAACTCATGACACCAAGTTAGAGCCTCACAGCGGGTTGGTCTAGTGAATCCATCATTGATATACCCATATGTTTGCATTAGTTCCACATACCTAACCAGCCCATATATCGATCTCATATATACTAGAGTTGTCCCTTATCCACTCAGGTACTTGACTGGGGACATAAGTTCGAGCTCAGATGAAATCTGTCTCCAGGACATTATCATGCATATGTACAAGAGACACAGATGTAGACATAACATAATAATGACAATGCAAGAATAATATATATAAAATATCAATGTTAAGTAATACAATAGATGGACCAATAACAGGTCCTAGGGTATAAACACTAACACCATAATCTTCAATGGTAAAAAAATTCTATTCTAGATTTATAATACAAGAATTTACATTGAAAAGAAAAGAAAAAGGGCGGCACATAGGCTTAGAACCAAATACATTACAGGCATACTATGGAGCTTGTTTATAACCATATCATGATGCACAAACATAGCATCTACACATGCAAATAAAATTACAAAATTAATCAATTTTAGTTTTCATGAAATCTGTCCATCAACCACAATAACTTATCATTAATTTTTCTTGGAATTTCGACCCTCTTACGCTTCAACATATAGCGCATGCATGCTCTCAGCATGCTTGCCAAATCACACCCCCCCCCCCCCTAATTAGCCACAACTTGTAAAAATTAGAGTAATTACCTAGTCCATACTTTGTATAATTTTTACAAGTCTTACACACAAGGTCTATCTTGGATGTGTAAGGAGAAATAAAAAATCACAGAAAATTCGTGTGAGAAGCTTGGCATAGATAGACCTACCTTTTTCTAAGTAGAAAAATCATGACATAAAAATTTTAAAAATAAATTTTTCATGTCATGGGCGCATGTTGAAAGCAAACAATATTGTGTGTGTCTCGCAAGTTGCTTTAATACCACTATTGGGAAACCCCAAGCTACTTTAAAATTCATAACAATAGTGGAAGTGATAGCCCAAAATAGGTTTCCACAAAAACAACATAAAAGATCAAACTCTTGTAAGAGAAACCAATGGTTGTGAAGAGTGTAGTACCTTATTGCATATAAGAAGGATGGAGATGATGACGATTAGACACGCAAGGAAACATCCTCTATAATCATGCACACACCGACTCCTCAAGATCCCTCTACCTCGATGCTTGTTGCTAGCCTCAGGAGCAGAGATCCATGCCTAGGGAGAGCCTTCTATTTGCTTGCGCCGCAACCAAGGATGTGCCAAAGAGAGATATTGTGGCCTTCTTCTCAACTTGTGCCAATCTCCAATGAAGATGCGCTAAGGAAAAAAGAAGGAAGACACCAAGAAGAACTTCACCTGTCCTTGTTAAGCTCAAGCAAACGATGCTAGGGCTTGATGGTAGCAACACCAAGAGCAAGAAGAGGCAACGGTGGCGGCTTTAGGGTTGCAACCAAGAGTAGATGCATGTATGCCCTACCCACCCACCTCCCCCCCCCCCCCTCCCCCCCTTGTTTATAGAGGTAGGTCCCATGACTTGTGCCATGATTAAATTTATTAATGTAGTCAATGTTTTGAATATAAATATTCAAATAGGTGCCTAGTCCATGGACCGCTCTAGACTTCATCAAATGAACCCAACAACCCACCAAAACAATTCAGTGCATTCTCCATCACTTGACCTATCGACTAGGACCTAGTCAACTAAGGTCAAATATAGTCAACTATAGGTCAACCTTAAGTCAATAGATGTCAATTTGAAGCCTAACCCCAAGTAAAGTTCTCCATCACAATAGACGCATCTGCGAGGCATCTATCACCCAAACAGATCTGAATCAACAAATGATTCAATCTAAGGCTATCCAATCAATAAAAGATCTCAAGTATCTGGGTGTATGACCCTATAGGTTCCTCTAACATTAGCAGTGATGATCTAAAGATCATCACAAGTAGTGAGGGTATCTATCAACACATTATTGCTATCCAAGTCATCAAAATGGCTCTCATCATTGACATCCCCTAATCCGCAACAAAATATCTTTGCACTATAGTCTCTTTGCTAGACTAATATCCTGACTAGACAAGTGTGTCACACTTGTTTAACCCATTCTAATAGTCTTGATAAATCAGGCTTTTACTTGGGTATGACCATATACTTTCAGTAATGCATCTATATAAGGCCCATGGATATCAAACTTTCATTTAAGGAATGAGCAAATCCTCTCTTGGTCAGTTGAACATCTCATATAACTTATTATATACCCAATGACACTCATTATAAACCCCTTTTACGGTAAGATATTAGGTTATATTAAAGCATACCACTTACCATATAGAGATTGACTTGTGACACAAAGCTAATCTTCACAGTGCGTTGATCAAGTATATCCACCCTGATATACCCATATGCCTACGTTAGCAGCCCATGCTCAACCAGCGCATATACGAGTCTCATGTGCACCATAGTTGTCCCTTATCCACTATGTCACTTGATTGGAGATAAACTTTAAAACTAGATAAAATCTATATCCAAGGACATATTATTATGCAAATATACACATACAAATGTATCAAAAGCATAACAATGACAATGTCAGGATATATATAAAAATATCAAGTGTGAATGCAATACATAGGTCGGACCAAGAATTGGTCCTAGGGCATAAACACTAATAGTTTTGAAAGTTGTCCTATAGGCTATGTGTCATGGAGTTTAAGTGCCCAATCTTTCCTTGAATTTGATACAGTCTTCTCTAGAATTCTTTTTATCTCTCTATTAGAAATTTCCACTTGACCACTAGTTTGTGGATGAGAGGGCATTGCAATCTTGTGTGTCACTCCACATTTCTACAAAAAAGCAAATCTCTGCTTGATAAAGTGTGAGCCTCCATCGCTGATGATAACTCTTAGGACTCCAAATATGGGGAAAAATATATATATATTTTTAGCATCTTTATCACCACTTTGGAGTCATTTGTAGCTTTAACTTATGTTTCTACCCATTTTGAGACATAGACCACTACCACCAAAATATACTTATTTCCACATGACAAAGGAAAAGGGCCCATAAAGTCTATACCCCATACATCGAATATCTTGACTTCCACAATGTTGCTGCGAGGGAGTTTATCTCTTCTTAAGATGATTCCAGTCCTTTGGCAGCAATCACAAGTTAGGATAAAATTCCTTGCACCACGAAAAATAGTGGGCCTAAATAATCTAGACTATAGAACTTTAAACAAGGTCTTTGTTGCACTTCCATGACCACCATAAGGAGAAGAATGATAGTGTGTTAGCACGTCATATATTTCCTCCTCAGGGATGCATCATCTAAATAGTCCATCGGCACAATGTCTAGAAAGATAGGGATTGTCCCAAAAGTAATTCCTCACATCAAATAGAAATTTCTTTTTCCACTTAAAAGACAAATAAAGAGGAAGAATGTCAATAACAGGAAAATTTATAAAGTCTACATACCAAGGTGCTTTTTGTGTTGCAATCTTTAAAAGTCACTCCTCCAAAAATATATTATTAATTTCCATGTTCTCTTCAGCTCCAAATTCTTTCTCACACACAATATGAGAAAGATAATCAGCCATCAAATTTTTAGCTCTCTTTTTATCTCGAACTTTTATGTCAAATTCTTGTAAAAGAAGAATCCAACGAATAAGACAGAACTTTTCATCCTTCTTTCTCATCAAATATTTGATAGCTACATGATCTGAGAAAACAATAACTTTAGAGTCAATCAAATATGAACGGAACTTATCGAATGCAAAGACGATGGCAAATATTTTTTTTTTGTTCTAGCATAGTTTATTTGAGCATCATCTAGAGTGCGGCTAGCATAGTAGATCGCATGAAGTTTGTTATCCTTTCTCTGTCCTAAGACTACGCCTACAACAAAGTCACTAGCATCCCACATTAACTCAAATGGTAATGTCTAATCAAGGGGTGACATGATCGATGAGGAAATCAGTACTTCCTCCAGCTTCTCAAATGCCATCATGCAATCCTGGTGAAAATAGAATTTAGTATCCTTAGAAAGCAAGTTTGTCAAAGATCGAGCGATTTAAAAAAAAATCTTTGATGAAGCACCGATAGAATTTAGAATATCATAAGAAACTTCGGATTCCTTTAAGTGAGGTTGGTTGATCCATCTTTTCAATCACTTGAACTTTTGCTCGATCTACTTCAATCCCACACTCAGATATCAAATATCCTAAGAATATTCCTTCTTGCACCATAAAATGACACTTCTCAATTCAACACAAGGTTGACTTTCTCACACCGCTACAAAACCTTAGACAAGAAAACTTCAAAAGAATGACCATAAAAAAATAGTCTATAAATATGTCTATGAAATCTTCATTGATGTCAAAGAATATCGCCATCATACATCGTTGAAATATTGTTGGGGCATTGCATAGCTCAAATGACATTCTTCTATAAGCAAAAGTACCATATGGACAAGTAAATATAGTCTTTTTCTGGTCCTCTAGGTGAATAAGAATTTGTAAGAATCTAGAAAATCCATCAAGTAAGAAGAAATAAGAATTATGAGCTAACATTCAAGCATCTGATTAATAAAGGGCAAAGGAAAATTGTCCTTTCGTATAGTTTTATTTAGTTTCGTGTAGTCAATACACATCCTCCACCTGCTTACAATTTTCATTTAGTGTAGTCTTAGTCCTAATTTTATTTAGTGTAGTCAATTTTCATTTCGCTTTATCGTAACACCTCCCTTCTTTGGGACTACATGTATCCTCCACCTGCTTACAATTTTCAAAAAGTTTCAAAATCTCCTTCTTGACCAATTCTTTCATACTCAGATTAAGACGATATTGAAACTCTACAGAAGGCTTGCTACCAGATTCTAGAAAAATCTTGTGCATATAAACAAAAGGGTTAATCCCTTTAATGTCATCCAAGGAGTATCCAATAACCTTTCTATGTAGTCTCAACTGAGCAAGTGTTCAATTTATCTTGTGGTCAAATTAGCATTCACATTCACAATCACAATCACAATCACAAGTAAGAGTTCACCCAAGCACTTTTCTTCTTTTTATGCACAGGAGGAGTCTTAGAATTAAACAGTTTTTCCTCTAAACCCCAAGATTAAATAAACACATGAAACTCAGATTTAAAGAAAGGGAGAAGAACAAGCCATGGAAGGAAGAAGATCACTTAAAGGCACCCCCCCCCCCCCAACACACACACACACACACACACTAGAGAGAAGGAAAATGGGGAGAAAGAAAAAAGAGAGGAAATAAAAAAAATTATGAGTTGGAGAAGGGGAGCTTGAAGGGAGGAGGGAGCAAGGCAAGATCATAGGGGGAGGAGGTGGGATGAGCTTGCAATGGGAGGGCAGAAAAGAGGGAGGGGGAGGATAGGGCAGTGTTGGCGAGGTGGGAGGGTAGAGAGGTGGGGCTGGGAGGAGGAAGGGAGAGAGCGAGGTGAGCTCATGAGAGGGTAGGGGAGATGGGACGAGATCACAAGGGAGCAAGGGTGAAGAGGAGGGAGGGGGAGGAGGAGGGCATTGCCAGTGAGGTGGGCAAGAGGTGAGGTGAGGATTGGGGAGGAAGAGAGGGAGAAGGGGTGGGGGTGGAGCATCGTGCATACAGTGTAAGGAACTTTTTTTTTCATTTTCTGCCCAATTCAATTGAAAATATTTTTGAAGTAAAATTGGTCCTTTCTTTTCCTTTCTCTTCAAAGAACCAAAGAAAAAACTAGATTTTCTTACTTTCTCTCTATTTTCTCTCCAAGAAAACATGCCTAAGCCTATAAAAAAATTACTTAATTGGGTAATCCAATTTTGATGTGATCAAGTAGCTTAACTTTTATCAAGGCTTTGATCCTATTTATAGTATAAGTGGTAAAGAGATTTTCATCCAACACACTCAAGTTGTCCAAACCTATAAATCAATTTAGCTCTAGTAAGGATCAATTTTTAATAAATTGGTTAATGATTCATGATAATTAGATAAAGATGAAAAATTTAAAGAATTAGCAATGTTGTTATATCCTAAATCGATGTAAGAGATAATTTAACTACTTAGTACTGATGTTCCTACATGTATAGCCAAGTTTAGCCTACACTTGCAATATTGATGATTTTTTTAAGAATGAATTGTATGGTAAAAACTTGTTAAATAAATTGGTATATATATATATATATATATGTGATAGATAAGATTGATTGAGCACCAATTAGTGATTAAGATTGATTGTTTATAGTGGGTAGCTGGAAGCTGCTATCTATTTCAGCAATAATTAGATTTAAAAAATATATCAACTGCTTTTATAAGCAATGATGGCCTTCACTAGTTACATTTTCAGACAGTGATAGCTTATATCCTTCTAGTATAATCAAGTGCATCTTTTTTACCGAACATAGGCAAATAATTAACAAAAGATAAAAATTTTAATTTTATTATAAACAATTAATATTTTTACTGGTCGAGCAAACTCACCAAGACTTTAATACACTTAGAATCCGGCGAACATAGGCAAATAATTAACAAAAGATAAAAATTTTAATTTTATTATAAACAATTAATATTTTTACTGGTCGAGCAAACTCACCAAAACTTTAATACACTTAGAATCCGGCATGCACTAATTTATTACTTGGGATGGTAGCTCACACTGGTCCAATACAATAAACGTCAAAGGGAATAAGTACTCCATGGACAGGGAAGAGGTGCCAATCTAAACATCCACTAATTGCTGTCCAAGACGATTAGGATTGATTAATTAGCCACCCAACGCCAGGTTAGCAATAACTGCAATGAGGAGACTACCAACCGTCAACCACTTATTCAAGCCACTGCTCCCTCCGCCGTTCCCTGCATTACTATCCTTGCCGCCGGAGGCGGTCCCCGCCCCGGGCGAAGATTCTGTTCCTGCTGTTGCACACAGTGATTCAGGCCTCAAACCTCCATATAAAGATAAATTGCTATATATTTTTAAAAGAAAAAAAAAAAAAATCTGAATGCTTCCTTTTACGGTGAGTAGGTTTGAACAAATGTGAATCTTCCAAGATAGTTTGTCTTTTGGTATGATCAAATGAAAAGAAATGAGTGTCCATCCAAGTATTTTATATTTTTGATTATATAGAGAGAGCCTAGTTGGATCATGTGATCTAAGACATTATGAATACATTTGAAAGTTTATTTACTCAAATAAAATTAATTTAAAAATATACGAGAAAAATCTCAGAGCCGACTTGTATAATTTTCCTTTTTAGTATATTTTTATATAAAGATCTTAGAGAGATAAAAATCATTAAAAAAAAATAGGGAGGAGCTGATAAAAATTTTGTGGTCTTAAAGATTTCAATCCGTATACAAGTGCACATAACTTTCAAAAAACTGTGGAGTAGGAGGTACGTTAGATGTGAAAAACTACCTTGCCCTGTAGGGCACGTTAGATGTGTCAGAAAAAAGAGGCTCTCAAATTAATGGAAAACTTTTTTACATGTTTTTTCTCTAGAGTTTAGGAATCTTATCTGAGCATTTGATATCGGGATCATATGCTCTTGCAAGAATGTATTCATTTGAAAGCAAAACATGTGTGTGATCTTTTGATCCGATAATCCTCGTTAAAAGAAAAAAGAAATGCTTTATTGTGAGAATTATTCAAAGACAATCGAAATTTGCGTACCATGGACGGAGCTAGAATTTGCTCTACTCCCAAACTGCTCGAAGATTTGTGCAGCCGGCGAATTCGGCGACAGCCCCAGCAGCACTGCGAGAGCCCATTCACAAAGACAGCAAATTAAGATGCAATTAGAAAAGCTTTAAATAAAGCAAACGTACTGGGGCACTCGGAGATGTTGGAAGCTTTATGGCAGACATCGGGGAGTTGCATGGCGAGCGTGGCGTTGAACTTGAACCCGAGGGTAGGCTCGTTGCGGTCCTTGATGAGGACGCAGAGGCATTTCCTGTTCTTGGCGAGAACGTCGCCGAGGCCGTCACAGCAGTCGGGCGTCGGGGCCTTCGCCTTGCCCTGGACGTAGGTGAGGCACGTCGCCAACCCCACCAGCGATTCCTGGCACTCCGCCCGGTCCTGCGCCAAGTCGCAACTCGCCAAGTCCAAAAAGCAGCAGAGCAAAAGCGGCAGCAAAGATATTAAGCCGGAGTCAGATAAGGATTTAGCCATCAAGATTGCACTAGAGGGCGAGGGAAGAGGTAAGGGCTCTCCGGTGCTCTAGTTAAGCTCGTGCTGGTATATTGGATGGAAGAGAGAAACTAATAAATGAGGTAGATGGGGGGTTGGGTCTACGTGGTTCTCCAGATTGTGACTGCTACGACTTGTTATAGATGGCAGATTACAGCTCTGCAAGGTTTATTAGAGCAGCTAACATAGTAAGTGTCGTTAACTGCAAAATGGAAAGGTGAGGCCCGGAGGGCCTTCGCACCTGTCTGTTCCTGAGCTCTGAGTTGTTGTTTATGTTCATCACTACGCCATGCAATAATGAAGCAGATGGGTGGTTAAATGACCTGAATGAGACGCAAGGAAGAATCTGCACATACCTTTTTGTTTTTTTTCCTATATCAGCTACCATTGAACTATATTATCAAGTAATATTTCTACAAAGGCAATCATCTCCTTCAAAATGCTAGAGACTTTGTGGGGGTGTTCCACCTCCACAAGTCCATAGCCTTTTAAAGGATATTGCCTTCTCTTAAGAGTAATAAAGCTGCTGATTAGTTTGCAAAATTTGTAAAAAAAATAAGCAAGCAAATGTGTTTTGGCAGTGATCTTTAAATACAGAACATTAAAAGACAGCTGCTACTAGAACGGCAAAAGCATCCTCTTAATAGTGAACTTCAACAAATTATCTACTAGAAAACAAACTAAACTCAACAAGAAACATACTATGCTCAAATTTCTTTAAATGGAGAACCACTATAGAAGAGCACAAGGATGAAGTAACACTAGATGCACTATCTAAAATCTCAAACATCTCTTTTTCATGTAACATGAACAAGATCAGGCTAAGGTACCAACGGAGCTGAGAGAAACAACACAATTCAGAAGAGAACACAAGAGAATATTCATGACTAACAATCATGTTTCTGAAAACAGAATGATAAGGCAAAAAAATATTTAATATTAGATCAGCCATGCAGAACAAGACGCAAAAGAAAACAGCATGATAAGGCAAAAAAATATTTAATATTAGATCAGCCATGCAGAACAAGACGCAAAAGAAGAACGGTCACATAATAACTATTAGACAACATCCTGTATGTCACAGGAAGACAACAGAAACTGAAATTCAGATTGAGATGTGTATTTTGCATGTTTTTCTGAAACTGTTGACGAGTGCATTTGGCATTTATAACTAGCAACTGAGAGTGCAAAGAAGTTATACGATCTAATTTAACTTACAAACTTTCTTCTAGTACAAATTTTTATGATTACATATTATTCCCCTACTACAATCATGCAATGTTATTATTACAACTATAATTTTCACTATCATTGCATATTATTCCCCTGATATAGTCATATAATCTCATTGTTACAATTATAATTTTCACTTAGATAGAATATTGATAAGATAAGCATATCACATAATATCTTTTACTTTTTCTTTCATATTTTAAATGTTTTTTCAACCCAACTTCCAAGAGAGGAGTGAGCTTTAATGAATACTTCAGATGACCATATTAAAAATCCAAAAGACGATACCTCACTTATTTATACACTCTAAAGTATCTACTCATTTATGAATATCTAGCATCCACCAAAGAATATTTGCCTATAATAAACACAAACAATACGTTAAAACTAGAAATAGTAGATACAATAGTATTTCTATAGAAACATTTCACGTACTCCTTAGAGGTTTTGGAAATTTATATTTTAGTGTATTAATTGTTATTGTTAAAACATGATTACCCTCAAAACTAGCCAACACACATGTGAATTTCAAATCAACAAGTATACTAACATCCAAATCAATGTCATAAAGAGATCCAATGCAATCCTGTGAAAAATATAAAATGATCGAATGATATTACAATCAAGTATCAAAGTAAAATACTACTTGTTATACATTGATTTTTATTTATTAATTTATTAGTTTAATAATTTTATAAATTTTAAATTTTTAGAAATCCGATAAATAAACCCTAAACCTCTCCCTAATCCTAAACTATTTTTCCCTAAACCTCTCCCTAATTACTTTTCTCTCCTCTCACACATCGCAAACTCGCTGCCTCTTCTCTTCTATCTTCCTTCGAACGCTGCTCCCGCTCGTCCCTTTCTACATCTTCTCCATCAGCGGCGAGCGGCGAGTTCCTTTGTGTACCGGCGGCTCTTTCTCCTCCACACGGTGATCTCGTTTTCCTCTATCGGTGACAAGTCTGCTCTGTTCGGACGCGTGCGGTGAATCCAGGTGGCGGCGATTGTTTCCTCTCCGAGTGCCAGCAGCGATAGCTTCTTCCTTTCTCAGCACCGGCGACCAGTCCACCTTCCGGCGCTGCTCCTTTCCAGTGAGCGTCGGTGAGCCTTTCGGAAAAAGAAACGAACGCAGGGTTCGTGTGCAGCGTGAGACGAGTTTTCGGCAGAGGTGAGTTTTGATTCTTTTTTTATTTATTTATTTATTAATTATAATTTCTACCCTAAATAGTAAGGTAGGGAACCCTAATTGTATATTTTTTTTATTTTGTGTTTAGGGCAGATTTGGGGATTCTAGTACTCTAGAACTTAGTAGTGGTCAACCGCTACCGGTGGAGTTTATTCCGGTAAGAACCTAAATTTTATGTTTTGTGAAGGATTAAAATCATATTTGTGGGTTGATACACAGAATAGATAATAACAGATAATTTTATTGTCTAGTTAAGAAAAAGGGATCATTGAAATTTCAGAGGGATTTAGGATATTAGCGCTTGAGGTAAGAATCTTTCCCCTGCCTTTGTTATGGTATCAAATTCATGTATTAGGATAGACATTGACACATTATCTTTGAAACTCTTTGATGTCTTGCATTTTAGTAGCAATTTTCATTATTATTCCACGATAAATCTAGGCCTATTTTGATATTTTTATACTCGTTTAAGACTTATTTGCTCAAAAGCTTCGGAATCTTCACTCTTCTTTGTATTTGTGCAATTTCAGGCAAAATCACCCAATTTTGAAGTCTTTTGAAGATTCTAAGACCACGGGGTGATTTCTTACGAGAAAACGAAACTGCCCTGCGGGGTCATTTTGTTACATTGAGGATGTATGATGACCGTTTCAAATCCACCTTAAATTAATAAGGCTTTTTGTTTAATGGGTTCTGGCTTCCAATGAGCGCAAGCGTTCATTGTTAATTACCCCTAAAGGTAGGGAACCTTTGATTAAGAGATCTATAATACGCAACAAGATAAGAGAAACAAGTTGGACAACATCATTTATAATCGTAACGAAATACAAAGTTTTGACATAATATTTAAACGATAAGAGGATGAGCTTTTCATCAACTTGAGCATCTTGTGTCCGTCGGGCGTTTGGCTTTGAAGCATCCCGTTGAGTGATATTCGGTCTAGGCAACCTGATGTCATATTGAGGAGCTACGCCCCGATGATAAACACCGACGTACGCACCTCCCAAACAATATTCCACCGAAGTTGCGTTTAGACGTGTTGGATATCTGACTTGGGAAATTATCCGGCCTTGCGGTGCGATGGATAATTTGATTTGAAATTTATCCGGCCTTGCAGCGTGATGGATAACTTGATTTGGGAATTTATCCGGCCTCACGGCGTAATGGATAACTGGGTTTGGAAGAAAAATACCCGGCCTTGATGGCGTGTGGGATAATTTGATTTGGAAATTTATCCGGCCTTACGGCACGCTGGATAATTTGATTTAGAAATTTATCCGGCCTCACGGCGTGCTGGATAAATTGAATTGGAATTTACCCGGCCTCACGGCGTGTTGGATAATTTGATTTGAAAATTTATCCGGCCTTACGGCGTGCTTGATAATTTGATTTGGAAATTTATCCGGCCTTACGGCATGCTGGATAATTTAATATGGAATTTATCCGGCCTTACGGCGTGGAGGATAATTTGATTTATGATTTTATCCGGCCTTGCGGCGTGCTGGATAATTTGATTTGGAAATTCATCCGACCTCGCGATGAACGCAACGTCGTACTGAGGAAATGCGTCCCGACAATAAACGTCGGCGTTTGCACCACCCAAGCAACACTTCATTAGGATGTACCGGGACTTTCGGTACGAGCTATACTTTTGGGGCATGTATTCAGTTAAACGCGACTTGAATCAGTCTTGCAGCATGGGCGAACCGGCCAGAACCACGTTATTACACGTATTGTATGCATATTTATTTATTTGTTTGTTTGGATTGAATCCGGATGAGGACTTTCATTAGCTTGTGTCTTAGGCTGGAGCTCCATATTAGCGTCATTCTTCCTCGTGTTTATTAAGTCTCGTATGTCTATATTATGTTTAGTCAAAGGGTAAAGTTATCCTTTGACCATGGCATTTCGGCGGAGGATACTGTCAACTCTACTAGAAACGTTGATCTTGGGGAATTCGCCTTTCCGATGAAGGTGCCGGCGATTCTGGCGCTAGAGGAGAGTTCGCCTGTGTTGGAAAGGAGGGGAGCAGAGGATTGGCAGAATCTCATGCTGGGAATCTGTCTGCTATAGGGAGCGGCGGCGACACCAGTTCGTGGCGGCGTGGTCAGGTCATGGCTGCATTAGGTCCGGCAGAGGTGGCTGCTACAGCGTTTCCCAGGCGGCGGCGTTCTCCAAAGAAGGCAAGCGGGAGGCACTCATCCAGAGTAGAGGAGATGAGGTCGCAATCCTTATCAGGAGATGATGATTGCTGCAGATGGCGTCGATGATTGTTGACAGGATGTCGTTGGCGGGTTTGTTCGTGGTGTCCGGCAACAACTACAGCAAGAGCAGCGGCAATATCTGAAGGGGATGGCTCTGTCGATTGATGGATCAGGCATGGTCCAAGCAATGATCAGGCGCGGTCCAAATCCGGGAGCGCAGTAGGGTTTGGTTACGCCGAAGAAGACATCCGGGGTCTGTACCGCGTCGCATCATGGTGAATCCCAATTTGTATTGAAAGATAAATCATGGGCCTTAGCCCTTCGTTGTTAACCCGAGCTTTTGATACTGAGTAAACTTGTGTTTTTGGTATCGAATGAACTTGCCACTTGTCTGATGCAGCAAATTAAAGGGACAATTGTCCAGTTCGTCGGCCTTTGGAGGAGGGCTGTCGGAGTTAATTCTGTCGCGGTGAGAGATCATTCCCTTGGTAATGGCGACTTGGATCTATTCCAGACCCTCACCCGGTGGTAGAGTGGGTTCGGGTTGGGTCTGCCGACGCTGGGCTTTGGCTCGGCTTTCGTGCTGCGTTTCGCTGGCCGAAACCGGGAGTCGGTTGAGTGAAACCTCCCCTTCTTTGTTCTTCCGGTAAACTTATGGCCTTCGTTTTCCTCTTTCGTATATATATATATATATATATATATATATATATATATATATATATATATATATATATATATATATATATATATATATATATATATATATATATATATATATATGCATCTTTTTATAGCCATGAAACTGGTTGATTTTTTTTTCTTTCTGCGAAGAATTTTTTACAGCAACGCTGTAGGGTCTCCGCGGCCATGGAGACGACAGACTCTTGGTAGGCTCTTCTCTCCTTCCTTCTTTGTTATGACTATCTCTTTCTTGGAATCCTTTCAACGGCTCCTTCGTTCTTTGACTCCAGATAGCCTCACTCGAATCTAGATTTTCGTATATGCAGGACCTCTGACACACAGTGGCATTCGGCGGCTCTGTAAAGGAAATTAGGCTCTCCCTTACTTTTCTCAACATTACTCTCCTAACGTCTTCTTCTCACAGTACTTCAGTGAAAGGAACAAAGTTTTCACTTCTCGCCCTGTGTCTTCTCCGAGGTTGCAGGGGCTTTGAGAAATCTTCGTGCAACGTTGGTAATGAACCAGTATTCATTCGAGGGATTTTGTTTTACTCTCTTTTTTTACTCTTCTTATTGTCCTTTCTTCGCAATAAAGGGTCTTAAAGGGTCTCGTTCAAGGCTTTAAGGCGGTAGCGGATGGCTTTCTTCACAACAGAGAGTATTCTTCAAGGCTTCAAGGCGATAGCGGTCCCTTTTGATAGGACTCCTTGACGAGGCATTTTGTCGCTCACAATTACTGTGACTTCTTGAGGGTGGAACCCAGGAGGAGATCAAAAGGTTCTCGAATAGGTACCTCATCACTATTCTATCCCTTTTTATAGATTCTCTTGGCGTTTTAGTTGTCTTCCTCCTTCCCTTCGTCCGGCACCTCCTCTTTTATTATTTTTATTCTTTTATTATTTTTAGTTTTTTTTTTGTTGATCTCCATATCTCTCGTTTTTGTTTCGCACACCCCTTTAGCTCCATCCCGACCATACTTCCGTCACCCTCAGCATGTTTTGTTTTTTTTTTTTTGCTTCGATCAAATGCCTTCTTGCTATCATATTTTTCTTCAACCCCCCATGCCCTCTGTTTTTTTGCTTAAGCTCTTTGAAACCGAATCTTCAGCCCGCCCTTATCACTAGCCCTCAAACATAGCACCCAGACGTTTAATGCATCCATGAGGTCCTAAGAAAAAAAGAGTGAGTACAGTACATAGTGTGTGTGTGCAGCCATCGTGAGCCAGGTTGCTTAGTGCAACCATGAAGCCTACAGAAGAATGAGAAGAAGGCGTAGTGTGTGTGTGCAGCCATTGCGAGCCAGGTTGCTTAGTGCAACCATGAAGCCTACAGAAAATAAAAACTTCCCTTCATTACCTCCCTCTTGCAGCTTCTATGCTCTTCCTTCTCCTTGTTTTTCTTTGCTTCTCTCTGATCCTCCCCCCTTTTTTTTATCATCGACACCTCTTTATATCATCCCAGCCTAATGAGACAAAAATCTGCTTGACAGGCGCCTTTTCCTTTCTTGCTTTTCTCCGCGCCTTCTTTGTTTCTGTCAACCGTGTCGGCTTTTTTCTTGTCTTTTCACCAGCCTCAACCGCCTCCGTTTTGTCGGCCGCTTCCCTTTTATTTTGTTTTTTTTTACTGCTGCGATCAGTGTCCACCGGTCCAACCCCAGCTGCTTTATTTATTAGTTTTTCTTTAGCTGTTGCAATCGGCGCTCACCAGCCCTTTTGTCGTATCTTTTGATTTCTAGTTTTACATAAGGTCATAATTTCTGGTTTTGTATAGGATCAGAATCAGTTCTAATCCCATCTCTTCTCCTTGATCTGCTGGTGCGTATCGAGTCTGGTGCTCCTAGCCTAGTCCAAAGTCAAAACCGATTTTGACTTGATCATTCTAGCAAGTTTGAGGTGCCTGATAAGTGCTTGATAATTTTTTCTTTGTAGCTTCTCATGTCCTCTCAATTTAGAGCTTATAGACATGGAGCACTTATACCCTATTCATCTTTTTTGCAGGGCTACCAAGTCTTCCCTTCTTAGTGTTCTCTTCTTCTCTAAGTGGATTTTGGTAAGTGTAAATCGCTGGTTCCATCTTTCTGGCTAGCTTTTTATGGAATCTCTTTATGACATTTAAATCATTTTTTTTTAGCGGTAAGCTTTATTCTATATTAGATGGTAGCTTTCGGCAAACATTGGCAAAGGGCTTGCATAGTAATAATTGCATGGAAACGAACATGTAGGATAACACAGATGCTTCAATTGTCCATTTTCATTTAACATCAAATGACATATTGAGTTCTTTTTTGTGAGGCCTTACTATGATATTTCCAGCTTGCAATATGGATAAAGATCCCCCCAAGAAGAAGTAGCGCGATTCATCTGGTAGTAAAATTCTTTGTGTCAGATTTTCTTTTGTCGATTACTTGCTTGTCTTCTCTCTCTTCTTTCTCTTTTTTTTTTTTTTATTTCCAGCTGTTGGCGCATACCCTCTACTGTTTTCATGCGCATCCCAGTTTTTGCTTCCTGTTGGCACGTGTCTATTTATAGCCGAAATAGATCATGACATTCTTCTCTTCTTTTACTAATCCAGTCTATAACCCTTGACTACGGTCAAAATAGATTTTAGCTTCATTTTATTTGGCTATGCGTATACATGTGTATCGAGCAACATACTCTCCTTGTAGAGTCAAAAAGTAATTTGGTGGCTCAACAAATTTCCCCCCCCCCCCCAACGGATTTGTATAAGCGAGAGGCGTATACAAAATCGTTGGGAAGACAGAATATTGATATGTTTTCTTACTATTCTTGTTTTCGCTCCAGGTGTTGACTTGGTATTCCGACTCTCCTGTTTCCTTTTTTATACCGTTCATGGGTTTCCTGTGGTCCCGCCGCGCTTCCATGCCGTTGGATGAACTCAACGATGAGGCAATTATAGAATATATCAAGAAGTGCGATTCCCTTGGTCACTTTCTGGGAATATGGCACGAGTGGCGCGATGTGATGCTGGATGGTAGGGATGTGTTCTATAACAAGATACCCCGTCATTTGTCCATGCCTCTGTCGCCGTCAGAGTATAAGGCTCATACCCCTTTCGAGAGTGGAAACTGGATGCCTTTAGAGCGTAGTGTCATCGGAACGATGAACAAATCCCGTATCTTCGACCAAGGCCCCGACTTATGCTTATGTCTTGAGCCCAACACCAGAATATCCAACCAAGAGTCAAGTTTCTTTTTAGGCTTGGAAATGGCTTCTAAACGCGTACCAAGATGGGCCTTGTGATTTAATATTTGTGGTAGCGTCGCGCACCATCCCGGTTACACGGAATGGGCACGATACATCTTGCGTAGTGAGAGGAAGATTCTTAAGAAGGCCGGGATCCATGAAGCCATCATGTTATCACTATTTAATTATGAGTATGATGTTACTTTACTAAAAAGCATCTTAGAACATTGGAGTCCAGTCACCAATACGTGTTATCTTTCTGAAGAGGAGATTGTCCCGAGTCTCTGGGACATGCGATATGTCTGCGGGCTTCCTATATTAGGTTCTCGATATGATGAGCATGTGCCGGATGAAAAGACACTCTTTGGTGAGACCACACATGGTGAGTTTCGATGTTCTCCCTCTCTCAAGGCTGTGTTCCACCACTTCTATGAGCTACTTCATCGGTATTCTGGGGCTGTCTCTATTACTCAGTGGATCTTACATTTTGTTGACTTAGGCACCGCATACGAGACCGGCTTCCCCTCGCCACGTGACCCCTTTGGTGTCGGTTCCGAAAACACTCTAGTGCAGGACTATGATACACCCCTTCGACCTCCTATCGCGGCCAAGGAAATGGATCGAGTTACATTTCTCACTGCATTTTTAGCCTGTTGGCTATGCTATTTTGCCATCCCCTACAAGTACCCGAATCGCATTAGACCGGAGGTTTTTATTATGGCCGATAGACTGGCGCGGGGAGTTCGTCTCTCCTTGGCCCCGGCGGCGTTGTCGAATTTATTTCGGTCTTTGAGAGAGGCGTGTACCGCTGACTTCCCGGGCTCAAAGGACACACTGATTCCACTTCACTACTTGTTTGGATGGCTCAATTTGTAGTTTCAAGGGTTATATAACACTGTCGCTTCTGAGGCTATGAAGCGCAAGTTACCCCTCATGGTGTGCATTGCTGGGGCCCATCCAGTTCACTTTAAAGACCTTGAGGCACGTTTACTCTTTCGTAAAGATAAGATCTTTGGGCATCGTCGGGTCATATTCCCCAACAAAGCAGGATGCCTAGGCGAGCAGGTTGATGTTCAGGATAACCCCGTTGACGTATTGACCGAGGATGGGTGGCTTGCTACCGAATTCCTCGTGAGCATTCGAGTGGGCTGGCTACCCTTTAGGAGTGGAAATCTTGCATCTTTAGAAGTGTACAATCCTCATAGATGCGCTCGCCAATTCAGTTTTGATCAGGCTATTCCTCAAAACATCCTGGATTATGGAAGATTATCAGGCGACCTTGCGACAATGGCTTCTTGTTGGTGTTTACTGCTCCGGCGTGGGACGTATTCGTCATATGCCATCCCAACTCGTAGCCGGGCTCCTAGATGCAGTTACGAATACTTGAGGTGGCACTCCATGCATTTGAAGGCGCTCTTCAGCTATGACATCAAGGACACGTTTTGTTTCACCGAAAAGTCTCATCCGCGGAAATTCCTAAAGAGGACAACTAGTCGATCGTCATATGGCTTTGAGTTTGACCTCTCGCGGTCCTCATCCCTCAAGCGGCTAAAGATCTTGGACCCGGGGGCTGCATCGCCTAGCTTATCTGAGGTAGCATCTATCTTTTCCTTTTTATTATGATATGCGGTATCGTCGATTTGACACTTTTACTTGGGGTGCAGGACATAGGACATGTACGAGGATCAAATTCTGTTCTTAGCGTTGAAGGGTGTCCGGGCGAGGATTCAACTTCGCAGCAAGCGAGCAAGGACGGGTTGACCGCCACAGGTGCTATTTTCCTCACTGGACATTCTGTGTATTTCCCCTTTATGCACTCGTTTTGTTGATACAGCAATTATTTCCTACATACGCGATCATTTCTGACATATGTGATTATTTCTGACATGTTTTGTGTTCTTTAGAGGTTCGGACTGCCACCAAGGTTGCTGAGCAGGTACACGCCCACCCCCCTGATGATGCGGTGGACATGGATGATATTGATACCGCCGAATTGTTAAAACATTATCCCAGCGACTTGTCTGACGATGTGATTGGGGCCCTGAAAGGAAGTATGGCTTGTCCCTGGTTATATAGACCGCAAAATTCCTTACGTCTGACTTACAATCTGATCTTGGTGCAGTTGTTCACGTGCCGGTGGAACCGACGAGGGAAGCTGATCCCGGCACAGGTGTGGGAAATCCCCCGATCAACTCAGAGACAAGTAAGGCATAAATTCCTTGAATTATATCCTTCTATATATCACTTTTACCACTTTGATACTGTAGTTTAAGTTATGCATGATAAACCTTTTTGAATAGTGCCTCTAACGATGATTTCATGTTTAATCAGTGTCAGATTTGCTTGTAGGTTTAAAGCATGTGCCAAGTACGTTGGAGATCGAGGCAGGAGGGGTATTTTCCTTACATAATGGTAACTTTTATTCCTCCTTATACTGACAGAATGTTTCAAGAAAAAACAGCAGGGACACGTGTCCCTTTCCATATATCCTAGTGACTGTGTCGCTTAGCAAGATTTTGTTCTGATTGTTGTTATCATTTTTGTGATATCTTCAGTGCCTGTGTCGGAAGGCATGGACACCACCGCAGGGAACGAGGGGGCCGTGAAGGACGGTAATTTTCATCACCCGTCATCTTTATTTCTTAGCCGCATCATATTACCATGATAATGGGAGAAGAATTTCACTTTTTCATGCCCGTGACTTGTTATCGCTTTGCTTTCCAATCGATTTTCATTGCCAATGTTGCTTCTTTAGTTGTGCATAATCTTTGTCCTTTCTTGACTGTACACAATCCGTTATGACGGCAGGAGGGTCTTCAACCAGTCTGGTATCTTGCGCTAAGCAGACTGTTGCAGGGGTGGCGAATATGCACAACGAAGGTATGCCCTCCATACTCTTTCTGCTGGCATGCATCCTGATGTACTTGATTGCGGGTCGTTTCTTTCACAATAGTAATTAGATCTGTACTGCGTACTGGACGACTGTTTTTAGCATATATAGTGAAACTTTTAGTATTCCTGCTTTGTCGATGGCACGCATGGGGGAGGCGAGTGTTGAGGACGGTCATTCTTTTGGCGATGGTGGATTCCAACGTGATGGGTCCTCCGACAAAGGTAACCTCGTCATGCCTGCACGGTTTGTCATACACCAGCTACGTACCACTATTTTTCTTTAATACCCTATTTCATGTTGTCGTTCCAGGGGTTATGAGTGGAGTTCGGGAGATTACTATGCCGCCACTGCCCGGGCCGTCTACTTCCCGGGTTTCGGATGTAGTCCGGCGATCGCAGGAGAGAGCAGCCCGCTTCCTCATTTCTGACTACCTTGGTATATTTCGTGACGAGGATTTATTTCCCACAGTGGAAGAGTTTCTGGCTTCTTCATATAGTATTTCGCAAACTTTGACCAGCTTTAAGGCTCTGGAGGTTACTTGGGAAGGGCTGAGTCGGGAGATAGTAGAAGTCTTAAAGCAACTTGAGGTTGAGCAAGACTCATTGACCAGTTTGGATACTTCTGCTCTTGATTCCCAGATCAACAAAGAGGCAATCGTTTTGGAGGACTTGTGGTCCCTTCAAAACAGTTTAATTATCGAGAAGAACGCTACGATGATGTCTTGTGATTTAGCCAGGGCTAAAGTGAGGCGAATTGACGCACGCGTGGAACAAATTGACGAAGAGAGGGAGAGGCTTCTATCAGAAAGGTGCGCAGCAATTTCCGACATGCAAAATTGCGACGACAATTTGGAGAATATTGAAGCCGCCAAAGCACAGAACTCAGAGTTAATTGACACAACTGAAGTCTACCAAGCTTCATTAGAGACTCAGCGCGAGATGAAGGAAGTTGAGCGCGGCAGGCTTGCTTCCGTCATTAAAGAACGAAGGCACGTGCTCCAGAACATAATCAGAGAATTTTGATGTGTTTCTTTCTGTACTATGCGCTGGGATTTTTTACATTTTGGGATGTCTCTGTATTCTGATGTATCTCTTCCTGTATTATGCGCTTTGGACTTTAACATTTTGGGATGTTTTGTACTCTTTGATGTATCTCTTTCTATGCTATGCGCTTGGACTTTAACATTTTGGGATGTTTTGTACTCTTTGATGTATCTCTTTCTATGCTATGCGCTTGGACTTTAACATTTTGGGATGTTTTGTACTCTTTGATACGCCATTTACCGGCTCAGGATCATTTTGTTCTTGGTTGGTTGTAATTGATGTGATAATGATTTTCTCCCTTTTAGATTGTGATGATTTGCATGGTGCTGTGTTTGTGCCATTTAGGTTGCGCATGTGATATTGAGGGGTTACACTATTCCCTTTTTTTTGATATCATATTTGTGCTTGCCGTTGGATTAAGTTCCTCTGTTCTTCAGCTAGTTGTCTTTGCTTTTCCAAAATCAAGTAGCCGAGAACTCGAAACGTATATTTCTCAGTTTGTCGTTTCCGAAACAAGCTTAATGCGCTGACGGTGCTCTGAAACCTTGTAATCCACGACTTCCCTGAAGAGTTCCGAGTCCGGTGCACAATCCGGGCGGCCATATATGGCCGTTCGGATATTGGCCACGAGTTTTGTTATCTCTTGACCCGAGAAACCCCCAGTCCTTCGCGCAACTTCCCACAGGACATCCTCTATGATATTCTTCTCAATTATCTTTCGTCACTTCTTCTTGAACAGGGAATTTCTCAATCGCTTGACTTTACCATTATCCCCCAGCATTATGTATTTTTTAGGTAGAGCTTCAGCAATTCGTGACGTTCCTCTTGGCCAGGTAGTGGGAACTCAATTATTTCATCCACGCGGTCTGTGATAGCTACATCTATGTAGGAAATGGCAAGATGAAGGGTATAAGAAATAATTTTTTTTTTTTTTTACCGCAGGCGGACTTGCGCTTTTGTCATCCGGCCGGGGTGAATATTCATGCAAAGAGGTTGCACAGTTTTAACCAATGGTCGACTAGAAATGAACCTGACATTCTTAATCCTGGTGTTGCTTAGTCAGGCTTAGATTTGCGTCTTAAGCATGGTATTTCTTTAAGAAGCGGCCGTTAATGGGCGGCATCGGGTGCACTCCATCTTGATCTGTCAGTTGGTAGGCTCCTCCTTCGTAGACTTTTCCTATTACGTAGGGTCCTTCCCAATTAGGGTTGAATTTCCCTTTTGCTATCTTGTTGGATATGATGGGTCGCCTTACTGCTAGGACAAGATCTCCTTTCTTGAAAGTGCGTTCTCTGGCTAACTTGTCATACGCCCTTGCCATTTGCGCTTGGTATAGCTCCAGGTTTTGCTGTGCAAGCAGCCTTCGCTCATCAAGTGTATCCAGTTCATCAAGACGTAACTGAATATTTTCGTCCATTGTCATGTCACATTGCATTGCCATCCTCAGCGAAGGTATTTCCACCTCGAGTGGAAGCACTGCTTCGACACCGAAGACTAAGGAATAAGGCGTTGATTGTGTGGGTGTGCGATACGTGGTTCGATAAGCCCACAATGCTTCCACTAGCTTCTGATGCCACTCTTTCTTGTTCTTTGAAACGCTCTTCTTGAGCAGCTTGCATAGAGTTTTATTGAATGCTTCTGCTAGTCCATTCGCCCTTGGATTGTATATCGAGGAGTACCGCCAATCAATTTTGTGACGCTCTGCAAATTTGTAGATCAAGGCATTTTTGAAAGCCAAACCGTTCTCGGATATGATTCGTCTAGGGGTTCCAAAATGACTCAATACATTCCCGCGAAAGAAACTGACGACATTGGCGGCTTTGACTTCTTTTAATGGGATGGCCTCCGCCCATTTGGAGAAGTAGTCCGTTGCCGCGAGTATAAATCGATGCCCCAGAGAAGAAGGAGGCTCTATTGGCCCTACTATATCCGTCCCCCATATTTTGAATGGCCATGATGAAACCGTCGGATGAAGAGGGTTAGGGTGTTTATGAATTAAATCTCCATGCACTTGGCACAAATGGCAAGTCTTTGCACAGTTTATGCAGTCTCGTACCATGCTTGGCCAGTAGTACCCCAACCTCTTAATCTTAAGATACATTTTGGGTCCTGATTGGTGGGCACCACAAAGACCGGAATGGACTTCATGTAATACGTGGGCGACCTCATCCATTGCGATGCACCTGAGCCAAAGCTGTTCATACGATCGACGATACAACGTGTCATTCACAAATGTATACCGAAGGGCCCATTTTTTCAATTGTACTCTTTGAGTCTTATCCTCGGGTAGAATACCACTTCTGAGATAGTTAACGAAGGGCTCCCTCCAGTCACGTTCTTGCGTGAGGGAGGTTGTCATAGCATCTGTTACTTCTTTCTTGTCGACGTGATGATTTTCGGCCGGTGCGATCAGCTTCCTGTCTTTGATCACGATATTGACTTGGTCAATGGATGGCCCAGCTAGTTCTTTGGCAAACTTTGCCAGTGCGTCCGCTCTACCATTAGCAGCCCTAGCGACGCAGGTCAGAGTGATGTACGGTATTTTTTTCATGAGTTCCACAGCTTTCGTATGATATTTGTGCAATTCCGTTTTCTTGACTTGGTACTTACCCGTCACCTGCTTGACGATGAGCTGGGAGTCGCCGTACACATGCATTCTTTCGATCTTCATCTCCCGCGCGAGCTTGAGCCCGGCGATTAAAGCCTCGTACTCAGCTTCGTTGTTGGTGCAAGGACCAGTGAGGGCTAAGGAGTAATGCAATATTCCTTTTTCCGAGGTGATGAATACCAGGCCGATCCCTGACTTTACTCTCGGGATATTTGGGGGAATAGTTGGTTGAATTGAAGACGCCCCATCGAAGTAGAGTTCCCAATATCCATGGTCGATTTCTGTATTTAATATTTCCTCGTCTGGTAAGTCGTAACTCAGAGGAGAGTCATCGGGGACAGGATGAGCTGCTAAGAAATCGGCGAGAACTTGCCCTTTTACTGCTTTCTGCGACACATATGTGATGTCGAATTCCTGAAGTAGGACGGCCCATTTAGCCAATCGTCCTGTTAAGGTAGGTCTTGTCATCAGGTATCTTAGAGGGTCGACTCTTGATATGAGACGAACTTCATGTTCAAGGAGATAATGTCTTAACTTCTTAATGGCAAATATCAATGCCAGACACTGTTTTTCAATTGGAGAATAGGAATGCTCTGCCCCTACGAACATTCGGCTAAGATAGTACAAGGCGGTCTCCTTCCCACCGTCGTTATCCTGGGCCAATAGTGCCCCCAAGGATGTTTCCAATGCCGTGGTGTATAGGATGAGTGGTCTTCCGGTGATAGGTGCCCCAAGGACTGGTGGATATGAAAGATATTCCTTGATATTTTCGAAAGTGCTTTGACATGTGCCATCCCAAATGAATGGAGCGTTTTTCTTTGTTAGTTTCGAAAAGGGGTGGATTCGCCTGGATAAGTTGGAAATGAACCTCCTAATATAAGCCAGTCGTCCTTGAAAGGATCTAAGCTCCTTAAGATTCTTTGGGGGCAGCATGTATTTGATTGAGCTTATCTTCGCGGGATCAATTTCAATTTTTTTGTGTCTGACCACGAAACCCAGGAATTTTCCAGATGATACTCCAAACGTGCATTTGAATGGGTTCATCTTGAGGTTGTACTTGCGGATGCGGGTGAACACGGTCCTCAAGTCCTGACAGTGCTCTGCTTTAGATCGCGACTTAACCACCAAATCGTCCACGTAGCATTCGACGAGTTTGTGGATTAAATCGTCAAAGATCTTAGTCATTGCGCGTTGATACGTTGCCCCAGCGTTCTTTAATCCAAACGGCATAACGGTATAGCAAAAGATGCCAATAGGCGTACGAAATGCAGTGTGCTTCTCGTCTTCAGGTGCCATCTTAACTTGATTGTAACCAGATGACCCGTCCATAAATGAGAACACTTCAAAGTTTGACACCGAGTCGATCATTACTTCCGTCACAGGGAGTGGGAAATCGTCTTTGGGACATGCGTTATTCAAGTCTCTGAAGTCCACGCAGATTCGGATTTGTCCATTTTTCTTCTTCACAGGGACGATACTCGCTATCCAGTCTGCGTATTTTTCCTCTCTTATAAAACCCGCCTCGATCAATTTCTTTATTTCAAGGGTGATTTGCTCCTCAAGTTCTATCCTCATTCTCCTCGGTGCCTGCTTTACCGGAGTAGCATTAGGACCGATCGATAAATTATGGACGGCGACCTCCGGGCTGAGGCCCGGCATCTCCTTATATGTCCACGCAAAGCAGTCACTAAATTCATGGAGGAGCGCCTCGAGCTGGTCCTTTTCACGTTGAGAGAGTTGCGCACTGATATAGGTGGGCCTAACATCCTCTTCCGACCCAAGGTTGACCTCAATCAACTCATCGCAGGTGGTCTGCCCCCCATCTTCCAGTTCTTTCGGTGCCCTTTTCAATTCCTCATTTCCTTGTTCTATTGCGTATGTTTCGCCTATTGTCACCATGTTGCAAGTATATGAACGGGATATAAGAGTTTCCTCATTTGGTTCTGTGTATCCTAAACCCCGGGTATTGGAGATCTTCCCATTTGGTAATGTGATATTTCGTGTACCTGGGTTCCACAACTTTTCAAATTGGCGTAACTCACTCTTTAAACGGGGCTTCAAGCAACCGTACTTTTCTACGAGATTTCTTAGGCTCGGAGAGTAGTAAGCAAATGGGGGGACTTTGATGAGTTGCGTTGACTCTGGGTCATTCTCTTTGTTTGTCATGACGTGATGAATTTCGTCTGACTGATAGAAGTGTATTGGTTTATGGACAAAGAGCCTTCCTCTTGTGCATTCCCTCTTGCTAGGGACAATAAAAGTCTTCATCTCTACGACTTGCGATGCATTCAGGGGAGTGAAACCCTTAAGATAGCCTTGGGGAACTCTTAATATTCCTACCTCGTATTTCGCCATATTTTGTCGCATCGTCAGTCTTTGTGACCAGCCTTCCTTCTCATGAGTTTCAACCACGTCGCATGTAGAGGCTGAGCAGTCACTCGCTTCTGACTCAGAGTCGCTTCCGAAATGGGGACATGCGGACAGAGTTGTCTTCTTTAGTTTAGAGATGATCGAGTTCTGTAGCGTTGATTTCGCAGGCTGTGCTGCCGATCCAATGAAATAGTGTGCGTCTTCGTATTTAACTTCATGCACTGAGAAGGGTTGGATATCCCCATCGATACGCTCCTCCCTACCTTCTCTTAGGTATTTCAAGCATTGGTGTAAGGTAGAGGGGACTATGTGATTCTCATGTAGCCAAGGCCTCCCGAGCAACGCCTTGTATGATGTATCAGTGTCGATAACATGGAATTTAACTTTGGTCTTCAAGTCATCGAGCTGCAACGGTAAACATATAGAGCCTAAAGCCTTCTGGCTGTTCTTATTGAATCCTTGGATAACAACTTTTTCGGCCGTTAAATTATGGACGCCTAAAGAAAGGCTTTTTAAGGTCTGCAAAGTTATGAGGTTAACTGATGACCCTGGGTCAACTAAGATTCTGCTTATCTTCATTCCTTCCACGTCTCCAGTCACATACAGCGGTCGATTATGCTGCGACGTTCCTAATAGCATGTCATCGTCGTTGAAAGTAATGGACGATGTAGCATACGTACTCAACGCTTCTTTTATATCGGCCTCCACGAAGAATGCTTGGAATTTTTGAGGATTTTGCAGGGCGTAAATAAGAACATCCCTCAGTTCTTGTGACATCATCAAGGCATCATATATGCTGAGGAGGGCGGGGACCTTTCTCAAATGTGACAGTATATTATATTCAGAGGAGGACAGCTTCAGTGGGAGTACTGCATCGTCGCCCACTTCCAGTGTTTCAATTTGCTTTCCTTTGAGTTTTTCCTTTTCTTTGTCTATCGTACGTCCTATTACGACCTTGCCGCTCCTAAGATTCATTTGGCAGGATTCGTTTGTTTGTTTACTGCTTTTAACGGCAGGTGCTTCCTCATATAAATAGGCAGGTAAGATCTCATCTTCAGAGTCACTTCCCAGGTTAATCGCGTTACAGATACCCATCCTTGTGGCAGTGACGGCTTTAGCATTGTCAGTTTTATTTTCCTTTGAGGGCTCCGGGATCACCGATATCATCCTGCAGGACTCCACCTCGTACTCTTCACCCTCTGAGTCGTCTTCCAGGAGTCCCTCCCACACCTTTTCAGTGATATAGTGGTGAAGTTTTATAGGTTTAGGCTTTTCTTGCACATACTCTTCAAGCGAGTCGATGTATTTCTTGAGATCGCTCTTTTCTTGCGCCTTAGTTAAAAGGGATACTCTCTTATTTTTGTTCTTCAATTGAGGGTTGTTTTCCTTTTTCTTTTGACTTTCCCTTATCGGTGGACGAGGTCTCGGCGATACGTATCGTGGGGACAAGGAGTCTTTCCACACTATGCCTGGTATCTGTTGTAATTTTTGGAGGAGTCGCAACATCTTTTTTGACACCACGGTATTCCACTCCTGGTCTTCTATAAGCGTCGGATCTATTCTTGTTTGAATAAAATCAACCTCCTTGGTTTGGGTTTCATTCAACACCTGTTTCGATAGAGTTATCTTCCCTGTCTTATATTGTTTCTCCACCCAATCTTTGAAAATATAGCAGTCTTCTATTGTGTGCCCCAGTACGCGATGGTAAGGGCAAAAGTTGGGATCGTCAGTCTTATTGCTTTCTTCAGGGCGTTTCGGCTCTGGTAGCTGTAAGCCATTCTTCAGGGCATCCCTAAAAATCTTCATCGTCTTTTCTCTTTTGAAAGAATAGACTTTATTCTTTCTCTCTTCAAGGGTCAATGCCCTGCCCCGGCTATTTTCGCCAAGCGTTGGCGCTTTCTCGATTCGAGGTATGTTTGTACTATGGACTTCCACCCTTTTGCCTCTGCTGGCAGCGTTTGTATAGGCGACCTTGGGCTCATTCCTTCTTGGTTCTTCCCTTTTGAATCTCGGGTTCTGCGTATTTACATAGGGTTGATGATTTATTCGTTCCAGCTTTGCCACTTGGGTGATCAATTCTTGAAATGTAGAAATGTTATTGCCGCAAAGGAAGGGGGTCATCCAGCTGTCGATATTGTGGACCAACAATTCTACGGCTTCGGTTTGCTCTAGTGGCTTTTCGCATTTAATACTCAAATTTCTCCATCTTGTAATGTAATTAAGGACGGTCTCATCCTTTTTTCTCCTTGTATCTGCTAGGTCCGCGATCGTAATCTTATCACTTACCGAAGCAAACTTCATCCTGAAGGCTTCCTCCATGTCAGCCCAAGTTCCAATAACTTCACTCTCCAGTGAGTAATACCACTCAAAGGCGATCCCTGAGAGACTTTGTGGAAACTGTCGGAGCAATAAGGCGTCATTGCCGCCGGTATTCCCACAAGTCGCGACGAAATGGGCTAAGTGCTGGTCAGGGTTTCCTATTCCGTTAAACATCTTAAAGTGCGGTACGATGTACCCTTTTGGGTAAGGGATATCATCGTATATAGCTGGGTAAGGTCTCCCTTGCCTCCTTCGCGGAGCAATTTTGGTTCCCTCCATTTGCTTCAGCTGGTCCATCACCAATTCTTGTATTTCCTTCCTAGTCAAGGTGATGGCCTCGTCATTTGACTGAGCTGGTAAAGAAGATGTTGCCGGAGCGTTATTTTGTTCCCGCGATGATTGTTCTTGGCTTAACATCATCTCTTGCGTCTTTGCAAGAGCACTAGTCACCTCCTCAAACTTCGCCATGAGGATGCTCATGTCGTTATCCCTCTTCTTGAGTTGCCTCTTGAGGTCGGTGATAGCTTCATCTCTATGATCATGATTAGTGGTCATGACAGGTTCTTCCTCTTCCTCTTCCTCTTCGAAAATTTCTTGGTGTAAAGGGGTCGCTCCTGGTTCATATCGTTGAACAGGCTCCTGGATTACAATAGAGGCCAACTTTTTACCCTTGGCTTTCCTTGCCATGGTCCGAAGGGTATCCTCCTCAGAATTAGAGCCGGCCTCCCGTGCATGTTCCACCATCCGTACCGTATGGATTGTATAACCTTTTATCTCCTTATGGCTAGTCTTGAAACACCTTTCCTTTCTTTTCATATTCTTTTGAGCCTTTTTGTAGGCCTCATAAACCCTTTGAGATATCGTCTTTTGAGCAGTGATATTCTTAGATTTTGGGTGAGGCCTGTTCTGTACGTGGGTTCGCAGCCGCAGTCCCTCTATCAGGTTAGAGTTTCTTAGAACCGACAGAAGTGGTGCAAATTTGTTTGTTACGGCGGTTTCTGTTTTAGCAGCAGAATGGTTACGCCTCACAGGGATTAGGCGACCTTGTTTGCAGAGCCTAGCCTCCTTCTTCCTTAAGGTTTGTCGTTCCTGCTTCTTTGTCTTCTCAGGGTTTGAGAACATAGTCTGGTGGATCTTGCCCCCATTAATAGTGAAAGATGGTTCCTCCTCTTCTTTGTTGAATATGCCCCCATTATCAGTGAATGACGGCTCTTCCTTTTTCGTGGCAGTCTCCTTCTTCTTCAGGGAGATCTTACTCTTGATAACCGGAGTATTCTTTCCTTTGCCTTTAATGTTCTCGGAGTCTGTAAAGGGTAGATAGATGAACTCAACGTCCTCCTCCGAAATAGAGCCAAGTTGAACGCCATGCATGATTATTGATGCGTCCTCAACAAAGATGTTCAGCTTCTTTGCCATTGCTGTGTAGAACAAGAGAAGTATAAGAACAAGGATGTGAAATCTTTGTGTCGCGTAATATAGATCTCAAAGATGAAAGGAGAAGCCAGGTCCCACCGGCGTGCCAGAATTTGCGGGGTCATTTTGTTACATTGAGGATGTATTATGACCGTTTCAAATCCACCTTAAATTAATAAGGCTTTTTGTTTAATGGGTTCTGGCTTCCAATGAGCGCAAGCGTTCATTGTTAATTACCCCTAAAGGTAGGGAACCTTTGATTAAGAGATCTATAATACGCAACAAGATAAGAGAAACAAGTTGGACAACATCATTTATAATCGTAACGAAATACAAAGTTTTGACATAATATTTAAACGATAAGAGGATGAGCTTTTCATCAACTTGAGCATCTTGTGTCCGTCGGGCGTTTGGCTTTGAAGCATCCCGTTGAGTGATATCCGGTCTAGGCAACTTGATGTCATATTGAGGAGCTACGCCCCGATGATAAACACCAACGTACGCACCTCCCAAATAATATTCCACCGAAGTTGCGTTTAGACGTGTTGGATATCTGACTTGGGAAATTATCCGGCCTTGCGGCGCGATGGATAATTTGATTTGAAATTTATCCGGCCTTGCAGCGTGATGGATAACTTGATTTGGGAATTTATCCGGCCTGACGGCGTAATGGATAACTGGGTTTGGAAGAAAAATACCCGGCCTTGATGGCGTGTGGGATAATTTGATTTGGAAATTTATCCGGCCTTACGGCACACTGGATAATTTGATTTAGAAATTTATCCGGCCTCACGACATGCTGGATAAATTGAATTGGAATTTACCCGGCCTCACGGCGTGTTGGATAATTTGATTTGAAAATTTATCCGGCCTTACGGCGTGCTGGATAATTTGATTTGGAAATTTATCCGGCCTTACGGCATGCTGGATAATTTAATATGGAATTTATCCGGCCTTACGGCGTGGAGGATAATTTGATTTATGATTTTATCCGGCCTTGCGGCGTGCTGGATAATTTGATTTGGAAATTCATCCGACCTCGCGATGAACGCAACGTCGTACTGAGGAAATGCGTCCCGACAATAAACGTCGGCGTTTGCACCACCCAAGCAACACTTCATTAGGATGTACCGGGACTTTCGGTACGAGCTATACTTTTGGGGCCTGTATTCAGTTAAACGCGACTTGAATCAGTCTTGCAGCATGGGCGAACCGGCCAGAACCACGTTATTACACGTATTGTATGCATATTTATTTATTTGTTTGTTTGGATTGAATCCGAATGAGGACTTTCATTAGCTTGTGTCTTAGGCTGGAGCTCCATATTAGCGTCATTCTTCCTCGTGTTTATTAAGTCTCGTATGTCTATATTATGTTTAGTCAAAGGGTAAAGTTATCCTTTGACCATGGCATTTCGGCGGAGGATACTGTCAACTCTACTGGAAATGTTGATCTTGGGGAATTCGCCTTTCCGATGAAGGTGCCGGCGATTCTGGCGCTAGAGGAGAGTTCGCCTATGTTGGAAAGGAGGGGAGCAGAGGATTGGCAGAATCTCATGCTGGGAATCTGTCTGCCATAGGGAGCGGCGGCGACACAAGTTCGTGGCGGCGTGGTCAGCTCATGGCGGCATTAGGTCCGGCAGAGGTGGCTGCTACAGCGTTTCCCAGGCGGCGGCGTTCTCCAAAGAAGGCAAGCGGGAGGCACTCATCCGGAGTAGAGGAGATGAGGTCGCAATCCTTATCAGGAGATGATGATTGCTGCAGATGGCGTCGATGATTGTTGACAGGATGTCGTTGGCGGGTTTGTTCGTGGTGTCCGGCAACAACTACAGCAAGAGCAGCGGCAATATCTGCAGGGGACGGCTCTGTCGATTGATGGATCAGGCGTGGTCCAAGCAATGATCAGGCGCGGTCCAAATCCAGGAGCGCAGTAGGGTTTGGTTACGCCGAAGAAGACTTCCGGGGTCTGTACCGCGTCGCATCATGGCGAATCCCAATTTGTATTGAAAGATAAATCATGGGCCTTAGCCCTTCGTTGTTAACCCGAGCTTTTGATACCGAGTAAACTTGTGTTTTTGGTATCGAATGAACTTGCCACTTGTCTGATGCAGCAAATTAAAGGGACAATTGTCCAGTTCGTCGGCCTTTGGAGGAGGGCTGTCGGAGTTAATTCTGTCGCGGTGAGAGATCATTCCCTTAGTAATGGCGACTTGGATCTATTCCAGACCCTCACCCGGTGGTAGAGTGGGTTCGGGTTGGGTCTGCCGACGCTGGGCTTTGGCTCGGCTTTGGTGCTGCGTTTCGCAGGCCGAAACCGGGAGTCGGTTGAGTGGAACCTCCCCTTCTTTGTTCTTCCGGTTAGCTTATGGCCTTCGTTTTCCTCTTTCGTTTCCCCCCCCCCCTTTTCCATTTTCTTGTATATATATATATATATATGCATCTTTTTATAGCCATGAAACTGGTTGATTTTTTTTTCTTTCTGCGAAGAATTTTTTACAGCAACGCTGTAGGGTCTCCGCGGCCATGGAGACGACAGACTCTTGGTAGGCTCTTCTCTCCTTCCTTCTTTGTTATGACTATCTCTTTCTTGGAATCCTTTCAACGGCTCCTTCGTTCTTTGACTCCAGATAGCCTCACTCGAATCCAGGTTTCCGTATATGCAGGACCTCTAACACACAGTGGCATTCGGCGGCTCTGTAAAGGAAATTAGGCTCTCCCTTACTTTTCTCAACATTACTCTCCTAACGTCTTCTTCTCACAGTACTTCAGTGAAAGGAACAAAGTTTTCACTTCTCGCCCTGTGTCTTCTCCGAGGTTGCAGGGGCTTTGAGAAATCTTCGTGCAACGTTGGTAATGAACCAGTATTCATTCGAGGGATTTTGTTTTAGTCTCTTTTTTTACTCTTCTTATTGTCCTTTCTTCGCAATAAAGGGTCTTAAAGGGTCTCGTTCAAGGCTTTAAGGCGGTAGCGGATGGCTTTCTTCACAACAGAGAGTATTCTTCAAGGCTTCAAGGCGATAGCGGTCCCTTTTGATAGGACTCCTTGACGAGGCGTTTCGTCGCTCACAATTACTGTGACTTCTTGAGGGTGGAACCCAGGAGGAGATCAAAAGGTTCTCGAACAGGTACCTCATCACTATTCTATCCCTTTTTATAGATTCTCTTGGCGTTTTAGTTGTCTTCCTCCTTCCCTTCGTCCGGCACCTCCTCTTTTATTATTTTTATTCTTTTATTATTTTTAGTTTTTTTTTGTTGATCTCCATATCTCTCGTTTTTGTTTCGCACACCCCTTTAGCTCCATCCCGACCATACTTCCGTCACCCTCAGCATGTTTTGTTTTTTTTTTTTTGCTTCGATCAAATGCCTTCTTGCTATCATATTTTTCTTCAACCCCCCATGCCCTCTGTTTTTTTGCTTAAGCTCTTTGAAACTGAATCTTCAGCCCGCCCTTATCACTAGCCCTCAAACATAGCACCCAGACGTTTAATGCATCCATGAGGTCCTAAGAAAAAAAGAGTGAGTACAGTACATAGTGTGTGTGTGCAGCCATCGTGAGCCAGGTTGCTTAGTGCAACCATGAAGCCTACAGAAGAATGAGAAGAAGGAGTAGTGTGTGTGTGTGCAGCCATTGCGAGCCAGGTTGCTTAGTGCAACCATGAAGCCTACAGAAAATAAAAACTTCCCTTCATTACCTCCCTCTTACAGCTTCTATGCTCTTCCTTCTCCTTGTTTTTCTTTGCTTCTCTCTAATCCTCCCCCTTTTTTTTTATCATCGACACCTCTTTATATCATCCCAGCCTAATGAGACAAAAACTTGCTTGACAGGCGCCTTTTCCTTTCTTGCTTTTCTCCGCGCCTTCTTTGTTTCTGTCAACCGTGTCGGCTTTTTTCTTGTCTTTTCACCAGCCTCAACCGCCTCCGTTTTGTCGGCCGCTTCCCTTTTATTTTGTTTTTTTTTTACTGCTGCGATCAGTGTCCACCGGTCCAACCCCAGCTGCTTTATTTATCAGTTTTTTTTTTAGCTGCTGCAATCGGCGCTCACCAGCCCTTTTGTCGTATCTTTTGATTTCTAGTTTTACATAAGGTCATAATTTCTGGTTTTGTATAGGATCAGAATCAGTTCTAATCCCATCTCTTCTCCTTGATCTGCTGGTGCGTATCGAGTCTGGTGCTCCTAGCCTAGTCCAAAGTCAAAACCGATTTTGACTTGATCATTCTAGCAAGTTTGAGGTGCCTGATAAGTGCTTGATAATTTTTTCTTTGTAGCTTCTCATGTCCTCTCAATTTAGAGCTTATAGACATGGAGCACTTATACCCTATTCATCTTTTTTGCAGGGCTACCAAGTCTTCCCTTCTTAGTATTCTCTTCTTCTCTAAGTGGATTTTGGTAAGTGTAAATCGCTGGTTCCATCTTTCTGGCTAGCTTTTTATGGAATCTCTTTATGACATTTAAATCATTTTTTTTTTAGCGGTAAGCTTTATTCTATATTAGATGGTAGCTTTCGGCAAACATTGGCAAAGGGCTTGCATAGTAATAATTGCATGGAAACGAACATGTAGGATAACACAGATGCTTCAATTGTCCATTTTCATTTAACATCAAATGACATATTGAGTTCTTTTTTGTGAGGCCTTACTATGATATTTCCAGCTTGCAATATGGATAAAGATCCCCCCAAGAAGAAGTAGCGCGATTCATCTGGTAGTAAAATTCTTTGTGTCAGATTTTCTTTTGTCGATTACTTGCTTGTCTTCTCTCTCTTCTTTCTCTCTTTTTTTTTTATTTATTTCCAGCTGTTGGCGCATACCCTCTACTGTTTTCATGCGCATCCCAGTTTTTGCTTCCTGTTGGCACGTGTCTATTTATAGCCGAAATAGATCATGACATTCTTCTCTTCTTTTACTAATCCAGTCTATAACCCTTGACTACGGTCAAAAAGTAATTTGGTGGCTCAACATGCCCATCAAATTTGGGCTCAATCAGAGTTAGTTTGAAAAAATACGGCCAGGTGAACCCCATGGGGTTCACCGGTGCTTTTACCTGAAGTCCAAAAGTTCACAAAAGGCTTCACCACCTGGTGAACCCCACAGGGTTCACCCGTGATTCTCTCTGAAGCATCTCACGCAAAATACATAGTAGACTTCACTGGCAGGTGAACCCCATGGGGTTCATCAGTGATTTCTACTCGGCAGAACTGTACAGCAAGCTTCACTAGCAGGTGAACCTGGCAGGTTCACCGGTGCTTCCTTCTTGACGAAACTGTGTAAAGCGCTTCATTGGCTGGTGAACCCCACGGGGTTCACCCGTGATTCCGACGCAGGCGTATGAGCATCCGACTCCTTTTCGGATTTCCCTTGATTTCTAACTCAATTGATGTCCAAATTTGGCGAGGGAGGACTTTTTGGAAAGCTTACTCGAAGGAGAACACGGGAGATATTAAAGCCCTAAATTTTATTGCCAAAATATCAAGAAATTAGCAAGAATGCGGCTAGGGCAAATAAACGGCGGCGAGAAGATGTTTCCAGGCGATTTTGCGAGATTTCTTCATCGCGGCATCATGATTCTTCGAACTTGGCTTCGATTTAGCATCTCCTCCCTCTTAGAAACACTTCCTCGTAGTTTTCTTATCTTTGTAGAGAGATCTTTGAGTAATTCCATGAATATCATAGCGTAAAACCTTTTTCAGGGCTCGGTTGAAGTCCACTAACGATTTTTTATTGCAAACTTTATTTCAAAATAGTTATTTGAATTTTTGTGTTGACATATTTTACTTTTCTATGTTTATCTCATGATTTTACCTTGGCCACGTATTTTCATGTGTTAGCCGGCACGATTCATACCGAGAGGAGAATCGTGATGGTGGATCCTCTTAGTAAAACTTGTGAATCCATGACACGAGAGTGCTTGGTATTCATTTGAGGATTTCACAACCTTCCTTAGAACGCATTGGGTTTGTTTAGAACGATCCACCGCGAGAGTAGGAGACCGTTCTAGACAAACACCGAGGTGTACCATCAAGAGGGGGCACCTTGTATCTTAGAGATAGGTTCCTTATACAAAAACCTTGAATCCATGTAATTGACCTTTTCAATCGCAATTAAGATTGTCAGCGTGGCGGATACCAAAGCCCTGATCTCTCTCATATATATACTCTCTAGTCGTTGCTCTAGTTTCTCGTTTATGATTGAAGCTTACAAAACCCATTTCTGTTCGCCTAGATATCGAGACTTAGATTTTCTGGTACTTAACCTTGTTCCCTGTGGGATTCGACATCTTTTACATTACTTCGACATTACCGTGTACTTGCAGAACATGTCAAGTTTTTGGCGCCGTTGCCGGGGAACAACGGTTAATATTAGTATATTTCTAAATATTGGTAGACTAGGCTTTAGTTAGTTTTTCTTACACTACTGCACTGATACTTTCTTTTACTCTCTATTTGTCATTTGTCTTGGAACTTTGAAATTGTGACTAACCCCCTTTTATACAAAGAAGTTCTAGGGCAGGTGAATTCTTTGATATTGATCTAGAGATCGACCGCATGTTCAGAAGTAGAAGAAAGCACAACTAACTTTAGAAAAAGGACCATATGCACCATCTCGAAGACAAGAACCAGATGGAGCACATTCAGCTAGACATGAATAATGATCAAGCACCCCAACCGATGGGGAACAACAATAACAGGACGTTGAAAGACTATGCTGCCCCCTATGCTCATGGGATACAATCAGGAATTGCGAGGCCTACAGTAGAGGCCAATAATTTCAAAATTAAACCTGCATTACTTTCTATGGTGTAACAAAATCAATTTGGTGGTTCTCCTCTTGAGGACCCCAACATGCATTTAGCCATTTTTTTAGAATATTGCGATACATTGAAAATTAATTGAGTTTCTGCTGATGCTATTAGGTTGAGGCTTTTCTCATTCTCTTTGAGGGACAGAGCGAGAGCTTGGCTTCACACGATCCCTTTAGCTTCGATAAGGACATGGGCGGAGTTATCTCAAGCCTTCCTCTCCAAATACTTCTCTCCATCCAAAATAATTCAATTACGAAATCAGATAACTAGTTTCATGCAAAAAGATGGAGAATCCTTATACGAGGCTTGAGAGAGATTTAAAGAGCTACAAAGGATGTGTCCATACCACGGAATTGAAACGTGGGTTTTAATCCACACGTTCTATAGCAGGTTAGATTATAACACAAGACTCACAGTAGACGCCGCAGCAGGAGGAGCTTTAATGAATAGAAGGATCAAAGATGCAATGAACCTCCTCGAAGACATGGCAATGAACCATCACCTATAGACATCTGAGCGAGGTACGCCTAACAGGAAACCAGGTAAGTACGAGCTTGACACTCTAACCGCTCTTACAGCAAAGGTGGATAATTTAACTAGAAAAATTGATTCTTGGTTTGCAAATTCATTAGATGTTAACTCTATATCTTGTGAGGTGTGTGGAGTTGCAGGTCATGCGAGAGCAGATTGTCAATCAGGAAATGGGCACTTGGCTTTGAATCATCTTAAGCAAATGAATGTTGTTGGAAACTTCAATCCTAACAACAATCTATATTCCAACACCTACAATCTTGGATGGCGTAACCACCCGAACCTCTCATACCGAACAACTCAGCCAATGCAACCAGGACAAGCACCACTGCAACAAGCCCCCGCCTCCACAAGGGAATTTCTGGCCGACTCCACAAGGCAAATACAAACAACCACCAGGATTTCAGACTAGGAACTTCAGCCCATAGCCAAGGCCAAACAATGATTCACAGTTGAGCAAACAAATTGAAGGCTTGACTGACATGATGAAGCTTATAATGACAAGAATGAATTCCCTAGAGACACATAACAAGATGTTGGAGAATCAGCTAGCCGAACAAGCTAGTTCATCCTCCAGAGCAGCTAGCAAACTACCATCACAGCCCGAAGTAAACCCAAGGGAGCATTGCAATGCAATCTCCACTCGAAGCGGCAAACAACTTGAAGATCCAAAGATGCCAACTGATGATAGAAGAGATGATGTGATGCTGCCTCCTGAGAAACAACATATAGTGAAGTAGGGCGGAATTCCCAACGATCAAACCTAAGGTATGTAGCTCTTAAAGGGGGGGGGGGGGTTAAGCGGGCGCAACAAGAGTTGTAAAGATGGCAAACAGCAGGCCAATGAAACAGTAATTAGCACTAACCACAACCAACAAGGAAACTAGCATGCAACCTTAGATGATATAATCCCAACTCGGTTTAGAATTACCTGTGGCCCCCTTTAGGGAAGGGGGCCAAGACCCCTTTCTTTGAATCCCCCTGCTCCTGCTGCTTCTGACTTTGATGATGAGGTTACAAATGGGTAATTAATTGACCTTACAGATTTAAGATGCAAGGGGAGGGAGTATAGAATCCCACACAAGTCCCCTGTAAACTAGAAACAAGGGTGTCCTTAGAATGAGTCTTGATTAGGTCTTCAAGCTACAAGCCGAATGCTTCAAGTTCCTTCACGGTTCCAAGCCTTCAAGGAGTTCACACCAACACCACACAACAAGCGCTCCAGACACTCGTGCGTGAGGAAGAGGAAGGAGAGGCTCTCGGCTGGAGGTGGAAGATGAAGTCTTAACACTAAACTAAACAAGGAACACACGCTAACACAAGCTGTTGGTTTTTTTTTTCATAAAAGATAGACCATCTCCCCAAACCCAATGTACAAAGGCTTTAAACCTCCCCTCCAACGTTAACCTTCCACTTGGCTGAGGCTTGTTCAAAATTGCTGAGGTAAACATGGGCTGGCGCATGCTGCAGGTTTCTCCATTTGGGCATGCATTCAGCCTGGTTTGTGGGCTGTAAATGTGCGGCGCTTCCCTTTGGATGATAGCTGGAGTCTTCCCCTATTTGGACAAGCAAAACAGCTTGCTTGTGGCCAATTCCGTGCAGGTTTCCTCTGGTGCAAATCCCCTTGTCACATGTTGCAGAATGGAAGCTTAATTTGGTCCTCATGTTGACTATTTTGACTCACATGTTGCTGTTGGTTTGTATTGAAGCTGGGCAGCGAAGATGTGGGTCTTCGGCTGGTCAATTGGGCCGGTTCTAGCACCCCATGTGGGCTACTTCAAGTGGGTTGGAGGAGGGGTGAGGTGCTTTGTACAAGTACACACTCAATCCTAACTAATGCAACCTACTACATCCACTACAAAAGTAAATAACAAAATGCCTAGGCTACCCTTCCTAAACTACCCCTAGGCACCTGAGGTGCTACAAAAGTGCTGTCCTGCAACACATAAACAAGACAGGCTTACAAAACAATCATCATGGCTAACAGATCATTTAGAGGCCCCGTATCTATCGGGGGGCTTCCTGCTTCTCTTGGATCTTCTGGGTGGTGCCCCTGCATCAGCCTCCCTGGGGGTGAAGGAATTCTCCTCCAAAGAATTTAACTTGAAGAGGTGGAGCATGTCTGGAACAAGGTTGTGGACGTCGGCCTCGGGTATCCAAGTCTCGGTGTGGTCCGCCCAACGGATCAAATAGTAGTTGTGTGTCCCCTGGTGGGTGAGTCGTTGTTGCTCTTCCAAAATGGCGCTGACTTCTTTGAATGGCTTGGCGGGCGCTTCAATCAAGAGGGGTTCTTTGTAAAGCGTGAGATCTTCCACATTCACCATGGGGTGAATGTTCAATGCTGCGGGCAAGTCCAGGGTATATGCATTGTCGTTGACCTTCTTCTTGATCCGGAATGGCCCCATGCCTCATGCTTGTAACTTGTGGTTTCCACCCTGGAGTCGGTCCTTCCTGTTCCTGAAAATAACCAAATCCCCTTCTTTGAAAGATACATGCCTCCTATGTTCATTAGCAGCAGTTTGGTACTTCAAGGTATTATTGGTTATATGTTCTTTGACGTCATTGTGGATTTTCAGAATATGTTGTGCAAACGTCAATGCGGAATGAGAAGTTTGGAAGGGGGCAGGGAGAGGGACCAGGTCAATGGGCTTCCTAGGCTGGTACCCTATGTTAATTTGGAAGGGACTAAGTCCTGTGGTCCTAGTAACGGCACTGTTGAAGGCAAACTCGGCTGTCGGTAAGAGTTTGTCCCAGTTTCCTGGGTGCTCTCCCACGAGGCATCTAAGGATGTTGCCAAGGGATCTATTAACCACCTCAGTTTGTCCATCAGACTGAGGGTGGTAGGCAGTGGAAAAATTCAGCTTGGTACCTAACAACTTCCATAAGGTCATCCAAAAGTGGCTTACGAATTTAGTGTCCCTGTCCGAAACAATGGTGAGAGGTAGGCCGTGTAAACGAACCACCTCCTTAAAGAAAAGGCGTGCCACATGAGATGCATCGGTGGTCTTACTACAGGGGATAAAGTGGGCCATCTTGGAAAATTGGTCAACAACTACAAAGATGGAATCATGGCGCGAGCTAGTCCGAGGTAGTCCCACCACAAAATCCATACTCAGGTCTTGCCATGGGCCCTCGGGTAAGGGCAGTGGTGTATAGAGGCCAGTATTGTGCTTTTGAGTCTTAGACAATTGACAGGTCATACAATGTTCCACTATCTTAGCCACATCTCTCCCTAAGGTGGGCCAACAGAATCTCTCCTCAACCATAGTCTGGGTTTTGTCTCTCCCATGGTGGCCAGCAGAACCACCCCCATGTATTTCCCAAGCCAGGAAGTCACGCATGGTGGTCTTAGGAATACCAAGTCAATTTCCCTTGAAAAGATATTTATCCTTAATAGTATATTCTACATGGGTATGGGGGTTGCTAGCCTTATCATTATAGATCTTGCCAAAATCAGGGCACTCAAGGTACTCGTCTCTCAACTGCTCGAACCCAGTAACAGTGACCCTCAAAGTGTTCAACAATAGCGTCCGCCGGCTTAAGGCATCAGCCACCTTATTTTGGGTACCTGACTTGTGCTTGAGCACAAACGTGTATTGCTGCAAAAACTCAACCCACTTGTCATGGCGTGGGTTCAACTTGGCCTGACTATTCAGAAATACCAGGGCCTGATGGTCACTATTTAAGATGAACTCTTTATGAATCAGATAATGTCTCCAATGTTTCAAGGATTGGACCACGGCATAAAATTCTTTATCATAAGTCGAGTACCGTTGTCTGACATCATTTAACTTCTCACTAAAGAAAGCTATGGGGTGTCCCTCCTGACTCAAGGTACCCCCAATCCCTACTCCAGAGGCATCACAATCAACAATGAAGACTTTACTAAAATCGGGTAATCGCAAGACTGGGGCGGTGGTGATTTTGGACTTAAGTTCAAGAAAAGCTTTCTCAGCCGCGGGGGTCCACTCAAATGCCTTCTTTTGTAGGCAATTAGTAATGGGAGCGACAACCGTGCTGAATCCATGAATGAAACGCCTATAGAAGGTGGCCAATCCATGGAAACTCCGAACCTCCGTGATGGACGTGGGTGTGGGCCACTCTATGACAGCCTTGATCTTAGAAGGATCAGCCTTAAGTCCGGCGTCGGAGATGATGAACCCCAGGAACTCTACCTCCTGGGTCATGAACACACACTTCTTTAGGTTGAGAAACAACCTTTCCTGTTTTAGGATGTCTAACAGGGCCCGGGTATGCTCCAGGTGGTCTTCCTTGTTATTACTAAAGATTAATATGTCATCGAAATAAACTACAAGGAATTTCCCAATATAAGGTTTTAACACATGATTCATGAGCCGCATAAAGGTTGATGGGGCATTGGTGAGGCCAAAAGGCATCACCAACCACTCATAAAGTCCATCGGCGGTCTTAAATGCTGTCTTCCATTCATCTCCTTCCCGGATCCTAACTTGATGGTACCCGCTTCGCAGATCCAACTTGGAGAACCAAGTGGATCTAGCGATCATGTCGAGCATATCGTCAAGGCGGGGTATAGGGAACCGGTACTTCACGGTTATCTTGTTTATGGCCCGGTAGTCTATACACATGCGCCAGGTACCATCCTTCTTCGGGGTCAGCAGGGCAGGGACAGCACATGGGCTTAGGCTCTCTCTAATCAGTCCCTTACTCAGAAGGTCATCAACCTGCCTCCGGAGCTCCTCATGCTCCGTAGGACTCATCCGATAGTGGGGTAGGTGGGGAAGTGTGGCTCCAGGAACCAAGTCGATGGCATGTTGAATGTCACGCTCAGGTGGGAGCTCCTCAGGGAGCTCCGCCGGGGTAATCTCACGATACTCCCCAAGCAGCTGGAGCACTTCCGGGGGTACCTCACTTGCCGGGGCCTCCTCACTTGGCTTAACAATCAGGGTGTAGAGCTGACCCGTCTCTTGAACCTCATGTAGGAAGGGTTGCGCTCTAAGCAGAGATATGGCCTTAGGTGTCTCAATAGTCTTGCCTTTAGTGTGCGAGGCTCTAATCTCACGGGGCAAACTAGGCACTAGAGTAATTTTCCTACCGTTATGCATGAAGGTGTACGTATTGCTCCTACCGTAGTGTGTAACATCTAGATCAAAGAGCCACGGTCGTCCAAGCAGGACATCAGCAACGTCCATATTGGTGACGTCACACCAGATTTTTCCTTGGTAAGCAGCAAGCTGCAAGGGGACAGCACATCTATGGGTGACAGGTATATTTGTTTGGTCTACCCAGGAAATGCTATATGGTTTAGGGTGGCTCTCGAGGTCAAGTCCGAACTTGATGGCAGCTCCCTTAGATATGACATTTAGACTGCTCCCACTATCTACTACTATTTTGCAAACCTTTCCATTACAACGGGTGTAGGTGTAAAACAAGCTAGTTCTCCGCCAATCCTCGGGGTGAGTGTCCTTAAGGATGGTACACCTAACTACTCCTATGATGGTATTCACAGGGTCATCCTCGCTGTTGTAATCAGGGGCATATATATCCTCACCACGGTCTTCTTGCTCCAAAGGGGGCTCAAGGGTAGGTTCTAAGGGGTCCTCGGTCATGAGTAAAGTCTGTCTCCTACAGTCCTTAGAAAGGTGGTCCGATTTCGAACACTTGTAACATACGACCTTGTTAAGGGGTGGGGCAGGTCTAGGAGGGGCAGGTGCACCTTGAGGTGGCACACTAGGATGGGTACCCTTAGTGGGGATAGCCGCCGGGGCGGGCTGAGTCCTATTGATGACAGGTGGGGTCCTATACTGCCTAAATTCATACTCGATTTCACTAGCAAGCTGGGACACTTCCTGTACGCTATCGGTGGGTCGATACACTAAGGCCCTCCTAATCTCAGGTCTAAGCCGAGCCTTATACCTATTAATGGTAACCCATGGCTCTTCTTCTATGCCGCACCTAATCAGGAGGTTATCAAATTTGTTAGTGTATTCTATTACTGTGTCAGTCCCTTGAGTTAACCTAGTCAGCTGGTCATAGGTTCGCTGTCTATAGTGAGGGGACACATATTTTTCACCGAGCCTATTTTTCATGGTCTCCCAGCTTGTGATAGGGGCTAGGCCTCTCCGTTCAATTTGCTTTTCTACCCCAGTCCAGTACACGAGGGCAGTCCCGCGTAGCAGGAAACGGGCATATTTGACTTTGTTTCTATCCGATATGGATTGACACTCAAAGTATTGTTCCACAAGGGCCTCCCATTCCTGGTAACCCGGAGTGTCCGTAGTCCCGTCAAACAGTGGGGGGTCATCCTCAAAGTTTTGAAGATATCGGCATCCTCATGGACCCTATAAGGTTCCTCTAGTTCAGTATGGTTGGGGATTCTAGGATTATGTTGATGATAATCATGCCTGGGTTCAGTCCTAGAATGATGTGGATGGGGATCATGCCTGGGGTCAGCCCTACCAGGTCAAGGTTCAGTATGGCTAGGCCCCTCGCCCCACGAGTTCTCTTGGGTTGCCCTAGGAGATTGGTGTGGATGGTGTTCATGATCAAGGGGTCTTTGACTAAGGGTGCGTTGGTTTTCTTCCACCCTAGCTAGACGTTGAGTTAAGTCACTCAACATCCTAATGATTTCATTATGGGAGGAATTTCCCCCTTCAGTAGCATCATTAACAGCCCGGCTCCTAGTATTCACCATAATGAAAGCAGATGCTACAGGATCCATTAGAAACCAATTTCAGAAAGACACAGAAAACCCAGAAAAATCAGATTTAGTGGGCGGCTTATAGCAATACAGAGTGTTGATCCATCCACTACTAAGAGGAACTCACACAAAAGTTTGCCTTCCAACCTGGGGTGGCCTATCAGATTAGGAACCCATGTCTTGTGGAACAAAACACAATATTCAGTAAAATTTCAGCAAATCTGGTAAGCTACAGTGAATAATAGCTGAAATTAAATTTTCTTGCACTTTAACATCAAGAAATGAAGATCTATCGAATTCTGGGGATAAACTGACTATAATTGTTCCTAGGGTTTATGATCTCTTATCAGATTAAGAGCCACAAGCCAACAAGAGAAAAATGCAACAAGCAACCCCAATTCTGGCAAGCTACAGTAACAGCAAGTCCACAAACAGGTTCAGCGCAAGTTCCAGCAACAAGTCAACAAATGTCCAACTGACTATGCAAGAGCAATGCGTGCAGGAAACCGATGAAGAAAGTTCAGAAAATCAGAGATCAATTGTGTTATAGAGTCGTAATCCAGTCGGGTATGCTGAGATTCAGAATAGGAGAAAAACCAGAGAGCAGAACACAGAAATTTCTGGACCCGGATGAGGAAAATCACCAACGAAAGCTCAAGGAAACTAGAGGTTCAGAATCCACAAGAACAGGTGCATAAATCGTCACTCAACAACACAGAAGCTGCAGAGAGTTCAGAAATCAGCACAGGAAAAATTCAGCAAACAATAGAGTCAAGATCAGAAAATGTTCAGCTGATTCCAGAAACAAAGATTATAAACAGCAGCAATTTTCAGAACACAAATGAGATTTTGTACTCAGGAATCTTTGCGCAGAAACAAGTGAGTTATGATTCAGCCGAGACAGAGAAACACAGCGCACAGAAAACTGCAAACAGAAATCCAGACCAAGGAAATTCGGTGAACAGTTGTAGTGCAGTGATCTTACGCAGGAAATGGTTTTATGCATAGAAAACAAGAATAACGCAAGAGCACCTAAGGTAGGCTTTGATACCACTGAAGTAGGGCGGAATTCCCAACGATCAAACCTAAGGTATGTAGCTCTTAAAGGGGGGGGGGGTTAAGCGGGCGCAACAAGAGTTGTAAAGATGGCAAACAGCAGGCCAATGAAATAGTAATTAGCACTAAGCACAACCAACAAGGAAACTAGCATGCAACCTTAGATGATATAATCCCTACTCGGTTTAGAATTACCTGCGGCCCCCTTTAGGGAAGGGGGCCAAGACCCCTTTCTTTGAATCCCCCTGCTCCTGCTGCTTCTGACTTTGATGATGAGGTTACAAATGGGTAATTAATTGACCTTACAGATTTAAGATGCAAGGGGAGGGAGTATAGAATCCCAGACAAGTCCCCTGTAAACTAGAAACAAGGGTGTCCTTAGAATGGGTCTTGATTAGGTCTTCAAGCTACAAGCCGAATGCTTCAAGTTCCTTCATGGTTCCAAGCCTTCAAGGAGTTCACACCAACACCACACAACAAGCGCTCCAGACACTCGTGCGTGAGGAAGAGGAAGGAGAGGCTCTCGGCTGGAGGTGGAAGATGAAGTCTTAACACTAAACTAAACAAGGAACACACGCTAACACAAGCTGTTGGTTTTTTTTTTCATAAAAGATAGACCATCTCCCCATACCCAATGTACAAAGGCTTTAAACCTCCCCTCCAACGTTAACCTTCCACTTGGCTGAGGCTTGTTCAAAATTGCTGAGGTAAACATGGGCTAGCGCATGCTGCAGGTTTCTCCATTTAGGCATGCATTCAGCCTGGTTTGTGGGCTATAAATGTGCTGCGCTTCCCTTTGGATGATAGGTGGAGTCTTCCCCTGTTTGGACAAGCAAAACAGCTTGCTTATGGTCCATTCCGTGCAGGTTTCCTCTGGTGCAAATCCCCTTGTCGCATGTTGCATAATTGAAGCTTAATTTGGTCCTCATGTTGACTATTTTGACCCACATGTTGCTGTTGGTTTGTATTGAAGCTGGGCAGCGAAGATGTGGGTCTTGGGCTGGTCAATTGGGCCGGTTCTAGGACCCCATGTGGGCTGCTTCAAGTGGGTTGGAGGAGGGGTGAGGTGCTTTGTACAAGTACACACTCAATCCTAACTAATGCAACCTACTACATCCACTACAAAAGTAAATAACAAAATGCCTAGGCTACCCTTCCTAAACTACCCCTAGGCACCTGAGGTGCTACAAAAGTGCTGTGCTGTAACACATAAACAAGACAGGCTTACAAAACAATCATCATGGCTAACAGATCATTTAGAGGCCCCGTATCTATCGGGGGGCTTCCTGCTTCTCTTGGATCTTCTGTGTGGTGCCCCTGCATCATATAGACATAACCCCAATAGCACCAGAACCGTCTGAAGAAGAGCGGCCCTATGTGGGACCGCCTGCTTATAAGCCGCCGATCCCTTTCCTATAGAGGCTTGTCAAAGCCAAACTGGACAAGCAGTTTGGTAAGTTTTTAGAAGTTTTGAAGAAACTCTACATTAATATCCCTTTTGTCGATGCCCTTTCGCAGATGCCAACTTATGCCAAATTCCTGAAAGACATCTTATCAAATAAGAGGAAGCTGGAGGATCAAAGAACCATTGCACTTACTGAGGAGTGCAGCACCATCATATAGAACAAGCTCCCTGAAAACTCAAGGACCCTAGCAGTTTCTCTATACCATGCCAAATTGGGGAGATGTCCTTTCAGAGAGCTTTATATGATCTAGGAGCAAGTGTTAGCCTCATGCCATTGTCATTATGTAAAAGGCTAGACTTGGGAGATTTGAAATCTACTAACATATCTTTACAGCTTGCAAATAGATCAGTACGCCAACCTATTGGTATTTTAGATGACGCTCCTATTAAAGTTGGAAACTATTTTGTCCCTGCTGATTTCGTTGTGTTAGAGATTGATGAGGATGATAGACTCCCTATCATTTTAGGGAGACCCTTCCTAGCTACTGCTGGTGCTGTCATTGATGTCTGATTCTTTGAAAAAACCTTCTTTTGCAGGTACATGCAGAAGTGTGGACATTGTTGAAAAGGCTGTATAGCAAGTTGAGCCGATCAGGAACGATGTAGATCCATTGGAACTTGCCTTGACGAATAATATGGATGGAGACATTAAAGGAGAAGCTGCAAGATATGTTGCACTATTGGAAGCTGACGCAAGCATGGATAACAAGAAAGAAGAAAGTCAGGAGAATGAAGGGCAGTAGAAGATTGAATTCAAAAGCTTACCCAGCACTTTGAGATACGAGTTTTTAGGAGATGATTCTACATACCCTATGATAGTCAGTGCAGAACTGGACAAAGAGCAAATCGAACTACTCCTCAAAGAACTTCGTCTCCACAGGAAGGTAATAGACTACTCTCTAGATGACATCAAAGGGATTAACCCCTCTGTTTTCATGCACAGGATCTTATTGGAAGATAATAGCAAACCTTCTATGGAATTTCAATGCCCTCTCAACCCGCACATGAAAGATGTTGTGAAAAAGGAAGTGCTTAAATTATTGGATGCTGGAGTAATATATCCAATATCAGACAGTTCTTGGGTGAGTCCAGTACACGTTGTACCCAAAAAGGGTGGCGTCACAGTGATTAAGACTAATGCAGACGAGTTGATACCGACGCGCACAGTTACAGGATATAGGATGTGCATTGATTACAGGAAGTTGAACTCTGCTACAAGAAAAGATCATTTTTCCTCTTCCCTTTATCGATCAGATGTTAGACAGATTAGCTCATAATTCTTATTTTTGCTTCTTGGACGGATTTTCAGGTTTCTTCCAGATCCTCATCCACCTGGACGACCAGGAGAAAATGATATTTACATGTCCCTATGGCACATATGCATACAAGAGGATGCCGTTTGGTCTTTGCAATGCCCCAGCAACGTTCTAACGAGCAATGATGGCCATATTCTCTGACTTTAATGATGATTTTATTGATATATTTATGGATGATTTTTTTGTGTATGGTTCCTCTTTTCATCATTATTTGTCTAACTTATCTAAGGTTTTACAGAGATGTGAAGAAGTGAATCTTGTTTTGAACTGGGAGAAGTGCCACTTCATGGTCAAGTAAGGCATTGTCCTCGGGCATCTAGTCTCTGAGCGAGGGATAGAGGTGGACAGAGCTAAAATTGAAGTTATAGAGAATCTCAAGCTGCCTACAACAGTAAAGGGGATTAGGAGTTTTCTTGGACATGCTAGCTTCTACAGATAATTTATTAAAGACTTTTCTAAGTTAGCTCGCCCCTTCACTAATCTACTTGCTAAAGATTATATCTTTTGCTTTGACAGGGATTGCAAAGAAGCCTTCATGAAACTTAAGGGAGCATTGATTTCTGCCGCAATAATTCAACCCCCAGATTGGTCATTGCCTTTTGGGTTGATGTGCGATGCGAGTGACCAAGCGGTAGGGGTGGTCTTAGGGCAGAGGAAAGACAAGAAGCTTTATGCCATCTACTATGCCAGTCGAACACTCGACGATGCCCAGATGAATTATGCGACCACGGAAAAAGAGCTGCTAGCGATTGTTTTTGCTTTCGATAAATTCCGTCCCTATTTAGTTAACTTGAAAGTAATTGTTTTTACTGATCATGCAGCTATTAAATATCTGATGAACAAGAAGGTTGCAAAGCCAAGACTGATTCGATAGATCCTCCTCTTGCACGAATTTGATGTTGAGATCAGGGATAAGAAGGGGAGTGAAAATTTGGTGGCTGACCATCTTTCTAGGCTTGAACGCGATGCTGACAAGAAAATTGAACACGAGTTGGAGATCAATGACGCATTTCCTGAAGAACATCTTTATGCCTTATTGGATTAATAAGTCCCATGGCATGCAGACTATGTCAATTACATTATGTCTAACATTTTTTCCTCCTGATCTTACCTTTCAGAGGAAGAAGAGGTTTCTACATGATGCAAAATTTTGTTATTGGGACGAGTCATACTTGTACCGGTGATGCGCAGATGGGTTACACAGACGATGCGTGCCAGAGGTGGAGATACAAGATGTGTTGATCCATTGTCATTCCTCACCTTATGGAGGACATGCAGGGGCCTCTAAAACAGCTTTTAAAGTTCTACAGTCAGGTTTATATTGGCCCTCCATATTTCATGATGCTAAACACTTTGTTTCAACTTGTGACAGTTGCCAACAGACTGGGAATCTCTCCAAAAGGGATGAGCTGCCTCTGAATGATATATTGGAAGTAGAAATTTTTGATGTGTGGGGGATCAACTTCATGGAACATTTCCCATCTTCATGTGGTAAATAGTATATTCTGATTGTCGTTGACTACGTGTCGAAGTGGGTTGAACCATTCGCCGAAGCTACTAATGACTCTAGAGTCATTATGAAGTTTATGAAGCGGATTATTTTCCCTCGATTTGGAGTCTCACGTGTTTTGATCAGTGATGGCGGCTCCCACTTCATTGTGCAAAAGTTTGGAGCACTTTTGAAAAAGTATGGTGTAAAGCACAAAATTGCCATGCCCTATCATCCTCAGACTAGTGGTCAGGTGGAGGTTTCTAACAGGGAAATCAAGCAAATACTAGATAAAACTGTATCTCGATCACGGAAGGATTGGGCATTGAAATTACATGATACTTTATGGGCCTACAGGACTGCATTCAAGACACTCCTCGGTATGTCTCCTTTCCAACTTATCTATGGAAAATCATGTCACTTACCTGTTGAACTCGAGCACAGGGCGTATTGTGAAAAAGGAATTTTATGAAGGGGACAAAGTGCCGGTGAGAGAAAAAAGTTGCAACTTGACGAGTTGGAAGAGATGCGCCTTTTCGCTTACGAGAATGCCAAGATCTATAAAGCACGCACTAAGTACTGGCATGACAAGCGCATAGTGAAAAAGAAATTTCGTCAAGGGCACAAAGTGCTTCTCTTTAATTCGAGACTTCGGCCATTTCAAGGGAAGCTCCGCATGAGGTGGTCTGGGCCCTTCATAGTTCAACATGTTCAACCGTATGGCGCAATCACAATTTGGACCGAACGCACAAGGAGTTTCATAGTCAATGGGCACCGCCTCAAGCACTACTTTGAAGATGAGTTGGTCAAAGAAGGGGAAGTCCTTGCCCTTTCAGACCCTGCAAGATTGGTGATCTGAACTCTTTTGGTCAAGCTACCGACCTTAAACTAGCGCTCTTGGGAGGCAACCCAAGTTTTCCCTTTTCTCAATTTGTGTTTGGATTTTAGTTTATTGTTCACGAGCACTTTCATTCTCAATTTCTTTTCACTTAGTTTCTTTGATTTTTCTGAGGGGGATTTCTGCTGATCTAACGACCCTTTGTGCTATAGAACAAAGATGTGATGGAATGGTTTTCACGGCAAAATTTTTGGGCCACCAGAAAACTTCACCACCTAGTGACCCCATGGGGTTCACTCGTGAAGTATTCTGTGCACATCCAGGAATTCGATTTTTGAAGATAATTTTGTGGCAGCAAGATGGATCTAGCATTCCGAGGTAGAGCACAGTATTTCGAGCTTCTCAGGTTTCTATAGTGGACTTCACCACCTAGTGAACCCCCACGGGGTTCACCCGTGAAGCCTACTATATCAGAGCTTTTATGTCACCCTCCAGAACATTTCACCAGCAGGTGAACCCGGCGGAGTTCACCCATATTTCTGTATGCATGGACCATCCAAAGAGCTTCACCGACAGGTGAACCCCAACGGATTCACCCGTGCTTCTAACGGCTCCTTACCCGTATTTAGGGCACCGCACAATTAGGGCTTCCACCAAACCTATGCGCCGCCACCCCTATTCGAGATGAGTCTCCGCCCTCTCTTCCTCTCAGCACTCGAAGGAGATCCCTACCGCTTCAATCAAGGTTTCCCCTTGCAATCCGAACAGGTTCCATCTCTATTCCACTCCGGATTCCACTTTCTCTTCTTCTTTCGAGTTGTTTTTGCTGATTCGCCATCGCCCTCCTTCACTCGTGCCTCTCCGGTTGAGTTCTATCTTCTGAGACAGCATTTCAGTTTTGACCTTCTCTGGCATCTATGGCTCCGAAAACAAAGGCTGTGGCTTCTAAACGCACAGCGCCGCCCGTCATCTCGGATTCCTCTACTACGGACGATGACTATATGCCGCTGCCTCCATCGCATCTGCCGCCGCCGTCAGCACCTGGATCCTCATCTTCCCAGTGTGGGCGTGTACCAGCCAGCCGACCACAACCCTATGTCTCCCCGCCGAACGAATTCGGGATTATTTTCCGCAATGCTAGCCAGGAAGAATGGTACCTTATACTGCGTCAACACCAGGTACTAAACACCAGGTACCTTGACAGAGGAACTCTACAATTGCTAGGACTGATGGAGGACGTAGATCTCATGTATGCTGCCGTAGGGTGAGAGCAATTTCAGCAACTCTTCTCCACTACCTATGTTGGCGTTACACTGGAATTTTTAAGCTCTCTTGAGGTAAAAGCATATCCAATTCTTGAAGACGATCTAGGCCGCCTAACTTTCCGCCATGGTAATATCAAGCACACCCTCACTCTCTCCCAACTACGCGGTATATATGGATTTCCAAAGTCTTGTACCCACAAGGTCCCCAATGAATATAGTGAACAAGGTTTTTGGGGCACGATTACGAACGAACACATCTATTCCGCTCGCATCGCCCGTGCTTCTAGTATTTGCAACCTAGCCATCAGATATGTTCACCGTGTATTGGCTCATACAGTATTCGGCCGCGGAGAGAGCAACGGGATGATAAGGTAAACTGAGTTATTCTGTCTTTGGTGTATGTTGCATAGCTTTCGAGTGGATTCCGGATACTACCTTGCCAAACAGTTCAACTGTGTCGCCCGCTCCTTGAAAGGGGCGATTGTGGTCGGTGGACTCATCACACCCTTGGCGGTCTCTTTGGGCGTCATTCCATATGGTACCATGGAAACTGCTGGAAACAATATGCTCGAGATCGAGTCCTGCGTGGCCATGAAACTTATTATTCGTAAGGGAGACTCTTATTGCATGACCTTCAAGGGGAGTCAGTTCTGCCTTCCATTGTTGAACCTAGAACGCACCACCGTGCATGTGCGCGCAAATTGGCATATCCAGCCCATCGATGATCCACAGCCCGACCCAGTTGATATAGCACCACCAGCACCTGGCGCCTTCTCCTTCAGCGGCACTTCTTCCTCTGACTCCATGATGTTTGTCTTGCAGGAAATTAGGGAGGAATAACTCCACCAGAGGGAAGTGATTAATCACATGGACACCAATATCTCCTACATTCAGCAGGATCAGTCTTCTCGATGGGAGTCTATGGAGGCGCACATGCAGCGGCAGCACAAGATGATGGGGTCCATATGGGAGAAGCTATCAGGGATGGATGAGTGGCTCTCCTTCCTCTCTGAGGAAAATATAGCACGTATGGACATCTCATCGGACAAGGAGGCAGAGCCCGACTACAGCTCCCGCGGCAAGGGCACGAGCTCACGAGGTTCTAGCTCTCGGTCGTGCAGAAGGAAGTAGCTCCCTCGGACACCTACATCACCACCTGCTCCTCTCACATCCATGTTACCGCATAGAGGACTATGCGATTTTAAGAGTGGGTGAGATGTCTTTATTCTAGTTTCTTCTTTTTGTCTTCATGTGGCTGTTTGACTTTGTTCATTTGACCTACTGTGTTTGGATCTGATACTTTTTTGTGATGGATGGTATGGTATTTGGCATTGTATCTTATATGCCACACTATCCGTGGGCCTAGTCCACATCCTCAGGCCCCACCCTCTGACAGTTGTGTAGAACATATTAGGATTGCTCTTTCATCTATTATGGTGTTTTGCAATTATCATCCTACATGCTGTATGAATTTTCTATGAGTTTATATGTGGTCATTCTAAGGTGATAGCAGCAATGTTGAGATGAGAACTTATTCATGTTAAGCGTATAGTAGTCTTGTTCTGTGATAACTATTTCAAACTTTTTAAAGTTGAATGCATGATTGGTTAGGAATAATCAAAGATTGTTGAAAATAGCTCCTTGTTACAGATACTTTATGATCATGTCCATATGTTCTATGATTTTGAAATCTTCTAATTTGGTAGGATTTTTAGGTCATTCATTAGTGGATCGAACATTCCTATGATTGTTTAATTAACTTATGTTTGCAATCTACATGTAATTCATATTAAGATGCACATCCACTTATTTATTCCTTGAGTTCCTTTCTATTGTTGGGGAGACACTGCATTTGTTAAGAGAACAAGGCATAAGTTATCATTCATAAAAAAAAAAAGAACTCACCCTTAGATTCCTCTACTTAGCACTACAAAAAATTGGCAGTGGTACCGAAGGATATGAGTTGAAGTCTAAGAGATGTGAAGTGAAATCCATAAAGAGACTCCTCTACTTGGCATTGCGAAAAATTGGCAATGGTACCTAAGGATATGAGTTGAAGTCTGAAGCAATGATCGATGTATCATACCCTAAACAAAACATTTGAGTTAACCCAAACAACTAGATTTGGAAGTATTGGAATCACATGAGTATTATGTAGGCTTGATTGAATCATATGTTTATTGCTTACTAAGTTGGTTGATATCTATAAATTGTGGGATCAAACTGCTGGATGCTTAAGGCAACCTTTTACTTGATTTCTTCTGATTAGATCCGGGATTTCTAATAAATACTTTTCTAACTTGGATGCATGTTTCAACACGAATGATTACTCTATTACCTATCATGTAATTCATCTTATTTTTATTGCTTGAGGACAAGCAAAGATTTAAGTTTGGAGTGTTTAACGCCTTGCATTTTAGTAGTAATTTTCATTATTATTCCATGATGAATCTAGGCCTATTTTGATATTTTTATACTCTTTTAAGACTTATTTACTCAAAAGCTTCGGAATCTTCACTTTTCTTTGTATTTGTGCAATTTCAGGCAAAATCACTCAATTTTAAAGTCTTTTGAAGATTCTAAGACCATGGTTTGATCTCTTACGAGAAGACGAAGCTACTCTTCAAATTTTAAAGTCTTTGTATTTGGCAAGGGAGGACTTTTTGGAAAGTTTACTCGAAGGAGAACATGGGAGATATAAAAGCACTAAATTTTATTGCCAAAATATTGAGAAATTGGCGAGAAGGCGGCTAGGGTGAACGAACGGAGGCGAGAAGACGTTTCTAGGCAATTTTGCAAGATTTCTTCATCAGGGCATCATGATTCTTTGAACTTGGCTTCAGTTTAGCGTTTCCTCCCTCTTAGAAACGTTTCCTCGTAGTTTTCCTATCTTTGTAGAGAGATCTTTGAGTGATTCCATGAATATCATAGCGTAAAACCTTTTTCAGGGCTCGGTTGAAGCCCGCTGATGATTTATTATTGCAAACTTTATTTCAAAACAGTTATTTGGATTTTTGTGTTGACATATTTTACTTTGCTATGCTTATCTCATGATTTTACCTTGGCCATGCATTTTCATGTGTTAGCCGGCACAATTCATACCGAGAGGAGAATCGTGACGGTGGATCCACATAGTAAAACTTGTGAATCCATGACATGAGAGTGCTTGGTATTCACTCAAGGATTTCACAACCTTCCTTAGAACGCATTGGGTTTGTTTAGAACGATCCACTGCGAGAGTATGAGACCGTTCTAGACAAACACTGAGGTGTACCACCGAGAGGGGGCACCTTGTACCTTAGGGATAGGTTCCTTATGCAAAAACCTTGAATCCATGTAATTAACCTTTTTAATCGCAATTAAGATCGTCAACGTGGCAGATACCAAAGCTCTAATCTCTCTCATATATATACTCTCTAGTCGTTGCTCCAGTTTCTCGTTTACGATTGAAGCTTACAAAACCCATTTCTGTCCGCCTAGATATCGAGACTTAGATTTTCTGGTACTTAACCTTGTCCCCTGTGGGATTCGACATCTTTTATATTACTTCGACATTTCCGTACACTTGCGGGACATGTCACTCTTCTGATTGATTTGTTTCTAAATTCAGTTGACTTCGTTACCTAATTATTGTGCATATTTGGTTTCATTATCACATAATTATCATGGATGCATTGTGAATATCTTGACAAGTTTCTAATATACCTGTTGGAAAATTATGAGTATTAATGGACCATAAAAATAATCTAAAATGTTATTCTAATATCGTGTCGTGATATGCATATGACCTCTAACTTGGTGATTTATCACTAGTGGCCTGTTTGTGCGAGATATAGTTTCCAATTATATCGGACTATATGGTTGCCGGTTAGGGTACCGCCAATTGTCTTCGGACAATACTCTGGATGCTAGGTGTTGGATGCAACAATACTCTGTCGTAGCTTTAGGGGATGTCGATGATGACTGTATTCTGATGATTTGGGTAATAATGATGTACTGCTAGGTGTCACTCATTGTTTGTGATGACATGAGGTTATCACTATCAATATCTGAAGAACCTATAAGGTTGCACACCTAGACACTCGAGGTCTCATACTGATCGGATAGCCTCAGATCGAATCATAGTGTGATTCAGATCATTTTGGGAGACTGATGCTTTGAGATTACTTCTTTGGAGATAAGATTTTATTTAGTTCATGTTTGACCACTAGTTGACTTATAGTGGATCATGTTTGACCTCTATTGACCCGTGTTGTCAAAATGAGTCAGACAAGGGTTTTAGTACAAGTTTGGATTGGCACTTAAGTCACATGAATAAATAAAATTATTAATTGGCAAGAGAATTTTTCTCTTGGCTAATTAATAGGCCTACGTGCAATTTACATTAAATATATTAATATATTTAATGGTAAAATATTAATGGGTGCCTAGATGATTAAAATAATTAATATATTTGCTAATTTATAGTTAAGAAAATTTAATCAAATATATTTATTTATGTTTGAAAAATTTAACTAAATATATTTAACCATGACTTGGCCTTGGTGCAAACTTCATTTTATTTAATATATTTATATATTAAATTTAATGAAAATAATCACCAAGAATAGCTAGTTGATCTATTATAAATAGAGAGGCTTTCTTGGGGTGATATTTGTACCTTTCTGCTTCTCCTTGGCATTGGTGCAAGTTGAGGATACCTAGAGGTGTGAATCTCACCTCCTGAGGCTAGCACCTAGCGTGGAGATTTGAGAGACTTCGAGGAGCCCATGTGTGCAAGGCGATAGAGGACACTCCCTTCCGTGTCTACTTCATTTTCATTGGCTCCCCTTAGGCTTTGTGAAATAAGGTACTACTCTATCACATCCAGTGGTGTTCTTCTCATAAGTCAATCCTATTTCTTCTAGGAATTCTGTTTCGGGCCAATGCTTCCGCACTGTTAAAATTTTAAATATATATATATATATATATATATATATATATATATATATATATATATAAGTATATAACTACTAAGTTACTATTTACAAACCTATTACCCACTATTTGTTGTGCAATTATTTCTTTTAATTTATGTTATTTTATTTATGCATTAAAAAATATACTTTTTTAATATATTACTTGGGTTGGCAGGTATCCAATTTATCTTACCTAAAAATTAACCATTATTAGGGTTTTTATAGGGACGGGTACCCGAATTTTATTTAGGTAACCACATATATAGAATAAAATTTAATAGAGAATGTATTTATAGGGTTGGAGTATTAAACAGGTAGTTAAATTTTTAATAAGCTAGGGTTCGGGTGGGGGTTCTAAAAAATAAACAGGTACTTATTCGGATATGGGTAGCAAAAGAATTATTCGTGTCAGGGTATGGGTAGTATGAAAAATGTAGGTACCCTACCCACTACCATCCCTAATCCTAACGTGCTCCACTGTGTACAAGTTCCCATTGATGTGCTTTAGCTCAAAGCAAAAAATGGCTCACTTTCTAAGAGGTTAGCATTTACATTTAATAATTTCATTGTCGTAATTCTTCATACTTATTAGTGTTGCTCCGATACATATCTAAATCATGATTTTTTGCATTGTTAATTCGATGATTTCCCTCCAAACGCATTTTACTTCTCTCGCCTCCAGACCCTCTCATGATTTCTCATTGCATTAGTCTCCCCACCCTAGAGTCGGTGCTAAGGACCATTCCACCTAACTATCTCCATCACATAGACTGGTCAACTATGCCATAAGATGGATGTCTGGCTTTATATAAATAAGAAGGCAGGGGTCGGACCTTAATACACTATTCTATTCTATCCTCTCTCTCTCTCTGGTTGATGCCCTCTCTCCCATTGCTCCTTGAGCCACCGCTCTCCTCCTTTTTGGCATGAACTACAAGGTGTGGAACCTTACTTCCAAATCTAGTATCAAGCGCAAAGCGAGGTGATCTTCAAGGGGTTACTATGTGGATACCGGTAGAAGGCGAATACTTGAGCATCTACAACTTATTACCGAACAATGTCAAGCACACTTCAAAGGTAAAAGTCTTATCATGCCCTTAGCCCTTCTCACGTGCATCCTCTGGGGAAGGAAAAGTTGGTTTCATGTGATTTTTCCACTAATCATGTTTTTATGCAAAATTTTTTATTTGTCTGCAATTTTCCCCAACAAAACCCTTCTTCATATCCAACATTGTTAGATTCACTTTTAGAGGCTGATTTAACCCTTGGTGTTTCCCAACCAAGGAGAAGTACTAGCGTTAGCTCTAGTACCATAATACTTGTGAAGGGTAGAAGAGGTGGCCCATCTCATACAGGTTCTAAATAAGTGGAAAACCAATATGGCCCTACAAGAGGGCCAAGTTATAGCAACTACATGAGATAAACCTTGTCCTACCAATGCATCGATGAAGAACAAGAGCCTCCATCTAATTTTGCTCACAGAGGATGAAGATGTAGAAAGGGCTGAAGAAGGAGCAGCACGAGAACATGGGGAGGTAGCAAGCCTAGGTTACAAGTTAAGAAAATAATTTCTTGAGTTATCAATTAACCTTGCAGACAAGGCTATAGTTCATGAGGGAGGCAATATTATAAGGCCAGCTCTACCAGTAATAAAGTTTGTCATGCCCCGATAAATAACTGCACTTACCGAGACATGTCAATTTGGCAAGTCAAACATGCACTACAAAATTCCAATCCATAACTCATAAAACCATTATAAGAATTCAAATATCATTAAATCACAAAATTCTCATAACAAATCTCAAAAACCAATTCAAGATGCTTAAATAAAAAAATGTCAGAGTTCATAAATTATAATCCGACTGTCCAACTATAAAAATAACATAAGAATTACATCAACTCATAACAAGATAAAAGGAAAATAGTAAATATCCAAAATCACTAGACACTCTCCAATCTATCCATCTCTAGACTACAACTAATCAGTGGTTCCACCCCCAAGCACCAAAAGTGGAACAACTACCATCTGACAGCCCGATAGTGTCGTGTCCAACACTTAGAAACTCTAGAATTGTCCAAGGAACAATCTAGCAGTAACCCTGACTGGCAACCACTAATAGCCCACCACATAGTCACTACTATGGTCTAATACGTGACCTCGCCGATGGATCTCTAACCTCCACGTATGGCGCGCACGCTCGCAGTGTACAACAACAAATCTCAACACACCATAAAATCTCATATTTCAAAACATGTGTATATAACAACAATAATCTTTTCATAAAGGTATGTTCAAAAACCAAATAAAATATGCATTTATATTCTCTTTTCCTAATAACAAATACAGATCAATCACACCACTATATGCACCAACGAAATTAATATGAGCACAAAAGATATAAGATACAAGATACAAGTCAAAGCATATAAGATCCCTACCTGAAAGTGAAAGTGAAGGTAGGATCCCTACCTGAAAGTGAAATCCTCTGTTCACGAAATAAACCATTGGTACTCGATGCTCTGGCACGTCTAGTCTCAAGCCCAATTACCTTACAATCAGTTCATACCAAGAAAATAACATCAATTACCATATAGTTTTAACAACCAATACATCTACAAAAATAACATATTTCAACCATTAATATTTCTAACCACGATTTCACAATTTATGATATACATACACTTATCCCTAAATTATTACCTTGATCATTTCGTCTTAGTCAAACATGTATAATACCTATACTTGTCCACAATAAAATTAGGGCAAACCTACAATGTGATCTCTATGAATCTACCAATTTTTTTATCTAGCATTATCTCTAAAACATGCTTAAAACTAGGGTTAAAACCTTACCTGTCCTAGCAAACAAATTAACACCAAAGGGTAAAGGAGAGAATCGTTGATGCACACCCTGCCAACATCACCAGAGTTGTCCGCCGAAGGGCTATCTGCCATCGTCAAGTGCCACAGCCATTGACACAGGAAGGAGACTGGGATGCTGAGGAAGAAGGGAGGAGGAAGGAATGGCAATGTCCGCCATCCGTTCCTGCTGGTTCACCGAAATCGCCGCCACCTGCAATGAAGCTCGTTGAACACCATCGCCTATCACCGAAAGTCACTAGAAAGAGGGAGGGAAGGCCAATGTAGATCTTCCGAGGTCGCCGCATAGGAAGAGAGAGAAAGGTTTAGGGTTTTTCTAAAATACATATATATTATTTTTTTATTTATTTTATTTTATTAAAATATAGCAATATAATCTCCATTAAAAGAATTTGGTCGTCAAATTCACTTACCATGATCAAACTGGTGAGAGTATTGAACCATAACATCTTCTTCTCTTTCTCAAGTAGCCTCATAATCTGGGTAATGCTGTCATCCAACTTTAACTAAATTGACCACTTTATTTCTCAAACGATACTCCTTTCTATCCAAGATCTGAACTGGATGCTCAATGAAGGTTGTATCTGATTAGATTGGTACTAATAATTCTCTTAACACATGACTAGAATCAGAAATATATTTTCTCAACATTGATAAATGAAAAACATTAGGCACTCTAGAAAGTGATGGGGGCAAAGCTAATCTATAAGCCACAACTCCAATTCTGTCAAGTATTTCAAAAAGGCCAATATATCTAGGAGCTAACTTTACTTTCCTTCCAAATCTCATCATGCCCTTTAGAGGTGACACCTTTAAGAACACATGATCTCCTATAGCAAATTCCAAGGCTCTCCTTCTTTTGTCAATATAACTCTTTTGTCTACTCTAAGTAGTTAATAATCGCTATCTTATCATTTGAACTATCTCGGCATCATCTTCTATCATTTCAGGACCCAAAATCCATTTTTCTCCTACCTCATTCCATAACACGGGTGATCTACATCTTCTACCATACATGGCTTCAAATGGGGTCATCTGAATTGCTAAATGATAACTGTAATTATATGCAAACTCTACTAAGTGTATATAAGATTCTCAACCACCTCCAAAATCTAATACACATGCCTTGAATAAATCCTCTAAAGTCTAATTAGTCCACTGACTGCCCATCTGTCTGAGGATGAAAAGTTGTACTGAAACATAACTATGTTCCTAAAGCTCTGTGCAAACTGTCCCAAAAACGAGAGGCAAATCTAAGATCTTGGACTGATATTATACTCATAGGTACACCATGCAATTTTACAATTTCTCTATAATACAAGTTTGTTAGTTTATCCAATGTGTTAATCTTTTTAACTAGTAAAAAGTGAGCTGATTTAATCAATCTATCAATAATTACCCATATAGAATCATATCCCCTTTGTGACTTTGGAAGTCCTGAAATAAAATCCATAGTGATATGCTCCCACTTCTATTCAAGGATAGGAATATTTTGTAATTATCTTGCTAGTCTCAAATGCTCAGCCTTAACTTGTTGATGTTGGGAAACCCCGGGGATATTTTATAATTTTCAGAGATAGAGATTACACAAATACATTGCATAGCGGAAGCAATATCCCTGAAACAACCTAGTCCCAAAAACCCAGTGAAGATCGCATGCGAGAGAGTCGACACGATGAGTTAGAAAACACCTCAGAGCAAGATGAGGCCAATGTCGAGGTAGGCGCCCCAAGCGTGCGCCCTCTGCAATCTCACACACACGGATGCCTCGATTCTTCTTCTTCCACGCCCGGTGCTAGCCTCGGGAAGAAAATCCAATCCTTGTGCTCCTTCTACACCACTTGTGCCACCTTAAAAGGAAGCAGCACCAAGAGGAAGGAGGAAGAAGGAGATGCTGCCAAGGTGTTCTCTTACTCTCGCCAAGAGGAAGAGAAGAAGAGATGAAGCTTGCGGCTAAGGTTTGATGGAAGAACTTGTTGCGCCAAGGCCCTTGCACCCGCCCTTCAATGTATCCCACGCCTCCAAGGAGTAGAACACATGAGAGGGGGCGGCTAGGGTCTCTTTTATAGGGCAAGAGGCGGTTTGGGCAAGGGTTAGGATCATGACAAGTGTATGGCTAGGATAAGGGGGTTTGAGGCAAGGAAAGTCACCAAGACTTTACCATAAACCTCATTCAACCTATCCATAATTGCCCAAGTACCATATCAGCCCAAGACATGCCTTAAAGGCATTCATACCATCAAAGGAGAAGGGCTAGGCGGAAATTCCTTCTTAATGAAGCAATTTTTGCCACCCAAACCCCATTATGCCCCTTAGGCGCCAATGGGGTTGGGTTTCTCACCATTATGCCCTTTTAGCCCATTGCCTCTTCATGACAACTTGTTATTGGGCCTCATTGGGTAATGAGCTAGCCCAAACTTCATTACATGGGTTGATTAAGCACTTGGATCCAATCCAATGCAACCATAATCCAAATGTGACCAACCATAGTCAAATACAGGTCAACTTGCCAAAAATGAAGTTTGGCTCTAATAACTATCTTCCATCTCATCAAGCCCATTGGCGCTGATGAAATCTCCCAAATCGATCCGAGCTATTCAATAACTCGATCATAAGGCTTCTCGATCAATATGAGAACTCGAGTATCAAGGTGTGCGACCCTGTAGGTTCCTCTGACGCTGGTAGTGCTGACCAAAGGTCACCACAAGCAGTGAGTGGCACCTAGCAGTGCATCGCTGCTACCCAGGTCATTGGAATGGATATCGACATCGACATCCCCATCATCGCGACTAGGTACAAATGCATTACAGTCTCTTTGTCGAACTGATATCCGATTGGACAAGTGTGTCACCACTTGTTTTCACCCAATCACATGGCTATGACTAAATTAGGTTCTCACCTGGGTATGGCCATACACTTTCAGTCATAGAACCATAGAGGAGCTCCATGGATATCAAGCTTCCCTCAGGAAGGGGCAAATCCTCTGTCTGTCCATTGACCTTCTAATATGGGTCGGGAATGCTCAATGACAACCGTTATTACCTCCCAACGGTGAGGTGTTAGGTTGTATCAAAGCATGTCTCTAACCATATAGAATGGCCAATGACCTCAAGTCAAGGGATCAATGCATCTCCTATCACTTGTGAGGATAACTCATGACACCAAGTTATTGCCTCACAGCGGGTCTATCTAGTATATCCACCACTGATATACCCATATGTCTGCGTTAGCACCTCGTGCCTGACCAGCCCATATACTAGTCTCACAAGTACTAGAGCTGTCCCATATCCACTCAGGTACATCGACTGAAGACAATCATTTGAGCACAGATCCAATCTGTCTCTAGGGATATTATCATGTAAGTACATAATCGCAGATGTAGACAAACATAGATAATGACAATGCCAGAATAATATAAATATCAATGTCAAGTAGTACAATAATGGATCAATACTAGGCCCTAGGGCATATACACCAACAATCTCTCACTTGCACTAAGACCTAAAGGTTGAGGAATCTCAACCCCATATCTCTAGTGTGACCATCATGCTTCTACTACGCCAAAGCCTTGGTCAATGGGTCTGCCAGATTGTTCTCTGTGTCAACTCTGCTAATCTTGACATCACCTCTGTCAATGATCTCTCTGATCATGTGAAATCTCCTGAGTATGTGTTTGGACCTTTGATGAGACCGTGGTTCCTTGGCTTGTGCAATTGCTCCATTGTTGTCATAGTAGAGCTCAATGGGATCCATTGCACTTGGAACCACCTGAAGTTCAGAAATGAACTTCCTAATCCAAGCTACTTCTTTGGCTGCCTCAGAAGCGGCCACATACTCAGCCTCGGTTGTAGAATCAGCTATGGTAGATTGCTTGAAGCTCTTCCAGCATACAGCGCCTCCATTCAACTTGAACACATAGCCAGCCTGTGATCTGAAGCCATCAGGGTCAGACTAGAACAATGCATCAGTATAACCCTGCATACTGAGCTCTTCTTGTCCCCCATAGACTAAGAACAAATCTTTAGTTATTTTCAGATACTTAAGGATGTTCTTTATAGCCACCCAGTGCTGTAAACCTGGATTGGATTGGTATCGGCTGGTTATGCTCATAGTATAATCCACGTCTGGTCTAGTACACAACATTGCATACATGATCGATCTCACTGCCGAAGCATAGGGCACTCAACTCATGTCATCCCTCTCAGCCTGTGTGGTGGGACACTAGCTCTTTGAGAGAGTAAGACCATGTCTCACTAGAAGATATCCCTTCTTTGATTGCTCCAAGTTGAACCTCTCCAGGACCTTATCAATGTAGGTACTCTGACTAAGGGAGAGGTGCCTCTTGGATCTATCCCGGTAGATCCTCCTGCTGAGGATGTAGGCGGCCTCCCCTAAGTCCTTCATCTCGAAACATTTCCCTAACCATGTCTTCACTGACTGAAGACTAGGGATGTCGTTTCCGATGAGTAGTATGTCATCGACATACAAGACTAGAAACATCACTAAGATCCCACTGAATTTTTTGTATACACAGGCGTCATCTTCGCTTTTGATAAAGTCATAATCTCTCACAACTTCATCAAACTAAAGATTCTAACTTCGAGATGCATGCTTTAATCCATAAATGGATTTCTTTAGCCTACAGACCTTACTGGCATCTGCAGGATGGATGAAGCCATCAGGTTGTGTCATGTACACATCCTCAGTTAGCTTCCCATTAAGGAACGTTGTCTTCACATCCATCTGTCATATCTCATAATCATGATATGCAGCTATAGCAAGTAGAATTCAAATAGATTTGATCATAGCAACTGGCGAGAAGGTTTCATCATAATCCACCCCGTGGACTTGTTTGAATCCCGTAGCCACTACTCTACCTTTATAGGTAACTATGTTGCCATCCATGTTTGTCTTCTTCTTGAACACTCATTTACACCCTATGGGTTTTACACCATCAGGTAGCTCAACCAAATCCCAGACTTGGTTAGCTGACATGGAATCCATCTCGGATCGCATGGCCTCAAGCCATCTCTCGGAGTCCGGTCCACTGACTGCCTCATCATAAGTCCTAGGCTCATTCTCAATGATGAAGATCCCGTCGTGTTGGGTCGGCAGTGACCCATACCTCTTAGGTGCACAACGAATCCTCCAAGACGTACGTGGGACCTGTGTCTGAGCCTCAAGTTGCCCAGCAACCGGTGCAGGTGGCTCAAGTTCCATCTCTGTGTCTTGTGGTTGCACTTGGATTTCGTCCAAGTCAAACTTCCTTCCACTGACTTCTTTCATGAGAAATTCTTTCTCTAGAAAGACAGCACCCCGAGCAACAAAAACTTTGTTCTCGGTGGGAGTATAGAAGTAGTATCCCTTAGTTTCCTTAGGGTACCCCACAAACATGCATTTATCAGATCTAGGTTCTAGCTTGCTAGAATCCTGACGTTTGACATAAGCCTCACATCCCTAGATCCTGATAAAACACAGAATAGGGTGTCTCCCACTCCATACCTCTTATGGTATCTTGGAGACACTCTTAGATGGAATGTTATTCAATATCAGAGAAGCTGTCTCAAGTGCATGACCCCAGAATGAGGGTGGTAGGGTTGCATGACTCATCATAGATCGAACCATATCCAACAAGGTTCAATTTCTCGTTCCAGACACACCATTCCATTGAGGTGTTCCAGGAGGAGTGAGTTGGGAGAGGATCCCACACTCTCTCAGATAGTCAAAGAACTCACCGCTCAGGTACTCTCCACCACGATCTGAACGAATAGCTTTAATGGATCTACCAAGCCAGTTCTCTACTTCATGCCTGAACTCCTTAAATTTTTCAAAGGATTCAGACTTATGTCTCATCAAGTAGACATAACCATATCTACTGAAGTCATTAGTAAATGTGATGAAGCAGTTGTACCCTCCTCTGGCTTGTTTATTGAATGGCCCACACACATCAGTATGTATGAGATCCAATAAACTTCCTACCCTCTCATCAGTCTTGGTGAAGGGCGCTTTTGTCATTTTTCCTAATAAACAAGGTTCACAAATATCAAATTCCTCCAAGGAACTTGAATCTAATAACCCATTTGCATGGAGTTGTTGAATGCGATTCTTGTTTATATGGGCTGATCGACAATGCCATAGGAAAGCACCAACTGAACCACTCAGTTTGGTCCTTTTATTATTTATGTTAGAAATAGAGCTATCTATGTCTAAGACATATAAACCATTACATAAAGTACCCTTCCCATAGAACATATTTGCAAATGAAAAAGAACATAAGTTCTTATTTATTTCAAACTTAAATCCCTTCTTTGCCAAGCAAGGAATGGATACAATGTTCTTAGTAAGTGAAGGTACATAATATCAATTATATAGCTCTAAATAAAGTCCAGAAGGCAGGGAGAGAGTCAAAACTCCTACAGCAATAGCTGCAACTTGTGCCCCATTTCCAACTCGTAGATCAATCTCTCCAGCCCGCACCGATCTACTTCTCTTGAGCCCTTGCATATTTGTACAAATATGAGCTCCACATGCGGTATCCAATACCCATGACATAGAAGTAGATAGGTTGACTTCTGTAACATAAATACCTGAGCATGAAGACGAAGTCTTGCCTCTCTTCTTCTCATTCTGAAGTTGCACCATGTCCTTCAACATGTGAGGTGGCCCTCCACATGAATAGCACTTATTGTTCCTGATCCATTCCATCTTTAATTTCAGTTCCTTTGTCAAGCCTTTCGGCTCAACACACTGAATATCAACTTTAGGAGGATTGAGCCTAACCAATTCGTTAAAGAGCTGTCTTAGATTAGTAATAATCTTAGAGGCACTCTTCAATTCATATTGCCCTTGAAGCTCGGGTGACATGTTGGTTAGCATCAATTGTGCAACCTCCAAAGTATCAGCCTGATGCTTATCATAAGCATCCTTCTCAGCCGCTGAGGCCAAGCATGGAAGTGGTTCAGGAATTGGCTGCTCAAGGAGATAGAGCTTCCTCTCAAGCTTGAGCACATTTCTCAAGTTCATATACCAATCCAGTAAGTTGGATGCAACCAACTTATCCCTTTCCAGGGTAGATCGCAGTGACCATCTACCATTGTTCACAGCCATTGTTCTACAACAACCAAGAATTAGCATATTAGTACTACTTCGAATCATTTAAACTAGACTTATTTTAAATGATTATGGCTCCCACTATTTTAATCGAATTGACAACCCACAAAGTCAATCAGGAAATTTAAGATTTCCTAGTGAGATGGAATCTTTATTCCACATTAGGCTTCGCATCCCATGAGGGTGGGATGAGATGCACAAAGTGACCCATGCTTCTTAAGGTGTACGTGCCGGCCGGTTGCTCCAAGCAACTCCCCTTATTGAGATAATCTAGGCATTTCATGTCCAGCAAGGGTTGGATACAGCATGAAACCCTAACCTCTCAACGATGCCTCTAGAGTTTCATCATGTGCCCAGCACATATGAAAATCTAGTCAAGTCCATTCCTAACCGTTATGCCCAGGGCCAACAAGTTTCCTTGCGAAGACACGCCCAGGTTAAAACTGGACTGGGGAAACTATTGCCACCACGCACTTTCTAAAGATAAGTGGGTGTGTCCCACAAGGGTGGGAAACAGTTCACAACTCCACTGATCGATAGCTTTGTGAGGGATACGCGTTAGAAGGCTACTAGACTTGATATTTTAATTAAGGGTTTTTATTTAAGGACTCATCAGTTTTATCTTATGTCTAACAATACAGGCATGCAATCCTATAGTGATAACATAACGATAAAACATCACAGACATGCTTTAGCAGATATGGAAAGCAGTAAAAGAATGATATGATCATAGCCTATTCAAGACATTGAACCAACCCATGCCAAAAGGTGGTTCAACTCTTGACCTAGGACTCAAGCCCCCTAAAACTAAACCTAGCCTAGCTGATCTCTAGCTTGGTATTCAAGGTTTGCTCCAAGGTCCTTCTCATTATGGTTTAGCTCACAAACCCTAGGGGTACACCCCTAAGGTTCGGCCAATGCCATGGTCTTCCTCCATGGAAGGTGCGCCATCAAGCAAGCCACAAGAGGGATAGCACACAATCACAAGGCTCGGTCAAACCCTAACTTGTGCCCCCATGCAAGGATGCGCCATCTTTGAAGAAGCTTCTTGCGCCACCAAGCAAGGTGAGCAAGCTTCAAGCATGCACCAATCTCCAAGTAGATGCGCCACCCTAATCTTCTTCTTAATTAAAAGCAAAAAGAAAAGCGGCACACAGGCCTCACAAGGATACATCACAGGCATGCAAAGGGGCTTGACTCATGATCACAACATTATGCACAACCAAGGTATTTACTCATGCAATTCTACATACTCATGAAAAACATAAAATATGATATTTTACTTTCTCATAAAACAAGTCTCTTTTCCTCATCTTCTTATCACAAATCTTTTGGTTACTCGCGATTAACTTTTCATGATGATTTCATAGATCCTTTCGGCTGGCAATTTTGTTAGATCAAGAGACAATGTTTGTAGTCCAAAGACACAATGCCCATCCTACTTGACAAAACTACGTGCGCCTTTGATCTTTAAATCAAGCAAAAAAAAACCCAAAAATCCAAAAAAGATTGACAAGATGATAGGAACAAGAAACCATAATTTTTCCTACTTAGAAAAATTGTTCGCCATATGATCATGCAATTTTCGAAAATGTGAGCATGGAAAAACATGAAATTACATCGTTCGAGTCTCGCAAGTCGCTTTGATACCACTGTTGGGAAACCCCAGGGATATTTTACAATTTTCAGAGATAGAGATTACACAAATACATTGCACAGCGGAAGCAATATCCCCGAAACAGGCCAGTCCCAAAAACCCAGTGAAGATCGCATGCAAGAGAGTCGACACGATGAGTTAGAAAATACCTCAGAGCAAGATGAGGCCGATGTCGAGGTAGGCGCCCAAGCGTGCGCCCTCTGCAGTCTCACACGCACGAATGTCTCGAGTCCTCTTCTTCCAACCCCAGTGCTAGCCTCGGGAAGAAGATCCAAGACTAGTGCTCCGTCTACACCACTTGCACCACCTTCAAAGGAAGAAGCGCCAAGAGGAAGGAGGAAGAAGGAGATGCCGCCAAGGTGTTCTCTTACTCTCGCCAAGAGGAAGAGAAGAAGAGATGAAGCTTGCGGCTAGGGTTTGATGGAAGAACTTGTTGCGCCAAGGCCCTTGCACTCGCCCTTCAATGTACCCTCACGCCTCCAAGGAGTAGAACACATGAGAGGGGGCGGCTAGGGTCTCTTTTATAGGGCAAGAGGTGGTCTGGGCAAGGGTTAGGATCATGACAAGTGTATGGCTAGGATGAGGGGGTTTGAGGCAAGGAAAGTCTCCAAGACTTTACCATAAACCTCATTCAACCTATCCATAATTGCCCAAGTACCATATCAACCCAAGACATGCCTTAAAGGCATTCATATCATCAAAGAAGAAGGGCTAGGCGCAAATTCCTTCTTAATGAAGCAATTTTTGCCACCCAAACCCCATTATGCCCCTTACCGCCAATGGGGTTGGGTTTCTCCCCATTATGCCCTTTTAGCCCATTGCCTCTTCATGACACCATGTTATTGGGCCTCATTGGGTAATGAGATAGCCCAAACTTCATTACATGGGTTGATTAAGCACTTTGATCCAATCCAATGTAACCCTAATCCAAATGTGACCAACCATGGTCAAATACGGGTCAACCTGCCAAAAATGAAGCTTGGTTCCAATAACTATCTTCCATCTCATCTGGCCCATTGGCGCTGATGAAATCTCTCAAATCAATCCGAGCTATCCAATAACTCGATCATAAGGCTTCCCGATCAATATAAGAACTTGAGTATCAAGGTGTGCGACCCTGTAGGTTCCTCTAACGCTGGCAGTGCTGACCAAAGGTCACCACAAGCAGTGAGTGACACATAGCAGTGCATCACTACTACCCAGGTAATTGGAATGGATATCGACATCGACATCCCCATCATCGCGACTAGGTACAGATGCATTACAGTCTCTTTGCCGAACTGATATCCGATTGGACACATGTGTCACCACTTGTTTTCACCCAATCACATGGCTATGACTAAATCAGGTTCTCACCTGGGTATGGTCATGCACTTTCAGTCATAGAACCATAGAAGAGCTCCATGGATATCAAGCTTCCCTTAGGAAGGGGCAAATCCTCTGTCTGTCCATTGACCTTCTCATATGGGTCGTGACATGCTCAATGACAACCGTTATTACCTCCCAACTTGAAAGGTCCCCTTCAAGGGGGAGCGAAACCCTAAAGTGGCGCACGTCAAGAATTTCATAGCGGAAGCTAAGGTTTCCATAGGATCATTTGAATGAACATATGATCAACTTGCTAAAAGATTGCAAAGATCGAAAGGATCATACCGTAGCCATCACTTGGATGGAGCCTTGGAAGCAAAGAGTCAAATGCTTCTTCTCCAAAGGGAATCGCACACAAGATGAGAGATGGCTACCTCCTTGGTCGTTCCTTGTGCTAGCAAGGATCTCCAAATTTCCTTGTCGTGTGAAGAAGATGATAGATGGATCTTGGCGAGGATCAACTTTCTTCTGTTTTCGTCAAGTCTCTCTACACCGAAAGAGCATCCGTGAGAAGAGAAGAGGCGAGCGTTGAAAACATTTAGGCATTGAGGGAAGTGGCAAGTTATGACATTCCAAAAATAGAAGACATGAAGCCATGCGCCCACAAACCGACCAAAACGCCTACAAGCATTGAACCAAGCGTTCACCATGTGTGAACCGGTTCAAGCCAATTCGGTCCAATGCATTTGGTTCAAAGACCAAGCCAAATCAGCCCAAGCCATAGTCTAGATCTCTCTGAACCAAATGGTTCAAGATCTAACCGTTCATCTCTTGATGCTCTTGATCTCACCGATCTAGCATCAATACTCTCAATCGAAGCTTACCGATCTCAAGCCCTAATCAATCAAACATGATCAGACTAGATCTCACTTACAATCAGAGTTTAAACTTCTTTAAACTGAACCAAAACAATTCAGTCCACACGATCTGACTTAAGTAAGCCATATCATCAAATTGTGCGACCCTAAGGGTTTCCTTTAAATGTCGGTAACGATAACTTACGATATCACGATCAGTGAGGGGTATCTAGCAACACATCACTGTCTCCCGATATAAAGGAAGGAGTCTTCCAAGACTACACCCAAACCACAGCACAAGTGTGAATCCACTTCACTAGGCATACATGTTTCCTTTGCCACTGGATGTTCTTATTGGACAAGCGTGTCAAGCCTGTAGCTCCAATATGATGAGCATGATTAGATCAGATGAACATAGTCACCTGGGTATGGCCATACACTTTCTCAATCATCTCATCCAGGGGGGCCCCTTTAGAACATCTCACTCCAAACAAGGAGACGGCAATCCTATGTCTATCACTAGTGTCCTAACCTGACTCATGATCATTATCCAAGATAGTCTATAACCATTATGTTTCAAATGATATTGAACTACCTCAAAATAATGACAATCATCATTTAGAAACACAAGTGATCTCAAGTCAGAGGACATGTGCCACTTGTTGCAAACAAGGATTATTCACATTGTGACAAGCAATTGAATATCCTAGTAGGGTCTGTCCAGTACATCCAATGTACCCATGAGTCTACATCTTATTCCATGCTCGAAGCATCCTATAAGATTAGAACACATATTAGTCTCAATCATATCAAGGCTGTCTCATGTTCACCAAGATATTTCGACTAAGGACATTACAGCATGTCAGCCAAGCTGAACAGCATTGAGACATTATTCAGAAGCACACTTATTGCAGCAGACAATGTAACAAACTGAATAACAACCATTGCCTTTATAAACATAAGAGTTTATACATGATACTGAAAGAATCCCAAGGCCTCAAACATTAGCCTTAAGGGCATACCCCAACACAACTATGGTGAGGTGTTAGGTTGTATCAAAGCATGTCCCTAACCATACAGAATAGCCAATGACCTCAAGTCAAAGGATCAATGCATCTCCTATCACTTGTGAGGATAACTCATGACACCAAGTTATTGCCTCACAGTGGGTCTATCCAATATATCCACCACTGATATACCCATATGTCTGTGTTAGCACCTCGTGCCTAACCAGCCCATATACCAGTCTCACAAGTACCAGAGCTATCCCATATCCACTCAGGTATATCAATTGGGGACAATCATTTGAGCACAGATCCAATCTGTCTCCAGGGACATTATCATGTAAGTATATAATCATAGATGTAGACAAACATAGATAATGACAATGCCAGAATGATATAAATATCAATGTCAAGTAGTACAATAATGGACTAATACTAGGTCCTAAGGCATATACACCAACTGTTGACATATCAAACATTGTGAAACAAATTTAGCAACATCATTTTTCATTCTATCCCACCTATAATACATCTTAAGGTCTTTATGCATTTTACCACTGCTTGAATGAATAGTAAACTTTGATCTATGGGCTTCTCTCAGTAGTTCTTCCTTTGCCAACTCTGGTATACATAATCTGCCCATACACTTTAAAATACCTTCTGAATCTTTACTAAATTATGGTCTCTTACCATTCTCAACATTTTCTACTACTTTCCTCAAATTTTCATCCTGCATCTGGCGTTCTTTAATTTTCTTGACAATCTCAAACTCTATTGCCATAAATGCAATACATCCTGTTTTTGCTAGACTTACTCTTTCAAATTTCAAATCAGTGATTTGCTTTACCAACTCTGTTTATGCTACTTTTAGATGAGTTAACTATCCCACTGACTTTCTACTTAAAGCATCAACTACCACATTTGCTTTGCTAGGGTGATAATTAATTTTACAATCATAATATTTCAGAAACTCTATCCATTTTCTTTGTCTCATATTCAACTCTTTCTGATTAAATAAATATTTTAAACTCTTATGATATGTAAAAATTTCAAATTGCACATCATATAAATAATGTCTCCATAATTTCAACACAAAAATTATTACTACTAACTCTACGTTATCCATAGGATAATTCTTTTCATGCTCTAAGCTATCAAGAGGTATAAGCTACTACCTTCTTATGCTGCATTAATACTCCTCCCAACCCTTGAATTGAGGCATCAGTATAAATGGTGTACCCATCATCTCCAGATAGAACTACTAAAATAGGTGTACTTATCAGTCTCTTCTTGAGTTCCTAAAAATTGTTTTCACAAGTATCATCCTAGTTAAATTTTACCTCTTTTCTGGTTAATCGAGTCAAAGGAGCAGCTAGTTGTTGGGAAACCCCAGGGATTTTAAAATTTTACAGACAAGCACAGCGGAAGCAATCCCTGAAACAGGCCAGTCCCAAAAACCCAGAAGATCGAGTCTTGCGAGGGAATCGACACGGTGAGTAGGAGATGATACCTTGTAGCAAAGAAGGAGGATGCGATGCAGGCGCCCAAATGTTCGCCCTCTGCAGTCTCGCACACAGCCGAACCTCGAGTTCTCTTCTTCCACGCCCGGTGCTAGCCTCGGGAAGAAGATCCACACCTCTGGGAGAATTCCTCAAGCACTTGCGCCAACTTCCAAGGGAAGATGCCAAGGAGAGGAGATGGAAGCTCACCAAAGTCCAACCTTGTGAGCGCCAAGAGGAGAGGGAAGAGGAGAGGAGGTGGAGAAATCGCCAAGGTCCAACCTTGTGAGCGCTTTCTCTTATCAACCAACCACCTAAAGGAGGGCGCCAAGGAGGTATTTATCCAGGAGAAGAGGCGCAACTCTTCACAAGTGAAGAGGCGCAACCCTTCACAAGTGAAAAGGTGCCCCCTCTTCATAAGAGGATGGCGCCAACTCCAAATACCTCCCACTTCATTTGGGCCCATTTGGTCCAATTAGCCCATTGGGCTTAATTGGCCCATTTGCCCCATTTAGCTAGTTGGGCCCAATTGGCCCATCTGGCCCAAAAATGAAGTTAGCTCCAATAAGTCCCTTCCAACTCATCAGGCACAGTGGCGCTGATGGATTCTCCCAATCAGATCCGAGTTATCCAATAACTCGATCAATAGGCTACCCGATCAATACGAGAACCCGAGTTTCAAGTTGTGCGACCCTGTAGGTTCCTCTAACGTTGGCAGTGATGAACTCAGATCATCACAAGCAGTGAGTGGCACCTAGCAGTGCATCGCTGCTACCCAAGTCTTCGGAATGGATATCAGCATCGACATCCCCATCATCGCAATAAGATACCGATGCATTACAGTCTCTTTGCCAAACTGATATCCGATTGGACAAAGTGTGTCACCACTTTGTTTTCACTCAATCTCATGGTCATGACTAAATCAGGCTTTCACCTGGGTATGGCCATACACTTCAGTCATGCAACCATAGGGGGCCCCATGGATATCAAGCTTCCCACAGGAAAGGGCAAATCCTATGTCTGTCCATTGATCTTCTCATATGAGTCGTGACATACCCAATGACAACCGTTATGACCTCCCTACTATGGCGAGACGTTAGGTTGTATCAAAGCATGTCCCTAACCATATAGAAGAGTCAATGACCTCAAGTCAAGGGATCAATGCATCTCCTGTCACTTGTGAGTTTAACTCATGACACCAAGTTAAAGCCTCACATCGGGTCGGTCCAGTATATCCACCATTGATATACTCATATGTCTGCGTTAGTACCCCGTGCGTAACCAGCCCATATACTAGTCTCTCATGTACCAGAGCTATCCCTTATCCACTCAGGTACTCGACTGGGGAGACACCGTTTGAGCACAGATACAATTTGTCTCCAGGGACATTATTATCCATGTATATAATCACAGATGTAAACATAGCATAATAATGACAATGCCAGAATGATATATATATATATATATATATATTAAATATCAATGTCAAGTAGTACAAGATGGACTAACAATGGGTCCAAGGGCATATACACCAACACTAGTAAAGAAAACCCTTGCACAAAGCGTCTATAATAACCTAGCAACCAAAGAAAACTTCTTATCTCCTATACTGGCTTTGGCCTTGTCCACTCAAAGACTGCATTAATCTTTTGGGGATCCACAGCTATACCTTCTCTTGAAATTATATGGCTCAAAAATATAACTTTATCAAGCCAAAAGGCACACTTGCTGAACTTTACAAATAGCTTCTCTTGCCTCAGTCTTTCAAGTACCTATCTTAGATGTTCTTTGTGCTCATTATCATCACAAGAGTATACTAAAATATCATCAATAAAAATCACAACAAATTTATCCAAATAATCAATGAACACCCGGTTCATTAAATCCATAAATATTGTTGGTGCATTAGTTAAACCAAAAGGCATTACCAAAAACTCATAATGCCAATACCTAGTCCAAAAAGCAGTGTTTAATATATCTTTATCCCTGACCTTCACTTGATGATATCTTGATCTCAAATCAATTTTAAAGAAGACACTACTGCCCTTGAGCTAATCAAATAAATCATCGATTCTTGGCAAAAGATATTTGTTTCTGATGGTGACAGCATTCAATTGCCTATAATCAATGCATAATCTCATTGATCCCTCTTTCTTTTTAACAAACAACACAGGAGCTCCCTAGGGAGAAGCACTGAGGCGTATATAACCTTTATCTAGCAACTCTTGTATTTGGGTTTTAAGTTCATATAACTCTTTAGAGGCAATTCTGTATGGTGCCTTTGATATAGGTGTTGTTCTAGGCTGAAGTTCAATTGTAAATTCAATATCTCTTTCTGGTGATAGTCTAGGTAAGTCATCTGGAAAAATAGCAGTGAACTCTCTAACCCCCGAAATTTACTCAATAGGTATGTTTTCTCTACCCCAACTATAGATAAAAGAATTTCCTAAGATCTGCTTCTCATTAATCTCTTAGCTTCCATTACAGAGATTATAGGAGCAACTTGTCCATGTACCCCATTAAATGTCCAAACAGGTGAATTAGGAGGAGAAAAAGTTACCAAACAATTATAACAATCAACAACAACACGATTAGTAGAGAGCCAATCCATGCCTAAAATAATATCAAAGTCAGATAAATTTAACACCATCAAATCTGTTTTCACCACTATATCACCAAATACCAAGGGACACTATTTAATTTCTAATCCTGATTGCATAATACCACCAGAAGCTATTTGTACTAACAGATTAAATTTAGAAAGAGAAGGTTTCATTTTTATCCTTATTGCAAAATCACATGATATAAAAGAGTGTGTACTACCAGTGTCTATAAGTAAACATGTAGGATTATCACAAACAAAAATTATACCTTTTAATACTGATCCTAAAGCTTGCTGAGCCTCCTGTTATGTCAAGGCATAAACTTGAGCTAGAGCAGAATTTTGGGAGTGAAGATTCTAAGGCCTTGAGTTTTGAGAACGAGCATTATGGGGATGAGATACCGGACTGTTATTCTGATTCTGTCTGCTTGGAAATCTTACTAACGGATGCCTATTTTATTGATACAATCTTTCTCTCTGAGGGCAATCCTTCTAAAAGTGACCCCTTACTCCACATTTATTGTTGGGAAACCCCGGGGATATTTTATAATTTTTCAGAGTCATTTCAACACAAATACAGTGCACAGCGGAATAATATCTCCGAAACAGGCCAGTCCCAAAAACCCAGTGAAGATCGTCAAGCGAAGGAGTTGACACAATGAGATAGGAAATACCTTAGGAGCAAGACGAGGCCGATGTCGAGGTAGGCGCCCAAGCGTTCACCCTCTGTAGTCTCGCACACACATATGCCTCGAGCTCTCTTCTTCCACGCCCGGTGCTAGCCTCGGGAAGAAGATCCAAGCCTTTGTCTCCTTCAACACCACTTGCGCCACCTTCAAGGGAAGATGCGCTAAGGTGAAGAGGAAGGGGAGATGATGCCGCCAAGCCATCCTCCAATTTTGCGCCAAGAGGAGGAGATGGAGAAGACTTGCGGCTAAGACGAAGAAGCCACCAACTTCAAGTCTCCTTGCACCAAGAAGAGATGAAGAAGTAGATGAGTTGCGGCCCTCAAGTGGAAGAAGGATATTGCGCCAACTCCTTGTTGTTCTTTCCCCTTCAATTTTGCTCACGCAAAGAGATCATATTATCTTGAGCCTCTCACATATCCTAGATATATAAAGACTTGAGGGGGCGGCAAAACAAGGGTTGGGCGCAATTATCATGGGAGTATGCGGCTAGGGTATGAGAAGGGTGGCAATTAGGGTTAGGGTTAAGGAAACTCTCCAAGAGCTTTCCATAAACCTTTTCCTATTAGCCATATGTGCCAAAGACCTTCCAAAGAAGTCTCTGCAACCATATCAGCCCCAAGACTTGCCATAGAGGCAAGCATACCATCTAAGGAAGAAGGGGGAGGCGCATAATGCTTCCTAATGAAGAAAATTGTGCCAACTTATCCCCATTAAGCCCCTAGGTGCTAATGGGATAAGTTTTCTCTCCATTATATCCTTTTAACCCATTATCTCTTCATGACAACTTGTTATTGGGCCTCATTGGATAATGAGCAAGCCCAAACTTCATTACATGGGTTGATTAAGCAATTGGATCCAATCCAATGCAACCCAATGTCAAATGTGACCAACCATGGTCAATTTCGGGTCAACCTGCCAAAAATAAAGTTTGGCTCCAATAACTCTCTTCCATCTCATCAGGCCTATTGGCGCTGATGAAATCTCCCAAATCGATCCGAGCTATCCAATAACTCGATCATAAGGCTTCTCGATCAATACGAGAACTCGAGTATCTTGGTGTGCGACCCTGTAGGTTCCTCTGACGTTAGCAGTGCTGACCTAAGGTCACCACAAGCAGTGAGTGGCACCTAGCAGTGCATCGCTGCTACCTAAGTCATCAGAGTAGATATCGACATCGACATCCCCATCATCGCAACTAGGTACAGATGCATTACAGTCTCTTTGCCAAACTGATATCCGATCGGACAAGTGAGTCATCACTTGTTTTCACCCAATCACATGGTCATGACTAAATCAGGTTCTCACCTGGGTATGGTCATACACTTTCAGTCATAGAACCATAGAGGAGCTCCATGGATATCAAGCTTCCCTTAGGAAGGGGCAAATCCTCTGTCTGTCCATTGACCTTCTCATATAGGCCGTGACATGCTCAATGACAGCCGTTATGACCTCCCAACTACAACGAGGTGCTAGGTTGTATCAAAGTATATCCCTAACCATATAGAATGACCAATGACCTCAAGTCAAGGGATCAATGCATCTCCTATCACTTGTGAGGATAATTCATGACACCAAGTCATTGCCTCACAGCGAGTCTATCCAGTATATCCACCACTGATATACTCATATGTTTGTGTTAGCACCTTGTGCCTAACCAGCCCATATACCAGTTTCACAAGTACCAAAGCTGTCTCATATCCACTCAAGTACATTGATTGGGGACAATCATTTGAGCACAGATCCAATCTGTCTCCAGAGACATTATCATGTAAGTACACTATCGCAGGTGTAGACAAACATTGATAATGACAATGCCAAGATGATATAAGAAATATCAATGTGTAAGTAGTACAAAGAAGGACCAAAACTAGGTCTGAGGGCATATACACCAACATTTATGGCATTGGACTGACTTGTTTGGTCAAAATCTTGAAATATGTCCATTCTGACCACAGCTATAACAACTCCTAGAAGGTACTGCAGCACTAGAACCCATACTAGGTGATGGTGTATGTGAAGCATAAGACCTAGTCTCCATGACTCTCGGGCTCTTGTTTACTCACTCAAACTGTTTTGTGAAAAACAAGTATAATTATTATGGGGCACTAGTCTCCTCTAATCAAACTGTCCTGACCGTATAGGTTGTTTCTCCTTTTTCCTTTGAGTCAAAACTTCTTGAGAGGCCTCTACACTAAGTGCAAATTCTACTATGGCCTCATAGCCTTGAGGCCTGCAATGAAGCTCGTCCATCCCCACTGGTTTGCCGAAATCACCATCTCTTGTGATGAAGCTCGTCAAACACCGTCGCCTATTGCCGAACGTCACGAGAAAGAGGGAGGGAAGGCTGGTGTAGATCTTCCGAGGTCGCCGCCGGCTTTGATTCTCACTAGAGGAGGGGACATGAGCGGGAGGGAGAAAGGTCGGGTGAGCGAGCGAAATTGCATCGCACGCACGGGAAGAGAGAGAAAAGGTTTAGGTTTTTTTTTAATACCTATTTATATTTATTATTTTTCTTTAATTAATTTAGTTTATTATAACATAACAAAGTTGGTCAGGGTCAATGGGTTAGACCTAATTCACAAGGGTAAAAGAGTAGTATGCATTAAAGTTTGAGGGTTGTGAGGAGCTTTATTAAGAGTCGTTTCTTTTTTTTTCATTTGGAGTATGTGTATGGCACAAACTCGCCTAAGTAGTGATGACATGCAAATATATGATATATCATGGCTTAATTTTATTATTATTTTAGACTAAATTGCATCCTTTGTCTCATTTATGCACTTAAATACTTCATATTCTTCAGAACCTTCACTTCTCCTCTATTTTATTGAAATGTAGGTATTTTGCCTCAAAATTAGTGGAATTTGGAAGATCTGAAGATATAGGACAATTCCTCATGATGAGACGAAGCTACACGTGAAATTTCAGCCCAATCGGAGTCCTCTACGCTCTTCACGGCCATGGGTGTGTACCCATGCACGGCCGTGCATGAGCTTGCCACTCCAGGCTTCACCGAGCCATACATGGGCATGGCCGTGAAGAGTAAGTTTTTCAGCCACCGAGCCGTACACGGGCATGGCTGTGCATCCATCCACGGCCGTGCATCATCCCGCGCAGCTTCGATAAGCCTCCGATTTTTCGCCCATAACTTTCTATTTTGGAAGCAGATTTTGCTGAAATTTGGAGGAGACCTTCCTAACTTAGCTACACACGTTTTTGGACCAAAATCATCGGATTTGATCAAGCGGTTGTAGAGAACGAAGCGAAACGGTGACAACCTAGGGTTTTGGGGCGATTTTCTAGGCAACAACACTGTTCCAGCGTGATTCTTCCTTCGTTCCGACGTGGATCTTCATGCTGAACCTTCTTCCATCAAGGATCTACCCCTCCCTTTGGTTTGATTTCATCTTTATGAGAGATTTGATGTTTTCCATGATGGATCTTGTAGCGTAAACTCTTTTTTCGGGGTTTGGGCATAGCCCACTGTATGAATATTGAATGTTATGACTTGATATATTTATTTCTCTATTTATCTTTGTTCTTATTCATGTCTAGGATGTTTTCATTCATGTTTATGTACTGGCCATATGTATGCATGTTTTAGATGTTGTGGGATGGACTGAGAGGTGAACCACAATCATCGGAACCCCTTAGACTGGACTGATGATTTTGTTTGGCGAGAGCACTCGAAATCACCCGAGGAACCCTAATCCTTCACAGAACCCATTGGGTCCACTTAACCCGGTAAGCTATGAGAGTAGGAGACTTGGGTTAAGTCAGATACTGGACCGTGTCCTGAGAGGGAGCACATCTGTACCCTAGGAAGGATTACCTTGAGAACATAGTGAAACTCGTTTAGAACATCAAGCCCTAGTATCTCTTCATGCTTCAGTGTGGTGAAATCCAACACCCCAAATCTCTCTCATAGACTTAAAACCCCGATTGCTTTGCTCTGTGCTCTATTTGATTTTAGTTCGCTCTAGTTTAATTGTTTGCATTAGGACATTAGTCAATTTTCCATTAATCATTGATCTAGCTATTGATTATCTGATTAGTTAGCACTTGACCCCTAGTCCTCGTGGGATCGATACTTATTGTATTACGCGATAGACCGTGCACTTGTGGTAGCTGCCGTTCGGGCCCCTATCAAGTAGCTAGTGTCACGCCCTGAATTATGATAATAATTTTTTAATATTTCTACACATGAGTCAATGCTTGACTCGAGTCCAAACACGCCCACACAGGGGCACCACAGTCATAACCACGAGATTGGGTACGACTGGCGGGGAAGGTTCCCCGAATCATCCCTCAGCCCGACCAAGGACTCTGCGGAGATCTCTGCCATCCCAACACGACTCTGATCAATGCTTGCGATTTACCAAAGATTGGTTTCGCCAAGGCGAACTGAGTTCAGCCAAACCTAAAGTGGACCCACTCATAACCGACCGCGTTGGATGAGGTCACGACAGTAACCGAATAGGTTCGCTTACTAGAGGAAGCGAAAAGGGAGTAGCCAGACATCCCACATCGGGAAGCCGGACTCATCCACTCATCCACTGGCTACACCAATAATCGGCATCCACAGATGGTTGTCCACATGGCATCGAATGCCGGTGACAGAGAGGACCTGGTCGACGCCTCACTCACATGCTGGTGAGGAGGCCGAACGACGCTCCGTGGGCAATGTCACACGTAGGTGACAAAGAAGCCGACGACCTCGTCCTTCTTGCGTGTAGGCGAGAATGATTAGAGGGAAGGTTCGCCCGAAGGCAACCACCCAAGGCGGTCGGCATTGGTCACATGTAGATGACAGCTGGTGCCGAGAAGAAAGCGCACATAGGTGAGCTCAACAGGGAAGGCTCGTCGAAGAAGAAGGTGGAGTTCACCACCTTGCTACACTTCCGCTGGCGATGAAGGATGTTGCTCTTCCACTGACAATGGAGGAGGAGGAGAAGTTGCTCACTGGCAATGGATAGGGAGCAGCTCAAGCGGCGGATGAGAGGAAGCCTCTGCTTCCACGATGACGACGAAGGCACCGCCAGCTTTCGACAAAACAAGTTGCTGCCGAATCCGATTGTGGCTGGTGTCGCACTCAACGCTACCCGCAAGCGGCGACCTCGAGCGGCCAAACGTCACATGCAGGCGATGGGAAGAGGGAGCCCAACTGGTCGCGCACAGGTGAGCGAGAGAAGAGAGGAGAGACTCCACGTGCAGGCGGAGAAGGGCTCGTCCGGCGAGCTACGAGCGACAGCCGCATGCAGGCAGGTCCGAGGCTAGGATTTCATGCGCACAGGTGGTCGGTGCTCGGACAAGGAGAGGATAATAGCGAAATAGCGGGAGATGATGCCGGGAGCCACGAGCTCGACCAGGGAGACAAATCGGATGGAGAGGGAGAGGGAGTACCTCGGTGATCACACGGCCGCTGGCTCCTTCAAGTCGGGGAAGTGGATGCGATCACCGCCTTCCAAGGCGATCTGGACGCGGCCGTTGGCAGCGGCGGCGGCAGATGCGAGGAAGACGAGGGAGAGGAGACGGAGCTGGCCGCGGCGTTCCACCACCCACCCGCACCACCGGAACACCAGGGACACTTTGCCAACGACATTCGATGAAAGATGGAGAGGGGAGCAGAAGACAATCAAAGTGAACAGACACGACGCCGTTGTCCTCGCCCGTTCTTTTCTTTCATTTGATTGTTGCCCACCTCGGACGTACGTCCCATGCCGCGTCCACACACTTTCCGACACTAAAGACACGTCACATCGACACATTTCGTCCAAGCATCATTGCCTGAGCGACAATCGAAGAAGTGGATGACCATTGGTTGTCTTGGATATGGGCAGTGCCCAGTCCGACCCACTGACCCACTGACCATTGGAATTTTGTGCCGCGCCCAAATTCTAGCCGAAAAGCCTAACATGATCCAAATTGATTTTAAAAAAAAAGGAATATGCTTAGACTTACAAACTATTTGTAGTATGACAAATCACGTAATGAGACGAAAATAAAAACGATAAAATAAATATTTCATTTCATTTCATTCCTTTTTTTTCCACGTCTTATTGAATTAAAAGAGTATTTGGTGAGTTACGACCGGGTTTTTCTTTAGCGTAGCCGCGTCCTTTGACCGGGGAATCCCTGATGCAGTTGACTTCCCAGTCAAAATCCACGCGTCCACATTAACCATCAGCATCGGTAGATAACAAACATCTCTCGGCGGATTATTTCTTTGTCTGTAGACGGCGCTGTCTTAATTTCGTTGGTGGCGAGTCAAAGTTGTTGTTCCAGATGTTCTCATTGGAGGAGAAATCCTAATTCCAACATTTCGCCAAAAGGGAAAATCGCTATAGAAAGAAAGGAAATTCTATTTTCCTCCTGTTTGCTTTTCGAGAAAGAAAATTAAATTAAAATGAATAATTATTAAAATTATTTCATGAAAAAGAAAGGAAAATTTTATTTCATTATTATATAAAAAAGAAAGAAAAATCTATTTCCCCTCTAGTTTGTTTCTAGATAGACTGACAATTAAGGTAAGCGAGTTATATAAATGGATGGGTCAGCGGTGATCCGTGATCCGATTAACTCAATTTAAACATGATCTGTTTAATTAATTAGGTCAAAAATATCTAATTCAAATATGATTTAAATATAATTGGGTCAACCCAACACAACCTAAATATAGTCAGATCAACTCGACATGACTTGAATATAATCAGATAAACCGAACCCAACACAATTCGAATAACTCATTTATTAAATGAGTCATACATTAACCTTGAGTATCGACATGACCCAAATAATCTATTTAGTAATTGAGTCAGTTATTAACCCAACCAAGTTGACCCAACACGACCGAATTATAAATTTATTATTCAAATTTTATATATAAATAATAAATTAATTAAAATTTGGGCATATGGGTTTGTGGTGTGGAACAAATTTTGGGTACTTGTAATTGTCTTATGTCCCTGTATAAACTTATTGTCTCATTAAATAGCAATTGTCTTTATTATCTTTAAACAATTTTTTTTTATGAATTGTTCCCTCCTCATTTATTTATTTTATATAATTGTTACTCTTTAATTTAATTATGATATTTATGTTCAATATTTCCTTTTTTTAAAAAAAAAAAATTCAACCTATTAAGCTTGAACCCCAAATAAAGCCTAGACCTAATTAATAATAAAAAGTGATGAAGTGAGAACGAGTCAAAATCTTGGCGGTCAAAATCAATCAAAACCGAACTTTTGTAGTTAATGTTTTTTTAATAAAAATTTTATGATCATGTATACAAATACAAAAATGTTAAATATGGACCAACTAGATCAATTATAGTTTGATTTATAATTTGCCATAGGTTTTAAAGTACATATTCTAATAACATAGTCTAGTTTTTTTTTTCTGCACAACTTTTTAAGAAACATTACATAATTATTTTTAAAAAAATATATTACTATACTAATGTGATAGATCTAAATCTAAAATAATAATAATAATAAAAAGACAAGTCCATTTAATTTTTGAAGCAAAAAGAAATAATCAAAAGAAGTTAAATAAGAGCTCCATGAGAAGACCAAATAGTGCTTTATGATACAAGCAAGTCAAGTCAAGGAATCTTCCATGCACATAGGATCAAAATGAATCTAAGATAACCATCGTTCCATCTAAAATTTTGGTGTTGAACTTAAAAACAAACTATTATTTTTTTAATAAAAAAATAAAATCAAATTGAATCAATTTGGTATGAATAAGAACCAAACCAGACCAATTTTGATTGGTGGATTTTTTTTTTAGTTTTGATTTTATCTTTCCGGTTCAATTTTTTTGATTGAATCGTGCGGGACTTGATCTTCTCAAGACATGAACTCCATTTGGTGGGAAGGAGGAGCTACAAATTTCATCGTCAATCCAACCATAAAATTTCCAAATAAAAAGAAGTATATTTTCATAAAATAATAATTAAAATTGAAAAAATCGCACCAGCGCAGCAGAATGTTGGCAGGAAACCCGTTGGAAGATGAGCAAAATTTCTGGGTATGAGTCATACTTAGGATTTTTTTAAGTATGGTGTATTATTTTTATAGTAAAAAAAATATTTTTTTAATAAAAAAATTATAAAAAATAATTTACACATTCTAAACTATCCAATAATATTAATAATATTATATAAAAAATAACGTATTATAAAATTACACCCTACTTAATAATTAAAATTGAAAAAGTCGCACCAACGCAGCAGAATGTTGGCAGGAAACCCGTTGGAAGATGGTCCATTTAGTTTACTATTTTATTATTTGCAGCGATGCCATGATTGCCAACTCGTCATGCCAGCCATTAATTTCTTCTTCCTGGTGGACCCCATCCCGTGCAATGCCGGCGCCGCGGCCGAACCACCGCCTCCGCCCTTGGCGTTCGGTTCACTGCCGCCTGGTGGCACTTACTCACCTCCTTCCTTTACCGTTTCCACTAAAAATAATGATAATATATTTAGACGCAATTATTTTAATTTCATACCCTATATGATCTAGAAACCGAAAATATGCGGAAATTAAAATTAATTCTTCTTAAATTATTTTAGCTAATTTAATTATTAATTCTTTGTATATTTTAGTTTCATACCCTATTGTCACGCACATATTTACGGTAATATTTTTTTTATTTTCACGTGAGTCAACGCTTGACTCGAGTCCAACTGCATCAACGCAAGTATCCTAACGGTCGAAACCGCCGGATTGGGCGCGATTGGCAGAGTTGATTCCCCAGATCGACTCCCAGCCCGATTATGGACTCAACATGGATCACTGCCATTCCAACATGATCTTGATCAACACTCACGATTTACCAAGGACCGATATCGCTGAACCGGACCGGGTTCACCCGAACCCAAACGGGACTCATTCATATCCGACCGCGTCGGATGAGGTCCACAACAGTAATACCCAGTTGTCCATGGATCAAGCTGGCATTCGGCGATCGTAGACAGTCGTCCACCCGGCGTTGCCCGCCAGTGATGGAAAGGATCCAACCGGCTCCTCACTCGCACACCGGCAAAGTGGCCGGATGACGCTCTTTGGTGACGTCCCACGTAGAGGACAAAGGAACCGTCGGACTTGTCCCTCTCGCGCGTAGGCGAGACGGTTGGATGTAAGGTTCGCCCGTAGGCGAGACGGTTGGATGTAAGGTTCGCCCGTAGGCGACCAAGTTGAGCCTAAACCACCACGCTCACACATAGGTCAGCTCCACGAGTTGGGGAGGAATCCCCAGATGTTTCGCTGCACTTACCTCTGGCTACACTCGAAGAAGACGCCATCTGCTGGCGTCCGGTAGGGAGGAGTCCGGCAGTCGGACGGCGGCTGCTGACTGGAAACACGCACTCGAGCGTGAGGAAAGGTCGTCATTCTTCACTTCCCCGCTGGCTGAAGGGCATCGCGCTGCCACTCCCCTGATCTGACGGTGAGGTATCGACCGGCGGCAAGCTTCTCGCCAAAGGGACGCCGCGCCGGAAGAAAGTCGCACGCAGACGACGAATAGAGGAGGAAGGGACCTAGCACGCAGGCGAGGAGGGCTCGTCTGGCGAGCTTCGCGCGACAGCCACACGCAAGCGGGTCCGAGCCAGAACTTCACGCATGCAAGCGGCCGGTGTCGGACAAGAAGCAGGCGAAGAGGGGAAGCCTCCGGGAGCCACACGAGCTCGACCGAGGAGAGAAGCGGCCACTAGGCAGGTCGCGAACATGGCGAAAACAAAGGGGAGGGGGAAGGAAGGTACCTCGGCGATCACATGGCTGCCGGATCCTTCTTTCCAGTGAAGCTGATGCGGTCACCGCCTTCCGGAGCGATTTGGAGGCGTCGACGGCGTCAGAGACGAAGGAGGAAGACAGGGCTCTTCCGTGCGTTCCACCACACGCCCACACCACCGGAACGCAGAGAGAGCTCGTTGAAAGGACGTCCGACGACGTCGGGCTGGCTGGAGTCAGCCGAAGAGGAGAGGGAGGTGAGTGAGTCAAGCCGCCGGTGAACTCTCCTTTTCCTTTTTTTTTTCGAGTTCGTGAGGAGGACGACGCCTCGTCTCCTCCTTTTTCTTTTCCCCCACGTCAATGCGAGATGTCGCGACCCAGCTACCCACGCCACTAAGCCGTCTAATCCCCGTCAGCGTCGCACGATGCACACGATCTTTTCCCGTTGAGGGAAATTTTATTGATTCGGATTCGAGCACCGCCCGATCCAATCTGTCGGCTCCAATAACCACAGCTGGGCTGGGGAATTGGGCCGCGCTCAATTCTTCGGCCCGCAGGCCTAACACCTATCAACTAGATAAAGCTTGTTCTCTCTAATATATAGTGTTAGTATTATGAGATAGAAATTTTTTCTACTATTGCCTTATGTGTAAGAGGAGCATAACATTTTCATCTTGCAAAGATAAATTACAAGATATTATTATTTAATATGTGACGATGCTTTTGTGTATCTAGATTGAATATAAGCTATAAAGTATATGAGACTTTTATAATTCAATTATTATTTTCTCAAATATATTAACTAAATAAATATAATTATATTTATTTAAGTATGATCACCAAGAAGGAAGAGTACTCTTGTCATAGGGGAGGCTATCGGCTATCCCGTTCCAAGGGTTCGAAAAACATTAATAATGGCCACTTCTAGAGTTTTTAGGGTAATTAATTATTGGAATCCGCCCAACCTTTCGCTTGACTAACTCAAATTTCGGCCCTTACAGCACGTCGCCAGCGGCATGCAAACCACGACCCAACTTTGACTAATGACAACTATTTCCCAGTGGGACCCACGCGGAATCACTGCCCACTCGTTATTTTACTGGACCTCTTACCTGTGTGCTGTTCTTTCCAATTCCGCAGATTTTAGGTAACAAAGGCTTCGTTTGGGATTGTTATGCGGGTTGGGAGCGGGTAAAAATTGTTATAAACGTGAAGCAGCAAAAAAAGCAATGATGCGCAACAGCGCTTATCCTGCAGGCCGCGGCGACTAGAGTCAATGGGAAAATGCAAGGAGGGCCTGCGGGAGCTGGAGGACGGCCTGCGGGAGGCGAGCCCGGCGAGGACGTCGGCGAACCCGGAGAGGAGGAGGAGGAGGCGGAGGCGAGCGAGGAGGGCCTGTGGGAGCTGGAGGACGTCGGCGAGCCCGGCGAGGAGGAGGCGGAGGCGAGAGAGCCCGTCAGAAATCTAGGCGGCGTCAGCGGAGGAAAAGGGCAGTGGCCAGGAGTGGAGGGAGCAGAGGTCTTCGACAAGGTGAGCGGCAAGGGAGGCGCCGCTCAAGATTTTTATGAAAGAGGAAAAGCGCCGCGGCGGGAGGCGCCGAGGAAGGCGAGTGGACGTCCATCTACCGAGTGGCTGTGAGCTGGCGAGCAGAGGTGGCGGACGACGAGCAATGGGTAGTGGCGAGAGGTTGCCAGCGGGCGAGACGGGAAGAGGAGCGAGCTTCGAACGGAGGATGAGCGTAGCAACGAGGAAGACAACCTCGTTTGGGGAAGACGATGGCGAGCGAAAGGAAGAAACACGGCTGGTGAGCGGAGGGAAGAAAAGCGACTAGTGAGCAGAAGGAAGAAGACCGCGGCTGGCGAACAGCGAGCAGGGAAGACGAGCGAGCTTCGAGCGGAAGATGAGCGTAGCAACGAGGAAGGCGGTCTCGTTTTTGGGGAACTGTACATATGACAGAAAGTGAGAATAAAATTGATGGGGGCAGGGTTTGATCCCCCATCCTACCACTCGCGCGCGCGGGCGCTTGAGGTGAATCCTGCTTATGCGCCTCTTCACACTTTTTGTTATTTCTACGGGTCAAAAGTCAGTCAACATTGCACAACTGCATAAAAGTAGCAACCGGCTGTGCGTTCCGCCTTTTGATCGGCTTGACTCGCAGGCTGCGGGACAATCCCAAACGCGGCCAAAGATTCGAACTTTTCTAGCTTACTGAAAAAAGTAAAAAAAAAAAAAAAAAAACATAAGATATACAAGGAAGAACACAATGCGCCTCCAAGCAAGGCAACCCTCGCTCAAACGGCTATTATCTCTCCTCTCTCTCTCTCTCTCCTTCCGCCTCCTCGTAGGCATCGCTCCGGTTCCTAGGGTTTGCTCCGGGGCGGTGCCAAATTCTTGCCCCTACCCGGAAGCTCCCGCGTGATCGATCCCCTTCGCCCTCTTCAATCTTGCCTCGATCCGACCGTGGAGCAGCTGGTGGAGGTGGAGCGATGAGGAGATCGAAACTAGAGCCGTCCGTTCCTTTCACCCGCAAGAGGTTCCTGCACTTCCTACTCGCTTTCGGACTCCTTTACCTCTCCTTCCTCCTCCTCTGCGAGTTGCCCTTTGTCTCTCGTCGCTTCACACCTCTCGGCGTCGGTGGCGGGCTCCTCAGCGGAGACGCTGTGACCCGCCGGGTTGCCCTTGACAGCGAGGAGGATATCCATGGCATGTATGCGCCAGTTCGCCCCTTCATATTCCCTTATCGGCCGGTGCGGTCCTCCCCCGCTCCCTTCCAGTACCGCCCGCCGGACCAAAGCATGCGCAGACGATCTCTGGTTGTGTCCGGATTGGCTTTGATGGAGTTCAACTCCAGCGAGAGCAGAACCTTCTCTGAGCTCAACATTGCGGCGAGGGACGCTTGGAAGGTGGGAAGGAGTATGTTAGAAGACCTGAAGACTTCTCAGGCAGCGGCGCCGGCGCAGGAGAGCCGAGCAGAGGAGAGATGCCCAAACTCGATCATGCTGTCGGGAGCAGAGTTTCAGGAGCATGGAAGAATGATGGTGATCCCCTGTGGACTGACGCTTGGGTCCCATATAACCCTGGTGGCGAGGCCTCGCCTGGCACACGCGGACTATGACCCCAAGACAACGGCTTTGAAGGAAGGGGAGGAATCCGTCATGGTGTCGCAGTTCATGATGGAGCTGCAAGGTCTTCACGCGGTGGATGGAGAAGATCCGCCAAGGATACTACACTTCAACCCCCGCTTGAAAGGTGATTGGAGCGGTAAGCCAGTGATTGAGCAGAACACCTGCTATCGTATGCAGTGGGGATCACCTCAGCGTTGCCAAGGTTGGGCGTCCACGGCTGATGAGGAGACTGGTAATGTGCTTGCCTAAATGCACCAATTCCATTTTGGTTCCTCTATTATCAATTGCGCATGGAACGAGCATCAGCATGTGAACGCTTATTGTCCATTTCTGATAATTCATATGAATTCACATTGCATATTCTCGCAGTTTTTGTTTCAGTTTATTTCAATATGGGATCTGATATGAGGTCAATGATACAGTTGATGGCACGGTAAAGTGTGAAAAGTGGATTCGAGATGATGATAACCAAGTGGAACAATCAAAGTTGACGTCGTGGTTCAACCGATTGATTCGTAGGACAAAGGTTTCACCTGATTGGCCATATCCGTTCGTGGAAGACAAGCTGTTTGTTCTAACACTGACAGCTGGTTTGGAGGGTTATCACGTGAATGTTGATGGAAGGCATGTAACATCCTTCCCTTATCGCACTGTGAGTTCGGCTTTAACATCTTTTTCGTACCATTTCAGAATTTGAGTTTAATATTTTCATTTCAACGATACAAGACCTTATCATGCCTGCAGGGCTTTGGTCTTGATGATGCCACAGGCTTGTCACTAAATGGAGATATTGACGTCGAGTCAATATATGCTGCTTCATTGCCCTCAATACATCCTACTTTTGCCCCACAAAGGCAACTAGAAATGTCTGCTCAGTGGCAGGCGCCTCCGCTTCCTGGTGGAGCGGTTGATCTTTTCATTGGCATACTTTCTGCAGGAAATCATTTTGCAGAACGCATGGCAGTCAGAAAATCGTGGATGTCTTCTGTCAGGAGGTCCTCAAATGTTGTAGCAAGGTTCTTTGTTGCTCTGGTAACTTTCTCTGAACTTTTCCAAGTTTCATTCATTTCTAGTTTTATTGTTCAGATTCTGATTGGGTTTTTGTTTTTGTTTTTTTTGTCAGCATGGACGAAAGGAAGTGAATATGGAATTGAAGAGGGAGGCAGAGTTCTTTGGGGATATCGTTATAGTGCCTTTCATGGATAGTTATGATTTGGTTGTTCTAAAGACTCTCGCCATCTGTGAGTATGGGGTAAGTGAAACCAGTCTATTGAATATTACAAGATATTTGCTGTAGCTGAAGTTGTAATGTTGTGTATTTTCTATGCTTACAAAATAGGTTCGAACAGTGTCTGCTAAACACGTAATGAAGTGTGACGATGACACATTTGTGAGACTTGACTCAGTGCTCAAGGAAGTGAAAAATGTCCCATCCCATGAGAGTCTTTATGTTGGAAACATTAACTACTTCCACAAGCCTCTACGCTCTGGGAAATGGGCTGTCACATATGAGGTACGGGCTTTCTATTTTGCATATCATACAAAGTATCTGTTTTCTGTTTCATACTCGTTCTATTCATATATCAATTTAAACTAGAATTACAACACTCAGTATAGCTAACCGGCCTCTGCATGCAAGTGCCAAGGGTATAACTTTCTTGGTTATTGCTTGTGTTTATGTTCCAATTAGTATTCCATTATTTAAGCTATCTTCCATTATTATAGAACGTTCTTGCTCGGCAAAAAATTATGTTCCCCTATTGTTTTCATGTTCATGAGAAGTAGAAATATCAAACTAAACACGCATAACATTCATCCGATACGGTGTTCCATTCCTCAGTATATCCATTCATGACAGGAATTTTTTAGATTACAATTTTCTGTATTTTCCGAATGCTTGTACACTCTTTGGAAGCACAATAACGTGAATCACCTATACCTATATGACATTAGTTTAGATGTTCTGTTTCTTTGTACATCTTAATTGCAAATTTCTATATTTGGGCTTCTCTACACTCAAAATCAGAATCACCATGTACTTGTATGACTCTAATTAATTGCTTAGTTAATAGTTATCACTTATTAATATGCATTGTCAATGTTCTCTTTTGATCTTACCAGTGATGCAACCATATAGTTAAACGGCACTCTTTCCTTTCATGCTGCTATATTTTTCCTTGTAACAAACAGTATGGTTCAACTTGTTATGCACTAATGGATTGACATGTTGTTGTTAGGATAAATAGTAGTAATTTTTTATGAAATATGTTGTTAAGTAACGCTAATGTTTCTTGTTTTCAGGAATGGCCAGAGGAGGATTACCCACCATATGCTAATGGCCCAGGCTATATTTTATCATCTGATATTGCACATTTTGTGCTATCTGAATTTGAGAAGCGTGCGCTGAGAGTGAGATTCTACCCTTTATACATCATTTCTGGGAGTCCAGTTGCTTCATCTTTATAAGATCATTTGGTCAATTTTCATGCCTGAGTTTATCCCTTGAGCTGTGGATCGAGTCTCCTTATCTCATATTTTTCTAATGTAGTGCTGTATTTCCAACATTTACATGGTTGAAATATTTCTTTGTTTTATTCATACAAATGCAAATTTCAACTTTGCACCAAACGCCACGCTTAAAACGATAAAGTTTTCCTTCTGTATTGGTTTTCAAAAATTTTAAAATTTTTTCCATGTTTTTGGTAAAACTTTGTAGCATGCATTAACTATTATGGCTTTCTGGTGCAGTTATTCAAAATGGAAGACGTGAGCATGGGCATGTGGGTTGAGAAGTTCAATAGTTCGAAACCTGTCAAGTATGTCCACAACCTAAAGTTTTGCCAGTTTGGCTGCATCAGTGGTTACTACACCGCTCATTACCAGTCTCCGAGGCAGATGATATGTATGTGGGAGAAGTTACAGGCAGGGAAATCTCACTGTTGCGACATGAGATGAAATATGTGCTGGTGGCAGCAAAGAAGCCAATTTTTGTATGTTGCAGAAAGGCCCCTTTCTTGAAGGCTATATATACCTGAAGGGATATCGTGGTTCTAGCTGATTCTTTAAGGGCTTTTACTTGAAGGGAAGGGATAACTTGGTTCAAGCATCTCTCTTAATTGATTCTTTCATTATTTTGTACCCTGTACATGTCAGAAGATGGACAAAAAGTAGATATCTGTTAAGTGAATTAATCTTAATGAAAGCACTACTATTACCTCGTACATATTTGCTTTCACACTTTTAACCATTAAATGCATTAATCGTGTCTTTTCATCAATTTCATGGTTGGTGGCCTTTCATATTTTTTGTAGCCCCTTGATTGTTGTTCCGGAATGGACTATGACCATATTCTAACAGAAAGTGGATTTCTATTTGATTTACACTGACAAAATTTCAGTTTGGTTAGGAAATTTTTGTTCTCAAATTTGTTTTTTTTTATCTTGCATTATCTGTCGGAAGTTCCATCCTAGTGTTGAGTCTCATATAAATTAGGGCGCATTTTCGTTTTTTTTGAAATACTGCACAATGGCAATAGAGTGCATTTAAATGTGATTTGAACCGCCGTCAAAGGCATCTTTTTGTTGGAATTATATGATTGGAACGCTTTAATAACACATCTCCTCTTTTCGTTGTGCGTTTAAATAAGATGTTTGCATCATTCATGGCTCATGCTTTTTTCTGCCTTGTTGAAGCTGAACTTTGTTTTGTCAACAAGAACTTTGTTTTGCCCATAGGAAGGGCATTTTTCTATTCCGCTTGGCCTCGAGTGAAGTGCTATTCTTACAACAACTTTGGAGAAACTGCTCAATTAAAATATTCTGTTCATTAACAAAGTGCAAATCCTTGAGAGCGAATGATTGTTCAGCAATTCTAGCTAACACTTGGAGTTTGGACAACCTAGCGAGGATGCCAAAGTAGACAAATTGATGAATCATGTAGCTGGATTTGGGTGTCGGGCTATGCCAATAATTATTGTTAAATTGTTTTCTGAGAGTAGATGGGTGGGTATACCAATGTTATTTGGTATAGAGAAGATAGGAGACAATATAGATACATCTTTGGTGGAAATTTACAAGATACTAATAAATCAGTAATAATGTCCCATCGAATAGAATCAAAGCTTTAAATAAAACACTTTTTCGACTCATATACGAGGGATCTATGCTTTTATGATAACTGTATATGATCTCATAGCATAGAGATACATTTCATTGAAAGAATGACCTTTAATAAAGGTGTGCTGGTCATGATCTATGATATCAGCTAATACCTGTTTTATCTATTTGCAAATGATTTTTTTAGAAAAATCTCTACAAGAATGAGATAAAATCCCCAAATGAGTTCCCAATCTTCGGGATTAGTGTGGTAAATATGATGTTTACTTGCCTATGGAGTTTGTCTGTATTGAAGAAATTTAGTATCATTGTTGTTATATCCAGCTTTTAGTCCATCTACACTAGGGGTTTATATCACTTTAGTCCTGAGTATTACATTTAGAATTTCTGTAGCTTCAACATGTCATAAGATATCTGAGATATCATCTTGTGACTCTTAATTTTTTTTCTCCTTCAGGGGGTCCAATGCAGGATCTAACAAAGCCAAAAATAATTCTACAGCTCCCTTCTCTAGTTCCTCCCTGACTACATAATTTTCAACAATATTTCTTGAATGGTAAAACTGAATTTATGCTATGTCTAGTTCTCATTGTATGGTAAAAATATTTGGCTCTCTTGGTCTGTCTCCTAGTTGCCTCTTCCTCTTCCAATAACAAATGCAATTGCTCCCATTAACAACTAACAATTGATTGATTTATTTATTGTAATGGGTCCAACTCTGCACATATTGACCTCAGTATCCCCTTGAGTTTGTTTATTGAGTTGTCGTGCCCGTAGTTTGGCCTCATTTTTCACAGCTTCAAGTTTTTGCAACAAAACACACTATCAGTGTTCCTTTGCATTTAGTTTGTCACTGTATCAGCATGGTTTGCCAGAAGTTAAATGGATCGAATGTTCTTGTCTTTTAATATCACTAATATTGTGGCAGACAAGGGGAGTGGTCAAATATGCATGGGTTCAAAAACATTTGTCTCAGCACTCGGATAAGTGCCCATCCACTCCCTATTTACTAGCACTCTATCTAATTTACTCAAAATTTAATCCTTTCCTTCTTGAATATTTGACCATGTATGAAAGGATAAGTGCCCATCCACTCCTATTGGCCAACGAAGCGACGGAAAACCCATATTATCCAAAGAGAGGATCTTAGAACAAGGGATGGGAAGATCATAGAACAGAAGGTTTTTTTGCACGAGTAAGCACGCGACTTATTCCTTCCCTCCCCAATCTCCATAGTGAAGTCCGATGAGTAGGGCTTCTTCTCCAGTGAACGATTAGGATTTACAGTGAGCTTCTGACCCAAAGGGAGGGGGCGGATTCTGGCAGAGCACTCAGTGGAGCGGCGAACACGCAACACTCAACCCACAGGGCGAGGTGTTGGTGGACAACGTGCAATGGCAAGACCAGGCAAGTCTTCTTCTATGGTGACTTTGGCGAAAGGCATAGAGGTATCGAAGCCTTTTGAGAGTAGAGAGGGTTGAGTGCATGCATATAGTGAGGGACAAGAGGGATTTTAAAATAGCTTTATAATTGGTGTCACGTCCTGAATTAGGATAATATTTTTTTGATTATTTTTCTTATGAGTCAACACTTGACTTGAGTCCAAATACATCAACGCAGATATCGCAACAGTCGAAACCGCTGGATTAGGCACGACTGGCGGGGATGATTCCTCGAACCGACCCCCAGCCCGATTAAGAACTTTTGCGGAAGATCGCTGCCGTTCCAACACGACTAGATCAACGCTCGCAATTTACCGGGGACCGGTATCGCTGAGTCGAACCGGGTCCACCCAAACCCAAGAGGGATGCACCCGTAACCGACCGCGTCGGACTAGGTCCATAATAGTTTCTGAACACGCCCACGTGTCAGATAGAGAACCGAGGGGAGTAATCAAGCTCACCCACACGACCACTGATCAAGCCGGCACCCGATGATCGTAGGCGGTCGTCCACCCGGCATCGCACACCGGTGACCAGAAGAATTCAGCTAGTTCCTCACTTGCACGTCGGCGAAGAGGCCGGACGATGCCCCGCAAGCTACGTCACTCGGAAGTGATGAAGAAGCTTGCGGCCTCGTACCTCTCGTACACCGACGAGAACGGCTAGAAGGGACGGGCTGCCCGGAGGCAACCGGCCACGTGCACGTAGGCGTCGACGGCGGACAGCGAAGAGCACGTCAGCGGGATGTATTTGTTCGTAGATGGGGAAGAACCCTGTACACGTTGTCGGCGACACTCGTTGGAGAAGATAGGAAAGAAGCCGGCGTCACACACCGGCGGCTGGAGGCGCCGGAGAGGAGGGCTGACGAGTAATGGGTGGCAGCTGAGGAAGAATAGGTGGCTAACGGCCGGAGGTCTGCTCGGACAGCGGATGAGGGAGGTGAAAGCGAGGACCACCTGTGGCGTCCCGCTGTAAACGACCTTGAAGGAGGCCGACGCCTCTCCAGACTCCACCCAGATGATGAGGAAGGAAGGAGCCATCTCCAGTCGCACGCAGGCGACAGACGGTGCCGGAAGAAATGCCCGTGCGCAGGCGAGCAGGGGGGGAGGGAGGAAGAGGAACAGTATGCAAGCGGCGGGCTCGTCCGGTGAGCAACGACCAAGCTCGGCACGCAGGCGGGTTTGGGCTAGTAGTTCACGCACGCAGGCGGCCGGCTCCGAACGAGGAGGAAGACGCAGAGAAACCGGCCACTTCAGGCAAGAATGGAGAGGGTTCCCCGAAACCGAGAGTTCGGCTAGGAACGAGGATCAAAGGGGTAAGGAAGTACCTCAGCGATCACTCAGGGCGCCGGCTCCTTTCCGGTGAAGAGGTTGCAGGTGAGCCTTCTGAGGCGGTCTGGTCGATGGCAGCAGCTACGGCGGCGACGAACTGGAGGCGGCGACGGAAGGAGGACGAAGTTTCTCCTTGGCGTTCCACCACCCGCCCGCACCACCAGAATGGCCAGGAAACTTCACCGACGGTGACATCCGACGAGAAGTGAAGATCGGAGAGGGGGAGTCTAGAGGAAACGCCGGTGAACTTTTTCGTTCGAAGAAAAAACTCGCTACCTCCGACGAGGATGACGCCCTCATTGTTTTCCTCTTTCGAGCGCTCCCGAGTCAATGCGATGCTCAAGGCGTCAGCGCAGCCCACTTCACATGCCACATCCACGCAGCTCACCTACACACGCAAGCACGCACGTGAATCACCCGTTGGCGATTTCGGATCTGGGCATCGCGCCCGATCCGGAAGAAGTTTCTTCACCCGCCGACCCGGTCGGTAGTTAATTTGGGCTGGGCTAGAGAATTGGGCCGCACCCAATTCTTGGGCCCGTAGGCCTAACATTCTCCCCCTCCGAAGTGAGTCGCCGTCCTCGGCGACTCAAAGTAATGTCGGATCTCGTCCTCGAACTGCCACAGTTCGGACGCCTTATACCACGTAGCTTCTTCCATTGGAGAATCTTCCCATCGAACAAGGAATTCTATTTGTCGGTTCATCCTACTATGTCCCAAAACTCGGTGATCTAAGATCTCTCCAATCCTTTGGTCAAACTCCGTTCGAACCGTAGGAGGCGCACAAAGCAATTGTGACCGAGCTGGATCCCCTGGATCTTCTTTAGGAAGCTCAAATGGAATGTCGAATGCAGCTTCATCCTGTCAGTGAGCTTCAGACGATACACAACTGAGCCAACCTGACTCTAGACCTCGAAAGGTCCATCGTATCTCTGTATAAGACCCCGATGCACTGCCTTCGTAGATATCTTCCTCCATATTTGCGGAGTAAGTCGGAGAAGCACTAAGTTGCCCACAGCGAATTCTTCATCCCGACGACGATGATTTGTATATTGTTGCATTTGTCTAGCTGCTAGCTCGAGGCTGTCCCTAGCCTCCTAGAGCGACTCCACTCGCTCACGAGCTACCCGTTGAGCCGTAGGACATCTCCCCTCAGAGGTCCTCATCGCGATGTCAATAGGAGTTAGGGGCTGCCTCCCTAACACAAGCTCAAAGGGGCTGTGCCTTGTGGACGATGATCCGTGGAGATTGTAGGTAAACTGTGCCAAATCTAACCACTTTACCCAGTCCTTTTGACTCGCAGTCACAAAATAATAGAGGTAGTCCTCCACGAGGGCATTCACCCACTCCGTCTGTCCATCCGTTTGGGGATGGTTCGCTGTGGAGAAGTTTAACTTTGTTCCCAGCTTGTCGAACAGTGTCGACCAGAAACGTCCAGTGAACCGGGCATCCCTATTGCTCATGATATCCATCAGGATCCCAAAGTGTTTCACCACATTCTAAAAGAATAAATCTGCAGCCACCACAGCTGAACACGGTTCGAGTGCTGGAATAAAAACTCTATACTTGGAGAATCTATCCACAACCACGAAGATTGATGTTTTCCCCTCAACCTTGGAAAACCCACCAATGAAATCCATGGACACACTCGTCCAGGGGGTCTTGGGGATAGGGAAGGGTTGTAACAACCCAGCCAATAACCTCCAATCGACTTTGTCTTGTTGACACACAAGACATGTGCGGACATACATCTCAATGTCAGCAAGCATATCCGGCCAATAACATGACCTCGACACTAAGGCGAACATGTGCCTTTGTTCCGGATGACCTGACCATGGGGTATCATGGAGCTCCCTAAGCAGCTCACGTCGCAATCCACCAGATGCGGGGACTAGTGGCCTCTCGCCACGGGCCATGACAACATCATCGGCACCCAAATAATATCGTCGGGTCGTACCCGACTTAATCTACTCAACAATCTTTCGATATGCCTCATCAAAAATAGCTGCTGCTTTTATCCTCGAAAGGAGATCTCCTTCCACTCTGGAGATCGCAAAGCAGACTAAGGCATTAAGCCTACTCAGTGCATCAGGCACCACATTAGACTTTCCAGGCTTGTGTTCCCACTGGAACTGGAATTCTACAAGGAATTCCTGCTATCTGGCCTATTTTGCTGACAATTTCTTCTGCGTGGTGAAATATGTATTCGCCACATTGTCGGTTTTCACCACGAAGGCGTTACCCAGGAGATAAACTCTCCACATTCGGAGGCAGTGCACCACTGCTACCATCTCTTTATCATGTGCAGAGTACTTCTGCTCTATCTCATTTAGCTTTCGACTCTCGAAAGCTACAGGATACCCATCGTGTATCAACACACCACCTATCGCTTGATCCGAAGCGTCGGTGTGAACCTTGAAAGCTTTTTTGAAACTAGGTAATTTCAGGGTTGGTTCAGAAGCTATGCACTCTTTAAAGTCTTGAAAGGCCAACTGACACCGATCGTCCCAACCCTAGTTGGTATTCTTTTTCAGCAAATTACTGAGGGGTGCTGTTACACTCGAACAACCCCGAATGAACTTTCGATAAAAGTTCACAACACCGAGGAAACTCCTCAACTTGGTCTGATTTGAGGGAATTGACTATTCCACAATGGCTCGGACCTTGCCCTTGTCCATTTGCACCTGGTTGTGTTCAACCACATGTCCAAGGAAGGATATCTCTTCCGACATGAAAGTGCATTTCTCTAGCTTTAAATAAAGCTGATTTTCCCTCAAAACTTGAAGAACCCTCTTCAAGTGCACCAGTGCTCCTCAACACTTGAGGAATATACCACTATATCGTTCAGATATACTATTACGAAGTCATCTAGAAAGGGTGCTATCACCTGGTTCATCAGATGACAGAACGTCGCTGGAGCAATGGTTAGCTCGAAGGGGATGACCAGGAACTCAAATGCTCCATAACGGGTCACGTAGGCTGTCTTCCGTTCGTCGCCCTCAGCGATACAGACTTGCCAATAGCCCGATCTCAAGTCAAGCTTGGAGAATATCCTAGCTTTTCCCAATCTATCCAGCAGATCTGGGGTCAGTGGAATAGGATAGGAGTCCCGGACTGTTATCTTATTCAGGGCTCTGTATTCCACACAGAACCTCAGAGACCCATCCTTCTTCTTTTGGAATAGGACCGGGGCTCCATACGGTGACACTATTGGCCGCACAAACCCTGCTTCCAACAACTCGTCAAGTTGTTTGCGGAGCTCGGCCAACTCCATCGGCGGCATCCTATAAGGAGCCTTGGATGGGGGAGTAGATCCTGCCACAAGCTCTATCTTGTGGTCGATCCCTCTCCTAGGTGGGAGGTGCTTTGGTAATTTCGAAGGCATCACATGAGCAAACTCCTCCAACACTTTCATGACCGCCAAGGGAGTCTCACTCCTTGTCAGGTGGGGCCCTCCACCCAAACGGCCATAAGTGTCGGATCTCCTTGGCACAACCCTACAGCCAAGGCGTTCGCCAACAAGGGCACTCCCCGGGGGTCCCTCTTCTTTCCCTTCCTCGGCTCAGTGCTACCAATGCATGGCACGAGGCAACGGGAGTCCTCATCATATATTTGTATCCCATATAGAAATGGCATCATGGCTATCTTTGCCTTGACCAAAAGCTTGAGGCCAAAGATAGCTTTATAGTATGGCAGTTTTAGAATCTTCGCATGGCAGTGGCCCTGCCAACTGCCGATTATGATATCCATATCGTATGATATCCCTAAGACCTCTGGGTCTACTGCACCAACCGACCTTACTCGGTCCTGTGCTGGGGACATCTTAAGTCCAACTCTCTTAGCCGTGGCTTCACTTATGAAAGGGTGCGACGCACCTGTATCAATCATAGCATTCATCGACTGAGAGTTTATAAGGGACACAACGTATAGCAACATTGGCCTCTCACTACTAGTAGAGGCAGTGCCCAACACCAAGGGATTCAGGAGCGCCTCCTGATCCCGCACATTGCTCTCACCTTCTGCTAATGCAAGGGGTGGGCGGTCCCCGACCGCCTTCATCGGCACTAGAGTTGCGGGCCGACTCTTCCGTGTGAATGGCTCTTTGCCCTTCACGGCGAACGAACTCTTCGTTCGCGAGGTAGAAGCCATACCACTCGCAGTGGCCGAGGCTGAGCAGGGGACATGTTCCTCAGACCCTATGTGGTCCATCATAGCTTCTGCAGCCTGATACAATTGCTGCGCATTGTCTCGGATGTTCGCGACATACCGGACTTTCTCAAGGGCACCCCTCACAGAACGCATCAAGTTCCTTGGAAGGAACTGAGTCACGATCTCCGTTTTAAGCCTCTCCCAAGCGAGCTTACGGTAGATCGATCCCACATAAGTTGGGCGCGGCCTAAGTCCTTGGGCTTGCTCCCCCTCGGGGATCAGAATATCTAGGGAACATGTTTCCATATTCTATTGGAAGTTCTCAACTTCCTTGGAGCAACGCACACCTCAAAAGGGGGCCGGCTCCGGGACAAGTCATCGCAAGACAGTCCCTTGGCCGCGATCGGCCGTGGTCGGTGCTATCGAAGCCGCCGTAGCGCACTTGATGACACCAAAATTTATAGTAAATTTTGTGCCATTTCATATATCTTTTTGTGTCAAATTCATGAACCTTTGCTTATTTTTATGCCCTTTTTATCAAATACTGCGGAATCTACACTCTTTTGAGTTTTTGATGATTTTTAGATAAAAAAGCACGATTTTTAGGCGCTTTCAAGCAATTCCAGATGCATGAATGAATTCCAACCATCAAGAGAATATTACATGTCAAATTTCATGAAGATTGGAGCTTCAGACCAAATTATGGCAGGGCTGTAATCTATATTACGGTACCATATTTTCACCGGCTACCGTAATATCACAGCACTGTCGTAATTTGAGAATTTTCCATCCAGAAAGATTTTTGGAAATTACAACACTATCGTAAAGATTTTCACGGGCTGTAATTTGGAGCGCTTTCCGACTAGAAATTTTAATTGAAATTACGGCACTGCTGTAACCTATATTACGGTGCCATAATTGCCACATAGTTTCGATCAGAGAACTCGACTGAAATTACGGCAGTGCCGTAACCATTTCAACGGCCGTAATTCTATTCCTAGCATGCGATTTTTTCAGACGTTTTGGAGTCTGATTTTTGCGCGATCGATTGCGGATGATCCAGGCCATAAATCAAAGATCCGTAAGAAGAAAAAGGGGTGCTTTTCACAAGGAGAATACACAGACATCAAAAGCCCTAATTTTCATTGACTGTCGAGAGAGAAATCGAGTTTCAGGCTGCCACCTTAGATTTCACTGCCGGGAAGCGTACAGCACATCTCCGGCCATGAAATTTCAGGGGAAGCTTCGCTTGGAAGAGGAGACGATACCCCAGAAGTTTCAGAGAGAAAGGATCTCGATCGGAGGAGAAATCAACAAAAGCACACCGCCGGCACTATTCACACGCGGAAATTACGGCTGTAATTTCTATTACAGCCGTGTGGTTATTTGTTTTTCCCTTCTTTCTTGATTTCCTATACTTTGATACTATGGATTATTGTAATCTTTCATCCATGCTAGCTTAAACCTTTTATGGGACATGGGGGAGTAATTCCCTTTGATTTCTTAATGACTAGATAAATTTTTCATTACTTCGTCATGTATAATTTTAGCATGATAATTCTACTTATGTGATAATTGCTCTTTAATTCTCCACATATTTATGTTATTAATCATGTTTTAGAGTTTTCGCAATAAGGACCGAAAGGTGACTTGCTTGAGAACTTGGAACCCTAGAATTGAATGTTAGAAACTTACTGTAAGAAATTAGGTTAGTTCTTGTTTCTTGATTTTAGAAGAATAATTGTCATGATAATAATATGAATCTAGGATTGAGTTAATTTATCAAACGTGGAGATCTTGTGCGAAAGTGAGGATCGAAACGTTGGAGAACCATAAGTAGAACTTGTGTTGAGACTCAGATGCACGAAAGTGATCCTTGAGATTCCACTTGAGATAATCAACTTAGAATCCAGATGCATAAAAGTGATCCTTGAGTTCTTTAATTGATGATTTACTTATTTTTTAGCTTAGGAAAGATCTTGCGCGAAAGCGAAGATTGGTCCTTGCATGATTGTCTGCACAAAAGTGAGAGAATCCCTTTATGAAGTAAATTATATCTTTATCATGATAAAATTAAACTGACGAATTACTATTCATATCTAGTCATAGAAATTAAAGTGAATGAAACCCTAGTCCCAGACTTTCTCTCTGATATTTTCGTTAGCTTTCATTAGTTCACTTGTATAGTTTCGATTGCCTATATAGTAAGAACTCAATTATTCAGTACATGACAACGAGGTCTCTGTGGTTCGATATCTTTCTTTATTACTTTGAATATCCGTGCACTTGCGGACTACAACAAGTTTTTGGCGCCGTTGTCGGGGACCTTGGTTTTGTCAATATTGAAGATATTGAAAGTATTGCTAGACTAGGTTTTATTTTCTATTTATTTTCTGTTATTTTCTTTTCTCTTGAAATCATTTGATCTATCTACTTTGCATGCACAGAAATCTTAGATCAGGACCTCTTGTACCTTTTGATCCTGAGATAAATAAAACTCTTAGACTGTGTATGAAGTTTAGATTTGAAGAAAGACAACAAGAAGAGGAAGAAGTAACCATGGCAGAACAAAGATCACTTAGGGACTATGCAGCCCCTAATCCACGAGAGATTCACTCTAGCATTGCTAGACCGGTCATAGAGGCTAATAACTTTGAAATCAAGCCTGCTTGCTTATCTATGATTCAACAGAACCAGTTTGGAGGATCTCCTCTTGAAGATCCTAACCAACACCTTTCTTTGTTTCTTTAACTTTGTGATACAATTAAAATAAATGGTGTTTCTAACGATGCATTAAAACTGATATTATTTCCTTTTTCTCTTAGGGACCGAGCATGATCTTGGCTTCAAGCACAACCTACCGGTACCTTAACCACATGGGAGCAATTGTCTAATGCCTTCTTGATGAAATATTTTCCACCAAGTAAGACCATCCAAATGAGAAACCAGATCTCAAGCTTTGCATAGAGGGATGGTAAATCTTTTAGTGAGGCATGGGAGCGATTCAATGATTTACAACGGAAGTGTCCTCACCATGGCATTGAAAATTGGGTTTTAATTCATACTTTTTTACAATGGTTTGCTTTATAATACCAGACTAACTGTTGATGCTGCTGCAGAAGTAGCTCTGATGAGCAAAACGATTGATGATGCTTTCAAGTTGCTGGGAGAAATGACTTTAAATCATAACCAGTGGATTTCAGAGAGAGGAGTGCTTTATAAACCTTCCCAAGGTAAGAATGAAAGTGATGGTTGGCGCACCTTGGCAGAGAAGGTAGACTCTTTGTGCAACTGATTTGATTCCTTTAAGATGCAAATTGCTGTTATTTCTTCATCTATTGTTTGTGATATATGTGGTAACAATGGTCATATCTCTGAAGATTGTAAAGTCATTGCTAGTCAGGATAGTGAACATGTTAATGCATTAGGGAATTATAATCAAGGTAGAAACAATGATCCCTATTCTAGTACCTACAACCCTGGATGGAGGAATCACCCCAACTTATCTTGGAAAAACAACAACAATGTAGGGGGACAAACTAAAAATAGAGGGTTCCAACAAAAACCAAATCAAAGTCAAAACCCAAATCAGAATTTGAACATTGAGTCCATGCTAGAAAAGATTATGACTAATCAAAATCAGTTCATGCAAAATCAAAACAAAGAAATTGAAGATCTTAAGGGAATGATTAGTCAATTAGCTTCTCAAGTAGGATCATTTGTAGCCCACAACAAAATCTTAGAAAATCAAATAGCACAATAAGCCAGTAGTTCTTACAGACCCCCTGGAAAATTACCTGCTAAACCTGATTTGAACCCTAGGGAGCACTGTAATGCTATCATTACTAGAAATGGGAGACAATTAGAGGAACCCAAAGGGAAAGTTGTGAACAATGAAAAAGAGCCTAATGATGATCATGATGATGAATTGGAGTTACAAAAATCTTCTGAGCATGAACAATCCCAAGCAAGTTTGCCACCTCAAGAGGGTGATGAACCAAAAGGAGATATGCCATCTCAGAGTAATGATTCTAAACCTAATTTACCTCCACCTTATAGATCACCTATACCCTTTCCCCAAAGGTTAGTGCAAGCAAAACTTGATAAACAATCTGGAAAATTTCTTGAAGTGTTGAAAAAGCTTTACATTAATATTCCTTTTACTGAAGTTATATCTCAAATGCCAATATATGCAAAATTCTTGAAAGAAATCTTGTCTAACAAAAGAAAATTAGAGAGCTATGGTACTGTGGCTTTAACTGAGGATTGTAGTGCTATTATCCAGAATAAATTGCCACCAAAACTGAAGGATCCAGGTAGTTTCTCTATACCTTGTTCTATTGGAAGCATGTCTTTTAACCGAGCCTTATGTGATTTGGGAGCTAGTGTAAGCCTAATGCCTTTATCTATTTGTAGGAAACTGGACATTGGAGAGCTTGAACCAACATCCATATCTTTATAGCTCGCTGATAGCTCGGTAAAGTATCCTATTGGTATTTTAGAGAATGTTCCAATCAAGGTAGGTGAATTTTTTATACCTGCTGATTTTGTAGTCCTTGACATGGAAGAAAATTATAAAAATCCCATAATTTTTGGTAGACCCTTTTTTAGCTACAGCAGGAGCACATATAGATGTTAAGAAAGGAAAAATCACTTTTGAGATTTGTGAAAAAATAATTTTATTTGATCTTCCTGATTCTTTGAACAAACTTTCATATTCTGGATCGTGTTGTAGTATCGATATAGTAGATGATGTTGTTTATGATGTTCATAATTTATTTGATGAATCCTCTAATTTTGAAACTAACAACTTTTCTGAGGATACTGATAGAGGATTACAGGAGAAAGGACATCAAAATTCTGAAAAGAAGAAGAAAAAGAGAAGAAGAAGAAGAAGAGGCTCTAAGTTGATTGACAAAGAAAGGAAGATATTGAGTAAATTTAGACACTGTTTCAAGACTGAGCCTTATGTGACTCATAGTGATGCTCAACCCAAAGAAAAATCAGAGTGGAAATTGAAGAATCAAGATCGATTCCGAGTGCAAAAGGATCAAACTAAAGACCTTTAAATTAGCGCTTCTTGGGAGGCAACCCAAGCATTCTAACTTTAGTTCCTTCACTTTATTTTTACTTTGTTCTTAGAACTAATTTTTCTTTTATTTTTGTAGGTAAAGCAAGTTTTGGCACAAATTACGGCACTACCGTAATGCAAATTATGGTACCGTAATTCCAGTCTTCTTTAAACCAGAAGGGTGTGATGAGATTACGGCACTATCGTAAGAATTTTTACGTACCGTATTTTGTGTCCAAAATCGACCTGAGAGTGTTTTTGCTTTTACGGCACTGCCGTAAGGATTTTTACGAGGCCGTATTTTTGGAGCTGATTATTTATTTATTTATCTTAAAAAAAATATATGTGATTATTTTTACGGCACCACCGTAACTATTTTTGTGGCAGTGTAATTTTCATATGTTTTCAACCCGAAAGTTTTCACGTTTTTACGGTACTACCGTAATCGTTTTCACGGTACCGTAATTATGGGCATTTTTCGACCCAAGAGTTTGAGCCATATTACGGTACTACCGTTTTGCAATTACGGCCCGTGTTTTTCAATTTCGCCAGATTACGGCACTGCCGTAATGATTATTATGGCTGTAAGTCTATTTTTAGACGCGATTCCTATGCCATTTTTTAGGGTTTTCTGGGCCGTGTTTTAGGTTTTCTCACTCGTTCTCACTCGTTCTCGCGCCGACCTTCATCTCTAGACCTTCTCTGACCGTCAGAGCTCACCGGTGACTCTTCCATTCCAGTTTTCACTGCCGATCTGGTACTCTCTTCACCGATTTCTCTGTTTTAGCGAATCTCATGCGATTTTTGCCCCTTTCTTCGTTTTTCTTCAATTCTTGGTCAATGTCTGAGATTCTTGCTTCCATTTACTTCTTAGATGATAGGCGTACCTTCCTTGTTTAATTCAAGAGATTTTTGACTTGATTTGGGAGTGATTTTGTGTTCAAACGAGATCGATGTACTGAGTTTTCACTAACTGAATCTTTAGGTTCAAGCATGCATATTAGTTGATCTTTGCTTCTATAATGCTTGATGAGTATTGTTGTTCATGATTGGAAGTATTATTTGAGTTCAAACTTGCTATACTTTGCTATATTGTATTGTCAATCTCAAGTTGTAGCTATAAGGTTCACTCATGGCACCTAAGACTAAGCAAGTAGATTCAAAGAAAAGAGGAAAAGGGCCAGCTACATCTTCCACACCACCAAATCCCTATGGCATTATTTTTTGGGATGAAATTCTAGAGTCAAGATATAATCAATTGGTTGAAAGAAAGGTTGTCAATACAAAATATGCTGATAAAAGGACTTTAGAAGCACTTGGGCTCTACGAGGATGTATCTTGGATGTTTGAGCAAATCAGAGCTAGAAGATTTTTTGAGATGACACCATATACTTATTTGCCACTTGCTTTGGAATTTTTGAGTAGCTTGAATGTGGACCTACTAGAGTTTTCCAATGGATCTGCTGAAGGAGAAATCACATTTAGGCTAGCTAATGTGGAGAGGAAGTTAAATTTGAGAGAAGTCAGATCTGCCTTTCACTTGGGTTCTGGAGGGTATACCCAAATACCAATTGGGTTTATAGAGAATTGTTAGTGTTTATGCCCTGCAGACCAATGTATGGACATGGTCCGACATTATATGAATGTACTTTGATAGAATTGATATTCTTGATAAAGACATGGTTGTTATTATGCAGATTGCTTTACCTGCGATGATGTATTGAATTGCATAAATAATGTCCCAAGAGTTTGGTTGGATCTATTCTCATAAGGAATCCCCAGTAAAGGTGCCTTGGCCGATATGGGATAGCTTTGGTGCATGTGAGACTGGTGTATAGGCTGGTTAGGTGCGGGGCACAGTAATGCAGACATACAGGTGCATTGGATGCACTGGAGTGACCCACCGTGAGGATTGACTTATCTAGTTAACAGGTTAATCTCACATGCAAGAGGTTTGCATTGATCCTTGGACTTGAGGTATTCATGTCTAGATGTGATGATGGATATGTTTTGATACAGTCTTACGTCTCTCCGTAAATGGGTGATCAAAATGACTGTCATTGGTCATATCATACATCATATGGAGATATGGATGACAAATAGTAGGATTTGCCCCTTCCTTAATTGGAAGCATGATATCCACTTTGGGGTGCCCCACCTCATTGGTGCATGATAGGAATGTATGGCCATACTGTTTGAGTCATGACCAATAGATTGGATTAATAAATATGAGACTAATCCAAGGGCGGGATATCAGTTCAGGCAAAGGGATCTATAATGCATGGGAATCCTCGTTGTTTGTCAGCGAGTTGTTGCCAGATGACTTAAGTCCTATAACATCGGTAGCAGTGATGTGTTGCTAGATACCTCTAACTACTTATTATGTTTAATTATCGTTGCCATCGTCATTAGGATCCAATGGGGTCACACGCAATAGACTCTTGACGTTGTATTTTGATCTGGATATCTTGGAATATATATTTAAGTTCATTCTGATCCTAAGTCCAAGATAGATTCATGGTTGAATCTAAGTCCAATTGGGATTCATGGGTTTATGTATATCCTGGCCAAGTATGTACTCTGTATGGGAGTTGAACTTGGACTTGGGACTATAAACCATGTTGGATTCGAATCCTAGTTTAATTAAGAGTTGGAATCCTAATCCTATTAGGAACTGGAATCCTAATCCAACTAGGAGTTGGAATCCTAATCCTATTAGGAATTGGAATCCTAATTTAATTAGGAGTTGGAATCCTAATCCTATTAGGAATTGGAATCCTAATCCAACTAGGAGTTGGAATCCTAATTTAATTAGGAGTTGGAATCCTAACCTATTAGGAATTGGAATCCTAATTTAATTAGGAGTTAGAATCCTAATCCTTTTCGGAATTAGAATCATATTCCAACAAGGAGTTGGAATCCTAATTTAATTAGGAGTTGGAATCCTAATTTAATTAGGAGTTGGAATCCTAATTCTACTAGGAGTGATAATCCTAATCCAATTAGGATTCAAATCCTAATAAGAATTTGGTTATGGATAAGGCCCATAGTGGTTGGGCGTGAATCCTAATCCAACTAGGATTCAAATCCTAATGAGAATTGGATTTGGATAAGGCCCATTGTGTTGGGCGCAAATCCTAATCCAATAAGGATTTTATTCATGGGCCTAATTAGTGTTGAGATCCAAATCCAATTAGGGATTGTGGATTAAATCTAATTGAGGCAAGTTTGAATCCCAATAGGAGAAAGATTTACACTTGGCGCATGGAGTAATTCCATGAATGGAATTTGCGCCAATGTGATTATTGAATCCTAATGGAATTTGGTTTTCATAGATGAAAACTATCTTGGACGTGTGGACTAATATATGAGTGAATATGGCTTGATTAATTCAAGCAAGATATGTACCAATCACATAAGGAAAGTCCAAATAATTATTGAACTCAAATTACTCCTCTTGATATGGCAAGAAGCTTGGTTCTTTCCAAGCTTCATGATGCGCCAATTCAAGGAGGCATGTGGCTGAACGATTAGGGCATATTCCTTGGAGGAATTGCACCAATCCATATAAGGAAAGTAGAGGGGCGGCTATGGCTTGGTTGCTTATAAAAGAAGGGGTATGCGCCCCCTCTTTTGATGATCAACAAGTGCAGAATTTCTTCTTGAGGCAAGGCAACTTGGCGTTGCGCAAGCCTTGAAACCCTAGCCGCCCTCCTTCCTTGGTGTTGCGCCACTACTCTTCTACCTCTTCTCATTGTTGGCCGAGAGTCTCCTGATGACACCGAAATTTATAGTAAATTTTGTGCCATTTCATATATCTTTTTGTGTCAAAATCATGAACCTTTGCTTATTTTTATGTCTTTTTTATCAAATACTGCGGAATCTACACTCTTTTTGGTTTTTGATGATTTTTAGGTAAAAAGGCACGATTTTCAGGCATGTTCAAGCAATCCAGATGCATGAATGAATTTCCACCATCATGAGGAGATTACACGTCAAATTTCATGAAGATTGGAGCTTCAGACCAAATTACGGCAGGGCCATAATCTATATTATGGTACGGTATTTTGATGGCTATTGTAATATCAGAGCACTGCCGTAATCTGGGAATTTTTCACCCAGAAAGATTTTCGGAAATTACGGCACTACCGTAACTATTTTCACGGGCCGTAATTTGGAGCACTTTTCGACCATAAATTTTGGCCGAAATTACAGCACTACCGTAACTGATTTTACGGTGCCGTAATTGCCAGATGGTTTCGATCTGAGAACTCGACTGAAATTATGGCAGTACCGTAACCGAAAATACGACCGTAATTACAACCTGGAGACGCGATTTTCACGGTCAAATTTGAGTCCGATTTTTGCGGGATCGATTGCAGACGATCCAGGCCATAAAATTCAAAGCTATAAGAAGCAAAAAGGGAGCTTTCGACGAGAGGAGGGAGGAGACACAAAAAGCCCTAATTTTCATCCACTAACATGGGAGAAATTGAGTTTCACGCTGCCAACCTAGGTTTCGCCGCTGGGAAGCATAGAACGCATCTCCGACCATGAAATTTCAAGGGAAGCTTCACCAGGAGCAAGAGAACATACCCCAAAAGTTTCAACGCGAAAGGGTCTCGATCGGTGGAGAAATCGACAAAGAACCCAGCGCCGGCACTATTTATATGCATATTACGGCTGTAATTTTCATTATAGCCGTGTGGTTATTCGTTCTTCCCCTTTCTTTTTGATTTATGATTGCTAGAAACTATGATTTATTGTAATCTTTTCTCCATGCTAGCTTAAACTTTTTGTGGGACATGGGGGAGTAATTCCCTTTGATTTCTTAATGACTAGGTAAACTTTTCATAACTTCGTCACGTATAATTTTAGAATGATAATTCTACTTATGTGATAAGTGCTCTTTGATTCTCCATAGATTTATGTTATTAATCATGTTTTAGAGTTTTCGCAATAAGGACCGAAAGGTGACTTGCTTGAGAACTTGGAACCCTAGAATTGCATGATAGGAACTTACTGTAAGAAATTAGGTTATTTCTTGTTTCTTGATTTTAGAAGAATAATTATCATGTTTAATAATATGAATCTAGGATTGAGTCAATTTATCAAACGTGAAGATCTTATGCGAAAGTAAGGATCGAAACGTTGGAGAACCTTAAGTAGAACTTGTGTTGAGACTCAGATGCACGAAAGTGATCCTTGAGATTCCACTCGAGATGATCCACTTAGAATTCGGATGCACGAAAGTGATCCTTGAGTTCTTTGATGGATGATTTACTTATTTTCAGCTTGGGATAGATCTTGCGCGAAAGCGAGGATCGGTCCTTACATGATTGTCTGCACGGAAGTGAGATAATCCTTTTATGAAGTAAATTATATCTTTATCATGATAAAATCAAACTGATGAATTTCTATTCATATCTAGTCATAGAAATCAAAGTGGATGAAACCCTAGTCCTAGTTTCTCTCTCTGGAATTTTCGTTAGCTTTCGATAATTCACTTGCATAGTTTTGACTGCCTAGATAGTAAGAAATCGATTATTTTGTACTTGACAAATGAGGTCTCTGTGGGATCGATATTTTTTATTACTTCGAGTATCCGTGCACTTGCGGACACAACAAGTTTTTGGCGGCAATGCCAGAAATAAGTTTCTGTCTAGCTACTTGTTGGGATACAACATCTCCTTGGAGGAGTCTTGTTGGCGTGAAGAACAAAGGGAGAAGAAGAAGGAGATTCCAAGAGGTGATCTTCTCAGGCTAGCACCAAGCGTGGAAGGGAGCAACATTGAGAAGGTCGATGCGTGGATACTTGCAGAGGACGAGCACTTGAGCGTCTTCAACTTGCCATCATCATCTTGACAAGCATTAGAGGTATCATCCCTATCACATCCTTGTGTTCTCTCTCTCGCATGGATCCTTGGGAAAGGAATATGTATCGGGTGTAATGCTACTTCCGCTGCGTCCTGGGACTGCAAAATTTTAAAATTACACCCGGTATTCCCCAACAGTGGTATCAGAGCTACTTGCGAGAAACACAAGGTGTACATATGCTTGTGTGAAAAATTTTCCAAAAATTTTTCTTTCATCCATGCGTGTTTCACCTAGAAGGCGTTTTCATCCAAACTTCTCTTAATCGATTTTTATGGCCGAAATTTGGATTGTGTTTATGATGGATTTAAGACCAAAGGCGCACGTAGTTTTGTCAAGTAGGACGGACATTGTGTCTTTGGACTGGCCGGGTCTCTTGATCTGACAAAATTGCCAACCGATAGGGTCCATGAAATCATCATGAAACTTGATCTGAATTTTAGCATAAATTTGCTTGATAGAGTGCTTTGGATGGAGTTGGCGCATAAGGGGATAAAATTTGATTATTCTGATTTTTTAAATTTTATATATGCGCCACTTGTCTCTTCCTTGGGTTGATATGGTCATAGCAAGTGCCCTCCTGTGTTGTGATGTGGAAGGATGTTTCCACTTGTGATGAATGCTTGTAAAACCTTTTGCCACCTGTGTGTGGTTCTCCCCCTATCTTGATGTAAAAATTTTCATCTTCCTTTAGAATAGATGTAGAATTGTTTTCATAAGATAGGTTAAGGTTCATGAAGACAACAAGGTGTCTTCTTCAACTGATTTCTGGGTGGCGCCAGCTTTGGAAGCATGGTGATGGATTTGTGGTTGGAGGAAGGGATGCTTGCTTTCGGCTTCTGGCATGGGCTGATCTGCTAAAGGGACTCATAACCCTTGGATGCATGATAACATATCACATGGCTCGTGATATGTTATATGTATGAAAAGGGTTATGACCATATCGACCATATTAGCATGCCTGTGATGGTTTATTATTTTGTCCATAGCATGCTTGTGATGTGTTTTTCCTTTTGCTGCCACCATAGGAAAATTGCATGCTAGAAAAGAGTAATAATAATTAATGGACAAACTCTCCATGAAATATCAAGTCGATAGCCTTCTAATGCGTAGCCCTCATCAAACTATCGATCAGTGGTGTTGTGATCTGTTTCCCACCCTCGTGGGACACACCCACTTATCTTTAGAAGGTGTGTGGTGACAATGGTTTCCCCAGTCAAGTTTTAACCTGGGCTTTTCTTCACAAGGAAACTCGTTGGCCCTGGGCGTAATGGTTAGGATCAGACTTGACTAGTTTTTCATTTGTCATTGACATGATGAATCACTAGAGGCAGCTATTGAGAGTATAGGGTTTTGTGTTGTATCCAGCCCTCGCTGGACACAGGGCGCCTAGTTTGTCTTAACTATGTGGAGTTGTGCACGACACAATTGACTGGCATGCCTAACTAAGGAAGCATGGGATCACTCTGTGCACCCCAACTCACCCTCGTGAGTTGCGGAGACCTCATGTGAAATTAGGATCCTACTCACTTATTTCCAAGTTGAGTTTGAAAGTTATCAACTTGTTAAGGAAATAGTGGGAGCATAGCATTTAATTTAAGACATTGTTAAATGCTTTATCATTGTACTTATTTTGCTTATTTGCTTATTGTAGATAATAGCATCTCCTAATCTTAGATTGAAACTTCATAAACATAAATTGGATGGAACAAATTGGATAAGATGGTTCAGAATATTGTCCAAAATACTGAAACACGAGAATAGGATGCATCTTCTTGAAAGACCTCCATCCCAGCCCAGTATTTATTTTACTACAGAGTGGGAGTGGAATGTCTATCTTGAACATTGTGAGGATAATAAATAGTACACTGCTCTTGTATTGGAATGCATGACCCCTGAGGTTCAGGTTGAGTGTGATGAGATGGGGATTTATGATATCATCATACATCTTCAAGGTCTCTTCACACCATGCACTTCTAATAGTGATCAAGAGAGTGCTGTTGGATCTTTTGGGTGTTTGCCTAAATCCAGGAATGACTATGGTTCCGTATCTTCGAAACTAAAACTTCGGAAGACTGGGATTGCATAAAAATTTCAGGATGGATTAAGGCCCTAGGAAGAGCATGGGACAGATGAAGGGATGTAATCCATCCACTTCAGATATTGTGTTACTAAGGTCTTTATGTCTACTTCTTATTCATGGGTACTGGGTACCGCATGTGGGGCTCACATATGTTTTCATATGCAGGAGCTCAGAAGAAGTAGGATAATGAGGCTTGGTGGGATCGACTTTCGAGTCAGGAAGTGAGCATTGGATGCTGCTGTTGATATCATCTCACTGCCTTCAGGACTTCAACTAGAACTTTGCTATTATGTACCAGCTTTTGTATTAGAACATTATGTCCATTGTTTTGAATGGATTTTCAGTTTGAAATAAATGGTATTTCTTTAAATCTGGAATGTTCTATAGTAGTGTTGCAATTAATAATTGTTTGTAGTTCTGTGTGTAACACTAAATAGTTCAAATCCAATGATTCAATCAATACCATCTCTTTGCATTGTCTCTTGGGCCATGGGACAAAAAGACACATCCAAAAGTCTATGGACTATTGGGATCATTATCCTTTCAGGGTTATGATACATGTGAGTCTTGTCTAATGGACAAGATTATAGATGCTGCCTTCACCAAGAATGGTGGAAGTGTCAATTGCTTGTTGGATCTATTACACAGCAATATGTGCGGACCCATGGAAACAAGCACTTGGAGGTGTTGTATACTTCATTAGGTGTGGATATGTCTTATCCAACACATAACTTTGGAGAAATCCAAGAAGTTAAGAAATGAAGTATAGAATCGGATTGGAGAATCTATTAAAACACTTTGATTAGATCAAGGTGGTTAATGAGGAATTTGAGGACTGTCTTAAGGAGTATGGGGTTATTTCACAGCTTACTTGGAACACCACAACTGTGTGGTGAAATTCAAAGAAAGAAAGAGGAACACATTGGATGTGGTTCCATCTTTGAATAGTCATGCAAAGTTTGAGGCCATGCAAGCAATTGTTTTGACACTCCATGGTGTGTGTTTGTTGGGCACTGAGAGTGCTATTTCTATCCCAATGAGAATAAAATATTTGTTACTCAAGCTGTTGTCTTTCTTAAGGAGATATTTCTTTTGAAAGAAGCTAGTGGGAGTAGATTTGATTGGGACGAGGTCCAAAATCAACCACAAACAATTAGACACAGATGGAGAGGAATCACACATGCAGGTTGAAAGTCAACCTTAGGTTCAAGAAACACAGGAACCACATAAATCTGGATGGATTCAAAATGCTCTCACAGGTTGTGGGCATGATGAATTTTTCATCAAGGATGAACCTAAGACTTATAAGGAAATGGAAGCGGTCAATGGAACAGATTTCAAGAAATGGCTAAGCACCATGAGAACCGTAATGGACTCCATGTCTGCTAATCAAGTCTGGAACTTGATTGAGCTGCCAAAGTGGTAACACCCATAGGATGTAATTGGATCTTCAAGGAAGATAGACATGGAAGGTAACAATGTTATCTATGATGACAAGCTAGTGAATGAAATTTTAGATAAGTCCACTGGGTGGATAGTGATGAAATTTTTCACCGATAGCTTTGTTTGAGTCCATTAGGTATCTGCTTGTTGTAATTGCATATTTTGCTATGGCATGTTATGAAAACTACTTTTCTTAATAGACGTCTGGAAGAGAATGTCTATATGGAAATAGCTGAAAGGTTCTTATATAGAGGCCATAAAGATATGCATGGTGTTATGCAAGCATGTTGAAAAGAGCCTGTGTTTACAAGAAGATCAGTGGGAGCATCATAATGTTTCTTGTTCTATTTGATTGATGATATTCTCCTCACATGAAATCACATCCCAGCTCTTCATGCAGTGAAGTAAAAGCTAGGGAAGTATTTCAAGAAGAATGAGCTAGGGAATGAGGGCTATAACCTAGGCATGTATATCTATGGATAGAGATCCAAAAAAGTCATTGCCCTTTAGTCAATCTACGTTCATCCAGGAGATTCTGGAGAGGTTCATCTTGGATGATTCCAAAAGTTGATACCTTCTAGGAAGACATGGTCTGATTCTCTCAAAGATGCTATGTCACATGACACAACTGGAGAGTAGTAACATGAGTCTGTAATCCTAATACATTGGGTATAGGATAGATCATGATTTGTGCAAAATGCACAAGACCATATGTGGCGAATGCTTGGAGCACGGCCAATAAGTTTCAATCAGATCCTAGTGTTCAACACTAGATAGCTGTGAAAGCAATACTTCATGCTTGGGAAGTATATAGGATTGAGGTCTAGTTTGTGATAGACAGGAAGAACTTTGTGTATAGGGGTACACTGATACTTCGTTCTAGTCTAATGACTATAGTTCACAGTCAGGATTTGTGTTTTGCCTTGATGTGGTGTTGTATGCTGGAAGAGCTTTATGCAAATCACAGTGGCAAATTCTACAATTAAGGCTGAGTACATTGCTGCTTCTTGTGCCAGTCAAAGAAGCAGCTTCATTCACTTGAACTTGATTTAGTCCCTGGTGCTTTATGGTCCAGTACAATTCTTACTGGGGCCATAGCATAAGTGAAGGAACTTAGCACTCAAGTATGTACTGCAGCGATATCATCTAATCTTAGAGACCATTGGTAAAGATGATGTTCAAATTTGCGAAATAAACACAGATAGCAATCTAGAAGACCCACTAACATAGCCTCTGGCGTAGCGGAAGCTAAATGAGTCATACTAGAGACATGGGACTAAATAAACTCAGTTGCCCTTTGTCTTAGTGCAAGTGGGAGATTGTTAGTGTTTATGCCCTGCAGACCAAAGTATGGATATGGTCCGACATTATTTGAATGTACTTTGATAGAATTGATATTCTTGATAAAGGCATGGTCGTTATTATGCAGATTGCTTTACCTGCGATAATGTATTGAATTGCATAAATAATGTCCCAAGAGTTTGGTTGGATCTATTCTCATAAGGAATCCCCAGTAAAGGTGCCTTGGCCGATATGGGATAGCTTTGGTGCATGTGAGACTGGTGTATGGGCTGGTTAGGTTCATGGGCCTAATTTGTGTTGAGATCCAAATCCAATTAGGGATTGTGGATTAAATCTAATTGAGGTAAGTTTGAATCCCAATAGGAGAAAGATTTACACTTGGCGCATGGAGTAATTCCATGAATGGAATTTGCGCCAATGTGATTATTGAATCCTAATGGAATTTGGTTTTCATAGATGGAAACTATCTTGGACGTGTGGACTGATATATGGGCGAATATGGCTTAGTTAATGATGACACCAAAATTCATAGTATATTTTGTTTCATTTCATTGGTCTTTTTGTGTCATATTTATGCCCTTTTGCTTATTTTTAAGCCTTATTTGCCAAATATTGCGGAATTTACACCGCTTCTTATTTTTCTTGATTTTCAAGTAAAAAGTGCGATATATTGATGGATTTTGGAAGATTTGAGCACACCAATGGATTCTTGACGTCGAGACGAAGCTATCCATCAATTTTTATGCGAATCGGAGCAAGTTAGCAAAATTACGGTAGTGCCCTAATAAAAATTATGGTACCGTAATTTCCGCCCCAAAAAGCACAGAAAGAAATTACGGCACTGCCATAATTTTGGTCCAGAATTTTATGGTACCATAATTTTGAGCGATTTTTGACCAGAAACTTGTGAAGCAATTACGGCACTACCGTAATTTATTTTATGGTACTGTAATTTGACTGACCCAGTTTGGCTCGATTCTTTCGCTGAAAAATTAAAAAGACGATATCTTGAGATTTAGGGCACCAAATTGAGATCAGAAAGAAGCTACAGACTCGTCTCAATGAGGAGAGGACAAAGGAACTAAAAGCCCCAATTTTTATGCACTATCCATAGAGAAATCAAGGGAGGCGTCCCTAGGGTTCGGCCTCACGCCGAGAGGCGTAGAGGCCACCTCAGGGCGTGAAATTTACACTAAAGCTTCGCCTAGAGGAGAGGACAACACCCCAGAAGTTTCAGAGAGAAAGGATACCGATCCGAGGAGGAATCAACGAAAGAAGCGGTGCCCGCACTATTCATCGTGTGTTTTTGAGTAAAATTACAGGCTGTAATTTTCATTACAGCCCTGTGTTGGTTGATTTTCCCTTTTTTTTTAATTTATGATTAATCTAAACTATGATTTATTATAATTTCTTCATCATGCTAGCTTAAACATCTTTTGGGACATGGGGAGTAATTCCCATTGATTTCTTAATGACTAGAACATGTTTATTTTTGTCATGATAATTTTGTTATGATAATTCTACTTATGTGATGACTTTCCTTTAATTATCCTTAGTTTTATAAATATCAGCGTGTTTTAGAGTTTTGCAAAATAGACTGAGAGGTTGTTTATGAAATTTGGAATCCTAAAAATAATTGAGTTTGGAACTTATCGTAAGAGATTAGGTTTGTTCTTTGAATTCTGATTTTTAGTGATTTTATTATCATGTTGATTTTCTGATTCTTTGGATTCAGTTAATGTGTTAAGTTTGATTTGAAATTGTAGGAGATTAAATTTCTGATCGCCGGAGAACCTTAAGTAGAACTTGTGATGAGTTTTAGGATACACGAGAGTGATCCTTGAGTTCCCACATGATATGTTTGACTTAGAATTCGGATGCATGAGAGTGATCCTTGAGTTCTTTGTTCAATGATTTACTTATTTTCAGCATTGGATAGATCTTGCACGAGAGTGAGGATTGGTCCTTTGTATGATTGTCTGCGCGAGAGCGAGATGATCCTTTTATAAAGTAAATTAAATCTTTATCGTAATGAAATTTGGTTGACAGCTTTTATTTCCTTCTAGTCATTAGAATTAAGGTGGATGAAACCCTAGTCCCAATTTCTCTCTGATTTCGTGTTCTTTCTATCATTTACTTGCATTATAATCGATTGCTTAGTTAGTAAAAATACAACTATTTGGTACTTAACAATAAAGTCTCTGTGGTTTGATATCTTTTTATTACTTCGAAGTATCCGTGTACTTGCGGATTACAACAAGTTTTTGTTGTACGTCAGCAAGTGCACGAACACTTCGAAGTAATAAAAAGATATCGAACCACAAAGACCTACGTGTTAAGTACCAAATAGTTGTTTTCTCACTAGCTGAGAAAATCGACTATGATGAAAGCACAAACAGAAAGGAAACTAAATATCTGAAAGAGAAACTGGGACTAGAGTTTCATCCACCTTAATTTCCATGACTAGATATAAATATGTATTCGTCAATCTAATCTTATTATGATAAAGATATAATTTACTTCATAAAGGGATCATCTCACTCTCGCACAGACAATCATAAAAAGGACCAATCCTCACTCTCGTGCAAGATCTATCTAATGCTAAAAATAAGTAAATCATTGAACAAAGAACTCAAGGATCACTCTCGTGCATCCGAATTCTAAGTCAAACATCTCATGTGGAAACTCAAGGATCACTCTCGTGCATCCTGAAACTCATCACAAGTTCTACTTAAGGTTCTCTGGTGATCAGAAATTTAATTTTTTACAATTTCAAATCAAACCTAACACATTAACTCAATCCAAAGAATCAGAAAATCAACATGGCAATAAAATCACTAAAAATCAGAATTCAAAGAACAAACCTAATCTCTTACGATAAGTTTGAAATTCAATGATTTTTTAGGGTTGCAAATTTCACAATCAACCCCTCAGTCTATTTTGTAAAACTTTAAAACATGCTGATATTTATAAAACTAAGGAGAGTTAAAGGAAAATCATCACATAAGCAGAATTATCATAACAAAATTATCATGACGAAATTAACAATGTTCTAGTCATTATGAAATCATGGGAAATTACTCTTCCATGTCCCAGAATATATTTAAGCTAGCATGATGAAGAAATTTCAATAAACCATAGTTTAGATTGATCAAAATCGAAAAGAAGGGGAAAATCAACCAACACAGGGCTCTAATGAAAATTACAGCCTGTAATTTTACTCAAAAATGCGCGATGAACAGTGCGGCACCTCTTCTTTTGTTGATTCCTCCTCCGATCATTCTCCTTTCTCTTTGAAACTTCAGGGGTATTGTCTCCTCCTCCATGCAAAGATTTAGTGTAAATTTCACGCCCTGAGGTGGCCTCTACGCCTCTCGGCGTGAGGCCGAACCCTAGAGACGCCTCCCTCAATTTCTCTCTGAATAGTTAATAAAAATTTGGGCTTTCAGTCCCTTTGTCTTCTCCTCGTTGGGACGAGTCTGTATCTTCTTTCCGATCTCAATTTGGTGCCCTAAATCTCAAGATATCATCTTTTTAATTTTTCAGTGGAAGAATTGGGCAAAACTGGATCAAATTACGGAACCATAAAATAAATTACGATAGTGCTGTAATTTCTTCAGAAGTTTCTGGTCAAAAATCGCTCAAAATTAAGGTACCATAAAATTATAGACCAAAATTACGGCAATGCCGTAATTTCTTTCTATGCTTTCTGGGGCAGAAATTACGGTACCATAATTTTTATCAGGGCACTACCGTAATTTTGCAAACTTACTCCGATTCGCATGAAAATTGATGGGTAGCTTCGTCTTGACGTCTGGAATCCATTGGTGTGCTCAAATCTGCCATAATCTATGAAAATATGGCACTTTTTAATTAAAAATCATGAAAAATAAGAAGTGGTGTAGATTCCATAATATTTGGCAAATAAGGCTTAAAAATAAGCAAAAGGGCATAAATATGACAGAAAAAGACCAATGAAATGACACAAAATATATTATGAATTTTGGTGTCATCAATTAATTCAAGCAAGATATGCGCCAATCACATAAGGAAAGTCCAAATAATTATTGAACTCAAATTACTCCTCTTGATATGGCAAGAAGCCTGATTCTTTTCAAGCTTCATGATGCACCAATTCAAGGAGGCATGTGGCTAAACGATTAGGGCATATTCCTTGGAGGAATTGCACCAAACCATAGAAGGAGAATAGAGGGGCGGCTATGGCTTGGTTGCTTATAAAAGAAGGGGTATGCGCCCCCTCTTTTGATGATCAACAAGTGCAGAATTTCTTCTTGAGGCAAGGCAACTTGGAGTTGCGCAAGCCTTGAAACCCTAGCCACCCTCCTTCCTTGGTGTTGCGCCACTACTCTTCTACCTCTTCTCTTTGTTGGCCGAGAGTCTCCTTGGAGGAGTTTTGTTGGCGTGAAGAACAAAGGGAGAAGAAGAAGAAGATTCCAAGAGGTGATCTTCTCTTCCCGAGGCTAGCACCAAGCGTGGAAGGGAGCAACGTTGAGAAGGTCGACGCGTGGATACTTGTAGAGGACGAGCACTTGAGCGTCTTCAACTTGGCATCATCGTCTTGACAAGCATTAGAGATATCATCCCTATCACATCCTTGTGTTCTCTCTCTCGCATGGATCCTTGGGAAAGGAATATATTTCGGGTGTAATGCTTCTTCCGCTACGTCCTAGGACTACAAAATTTTAAAATTACACCTGGTATTCCCCAACAAGAATGTCTTTTGGAACCAGATTACCCATGAGACTCATTTTTCTGCTGTTTCTGCTTGAGCTTTAAGGATCACAAATCCTTGTATAAAGTATGTTCATAGAGTTCTTGCTCACACAGTTTTTGGCAGAGGAGACTGTTGTGTCCGCAAGTGCACGGATACTCGAAGTAATATTTAAGATATCGAACCACAGGTACCTTGTTGTTAAGTACTGACTAATTGAGTTTTCACTAGCTAAGCAAAATCGAGAATTGTGTAGATAGCAATTGAACGGTAATTAGAGAAAATCAGAATGAGAGAATCGGGACTAGGGGTTCATCCATCTTGATATTCATAACTAGACATAATTAATGATTCATCAATCTATATTCGTTATGGTTAAGATACAGCCCACTTAATCAAGAAACTAACTTGCTCTCACACAGTTAATTTACAAAGAAAGATCCCCACTCTCGTGCAAAATCAAATCAATGTTAAGTATAAGCGGACTTTGATCAAGGAGATAAAGAATCACTCTCATGCATTCCCTCTCAATACCATGATCTCAAGCAAAACTAAGCACTCTCGCACCTTAGTTTCACAGGTTTTACTTAAGGTTTTCTAACAGTCTAACATCTATCTCTAGCATGTTTTCGTATCTGAAGCAATAAAGATTTCTAGGTCATAACATCAACAAGAATTAAACTTCTAAAACGTAAAATAAGAACGCAACCAATCTCTTACGATGGGCTCCTATTATAAACTCTAGGGTTCCAAGTTCTATGATATCATCTTCTCAGTCCATAGCATAAAACTCTAAAGCATGTTAATGTATGATACTAAAAACGATTAAAGGCATAAATCACTTAAGTAAAATAACCATAGCAAAGATAGATTGATGTATGAAAAGTTATCTAGTCATTGATATATGAAGAGAATAACACCCCCATGTCCCTAGATGAAATTAAGCTAGCATGATGGAAGATTCACAGCAAAACATAGTCTTTGAATGATTAGAGGCAGTAAAGAAGGAGTAAAAATTACAAAACAGGGTTGCAACAGAATTGCAACCCGAGATTTGCTTTCACAATCGCGATGAATAGTGTCGTGAGTGTGTTATTGATGATTTCTCCCTCGATCGGCTCCCTTTCAATCTAAAACTTCAATGGCATATTCTTCTTCCTTAGGGCGAGCTTCCTTCCAAAAATCAAGGCCGGAGATGATCGAAGCAGTGAACGGCGGCGAACCCTAGCGCAACAGCGAATTCTGCCCCCAAAAAGCACAGAAAGAAATTACGGCACTACCGTAATTTTGGTCCAGAATTTTATGGTACCATAATTTTGAGCGATTTTTGACCAGAAACTTGTGAAGAAATTATGGCACTACCGTAATTTATTTTATGGTACCATAATTTGACCCAGTTTTGCTCGATTCTTTCGCTAGAAAATTAAAAAGATGATATCTTGAGATTTAGGACACCAAATTGAGATCGGAAAGAAGCTACGGACTCGTCTCAACGAGGAGAAGACAAAGGGACTGAAAACCCCAATTGTTATCCACTATTCAGAGAGAAATCAAGGAATACATCAATGAAAGAAGAGGCGCCCGCACTGTTCATCACACGTTTTGGGTAAAATAACAGACTGTAATTTTTATTACAGCCTTGTGTTGGTTGATTTCCCCTTTCTTTTTGATTTCTGATCAATCTAAACTATGGTTTATTATAATTTCTTCATCATGCTAACTTAAACATATTTTGGGACACGGGGAGTAATTCCCTTTGATTTCTTAATGACTAGAACATGTTTATTTTTGTCTTGATAATTTTGTTATGATAATTCTACTTATGTGATGACTTTCCTTTAATTCTCCTTAGTTTTATAAATATCAGCATGTTTTAGTGTTTTATAAAATAGACTGAGAGATTGATTGTGAAATTTGGAACCCTAAAAATAATTGTGTTTGGAACTTATCGTAAGAGATTAGGTTTGTTCTTTGAATTCTGATTTTTAGTGATTTTATTGTCATGTTGATTTTTTGATTCTTTGGATTGAGTTAATGTGTTAGGTTTTATTTGAAATTGTAAGAGATTAAATTTTGGATCGCTGGAGAACCTTAAGTAGAACTTGTGATGAGTTTTACGATGCACGAGAGTGATCCTTGAGTTTCCACATGAGATGTTTAACTTACAATTCGGATGCACGAGAGTGATCCTTGAGTTCTTTGTTCAATGATTTACTTATTTTCAGCATTGGATAGATCTTGCACGAGAGTGAGGTTTGGTCCTTTGTATGATTATCTGCGCGAGAACGAGATGATCCTTTTATAAAATAAATTAAATCTTTATCGTAATGAAATTTGACTGACAGCCTTTATTTCCTTCTAGTCATTAGAATTAAGGTGGATGAAACCCTAGTCCCAATTTCTCTCTGATTTTGTGTTCTTTCTATTATTTACTTGCATTATAATCGATTGCTTAGCTAGTAAGAATACAACTATTTGGTACTTAACAATAAGGTCTCTGTGGTTTGATATCTTTTTATTACTTCGAAGTATTCGTGCACTTGCGGACTACAACAAGTTTTTGTTGTATGTCCGCAAGTGCACGAATACTTCTAAGTAATAAAAAGATATCGAACCACAAAGACCTATGCGTTAAGTACCAAATAGTTGTTTTCTCACTAGCTAAGCAAATCGACTATGATAAAAGCACAAATGGAAAGTAAACTAAATATCAGAGAGAGAAACTGGGACTAGGGTTTCATCCACCTTAATTTCCATCTAATCTTATTATGATAAAGATATAATTTACTTCATAAAGGGATCATCATGCTCTCGCACAGACAATCAAAAAAAGGACCAATCCTCACTCTCGTGCAAGATCTATCTAATGTTGAAAATAAGTAAATCATTGAACAAAGAACTCAAGGATCACTCTTGTGCATCCGAATTCTAAGTCAAACATCTCATGTGGAAACTCAAGGATCACTCTCGTGCATCCTAAAACTCATCACAAGTTCTACTTAAGGTTCTCTAGCGATCAGAAATTTAATCTCTTACAATTTCAAATCAAACCTAACACATTAACTCAATCCAAAGAATCAGAAAATCAACATGGCAATAAAATCACTAAAAATCAGAATTCAAAGAACAAACCTAATCTCTTACGATAAGTTCGAAACTCAATGATTTTTTAGGGTTACAAATTTCACAATCAACCTCTCAGTCTATTTTACAAAACTCTAAAACATGCAGATATTTATAAAACTAAGGAGAGTTAAAGGAAAGTCATCACATAAGCAGAATTATCATAACAAAATTATCATGACAAAATTAACAATGTTCTAGTCATTATGAAATCAAGGGAAATTACTCCCCCATGTCCCAAAAGATATTTAAGCTAGCATGATGAAGAAATTACAATAAACCATAGTTTAGATTGATCAAAAATTGAAAAGAAGAGGAAAATCAATCAACACAGGGCTGTAATGAAAATTACAGCCTGTAATTTTACTCAAAAATGCGCGATGAACAGTGCGGGCGCCTCTTCTTTCGTTGATTCCTCCTCCGATCGGTCTCATTTCTCTTTGAAACTTTAGAGGTATTGTCTCCTCCTCTAGGCGAAGCTTCAGTGTAAATTTCACGCCCTGAGGTGGCCTCTATGCCTATCGGCGCGAGGCCGAACCCTAGAGATGCCTCCCTCGATTTCTCTCTGAATAGTGGATAAAAATTTGGGCTTTTAGTCCCTTTGTCTTCTCGTTGTTGGGACGAGTTCGTAGCTTCTTTATGAACTCAATTTGGTGCCCTAAATCTCAAGATATCATCTTTTTAATTTTCCAGCGGAAGAATCGGGCAAAACTGGGTCAAATTACGGAACCGTAAAATAAATTACGATAGTGCCGTAATTTCTTCAGAAGTTTCTGGTCAAAAATCGCTCAAAATTATGGTACCATAAAATTCTGGACCAAAATTACGGCGGTGCTGTAATTTCTTTCTGTGCTTTCTGGGGCAGAAATTACGGTACCATAATTTTTATCAGGGCACTACCGTAATTTTGCAAACTTGCTCCGATTCGCATGAAAATTGATGGGTAACTTTGTCTCGACGTCTAGAATCCATTGGTGTGCTCAAATCTTCCAAAATCCATCAAAATATGGCACTTTTTACCTAAAAATCATGAAAACAAGAAGTGGTGTAGATTCCATAATATTTGGCAAATAAGGCTTAAAAAGAAGCAAAAGGGCCTAAATATAACACAAAAAGACCAATGAAATGACACAAAATATATTATGAATTTTGGTGTCATCAATTAATTCAAGCAAGATATGCGCCAATCACATAAGGAAAGTCCAAATAATTATTGAACTCAAATTACTCCTCTTGATATGGCAAGAAGCTTGATTCTTTCCATGCTTCATGATGCGCCAATTCAAGGAGGCATGTGGCTGAACGATTAGGGCATATTCCTTGGAGGAATTGCGCCAATCCATAGAAGGAAAGTAGAGGGGTGGCTATGGCTCGGATCACTTTCGTGCATCCGAATCTCAACACAAGTTCTACTTAAGGTTCTCTAATGTTCTAGTACTCAATTTCTTGCAATACCTTCTACGTTTATCACAGTAACTCAATCCTAGATTCAGATTATCAACATGGCAATTATACTTCTGAAATCGAGATATAAGAACTAACCTAATTTCTTACGATGAGTTCCTAATATTCAATTTTAGGGTTCCAAGTTCTCAAACAAATCACCTTTCAGTCCATATTGCGAAAACTCTAAAACGTGATGATAATATGAAAGTATAGAGAATTAAAGACAATCGTCACAAAAGCAGAATTATCATATCAAAATTATACTAACAAAATAAAGATTATCTAATCATTATGAAATTTAGGGGATTACACCTTTATGTCCCAAGGAGAAGTTTACACTACCATGGAATTAAAAATACAATAAAAGTTTATGATAAATTAGAATTCAAAAAAGAAAGAAACACCACCGAAATTTTGGGAATTTTCGGGGGCTACAATACTGCTACAGTACTGTGAACAGTACTCTTCTACAGTAAAATCGCAAAACACTACGCCTCACGACAAGAGGCCAAACCCTAAGGACACCCTTTCTGATTTCTCCCTCGATTATTCACGAAATTCGATTCTTCTTATCCTCAAATCTTCTCCTCGATTTATAGAAGAGACCCCTTTTTATGGTTTTTCAATTGGTGCGCTCGATTCTTCTGATCTCCAAATATTGCATCACAAAAATTGGGCTTTTGAGTGTCCGCGGAAGACTCCGCCAAAAACATAATTACGGTCGTAATTTTGATTACGGCAGTGCTGTATTTTGGTTCTGTGTTTTTTTGGTTCAAAATTATAGCCCGTGAAAAATATTACGGCAGTGCCGTATTTTCTTCTGTAAATTTTTGGACCAAAATTACGGCCTGTGGAATTCCTTACGGCAGTACCATAATTTCTTCTGCGGATTTCTGGGCCAAAATTACGGCCCGTAAAAATCATTACGGTAGTGGTGTATTTCTGGGCAAAAAATTACCCTTGTAATTTCCATTACGGCAGGGGTGTATTTTTCAAACTTGCTCTGATTTGCATGAAAATTGACGAGCAGCTTCGTCTTGACGTCTGGAATCCATTAATGTGCTCAAATCTTCCAAAATCCATCAAAATATGGCATTTTTTACCTAAAAATAATCAAAAATAAAAAATAGTGTAGATTCCGCAATATTTGACAAATAAGGCTTAAAAACAAGCAAAAGAGCATAAATATGACACAAAATATACTATGAATTTTGGTGTCATCAATAACATAACGCTCAAACTTTGCTTGTCCTCAGCAAATGAATAGAATAAAGAACAATGCTAAGTATAGAAAATATGCTCTTTTATGAAAAATAAATTTCTAAAATATAATCACTCATGAAATATTCCACCAACTGTTACACAAAGTTTCAGATAAATACATCATCCTTTGAAATTAATCTTTAAGATTCACAACTTTGATCAAATAAAATTTCGCAACCCGTATAATTAAAAGAATCTCAGTCTCATGAATTCACTCAAGTTTCAGTTTAAATCTATCATACCTTTGTTTACAAGAATATGATATCCAAAATCTTTTTGAGTTTCCACTTGAGATTATTAACTTAGAATTCGGATGCATGAAAGTGATCCTTGATTTCTTTGTTGATGATTCACTTTTATTTAACAATCGAATAGATCCTGCTCGAAAGTGAGGATTGGTTCTTGTAAATTATCTGCGCGAAAGCGAGATGATTTCCTTATTAAGTGAATTATGTCTTATCATATTGAAATTAGACTAATGAACATCTATTCATATCTAGTCATGGAAATTAAAGTGGATGAAACCCTAGTCCCAATTTTCTTTTCTGATTATCTGCACGCTATTTGATCATTTATTTACATCATATTCGATTTGCTTAACTAGTGAGAAAACAATTATTTGGTACTTAACAATAAGGTCTCTGTGGTTCAATATCTTTTATTACTTCGAAGTATCTGTGTACTTGTGGACAGAATAGTTACCCAAGTCATTGGATCCAATCCAAAGTAACCATTGGTCAAATGAGACTAACCATGGTCAAATTTGAGTTAACCTATTAAAAATGAAGTTTGGCTCTAATAAGCTTCTTCCATCTCATCAGGCCCATTGGTAGTGATGAAATCTCCCAATAGATCCGAGTTATCTAATAAATCGATCATATGGCTACCCAATCAATTCGAGAACTCGAGTATCAAGGTGTGCGTCCCTGTAGGTTCCTCTGACATTGGCAGTGATGAAGTAAGGTCATCACAAGTAGTGAGTGGCACCTAGCAGTACATTGCTGCTACCCAAGTCATCGGAATGGATATCACAGTTGACATCCCCATCATTGCAACAAGGTACTAATGCATTACAGTCCATTTGCCAAACTGATATCCGATTGGACAAGTGTGTCACTACTTATTTTCACCCAATCTCATGGTCATGACTAAATCAGGCTTTCACCTGGGTATGGCCATACACTTTCAGTCATAGAACCATAGGGGGGTCCCATGGATATCAAGCTTCCCTCAAGAAGGGGCAAATCCTCTGTCTGTCCATTGATCTTCTCATATGAATCGTGACATACTCAATAACAACCGTTATGACCTCCCAACTATGCTGAGGTGTTAGGTTGCATCAAAGCATGTCCCTAACCATATAGAAGAGTCAATGACCTCAAGTCAAGGGATCAATGCATCTCCTGTCACCTGTGAGGTTAACTCATGACACTAAGTTAGAGCCTCATAGTGGGTCGGTCCAATATATCCTCCACTGATATACCCATATGATTGCATTAGCACCTCGTGCCTAACCAGCCCATATACTAGTCTCACATGTACTAGAGCTATCCCTTATCCACTCAGGTACTTGATTGGGGATAGAGTTTTAGCATAGATACAATCTGTCTCCAGGGATATTATTATGTAAGTACATACTCATAGATATAAACATAGCATAATAATGACAATGCCAGAATGATATATATAAAATATCAATGTCAAATAGTACATAAGAAAGACCAACATCAGGTCCTAAGGGCATATACACCAACAATCTCCCACTTGCACTTACACCTAGTTGTTGAGAAATCTCAACCCCATATCCCTAGCATGACTATCATGCTTCTTGATGACTAAAAAATTCATAGTAAATTTTATATTAAATGTATAGTATTTTTGAGTGATATTTAAGCCTTGGTTTTAGCACCTATCATTCAACCTCCAGATTAGGATTTGCCCTTCCAGCTTATATGTGATGCCAGTGACTATGCAATAGGAGCAGTTTTGGGACAGAGAAAGGAGAAAAAGCTTTATGTTATTCATTATGCTAGTAGGACTTTGGATGAGACACAGAGGAATTACACCACCATTGAGAAGGAACTTTTAGCCATAGTGTTTGCCTTTGATAAATTTAGATCATACTTGATTAACTCCAAAGTGGTGGTGTACACTGATCATGTAGCTGTGAGATACTTAATGCAAAAAAAGGATAGTAAACCACGCTTGCTCAGATGGATTTTACTCAGGAGTTTGATTTGGAAATTAAAGACAAAAAGGGATCAGAAAACTTTGTTGCAGATCATCTTTCAAGGATAATGGTGGATACTGGAAAGAATGATATAATCAATGATTCCTTCCCTAAAGAATAACTCTTAGCCATTGAACAAATCAAAGCCCCATGGTATGCTGACATAATGAATTACCTAGTAGCTAATATTCTTCCTCCTGATTTAAATTACCTAGTAGCCCCATGGTATGAGGACTAAAAGGTGGCATGATCAGCATATTTTTAGAAGGGAATTCCAACTAGGTGACTTTGTTCTTTTGTTCAATTCTAGATTGAGACTTTTTCCTGAAAAACTTAAGTCTCGATGGTCTGGGCCTTTTCAGGTAAAGAAGACTTACCCCTACGGAGCTGTGGACATATGGAGTGAAGAAATAAGAGAGTTTAAGGTTAACAGTCAAAGATTGAAGCATTATTATCAAGAAGAACTGATTGAAGAAAAGGAGAAATTTTATCTTGATGAACCACGATCAAATCCAAGTGCAGAATGGTCAAGCTAATGACCTTTAAATTAGCGCTTCTTGGGAGGCAGCCCAATCACTCTTTCTTTAGTTTATTCTCTTTTATTTTACTTTATTTTTGTTTTTTGCTTTTAGAACTATTTTTTTTTTGTCTTTTTATAGGTGAATTCGACATTTAATGCAAATTACGGTGCCGGTATTTTTCCTAAGTGCACGAGTCCTCGACTGTTTTTGGGATTTCTTACTTGTGTTTTCAACTGTCCATACGCCAACTACACCACCCCCGAGGGCACAAAAGAGATCAGATCAAATGATGACGAGTAAAGTTTTGTGAGTATCTTTTTCCCTTACTTCTTTGCATGTTTCATTTTTTTTAGGAAAAGTTGACTCCTCCAAACTTTTGTGTTTGCCATTACTACCTTGCTATGCTCTATTTGACTTTAAGATCATTCGATATGTGTGTATGATATTGTGATATTGATTTGACTATTCGATGTGGTTGTACCATATTTTGATGATGATATTGATTTCGATTGGGTTATATGATGATATTTTGATTTTGAGCACCCTGTGGAGGTGCATGCTTGATGACATAATAACATTGTGAGATTTTTATGACATAATCAGAGAGAAACTGGGACTAGAGTTTCATACACCTTAATTCTAACGACTAGAAGGAAATAAAGGTTGTCAGTTTAATTCTATTATGATAAAGACCTAATTCACTTCATAAAGGTATTGTCTCACTCTCGTGCAGACAAACATGCAGATAATCGATCCTCACTCTCGTGCAAGATCTATTCTCAATGCTAAAGATAAGTGAATCATTGAACAAAGAACTCAAGGATCACTCTCGTGCATCCGAATTCTAAGTCAATCATCTCAAGTGGAATCTCAAGGATCACTCTCGTGCATCCTGAAACTCAACACAGGTTTTACTTATGGTTTTCCGACGATTCGATCCTCACTCTCGTGCAAGATCAAATCAAGTCTAACACAATAACTCAATCCAAAGTATCAGAAACTCAACATGGCAATAAAATCACTAAAGATCATAATTTGAAAAACTACCTAATCTCTTACGATAGTTCCAAACTCAACGATTCCTAGGGTTTCGAATTTCAAACGATCAACCTCTCGGTTTATTTCGCAAAACTCTAAAACATGCTGATATTTATAAAACTAAAAAGAATTAAAGAACAATCAATCACAAAAGTAAAATTATCATATTAAAATTAAACTTGACAAAAATCAATGTTTTCTACTCATTAACAAATTAAGGGGATTACACCCCATTTCCCAAAAGAAGATCTAAGCTTTCATGGTGAAAGGATTACAACAAACCATAATTTCAGAGGATTAGAAAGCAAAAAAGGGGAAGAAAAGTTACAAAACAAGGTTGTAATTGAAATACAACCCGTAATTTCGCTTGTGAACAGTGCTATCACCACTATTTTGATGATTTCTCCCTCGATCGGACTCCAAACGCTCTAAAACTTCTGAGGCATTCTCTCCTTCTCTAGACGAAGCTTTCGTGTAAAAATCACGATCTGAGATGTCCTCTACGCCTCTCGGCGTAAGGACAAACCCTAACCGCCTCTCTGATGATTGCTCTCTCAATTGGTGATAACAATTGGGGCTTTCTATTCGTACGTCTTCTCCTCTTAAAGACGAGTCCAGCACTTCTTTCATATCTTAATTTGGACTTCTGGATCAAACGTTATGGTCCGCACAAGATTCGGATCGAAAAACTCGCGAAAAACGGCCCAAAATACGATACCGTGAAAGATTTTCCCCAAAAAACGGTAGTGCCGACTTTTTACCCAGAATTCAGAAATTTTCTATGTAAAATCCTCTAAAAATACAGTACCATGAGATTTTGTCCCAAAAATACGGCAGTGCCATGTTTTGCCCAAAATCTCTGATTAAAGTCTTCCAAAAATACGATACCGTGGTAGTTTGTCCAGAAAATACGGTAGTGCCGTATTTTTGCAATTTAGCTTCGAATTTTATGAAAATTGATGGGTAACCTTGTTTCAACGTCTGGAATCCATTTGTGTGCTCAAATCTTCCAAAATCCATCAAAATATGGCACTTTTAACCTGAAAATGATCAAAAACAAGAAATGGTGTAGATTCTATAATATTTGACAAATAAGGCTTAAAAACAAGCAAAATAGCATAATTATGACACAAAAAGACACATGAAATGACACAAAATATACTATGAATTTTGGTGTTATCAAACACATAAGGCTCAAACTTTGATTGTCCTCAAGCAAATAAAATAAAGAACGATGCTAAGTATGGAAAATATGCTCTTTTATGAAAAATAAATTTCTAAAATATAATCACTCATGAAATATTTCATCAACTTTTTGCACAAAATTTTAGATAAATACATCATCCAATGAATTTAATCTTCAAGATTCACAGCTTTGATCAAATAAAATTTCACAACTTGTATAATAAAAAGAATCACAATCTCATGACTTCACCTTTGTTTTAGTTTAAATCTATCATACCTTTGTTTATAGGAATAAAGTCTCCAAGATCTTTTTCCACACAAAATCTCTCTCTTTTTTTTTTGAATAGAAAGCATGTACCCATATAGATATACACTTTTTATTTTAGACTTCAACTCTTATCTTCGGTACCACTGTTAATTTTACATAGTGCCAAGTAAAGGAGTCTTTTCCTTTTTTTTTTCTCGCTCTCTCTTTTTTTTTATAGACTTCAACCCATGTCTTAGGTACCACTGTCAATTTTACACAGTGCCAAGTAGGGGAGTCTCTCACATTTTTTTGTGGAACATGGATTCTTCCTTCCCAACAAATAGTAAAATAGACCAAACATCAACTAGGCTAATCAATTGACATCAATTAAAAATTACACTCATATACTCATTTTATACAAGAAAGTTGTTTCACTTTTAGATTGCATTCATCAAACAACATACCTACCCAAAACCCATATGCATCAATCAATGAATGATTTCAACAAGTAGATATATATTGAAGAAATAAATTCAGCATAATAGTAATATTTTCATTCATAGGCATGCATGAATATTCATCATTATAGAAAAATCTACCCATCTAAGAAAAACATATCATCGACTTATCAATCTTATCATTTCCTAAAAAAATCTCTAATTCAATGCAAAAGGTGTGAAGCATGAAAACTCATATAATCATAGTCAAAAGTGTAACATGATTGGTCCATATAATCACATAAGGCTCAAACAATGCAAAGGGAGTAAAGTGATAACAAATCAAAGTTGCAACCATATGAAATAATCATGAATACAAGAGAGTGTAAACAATACTCACAAAACTATATAGCAAGTTCTGACCAAAAATACATAAGGCTCAGATCAAAATCAGTGTCGGGGCACATGCCGTAAGGTCCAAAGGTGTGCCTTTTGAAAATTTTACCTGCACAATTTAAGATACATAAGGCTCAGATCAAAAATAATCTCAAAAAAAATTAATTTTAAAAATAATTTTCTTAAAGAAAGAATCAGAGATATCATTGAGGGTCTAGAAGAGTACTGGTGGAACAGATGCTAGCTGAAAAGCTGCTAGCAATGATGGTGATGGTGCCGACATAAGGGTGAGTAATCTCTAGTGGCCTACTAGAGAATACAGTCCTGGAGGTGAGATCGTCAGGCTATGGAAGATAATCCTGCATAGATGAAAAATATCAGAGTCAATAATAAAGATTCTGCTGCAAAAAATAAAATCATATCATGGAATAAGAGGCAGTAAAAGAAATAAGAATCTGCTGGTGGTATGATCTAGTGTCGACGGCTGGAAACAGTGATGTCAGAGGCAGATGCAGTGGTAGCTAGAGGTGCTGCAAATCTGGAGAAGAAGCTATGATAGGTAGAAAGCAAATCAAGTAGTTTTTGAATTTTTTATGAAAAGTAGTCATACCCAAAAATAAGATTTAATGATCCAAACAGAAAACAGACAAAACCATGAAGTAAAATAAAACTTGATCTTTCCAAGTATGTGAAAAATAGAGGATCAAAATATTTCAGGAATTTAGGGTATCAGCAGAAAGAAGGCTACTCAGATTACAAAATGAAAAACTGCACAGAATCTAATCCGAATCAAAAAGTTACTATGTGTTTCAGAAAGATCCATGGATTCTAAAATTCAGCAAAAATATCCAAATAATAGACAAAGATCAGTACTTCCATGTCATGCCAAAAATTAAAAATTTTCGTAACCCAGTTTCTTAAAATCAATGCGAGAAGACACCTACTCAATAACTGGAAGCAGTTTACAAATACGGTACCCTAATATGCGTTATGGCAGTGCCGTAATTTGCAAAGAACTCTCAGGTAAGAAATAATTAGGAAATATGGTACCGTGAAATTCCTTATGGTACTGACGTATTTTTCAAAAAAAATTTGAAAAGAAAACACTCAAGATTACGGCACGTAAAGTAAAAAAGGTCAGAAAATATGGTACCGTAAAAGAAATACGGTACCGCCGTAAAATACTAAAAACTCTCGAAAAAGAAATCAGAGCAGATTATGGGCGTAAACTAGATTACGGCAGTGCCGTATTTTGTGCAAAATTTGATTTTCCTGCAAAAATAAAAGCAAAATTAATTCTAAAAATAAATTAAAATAAAAGAAACTAAACTAAGATAAAAGTGCTTGGGTTGCCTCCCAAGAAGCGCTAATTTTAGGTCCATAGCTTGACCAAAAATCAATATCATGGTGAAGCAGGTGAATTAGTTCCAAAATATAAAGCATATAATTTTCTGCATTTCCTTTTTCCAAACAGTTTAGCCACAAATCCAGATATCCAGAATTTCACATAAATCATGATTAATGTGGCTTTCTCAAATTTGCAGAAATTAAAATTCTCAGATCCACTCAAAGTAATCTTTATGATCTTCCTATGTTTTTCAAAAAGTAAAATCATAAGTCCTTTCTTCAAATTAATATTTTCAATGGCAATAACAAAAGAACCTAGATTAAAAGATTCAAGTATTGGATCATCAAAATAATGTCTATGTCTTTCATTAGATTCCTCGATAAAGCACAAATTTTCAAATAGATCAAAATTTTTAACAATAGCTTTGGGCAAAACATCAAGGTGAGATTCATTCAAATCCTTTTCAAGTTCCTCATGTTTGTCATCAAATAATCTATCAATATCAAAATTATCAACAAAATCAAGATGAGACTCTACAAAATCGATTTTCTCATGCTTCCCCACAAATAATTCATTATCAGAAGAGTCAAAATCAGAATCATATGAAAAAGAATTAATAGAATCAGAGTTGACCACAAGAGATTTATCATTAATTTCACAAATATCACCAAAATCAAAGTGGGGCTCATCAATGTCTATAATTTTTGAACTTTCATCATGCTCATCAGATTTAACCATAAATAAGATATTATCAAAATCAGAATTATCATCAAAAGAGGGTTCTTCAATTTTAATTTTCTCAATCTTTTCCTCAAATAAATTAGCAGATGAATCAGTTCTACAATCATCAAAATTAGAGTGAGATTCAATAATATTCACATAAGGCTCAATCTCAAAATAATCATAATCACAGGGGGATTTTTCTAGTTCAAGTTCCTCAGTATCAAACTCAAATAAACAATCATGTTGTGCAATCTGGGTTTCTAGCAATTCAGTATTAACAGTCAAAGATTGATGATTTTCCCATCTAGAATACAATTAATAAGATTCTTTAATTGATAAATTGGGATTTAAAATGGACAATCAGAGGTATAATGATCAAAATATCCACACATATCACATCTAATAGGAGAAGAAGATTTCTTAAACGTTTTAGTTGCCCATGTACTGTGATAGAAAGACATATCTTCAATTCTATCAAAAACAGATAATCCAACACCAATCAATCAAAAGCAAGTAATATTTTTTTTTTCAGAATATATAAAAAAAATAGAAAAAGATAAACACAAGCAAACTCAAAATTTTCAAATATCACAGTTCTGCCACAACTATGAAAATATCCAAAACCTGCAAAAACAAAAAACACAAAGTTAAATCTAAAAATAAATAAAACTTAGTCTAGCAATACTAACAACTATTTTGATATTAACAAAACTAAGGTCCCCGGCAACGGCGTCAAAAACTTGTTGTGTCCGCAAGTGCACGGATACTCGAAGTAATAAAATAGATATCGAACCACAGAGACCTTATTGTTAAGTACCAAATAGTTGTATTCTCACTAGCTAAGCAAACTGAATATGATGAAAAGCAATGATGGAGAACACACGAAAAAGATAATCAGAGAGAAACTGGGACTAGGGTTTCATCCACCTTAATTCTAATGACTAGAAAGAAATAAAGGTTGTCACTTTAATTCTATTATGATAATGACCTAATTCACTTCATAAAGGTATTGTCTCACTCTCGTGCAGACAATCATGCAGATAACCGATCCTCACTCTCGTGCAAGATCTATTCTCAATGCTAAAGATAAGTGAATCATTGAACAAAGAACTCAATGATCACTCTCGTGCATCCGAATTCTAAGTCAATCATCTCAAGTGGAATCTCAAGGATCACTCTCGTGCATCCTGAAACTCAAGACAGGTTTTACTTATGGTTTTCCGATGACTCGATCCTCACTCTCGTGCAAGATCAAATCAAGTCTAACACAATAACTCAATCCAAAGTATCAGAAACTCAACATGGCAATAAAATCACTAAAGATCAGAATTTGAAAAACTACCTAATCTCTTACGATAGTTCCAAACTCAACGATTCCTAGGGTTCTGAATTTCAAACGATCAACCTCTCGGTCTATTTCGCAAAACTCTAAAACATGCTGATATTTATAAAACTAAAGAGAATTAAAGAACAATCAATCAAAAAAGTAAAATTATCATATTAAAATTAAACTTAACAAAAATCAATATTTTCTAGTCATTAATAAACTAAGGGGATTACACCCCATGTCCCAAAAGAAGATCTAAGCTTTTATGGTGAAAGGATTACAATAAACCATAATTTTAGAGGATTAAAAAGCGAAAAAGGGGAAGAAAAGTTACAAAACAGGGTTGTAATTGAAATACAACCCGTAATTTTGCTTGTGAACAGTGCTATCACCACTATTTTGATGATTTCTCCCTCGATCGGACTCCAAACGCTCTGAAACTTCTGGGGTGTGCTCTCCTACTCTAGACGAAGCTTCAGTGTAAAAATTGCGATCTGAGATGTCCTCTACGCCTCTCGGCACGAGGACAAACCCTAACCGCCTCTCTGACAATTGCTCTCTCAATTGGTGATAACAATTGGGTCTTTCTATTCGTACGTCTTCTCCTCTTAAATACGAGTCTGGCACTTCTTTCATATCTTAATTTGGACTTCTGGATCAAAAGTTATGTTCTGCGCAAGATTCGGACCGAAAAACTCACAAAAAACGGCCCAAAATACGGTACCGTGAAAGATTTTCCCCAAAAAATGGCAGTGCCATATTTTTACCCAGAATTCAGAAACTTTCTGTGTAAAATCCTCTAAAAATATGGTACCGTGAGATTTTGTCCCAAAAATACGGCAGTGCCGTATTTTGCCCAAAATCTCTGATTAAAGTCGTCCAAAAATACGGTACCATGGTAGTTTGTCTAGAAAATACGGTAATGCCGTATTTTTACAATTTAGCTCCGAATTTTATGAAAATTGATGGGTAACTTTGTTTCGACGTCTGGAATCCATTTGTGTGCTCAAATCTTCCAAAATCCATTAAAATATGGCACTTTTAACCTAAAAATGATCAAAAACAAGAAATGGTGTAAATTATGTAATATTTGACAAATAAGACTTAAAAACAAGCAAAAGAGCATAATTATGACACAAAAAGACACATGAAATGACATAAAATATACTATGAATTTTAGTGTTATCAGGTTCTCACTGTGCTCTCCCCCAAAACTCTGGCACCAACTGCTACCCTCTGACCAACTCTGGTGCCGAGCCTCTATGCTAACTTCTCGATGATGCCCCGAGTGACGGATTGAGGTTAACACACCTCCAACCACTTTGCACACTCGTTGCAAGCGCCCTATGCCAAAACACAATCCTTGCACTAGACTTATGCAAGGCGCACACACAAGAACCTTCGAGAACACAACGAACGAAGTGCACACTACCTATGCACCAACCCCTAAGCAAATATCCACCACTACATAACGAGACGAGGACTTGCGCCAAGCATAGTGCTTGAGCCAATGTTCATACAATTAAAACCCTAGACTAATAGAGTTACACCTCGATAATGTTACAATGCCGTATGAACAAGATCAGCCCTTCCTCTCACCAGAGAAGAAGGTTCCAAACCCTAAAGCCACTGGTGCTCTAAGGGAGGTTGACTTAAAGCCTTCGGCTCCTTGTCCTCACAAGGTGCCGCAACACTTTAGCAAATTGAATTGTCAAGTTCCTCTTGTTGCCAGCAACAAAGGATTGCCGCCACCGCCAAGAGTGAAGAAGAGAAGGTGGAGCCGCCCACCACGGAAGTGTTGCCGCTGCCAACCCTATGTGTTGTCGCCTTGATGATCACTTGCCTCCAAGTGATGCCACCTTCCTCCAATACTTGCGCAAGGGATTGTTGCCTCCAACAAGCCACTCGCCCAAGGAGATCACGCCAATTTAGCTTGTCACCCTTGCCTCGAAGAGTTCTCACTAAGTCGTGAGGTGGAAGAGAGAGTACTCGCTAATGCCTCCAAAGCCGAGTGAGTAGGATGAGTTAGGGTCGCTGCCGCATGGCCACCCTAATTCTTTCCCATGCACACGCCAATCAAACCATTCACTTAATGACAATTACGTCCCTAACGAACATAACCGCACAAGTGAACTTTGCATGCCACTCGACCATGAATTCGAACCCAACTCGAGTCCAAATTCATGTCAAGCCTTCACACCATGCACCTCTGCATGTGGCAAGTATCTTTGGCTTGTGCACCATCCGTGCACAATGCTCCCGCATACTCCCAGTCCTAACCCAAGGATGATACTGCACCAATGTCCCTGCTCCTCAGCAAGTACCTACAAACACATCTTAACACAATGGTTAACCCTAGCTTCACTACTAGGCCCCCTCCCACATCAGGCCTTACACATGTAAGGGTGTTTGCTCCCTACTCATAACCCCTATGAGTCCATGGGAAGGTTGGGGTATAACCCCAGTATACCCAAGGCGTCACAATCCTCCCCCAACTGAATTGGACATCGCCCTCGATGCCAACTCCTCCTGATACAATATGATCAAATCATCAAATTGCTCAATGTCAGCAATCTTCTCCCAAGTAGCATCCTCCTCAGCTTCATCAGCCCACTGAATAAGAAACTCAGTTCTCTGACCTCCCTGCAAGGTTCGGCCATAGATTCTATGGTCATGAATCCTCAAATGCTTCCTTCCATACTCTATATTTCCCTTGGCTAGTTGTCTTATAATCTACTCATTGTTAAAATGCCTATCATCTGAGTGATACTTCTTGAGAAGACTCACATGGAAAGTAGGATATAACTGTAACCAATTAGGCAAATCGTAATTGTATGCAATTACGCCTACTCACTTGTTTATTCTTAATTGACCTTCATACCTGGGTGCAAGCCCACGGTGAAAGGCCTTGGCCTCGGGGGGAGGGGGGTGGCGGGGGGTGAGCTTGAGCATCACCAAATCGCCTACATCAAACTCAATATGTCTGCATTCCCTATTGGCATACTTCGTCATCTTATTGATTGCCTTCCTCAAGCTATCCTGAGCTTCCTCCCATAGCTCAGTCCTCTCCTGCACAAACTGTACGGCCGCCTGACACTTACCCCCTACGCCCCTATTTAGTATGTTCATGGGTGTCAAAGGTTGATACCCTAACACTAACTCGAATGGCTTCCCTGTCGAAGATGAGACCTGGATATTGAATGCAAACTAAGCAGTATCTAAAAGTGTCACCCAGTTCTTCTGTGTAGAAGAAACATAATGCCTCAAGTACTCCTCAAGCATAGCGTTAATCCTCTCAGTCTGTCCATCTGTCTGTGGGTGGTATGCCGTAGATAGCTTCAAATCAATTCCCAATTTCTTAAAAAGAGAAGACCAGAATTTGCCTATGAATCTGGTGTCCCTATCACTGATGATATCCCTGGGCAAACCAAAGTGCTTCGCCACATGCGCCAGAAATAGGTTATCAGTCACCTCTGCTGAACATAGTTCTGGTGCAGCAACAAAGACAACATACTTAGAATATCTATCTGAAAGTTCCCTTAAGGGGCGAAACCCTAAAGCATGCGCATATAAAAAAATTTGCATGGGCGGAATCTAGGGTTTCCTAGGATCGCATGCATGTCATATGATCAACTTAAGAGTTTGTATAGATCAACAGAGAGATCATACCAGTGCCATTTCTTGGATGGCGTCTTGGAAGAAGAGGGCGATGTGGCTCTCCTCCAAAGGTGGCGCACACAAGATGGGTGATCGCCTACTCCTTGTCGATCCTTGTGCTAGCAAGGCTCCAAGGTCTCCTGATCGCGTGAAGGGAGAAGAGATGATCTTTCTTGCTTGGTCGAATCCTTCTCTTGTCGTCAACACTCACACACGAGAGAGAGTCGTCGTGAGCAAGGGGGCGAGAGGCGAGAATAGGGAGACCTCTTCGAACGTGAGGCGTGGTCTCATTTTGAGATCTTGGCTTCTAAAAATAGCAAGCCACCACATGCGATCATGTGTTCACACCAAGTGAACAATCGCAATTTCCTCTCCCCTTGAACCATGCGATCACTATGATGAGCCGGTTCATTTCATTTGGTTCAAGGACCAAATTAAGCCAAGCCTTGATCCAGATCACATTAAACCAAAAAGGCTCAAGATCTGACCATTCATCTCTTGATGCTCTTGATCTCACCGATCTAGCATCCAATCTCTTGATCGAAGCTTACCGATCTCAAGCCCTAATCAATCAAACATGATCAGACCAGATCTCACTTACAATCAGAGTTTAAACTCCTTTAAACTGAACCAAAACAATTCAGTCCACACGATCTGACTTAAGTAAGCTATATCATCAAATTGTGCGACCCTAAGGGTTTCCTTTAAATGTCGGTAACGATAACTCACGTTATCACGATCAGTGAGGGGTATCTAGCAACACATCACTGTCTCCCGATATAAAGGAAAGAGTCTTCCAAGACTACACCCAAACCATAGCACAAGTGTGAACCCAAGTCACTTGACATATGTGTTTCCTTTGCCACTGGATGTTCTTATTGGACAAGCGTGTCAAGCCTGTAATTCCAATACGATGAGAATGATTAGATCAGATGAAACATAGTCATCTGGGTATGGCCATACACTTTCTCAATCATCTCATCCAGGGGGCCCCTATAGAACATCACACTCCAATCAAGGAGACGGCAATCCTATATCTATCACTAGTGCCCTAACATGACTCATGTTCATTATCCAAGATAGTCTATAACCATTATGTTTCAAATGATATTGAACTACCTCAAAACAATGCCAATCATCATTTAGAAACACAAGTGATCTCAAGTCAGAGGAAATATGCCACTTGTTCGCATATAAGGATTATTCACATTGTGACAAGCAATTGAATATCCTAAGTAGGGTCTGTCCAGTACATCCAATGTACCCATGAGTCTACATCTTATTCCATGCTCGAAGCATCCTATAAGACTAGAACACATATTAGTCTCAATCATATCAAGGCTGTCTCATGTTCACCAAGATATCTCGACTAAGGACAATACTGCATGTCAGCCAAGCTGAACAGCATTGAGACATTATTCAGAAGTATACATATTGCAGCAGATGATGTAACAACCTGAATAACAACCATTGCCTTTATAAACATAGAGTTTATACATGATACTGATATAATCCCAAGGCCTCAAACATTAGCCTTAAGGGCATACCCCAACACTATCCACAACAACGAAGACAGAAGCCATACCATCCACTCTAGGGAAGTGGGTAATGAAATCCATGGAGACAGATACCCTAGGCGTTTTAGGAATAGGTAGAGGCTAAAGAAGACCAGCTTCCTTTCTCCTCTCAACCTTGTCCAGCAGGCACACTAAGCATGTCTTCACATAATGTTCTATCTCCTCCTTCATGCCCGGCCAATACCATGCTCTACTCAAAAGAGCATACATGCAAGCTCCTCCCGGATGACCAGCCCACACAGTGTCATGATATTCACGTATAAGACCAAACTTAACGTTTCCTGTGGAAGGAACATAAGTTCTGTCACCCCATGCCATGATCAGTCCTTCTTCATTCAAGTAGAAGCGGCACACATCCCCCTCTCTAACTTGCACCACCATCTTCTGGTAAAACTGATCGGCATATGTTGAGTCTCTAATCAATTGGACAATCTTACTCTCTGCATGAGACAATGCACAATAGTATGTGATCGCATTTACCCTACTCATGGCATCAGGTACCTGATGGATCCTCCCTAGCTTGTGCTCCCAACTGAAGTCAAACTCAGCCAGTTGCTCTTACCACCTCGCCTGTCTAGCTGATAACTTCTTCTAAGTATGAAAGAAAGTATTAGCTACATTATCAATTTTGACAGTGAACTTGTTTCCAAGCAGATACACCCTCCATATCTTCATACAATGCACTACTACAAGAATTTCCTTCTCATGAGCAGAATAATTCATCTTAGCAGATTTCAGCTTTCTGCTCTCATAAGACACTGGTCAGCCATCCTGGACTAGAACAACTCCTAAAGCACGGTCTGAAGCATCTGTGTGTACTTCAAACGGCAGTGAAAAATTAGGAAGTTTCAAAACTGGCTCTAAGGTTACCTGCAACCTCAGCCTATCAAACACCTATTGGTGTTTAACCTCCCAACACCAGGCGCAATCCTTCCTCAGAAGGTTTGTGTCAAGGGTGCCACTATCCTCGAGTAGCCCTTGATGAATCGCCTATAGAAATTTGCAAGCCCCAGAAAAGATCTCAAGGTACTAATAGATGAAGGTGTAGGCCAATCCCAAATGGCCTTAACCTTACTATTATCCATCTTCACACCACCTTAACCCACGACATGGCATAGAAATTCTATTTCATCCTTGGCAAAGTCACACTTTTCCATCTTCAGATATAACTGATTCTCCCTCAGAACAGTCAAAACCTGTCTCAGATGCTCCCTGTGCTCATCTATATCAGCAGAATATATGATAATGTCATCCAAATAAACAACAAAAAACTTATCCAAAAGGGATGAAGGATGTTGTTCATCAACTTACAAAATGTAGCAGGGGCATTGGTCAACCCAAAAGGCATGACTAGAAACTCATATGACCCATACCTAGTCACACAGGTCGTCTTGGGCTTATCTCCTTCTGCAATCCTTACTTGCCAGTACCCAGATCGAAGCTCCAATTTGCTGAACACCTTGGCATGCACAAGCCGATCAAGCAAATCCTGAATAAGAGGAATAGGATACGCATTCCTCACAGTCACTTTATTCAGTGCCCAGTAATTAACACACATCCTCAAGCTCCCATCTTTCTTCTTTTAGAACAACACTGGCACTCCATAAGGTGCTTTAGAAGGCTGAATATACCCTGACTCCAAAAGCTCATCAAGTTGTCGCCTGAGCTCTGCTAACTCGGCAGGTGCCATCCTGTAGGGGGGTTGTGCCGGTGGAATTGCTCTAGGCACAAGCTCAATCGCATGGTCAATGTCCCTCCTAGGTGGTAACACCTTAGGCATCTCAGGTGGGAGAACATCTACATACTCCTGTAACAATCCCTCAATAGCTGTAGGTAACTGCTAAACAAGGTCACCCAAAGTAAGCTTCGCCACCCCCAAATAAATCTGCTCACCCTTTCGGCCTCCAGAACTAGAAGAAGTGGTCGGCTCCTCCATGTGTCCTCTCGGCTGTATGGGTGAAGAACTAATATGAGGAATTGCTTCCACAACTCTGATATGCACCAAATATGTGGACTCCCCATGCCAAACCCCCTTTGCAAGGATAGAAGTGGCAATCACCACTTCCTTGCCCTTCCTGTCTTTCTCAACCTTTGCCACTCCTTGGCAAGGGATAAAACAAGGTGTCTTCTCATCAAATATCTGCAAGCGATTCAAATGAGAGAGAGGAATTGCTTTGGCACGCCGCAGCAAGTCCAACCCAATGATGACATCAAAATCATCCAATGGGGTTACCATAGCATGAATCTTCCTTGACCAGGATCTCAATCTCACAGGCACATTATATGATACTCCGGAAGCTCTCTTTGCTTCAGCATTGACAGTCTTGACACTAGTGGCACACTAACTAATCTTCAACTTCAATTGATCCTTCACTTTGTCTAAGACAAACAAGTGAGTAGCTCCAGTGTCTACCATAGCAGTTATACTGACATCATTCAGGCTCATTTCTACATGCATCAAAGGAGAATACCTGACACTCATATTTGCAATCTCCAAAGGATTGATTGATGCACATCCATAGTCTTCCTGCTCCTTTTCTGTATCGGCAGCTACAAGTGCAGCAATCTTCTGTCTAGTGGGCAATCCCACGTCATGTGAGGCCCACCACAAATAAAGCATGCAAACTTGCTAGACTCAGGCTTCTTCTTTGTAGATGGTTAACTTTGAGTCTGTGCCACTGCCTTTCCTTTGTGCTTAGGCACAAACTTCTTCTTCCCTATCTCTGCAGGTCAAGCATGGGAAACTGAAGAAGTCACCTTAGCTGTTGTAGTAGACCGAGTCCCTCTCAGGTCCACTAGTCCATTAGCTACGCAGATTGCCTCTCTGTAGGTCGCCACTCCCTGGCGCCTCACCTCAAGAAGTTCCCACTCCTGAAGTCCTCCAAGGAAAGTGTAAAACTTCTCTTCCTCGGCCATGTTCGGCACTTCAAGCAGCAAGGAAGCAAATTGCTTCACATACTCTCTCACTGGGCCAGTCTGCTTCAGATTCTTGATCGCCATGGGAGCATTGTTCAGTGTGTTTGTAGGCTGAAACTGAGTCCTCATCTCAGTCTTCAACTGATCCCATGATGCAATCTCTGGATCATCCCCTTCTATCCTAGGGGCCACAGAGGTCCTCCACCAAAGTTTGGCATCCCCTTTCAGGTAAGAGGCGCAAACTTCAATCTTCTCCGCATCTGGAATCCTCGCAGCCTTGAAGTAATGCTCTATGTCAAATAAGAATTTCTCCAACTCCTTAGCCACCCTTGCTCCTCAAAAGATAGCTGACTCAGGTATATGGTGCTTGGCAGTGGGTGTAGGGGCTAGGGCCATTGGCGTGGGTGGCTGGCACGCCACTTGCACCAATGGAAGCCTCAATGTGGCACACTCTGCCATCGCCGCCTCTAGTGTGTTGGCCATGGTGGCCAACTGCCCATCAGTGACCTGTCTGTAGTGATGGAACAACACCATCAAGGCATCCAGCCGCTCTGAGATGGGATCACCCTGCAACTCCATGTCTGCATCCAGACCAATAGCAATCTCCAGTCTGGAAAACCTCTCCACAAACTACGCCATACTCCGAGTCTTCGGTGCAATGGTTGTAGTGATCTGTGGATTTGTGGGTTCAACCTTGGCTTGGCCGGAATTGATCGATTAATGGGAAACCGAGGAATTATGCCCTGGCACTAAGCACCGACATACGCAACTCCCAAACGGTGTCCACTAACGTCTATATCCTGGTAAATCCAAACTCGGTGCTGAACTAGTGCTCTAATACCAGTTGTCATGCCCCAAATTTTCACCTCGAATCCTTGAGCCGTGATGGCACAATTTACACACCTCTGTGTAAACCGTCAGCCAATCTCTCTACCGTGCGCCTATGCGGAATTTAGGAACACCAACACGCGTTCCCTGCTCTACTCAAGTGCCCGTGCTCCCCCTGTGGTTCTCACTGTGCTCTTCCCCAAAACTCTGGTGCTAACTGCTGCCCTCTGACCAACTCTGGTGCTGAGCCTCTGTGCTTACTTCTGGATGATGCCTCAAGTAGCAGATTGAGGTTAACACACCTCCAACCACTTTGCACACTCGTTGCAAGTGCCCTATGCCAAAACACAATCCTTGCACTAGACTTATGCAAGGCGCACACACAAGAACCCTCGAGAACACAATGAACGAAGTGCACACTATCTATGCACCAAACCCTAAGTAAATATCCACCACTACACAGCGAGACTAGGACTTGCGCCATCACTAGCCGAAAGCCTCAACCAAAATCAACACCGATATGTGAGGAAAATACCCTTACCCAAGGTGGGTGAGGATACACAAAACCTCAACTATAATAATGACAACGTTCATACAATTAAAACCCAAGACTAATAGAGTTATACCTCAATAATGTTACAATTAAAACCCAAGGTGGGTGAGGAAAATACCCTTCACAACCAACAAGCTCACACATGCATGGGTGAGTTTAAAATTAGAATTAAGTGTGCTATTCTTCCAAATTCTCTTGCTAAACAAAGAGATAGACTATCTAGAGAGGGGGAAAGAGAGAATAATTTTGCACCAAAGGGTTCATCCTTGTTCTTGCGGCCAAATCCCATAAATCAGAAGGAGAGTGCAGAAGGATGTTCTTAAGTATCATAGAAAAGAAACACAAAGAGGTTCGGATACTTATCATATAGTTGCACCATGGAGAAGGATGTAAGTTGCATCCTTTGTTCCTTGCACCATGCCAACATGAGATCTAAGTCTTCTTGTGTTCACGTTTTGATCAAGCTATAGATGAAGAACTCTCGGATAGAATTAGAAGAGAGGGAGAATAGGATGAGAAGAAAAGGGCTCGGCCTTGAAGAAGTGAGAAGGGGAGAAGAGGAAGAGATGGGCGACACATGCACCCTAAGCGACACAAGCACCCATTGCTTTGCTAGCAACTAATAGACAATATATTCAAAAACGCAACATGATGCGATGATGAATACATTATATAGGTAGCTAAGGGATGAGGGCAAGGTAATCATTTGCTCCTTGTGCCCCTTACAATTTTGGTGAAAATTCAAAATTGGATGAGAAAGCATTTATTGGCTGATTTTCTTGCTTTCTTTGGTTAGTCTTCAACGGCAAGTGTTTGAATTTAGAATTCTGGTTTATCCTTGTGTTGTTGGTGCATAGAAGGGGAGAGTGGCTGAATTTGAAAACCATCCTCTTGAGTTGGTCATAAATCATGAGCATTTGTTCTTGATTGAGACTAGCGGCCATGTTTAAAAATTTTGATAATTGAAAAAAATATAGGTTCCTAAAGGTTATAAAATATAGTAGTTTTTAGGCCTATCCATACTTTGGTTTGAACCAAAAAACCAAACTGAACCAAACTGAATTTCTCGGTTTGATTCGATTTTGAACCCAAACGGTTCGGTTCGGTTCCAAGATAGAAAAATCAAATTCGGTTTGGTTTCAGGTTAATGAAATTAAAAACCATGTAAACCGAACCGAACTGATGTTTTATTTAGGGTTTGGACCATTTGGTTGGTTTGCTAATTTTTGGTCCAGCTCCGACTTCCGCGGTTCGTTCGGGCAATTGGATTTGGGGTGAATTGAAAATTCGCCCACCCTAAATCCTAATCCCCTATTCGACTCTGGTCTCGTCTTCATCTCATCTGCGAAGTGTGATTGCCAAGCGAAAGGGAACTCTTAATCTCAACTCTCGTCTCCTGAGTCTCCTCCCAGGTCCCAGCATCCCGCCCATGGCCGGCCCTCCCCCTCCCCGTCATGTGCCCTCGACAAACGATGACTCGAGCTCCTGTCGATTGCAGCATGACTGTCCGGCTGAAACCCTAAGTCCTAATGTGGTCACGCCGCTCAAGCTCCAGCCAGCTCCAAGCCTCTTGCTGCTCCGCCAGTCCACTGTTCACCTGTCCGCCTACTACTCTACTGCTCAAGCTCCACTCCACCGACCACCAGTCCACTAGTGGGTAAAAATCATGTTTCTCCAACTCCAAGTGTCCTCGCCTTCAATAGTTCAGATCAATATCACAATATGCTTTCTAGTTTCCAGTCTCGACTTTATGAAGCCTTAAGACTAGAGCCTCTAATCATCTTTTTTCTGTCCAGATAAATGTTTACCTTAGTCTTGATATTGCTTTTGGTGAATATTTTTCTAAATCAAAGTATGTATCATAACTTGCTAATGATTCCAAATCTAGGGACAAGTTTGGAACTTTTGTTATGGATCAATTCATGATAAGATACTTTACAAGTAACTTAAAGAATCTCTAGTCTCAAGTTCGTACAAGTACATATCATTTGTGATAATTAGAGAATGTATAATGTATTTTTGTCCATTCCAATGAAGAGATGCAATCTAATTTATTAGCTAGTGAAAAGGTGTTCTTTACCCTTGCTTATCATATCTTTGTCCAGATAAATGTTTGCCTTATACCGTGTCTGAATTGCCATAATTTTAAACTTTTCTTTGAAGGAAATAGCTGAAAATCAAAATCTTGATAAGGATACATTGGAAAATAGAGAAGAAATTACCAAACAAATAGATATATGTGAGACAAGTAACTCAAAAAAGAGATAACTTATAAAACCAAGGGCAGATGTTTGGAATCACTTTACCAAATTTGAGAAAGACGGTGTTGCAAAGGCAAAGTGTAATTATTGTGATGCAATTTATGTATGTGATACCAGAACATGTGGAAATAGCACACTTGAAGCTCATTTGACAAGATGTATCAAATATTTGAGTGCACAAGGCCATATTGATAAGGGTAGAAAAACGCAAACTGAAATTTCGGTCAGATTAAATAGTGCAAGTTCTTCAATATCCATATGGAAATTTGATCAAAGCCTTGTTAGAAAGGCTTTAGCGCGAATGATAATCATAGACGAATTACCATTTAAATTCATCGAAAGTAAAAGTTTTAAAGAATTTTGTGAAGTTGCCATACCACGCTTTCACATTCCTTCGAGGCAAACAATCTCTCGAGATTGTTATGAAATATTTGTAGATGAGAGATTGAAGCTTAAGCAGTTCATACAAGATAATTGTCAACGTATTTGCATTACTACTGACACGTGGACATCAATTCAGCGAATTAACTATATGTGCATCACAGGACATTTTGTTGATTTAAATTGGAAATTACACAAAAGGGTTTTAAATTTTTTTCCAATAACCAGTAATAAAGGAGAAATGATTGGAAAAGCTATTGAGAAACCCTTACATGATTGGGGTATTTCTAGGCTTATGACAATTATAGTTGATAATGCATCTTCTAATGACACGGCTATTTCATTCCTTAAGAAAAAGATTAGCAATTGGGATAAGGGAGTCATACTTAATGGAGATTTTTTACATATAAGATGTGTTGCACACATCATGAATTTAGTTGTTCAAGATGGTTTAAAAGTCTCTCAATCTTCAGTTGATAGAGTTCGTGAAGTAGTCAAATATATTAAGCAATCTCCACGAAGGTTGCAAATGTTTAACTCTTGTGTTGCGGAGGAAAAAATTGAAAGTAAAGCTCATTTGTCTTAGCTGTTTGTACAAGATGGAATTCAACATACACTATGTTAGATGTAGCACAAAGATATGAAGGTGCTTTTGAACGATTTCATGAAGAAGATCCTCATTTTGAAATAGAACTCAATAGTAATGATATACATGGTACTGGTAGGCCTTTTGAAACTAATTGGAAAGCTGTTCGAGATTTGTTTCAATGTTGAAACTTTTTCATCAATTTACATTGAATTATCTACTACTTTGTCAAGTACTTCCAATCTCTATGTGGATGAAGTTAGTCAAATAGCTTCAACTTTGAATGAATGGGTGGAAGATGTTAATATTGACCCTAAGTTTCATGAAATGGCAATAAGAATGAAACAAAAATGGGACAAGTATTGGGGGAATCTAGATAAAGTGAACTTGCTTTTGTTCATTGCAGTTATTTTTGATCCAATATATAAGGTGGATTATTAGAAATTTGCATTGGGAGAAATGTATGGTGTAGACAAAGTTTCATCTATATTTATTAGGGTGCAAACAATTCTTTTTAAGATGTTTGATGAGTACAAAAGCAAAATGGAAATTAATGATGGTTCAGGTTCACATATTTCTCAATCTTCAAGTTCATCTGCTTTAGTTGGTTCATCTGAGTGTGTCCTCTCCAAAACTAAATTAAGATACATGAGACATAAAGAAGTTCTTGCAGTTCAAGAAAAATCTGAGTTAGATAAATATTTGAATGAAGAAGCTAAAAATCCAACTCCTAGTTTTGATATTTTAAGTTGGTGGAAGATGAATTCTATGAGATTTCCTATTCTATCTTTGATGGTTCGTGATATCTTGGCAATTCCTATCTCAACTATTGCTTCAGAGTCAACTTTTAGTACTAGTGGTCGTGTGCTCGATCCATTTAGAAGTTCATTATCACCTTCAAAGTTAGAAGCTTTAGTTTGTTGTCAAGATTAGATTCAAGCTACTAATCGTGAAGTGGAAGAGGATATAGAAGATGGTCAAGCATTAGAAAAAGGTAAATTTTTTTAAGTATAATTGTATATAATTAGTTATTTTATATTGATTTTCATTTATATTCTTGATTAATAATAATGTATGCTTTTCTTTTGTTTGCTAATTAACAGTGATTGCAACAATTCAATCTGCACCAGGAATTATTGATTTGCAAATGTAGTCAAGTATTTCAAGTTTTCAACTTTGGGTTGTAAGTAGTATTTGTTAATTGTTTTAGCATAATATCTTTTTATACAACTTTTATAAATTTACTAACATATGTAATTTGCATTAGTTGACTAGTTGTTATTTGTTGAGTTGATGTTATGCAGGTAACTAGGTAAGATGATCTTGTGTTTATCTTTTATTACTTTAGTTTTATTAGAGATGAATAGATGATCCTGTGTTTATCTTTAATCATTTGTGTTTGGTTTTGTTTAGTTCATTGTGGAAGAAGGCGAAGCATGCAGCTGGGTAGCAGCCAGCAACTACTTTGTGTTATAGTGTTATACTTGGTTTTGTTCAATCAATCACTAGAGCAAGCCAGCAAGGCAACAAGGTTAAATTTATAGATAGAACCTCTTTAAGACTTTAACTTCTTAAGTCATATTTTCTAGTTATTGTTTTATACTTTTATTGATGCAGGTTAAGTGGAGACTGAGTTTTGGACATTTGGACATATGGAGTTTTTGACATTTGGACTTGGACTGTTGGACGTGCACTCATGCAGTATACTTGATGACTTGATGTAATGTCTAGTGATGCTATTTGTGAAATTGTGATGTTTTGTGCCGAACTTGGACTTGAACTTGGAGTCTTCAGTCTTGGACTTGAACTTGAACTGATGTAGTGATGTAATGATGTTAATTATTGACTTGTTGTAAACTGTGATTGTGTTTTGAACTGGATGCTATCATTAACTTAAATACTTAATTGTCTATTGAATTGGATGTCTGGATGTAGTCAACTAGTAATGAAATTGTGTTTTACTGTTTTGTTTGATAAGCAATAATATTCTAGTTGTGGATGTGCTGATAAGTGTCAAGTGTGACTGCTGATGGATGGATGTGTTCATGTGCACAAGTGTATACTTACAATCAATAGTTAATTGACAAGCAATAATATTCTAATCGTTTCTTGCAATTCTGCAAAAACATACTTTACTAATTATGTACAAGTAACTTGGCAACTTGCTTTCTTCTTATAATAGATGTAATAAACTATTGAACTTTGAAGTTATTACTCCTTCCTTCAATCCTTCAATGCATCTTTAAACTTTGGGTAAAAATCATGTTTCTCCAAGACTCCAAGTGTCACGCCCCGGCGGGAAGCCAGCTATTCCTAGCTCAGGGTTCCCCAGGGAGTAACAATATTGATAGGAACCAGAGAACTACAATAGTCACATATCCTTTATTTAAATAATTAATCCAATCTTAACATCAACAGTTTTATAACACAATATCTGAATACAACTATCCAATTTATCAACTGAATAAAAATACAAAAGACAACTATCTCAACTCGGGCTGGTATCTGCTATCTACTCTAGCCCTCCCAGAAGTTTACTCTGTACCTGGAAGAGAAACAAGGGAGTTAGCAGAATTGCTAAGTAGGAATCAACAAATATGGTGAAGAAGTCAAATAACATGATATCCAAAGACAAAAAACAACGAAATACAAATAATATACGAATGTCGTGCAAATCATCAAACTGACCAATATATCTCACTTAAGAGCCACACTCATTTTCAGAGTGTTTCCACTGTTGCTCATGCAATGGAATGACTGTCTTAAACCGCCTGGTTAATATTGTGTCCAACATCTGACATCTGTAGTATTGTCCCGAGGACAACTGGCGGTGCCCTAACCGGCAAACAGATAGTCCGATACGCGCCGGAACTATAACTCAGATAAACAGGCCACTGGAGAATAAATCATCTAGTCCAGAGGTCAATATATCACAACATATATCACAGATTTTCAACTGTTTCCACATACTCATTTGTCAACATCACAGATACATAACTGTTCAACCATGCTCATATGCCAATATATCAGATATCTCAAAACAGGTTTGTTAACCATTCATACAGAAACAGAATATGACCAAATAAACAAGATAATTGAGTTCAATAGGAATTTCAGAAACAAACCAAGCAGACAAAGCAATCAGATATCAGTGTCAATCAATTCTATCATATGCATCATATATCAAATCAAAGGATTAGGCAGCAAATCCTATAATTCTTGACACTGTAACAAAGGAGTAGGGTAAGATTCCTACCTCGAACGCTGTTATCTTGAATTCTTTTGAAAAGCCAGTAAGTTGTATATCAAACAATGCAAGCCGATTATTGGATCAACCTCTCTGTAACATAAGTTTGTACATAAACTCTATTAATAAGCATTCTAACTTGAAAACTAAGGCTACCAACATGTAGAACATAACCCTAAACCTAGAGAACCACTCTTAGATCATATGAACCGGACCTAAAACCCACTGAACCGAACAAAATTGCAGTGAACTGACTAGATTTACCCTGAACCAAGTTAAACCAGAACTTAAATTACACAAAATATACAACTCATCTAAAGACACACAGAATACCATTAGATAGGAAATTTCATAAGCTTTCCAACGGCTACCTGAACCGGCCCGGATTCGACCGAATTAGGGTCGAACCGGTAAACATTCAATAACTGACCAAATTGGAATTGAACCGCTCAGTCCGGTTCAATTCAATTTCAAACGCAGCCGGCTGGTTTATTTCCAAATAAACCGAACCCAAAACTTAAATAAAAATCGAACCGGCCGCCGCCACACCGCCCGACCGCCACCGTGCAAGGCTGCCGAACTTGCGTCCGCAGTTTACTCCAGCGAGCTCTCGAGGGCGCGTCGATGGCCAGTTCGCTGCCAAACTTTGCCAGTCCATTCCTGGAGACGAAGAGAAGCTTCACAACCAGCTTCAGCGAGCCTTCGACGCAAGGTCGAAGCACCCGAAGCGACATAAGGTATTGACGGTGGCGCCACCTCCGTCGATACACAAAACATAACCAAACCCAAATGGAACTTCGCTAAAACTTCACAGGATCTTACATACCTTGCTACGAAGCTGTATCGTAGCCCAGAACATAGAGATCGTCAACGATGCAGACGCTGAAAGGCTGGAACTTGTGGCGGCGCCGCTCGAACTCCGGCGATGCTTTCGAGCACTATTTCTCCCTCCTGGCGGCGCGTCTGAGCTCGAAGAGAGGCTAGGGTTCAAGGTCCCGACCATATGGACAGAAGCCCTCTAATATAGAGGCCAAACGCATCTAAGACGGCGAGAACGCGGCGGCGACTAAATCGCCGAGAAATTCGGGGAAGACGACGCGTCAACTCGGTCTCCAAATTCAAATTTAAACTTAACTCAAATCTATTTGGCCAGAATATAAATTGATAACGTGACTTAGCCCAGTGGTTGGGTTGAGCCGACTCCACTGGCGTGTCGCGAGTTCGAGCCCCCGCGGACGAGAATTTTTCATTTAAAATAAATTCAAACTAAACTCATAATAATTAAAATAAACGCGGTATAATAATCAAAATGGAAAACTTACCTCAGTGGTGAAGCTACTCGCGAAAGAATCGCGCGTCGCGGGTTTGAATTCCCGCGAGCGTGAAATTATGTTTTTATTTAAATCAAAATTTTAAAACCTTTTTAAATTTCAAAAAAAATTCCAGAAAAATCATAAAAATTCCTAAAATATAAATTCTTAATTTCTAAAATTAAATTTATAAAATTAAGGTTATAACACCAAGTGACAAGTGTCCTCGCCTTTAATGCAACTTTATTCTTTAGCTTTTAGTTTCTCTGTGACTGTTACTAAGCTTTATGGGCCTGGCGCATGTATTTTGGTCACAACCTAATTCTCTTATATCCATTGTACTGTGTAGTTCTATTCTTTATTAACCTAATTCACATTTTACTGTTGATTTTCGAACTTGGTATCAGAGCCGAATAATCGCCGTCACCCTCCTCACCTTCTGCTCGCCTTCGTCGTTGCTCCAGCGGCTCCACCGTTGCCTTCCTGTGCTCTTCTTCCCTCCTACATCTCTTACCGCACCTTCCGCTTCCTACTAAACCTCTAAACTCCACCTCTGCCCGTTGCTCGTCGCCCCTCTTCCGAAGTCCACTAAAATCTTGAGGAGTGCCCGTCCTCTTCCTTGCTGACGATCTACTTGCATCCACTTCCGCTCGGCTGCTCTCGGCTTCCCTCGACGCTTGCACTTGCTGTGGGTGCACTCGAGAAGATCTGCGGCTTCTCTCGGCTTCCCTTGACGCCTCTGCAGTGTTACAGCAAGGCGCGTTAACGTCATCTCCATGGCACTCTCTTGCGATCTCCATCCTATCACATTGTGCCGCTGTCGCTCACTGCTCTTCACGCATTCTCTCACTAGCATCACTCTTGGTCGGGTATCTCTCCTCTCTCCTTCAATCGACTCTCCTGTTTAATATGGAAATTACACTGAATTGAAGCCCGCATCTAGCGTTGCCACCACTATTAAATTCAACGGCACTAACTATCTTTTATGGGCTCGATCTATGCGCTTTTATCTTGGATCTCATGGCAAAGATATGCATCAAACGAACCTTGCTCCAGACTCTTTAGATCCTACCTATGAAGTGTGGAGACGCTTAGACATGGCTGTTGTGACAGCCCTTCTTAGCAGTATAGAGGGTGGCATTGCTTCCACTGTTATGTGTTTAGACACTGCCAAGGAAATCTGGGATGTTCTGGAATCTACCTATGCTCCTCAAGAGACAATTGGTCTAGTTCATCAGCTATATGAGGATCTTTTCAATCTGAAATAGGCCGGCTTGCCTTTGCCCGACCTTTATAGAACTCTTAAAGGGAAATGGGACCAGTTGCATATGCTTCAACCTCCCACTACTGACGTATCTGTGACCATTCAGCAGAGACAGGAACTCTTCGTTGCTATCTTTCTTACTGCACTGGATAACACTTATGCGGCTGCTAAAGCACAGCTCCTTACAGATCACTATGTTCATACGATTCAGAGTATTTATTCTAGGCTTCTGGGAGTCTCTTTGGTTACTCCTGCCACTCCTGCCACTTCCATCAGTAGTGCACTCCTTACCTCTCAAGGGGGACGACGTGGTGGTAGTTCTGGTCGGGGCAGGGGTCGTGGTCGTGCTAATACACCTTGTGGATACTGTGGCCGGACCAACTATCCATCCGAGCGGTGTTGGAAAAAGTTTGGCAAGCCCTCCTTTGCCAAGTTGACCATTGATGATGGATCACATACATCTAGAGAGACTGTTGTTGCTGCTCCTTCTCCTCCAGCTGACTCGACTATTACTATTTCCACAACTAAGTATGATCGCCTAGTTCAGCTAGCTGCTCAGGCAGGGGCATCCTCCTCATCCATGATGGCTACCACTCCTGGTGTCTCCGGTACTACTTCTCTTATCGCCTCTTCTAACACTTGGGTACTTGATTCCGGAGCCACTTCTCATGTTTCAGGTAATAGATCATTGTTTGCCACCCTTCGCATTGACATCAACCATAGTCCGGTGTCAATTGCCGATGGCTCCCATATTCCCGTTCATGGCATTGGAACTATTCATTTGACTTCTAAACTTACATTGCTTAATGTTCTTAATGTTCCCAAGTTTCCAGTTAACCTTATTTCTGTTTATGCCCACTCTAAAAGTTTGAATTACTCCATCACCTTCCTTTCCTCTTCTTGCATTTTTCAGGACCTCAGGACGAAGGTGAAGATTGGTGGGGGGCTTAGGGTTGGAGGAGTCTATGTTCTCACTGATCCTGCTCCAGACACTTCTGCCACCCTTTTGACTGCATCCTCTCCATACACTTGGCACTGTCGGTTAGGCCATATCTCCCCAACAAAAGTGCAAGATATTTTGTCTTTGAAGTCCTGTCCTAGTTTTGAGTGTGATGCTTGTCAGCTTGGAAAGCATCATAGAACGTCGTTTCCTAGTAGTCGTAGTCCTCCAACTACTGTTCCCTTTCATGCAGTTCATTCTGATATTTGGGATCCGAGTCCTATTTCCACCAGAGATGGTTTCAAATATTTTGCCACTTTTATAGATGACTTTTCTCGCATGTGCTGGGTATTTCAACTTAAAAATCGTTCTAATGTGTTTCATGCTTTCAAGCTGTTTTACTCTGAAATACGAAATCAGTTTAACTTGCCTTTTAAAATTCTATGTACTGATAATGCTCTTGAATACACCAGCTCTCTCTTTATGTAGTTTTGTGGCTCTCAAGGTATCATTCATCAAACAACTTGCCCCTATACCTCACAACAGAATGGGGTTGCAGAACATAAAAATCGTCACCTTCTTGATGTTGCTCATGCCCTAATGTTTCATATGCACGTCCTTAAGTATGTTTGGGGTGATGCTGTTCTCACTGCCACATACTTGGTCAATCATGTTCCTACATCATTGCTACATGGTAAATCACCCATATCTGTTCTCACTCCTAGTTGCCCTGTTTTCCAGGTTCCACCCAAGACCTTTGGTTGTTCATGCTATGTTCACAATTTATACCCGGGTGTTGACAAGTTAAGCCCTTGCTCTACGCATTGTGTTTTTCTTGGCTATTCTCGGACTCAAAAAGGCTACAAGTGTTTAGATCGTCAGTGAGGTCAGTACTTAGTGAGCATGGATGTTACCTTCATTGAGTCCACTCCGTATTTTCATCCCTCTACGCCACTCTCACCCGACTTTGCTCCTCCTTGCCCTCAAGCTGTTCCTTTCGACACCTTACCAGTTCCACCTCCTGTGTCTCCTGGTACTTCCTCTGCTCCCTTACAGGTTTATCATCGGCGAGCTCGGACTACTCCACCTACACCTCCCCTGCCTGACGCACCTCTGCCTGAGGCTCCTTGTCCTGATTCGACTGACCTCCCTATTGCTCTTCGCAAGGGACGTCGCTCTACAGCTAAGTATCCTTCCTCTAACTATGTTTCCTACTCACGGATTTCTCCTTCTCATCATGCGTTCCTAATGCTATCTCCTCTAGTACAGTTCCTACCTACCTCTCCAATGTTGTATCCTCCCCTCACTGGAAGGCTGCTATGGATGAGGACATGGATGCCCTAACCTCTCGGTGCACATGGAGTCTTATTTCCTTACCTCCCGGGGCCCGACCCGTTCCGTGCCGGTGGATCTATACTATCAAACACAATCCTGATGGCTCGGACAATCGTTACAAAGCTCGCCTTGTGGCAAGGGTTTTACACAGATTTATGGTGTTGACTACTTGGACACATTCTCTCCGGTTGCTCGCTTGAACTCTGTTCGGATTATTTTTCGCTTGCCACTAGCCTGGATTGGCCTCTTCATCAATTGGATGTCAAGAATGCCTTTTTATATGGAGATCTCTCTGAGGCTGTGTATATGGATCAACCTCCGGGTTATGTCAAGCCAGGGGGGTTCGTGTCCCAATTACATAAGGCTATCTATGGCCTTAAACAAAGCCCAAGAGCTTGGTTTCAGAAGTTTTCATCCATCATATCCCAGATTGGCTTTCTTCATTGCAAATCGGATCACTCTATATTCATTCGTAAATCCACCAAGGGCATTGTTGTTCTAGCTATTTATGTGGATGACATTCTTCTTTCAGGAAGTGATTATGAGGGTATACATGAAACCAAAATCTTTTTACAATCACAATTCTCTCTTAGAGATATGGGCAAACCAAGATATTTTCTGGGTATTGAGATTGCATACAAAGGTTCTTCACTTCACCTATCTCAACACAAGTATGTTCTTGACCTTCTATCTGACACCGGCATGCTTGATTGTAAACCATATGATGTGCCGATGATTCCAAATGAACATCACAGTATGTGGGAGAAGTCAGAAGATACTAATTCTACTATTTACAGGCAAGTTGTAGGAAAGCTTATCTACCTTACTGTTACTCGCCCAGATATTTCGTTTGCTATGGGTGTTGTCAGCCAATTCATGCAGTCCCCTAAACAATGTCATTGGAAGGCTGTATTGAGAATTCTACAATATTTAAAGAAATCTCCAGGCAAAGGTCTTCTCTATAAGCAGAACGGGCATTCTACCATTGAGTCTTACTGTGATGCCGACTATGCTAACAATATTGATGACTGTAAATCCATCTCTGGCTTCTGTACTTATGTTGGGGGTAATCTGGTTACCTGGAAAAGCAAAAACAGAGTGTTGTTTCGAGATCCAGGTGTGAGGCTGAATATCGTGCCATGGCTCTTACCACTTGTGAACTGTTGTGAATCAAAGGGTTACTACAAGAATTCGAGCTAGTGGTTTGTACTCCTATGACTATACATTGTGACAACCAGTCAGCAATATTCATCGCCAACAATCCTTCCTTTCATGAACGTACTAAACATGTGAAGATTGATTGCCACTTCATCAGAGATGTCATTTCAAGTCAGCAAATTTTTACTCCATATACCAAGTCTGAGGATCAAATTGCTGATATTTTTACCAAGGCCCTCAACTCTATGAAGATTCATGGTTTCTGTAACAAGCTGAGCATGTGTGATATTTATGCTCCAACTTGAGGGGGAGTGTTACTAAGCTATATGGGTCTAGCCCATGTATTTTGGTCACAACCTAATTCTCTTATATCCTTCGTACTGTGTAGTTCTATTCTTAATTAACCTAATTCACATTTTACTGTTGATTTTTGAACTGTGACAAAATTTACCTAACAAAGATAATAAGTCAAAAGAGATTGTAAAATTTACCTCAAAAAAATTCACCTCCCTCTTACTAGTATGCATAGTTGCTGAAAATAATATGTCAAAAAAGAAACAGAATATAGTTAAGTCTTCTAGCGCCTAACCAATCAGCAATAAAAGTAGCTAAGAAAAATTTCGGTTTAACCTAGTTTAAACTGAACCGAACCCAAACTTTTCAGGTTGGTTTGGTTTTCCAAAACTTTGGGTCGGTTTTGGGTTAAGAAATTTTGGAAAAAAAAAACTCCGGTTCGGGTCCAATCAGTTCGGTTCGGTTTGGTTCGAACCGATTGGACAGGCCTAGTAGTTTTGATGAAAACCTTTAGGACAAAACAAGCAAATAATGGGTAGGTCCTAGGTCGTCCTAAAGATTTAGAAAAAATAGAGTTTTGAGGTATAAAAATTTTTAAACCTAAGGGTTTGCTCTGATACCAAAGCTGATGAAGTGGGGAAGCATGTGTGATGGGCTAACATGAATGATAAATCTAAGAGATGCAACACTAGCATGCAATATGATCTATCAAGTTTTCAAAATAGTTTTTTTTTTTTTTTGGTATTTTATATAAGGCCAAAATTAATATGCAACTATTCTAAATATGCATCAAAATTAAACTATATAACTAATCATGCTTGTAGGAAAATAAACTAATGCTGAGCATGCAAAACACGAAATTGCTAGAATTAAGATACAATAACATAAGGAAATGTTCACCGCGCGATCCATGAGAGTAGAAGGACTATACATCCCGATCTTCACCAGTCCTACTTTGATAGAAGATGTCGGTTACAAGCATTCAAAGGTCAAGAGGGAAGCTATTCTTCCAAATTCTCTTGCTAAACAAAGAGATAGACTATCTAGAGAGGGGGAAAGAGAGAATAATCTTGCACCAAAGGGTTCATCCTTGTTCTTGCGGCCAAATCCTACAAATCAGAAGGAGAGTGCAGAAAGATGTTCTTAAGGATCATAGAAAAGAAACAGAAAGAGGTCTGGATACTTATCATATAGTTGCACCATGGAGAAGGCTGTAAGTTGCATCCTTTGTTCCTTGCGCCATGCCATCATGAGATCTAGGTCTTCTTGGTCTTCTTGTGTTCACATTTTGATCAAGCTATGGATGAAGAACTCTCGGCTAGAATTAGAAGAGAGGGTGAATAGGATGAGAAGAAGAGGGCTTGGCCTTGAAGAAGTGAGAAGGGGAGAAGAGGAAAAGATGGGTGACACATGCACCCTAAGCGACACAAGCACCCATTGCTTTGCTAGCAACTAATAGACACTATATTCAACAACACAACATGATGCGATGAGGGATACATTATATAGGTAGCTAAGGGATGAGGGCAAGGTAGTCATTTGCTGCTTGTGCCCCTTACAATTTTGGTGAAAATTTGAAATTGGATGAGAAAGCATTTATTGGCTGATTTTCTTGCTTTCTTTGGTTAGTCTTCAAAGGCAAGCCTTTGAATTTCAAATTCTGGTTTATCCTTGTGTTGTTGGCACATAGGAGGGGAGAGTGGATGAATTTGAAAACCTTCCTCTTGAGTTGGTCATAAATCATGAGCATTTGTTCTTGATTGAGACTAGAGGCCATGTTTCAAAATTTTGATAATTGAAAAAAATATAGGATTCTAAAGGTTATAAAATATAGTAGTTTTGATGAAAACCTTTCGGATAAAACAAGCAAATAATGGGTAGGTCCTAGGTCATCCTAAAGATTTAGAAAAAAAAAATAGAGTTTTGAGGTCTAAAAATTTCTAAACCTAAGGGTTTGCTTTGATACCAAAGCTGATGCAGTGGGGAAGCATGTGTGATGAGCTAACATAAATGATAAATCTAAGAGATGAAACACTAGCATACAATATGATCTAACAAGTTTTCAAAATAGATTTTTTTTGTATTTTAGATAAAACTGAAATTAATATGCAACTATTCTAAATATGCACCAAAATTAAACTGTATGACTAATCATGATTGTAGGAAAATAAACTAATGCTAAGCATCCAAAACACGAAATTCCTAGAATTAAGATACAATAACATAAAGAAATGCTCACCGCGCGGTCCTTGAGAGTAGAAGGACCGTACTTCCCAATCTTCACCGATTCTACTCTAATGGAAGATGTCGGTTACAAGCATTCACAATGAACAAGCCGACACATGTGTGGGTGAGTTTAAAATTAGAGTTAAGTGTCCAACACAATCAATGGTCAATAGGGAAGCTATTCTTTCTTCCAAATTCTCTTGCTAAACAAAGAGATAGGCTATCTAGAGAGGGGAAAGAGAGAATAGTATTGCACCAATGGGTTTATCCTTGTTCTTGCGGCCAAATCCTACAAATCAGAAGGAGAGTGTAGTAAGATGTTCTTAATGATCATAGAAAAGAAACACAAAGAGGTTCAAATACTTATCATATAGTTGCACCATGGAGAAGGTTGTAAGTTGCACCCTTTGTTCCTTGCGCCATCATGAGATCTAGGTCTTCTTGTGTTCACATTTTGATCAAGCTATGGATGAAGAACTCTCATCTAGAATTAGAAGAGAGGGAGAATAGGATGAGAATATGAGGGCTTGACCTTGAAGAAGTGAGAAGGGGAGAAGAGGAAGAGATGGGCAACACATGCACCCTAGGCGACACAAGCACACTCTACTTTGCTAGCAACTGATAGACAATATATTCAACAACGCAACATGATGCGATGAGGGATACATTATATAGGCAGCTAAGGGATGAGGGCAAGGTAGTCATTTGCTCCTTACGCCACTTACAATTTTGGTGAAGATTCAAAAATGGATGGGAAAGCATTTATTGGCTGATTTTCTTGCTTTCTTTGGTTAGTCTTCAAAGGCAAGTCTTTGAATTTAGAATTCTGGTTTTTCCTTGTATTGTTAGCGTTTAGGAGGGGAGAGTGGCTGAATTTGAAAAACTTCCTTTGATGTTTGGGTGGCAAGAGTGTATGGAAAGTCTCCATTAATGCTCCTCCTTGATTTGTGGATCTAGATGAGGCTCTTCCTTGATTTGTGTATCTTGATTGAGCCTTACATGATTTCTTCGATGAGGTTGGCGCATATGACTTCATGAGGTGGCCATGTCTTCAATTGGTACGGGATCTTTGAAGTGGAGTTAATGTGGAGTTGAGCTTGAAGCCTTCTTTTGAACTAGTTTGAAGTGGACCTTCCAAATTGGGAGCTAGCTTGGAGTGGAGTGAACTAGCTGAAATTTTCCCTTGAGCTGATTTTATAAGTACCCGTGCAATATGCACTAACCTACCATGCCATTACAATGCACAACCTTCCAACAACATCATAAAAATAAACTGCATGATAGACTTGGGGGTGGAACTACCCTAAAATGCCATGCAATGCTAATATGGAAAGTACTAAAAAGGAAAGTGGGACCTTAGGGTAGCCTTAAGCTCCATCTATATCTTCGTGGATCATGGTTTCTGCCCCCATCAATACCAAAATCTACTCTTTCATGTGGCAACCTAGGTAAATCATCAGGAAAAACATTAGTATACTCTTGTACAACTGGTATTTCATTCATATTCATTTCTTTAGATTGACAATCCTTGATATAAGCTAAGCAGCATACACAATCTTTTTGAAGTAAATGATGAGCATGCATAAAAGATATGAGATGGGGATGTGATTATTGTACTATTCCCATAAAATGAAATGATGGTTGATCTAGCAAATTAAAAGTCACCTCTTTTCTATAACAATCTACATTAGCATGATAGAGGATAGCCAATCCATACTAAGTAGGATATCATAGTCTTGTATATCCAAAAGAATCAAATTTGTAGAAAGCTCATACTCCCTAATTGAAATCAAACAACAAGAATAAATAAAATAGGTGGTCATATAATCTCCAATTTGTGTAGTCATATGTAATATAGGTGGCAATGATTAAGGTTGCTTATTAAAATGTTGAGCAAAATGATGAGATACAAAGGATAGATTGGAACTAGAGTCAAATAAGACTTTTGTAGTTCTTTTGGAAACATAAATAATATCTTCTACAACTGATTTAGAGGCTTTATCATCTGGTTTTGTTGTGATAGAATAGGCTCGTGTATGACTTATAAGCTTTTGAGGCATAAGATATTTCCTTCTATTATTGGGGCAATCTCTCACTTGAGGTCCAAATTTTCCACAAGCAAAACTGGCTCATGTTGTCCTATAACACTGCTTGGTATCATATTTCCCTCCATAATTACTACATGATGGATATTTGTATAATTGTCTATTCATTTCAGTTCTTTGCAACTTTTCTCTTTTATTATCAACTTCAACCCCAAACTCTCTCTTTTGCTTTTGGGAATTAAGTCTGAACTTATCTCTTTTGTTTCTTAGCTCTTGCATCTCCTCCAAATACATCTCAACTATGGCTGCTTGATCAACAACATCATAAGTTCTGAGCTTTAAGGCTAAAATTTTACCTCAAATACTTGGTCTTAACCCCCTTTCAAACTTCTTTGCCCTCCTAAGTTCATTTTCAACTAGATGTGGAGCAAATCTAGACAATTTAGAAAATTTTGCATCATACTATGCAATAGAAAGTTCTCTTTGTATCAACTTTATAAATTGAATCTCTTTTTGATCTCTCACACATTATGGAAAATACTTCTCATGGAATTTGTTTAGAAAGACTTCCCAAGTTATTGTTTCTTGTTTGGCTTCTATTACTCTTTTAATCACTTTCCACAAGTGCTCAACTTCTCCTTCCAACATAAAAGAGCCATAAGAAACTTTCTGTATATCTGAACAATGGAACACATCAAATATCTTTTGTATTTGCATAAGCCACTTTTAAGCTATCATTGGATTTAGATCACCAATAAAAGAAGGAGGATTCATTTTCTTGAACTTCTCAATCTCTATATTCTCTGAATTATTTTTATCTGGTGTTCCAACATTGGTAGTTCTTTCTCCTCTAGCCATTTATTGTTGCATTAGGGTTGTCATGGTATCCAAAGCTTTCAAGACACCACGCATTTGACTTTGAGAATCAACTGGAGATTGAGAAGACCTCATCAATTTGTATACCCTAAATCATCCAAAATAAACTCTCATTAATCATCAGCTATATACTAAATCAATGCCTAAACTTAACGTATTCTCAAATCATGCTCTGATACCACCACTTGTCACACCCCTATGAATAATATATTTATTTTTCCTTCCTATTTAACAAATAATTCCTAAGATTCAAAATCAAATCAAACAAAATTTGAGAAGAACCTACACAAAATCTTAATATATTCCTAGGTGAATGACATATCACTTAATAAAATCAATAACCATGAACTAACTACAACGATAGATTAAACATCAAACTTTATTTACATAACTAGTTCACAAATATAATGTGATATCATATCCAAAAATTGCTCAAACTTCTTCTATACAACACAAAATATGTGGGGTCATTTTTGGTCATGTTTAAATATGATTGACCTTTTCAAATTCACCTTATAAATTATAAGGCTTTTTGTTTAATGGGTTCTGGCTTCCAATAAGCGCAAGCACTCATTGTTAATTAACCCTGAAATTAGGGAACCATTGATTAAGAGATCTACAACATTTCACAAATTGGAGGGAAAAATGATTCATAAATTTCATATTGATACATGGCTCATTAACAACTTAAAATTTGAAGCAATCTTCATTAGTCAAAGAAAGACTTGTCGACAGATGTCCGATTTTCCATGAACATGTGAGTGTTTAAACACTCGGCCTTGATGACTTATGAGTATTTGGATTTAGAAAGTACTCGGCTCTAACAGCTTGTGAGTATTTGAATTCGATAAGTACTCGGTTTCAATAGCTTGTGAGTGTTTAGATTTGACTTATGCTCGGCTTTGATGGCTTGTGAGCATTTGAATTTGATATGTACTCGGCCTTAGTGGCTTATGAGTATTTGGATTTGATTTATACTCGGTCTTAATGGCTTGTGAGCGTTTGGATTTAATATGTGCTAGCCTTGATGGCTTGTGAGTAATTGAATTTTGGTTTGTGCTCAACTTTAATAGCTTGTGAGCATTTGAACTTGATTTATGCTCGACCTTGATGGCTTATGAGCATTTGAACTTGATTTAGTACTCGGCCTTGATGGCTTATGAGCATTTGAACTTGATTTGTTACTCAGCCTTGATGGCTTGTGAGTATTTGAACTTGAGATACTCGGTCTTGATGACTTATGAGTATTTGATTTAATTTATGCTCGGCTTCGATAGCTTATGAGCATTTGAATTTGATTTGGTGCTCGGCCTTGATGGCTTGTAAGCATTAGATTTGATTTATGAAAAATATCCGGCCTTGACGGCTTAATTGATATTTTAATTTAGAAAGTACCCAGCCTCAACGGCTTATTGGGTATTTGATTCTGAAAAATATCCGGCCTTAACGGCTTGTTGGGTATTTGGATTTAAAAAATATTCGGCCTCAACGGCTTATTGGATATTTGGATTTAGAAAATATCTAGCCATGACTGCTTTTAGATATTTGGAATTGGTTTGGCCCTTAGTGAGCATTTGAACTTGATTTATCATGAGGAATAATTATTTTATCTTGGAGCATCACATACACAGTATCATATTGAGGAGCTATGCCCCGATGACAAGCATCAACGTACGCATCTCCCAAACAATATTATATCGTGATATGATGGGTTTGATCAAAATTGGTTGAATGAGTTAATTAGCTCATATTCAACAGGATGAAATATATGTTTTAATTTAAATCCAAGACTATATTTGGGAAGATTAGACTTAATTTTATAGAGGTAAATACCTAGATTATATTAATGATTGTCCATTTGACTCATATTGATGAAAATCATCTTTAACTATCAAATATCTGATTTTCTCATGACCGTTGATCTACATTCATAGATCTATTTAATCCAGGATTCGGATCAAAAATCTAATATCATATTTGGAAAGATTAGGTTCAATTTAATAGGGATCGACTCCCTGATCATATCGAATGTCAACTGATTGACCTAGATATGTCCAGATCATTGTTAGTCGTTGCTTATTTAAATTCACTGATATGTTTTAATCCAGAGTTCGGTTTGAAAATCAGATATCATATTTGACAAGATTAGATTCGAATTAGTAGGGATCGACTCTTTGATCATGTCTAAAATCAACCAATCGACCTAGATATGCTTAGGTTTCTTTCAGCCCTTGATTTAGAGTATAGATCAAACTCATCTTGACCGTTTATTTAAATTCGTTGATCTGCTTTGATTCAAGTCTCTGATCGAAAATCCGATATTATATCTGGAGAGATCAAGTTCGACTTAGTAGGGATCCCCACCTTGATCATATCAAAAGTTAACCGATTGACCTAGATATGCTCCAATCAATTTCAGTTGTTGATTTAGATTTATATCTGATTTATTATGACCATTCATTTAAATTCATATATTTGCTTCAATCTGGGTCTTGGATCGAAAATCTGATATTATAGTTAGAAAGATCAGGTTTGAGATAGTAGGAATCGATACCTTGATGATGCCAAACGTCAACGGATTTGCCTATATACGCTGCGAACATTCTCAGCTGTTTATTTAAAATTTAGATCTGAGCTGTTAGATTTGAAATGGATGAATCTGATCCATTGGTTTTAATTTATTAAACCAGATTAATCGGAGCCGTCTGATTAATATTAAAGTAATCTTGACCATCTATTTGATTTGAATTTGGAGCGTTGATTTGATTTTGACAAATCTAATATGTAATAACCTCAAAAGAAAGCAAAAGTATAAATTATGAATTGAAAAATAGTTATGCATGAGGATAAAAGTTGTATATAGTACTTAGTGTTATGGGCAAATTTATTTTTTTATAATAAACTTAACCACAACTGGCAGATCCCCTCGCGGAGATCTCAGCCCTACACTAGAGTGGCCCGCGACCGGTTAGGATCGCGTTGCGGAAGCTGGCCCAGCACTCTACAAGCCCTCACACCACGTGCGCGAAGGGTTCGGTATGAATACCGCCCCTTGGACACGAATACAAATCTCTCAACTGTGTCAAAGTGATGGAGACTCTCCAAAACACTTTGCACTCACAGAAATTCCCTCAACCCGCGCTCCTTTCTCTACACAGCCGAGATAGGCACCGGCGCGGCCTCAATCAATCACAAGGGGACGGTGGCGAACACCTTCAAATGCCACTGGGTGCCCCTCCTGTAAGAGCACTCCGCCGATCGCTCTGTCAGAGGCATCGGTATGGACCTCAAAGGGCCGACTGAAGTCCGGCATACGAAGAACCGGCTCACTGGCGATCCTGCGTTTCAACTCTGCAAACGCAGTCTGATGCCGTTCTTGCCATAGCCATGGAGTCTCCTTCCTCAGGAGGTCAGAAAGTGGAGCTGCGATCTTGGAGTAATCCTGGATAAATTTCCTGTAGAAATTCGCCACTCCCAGGAAAGATCGGAGCTCAGTAGGGGAAGTAGGTGCGGTCCACTCGACGATGGCACGCACCTTCTCAGGATCCATCTGGACAGTGCCATGGCCTACCACATGGCCCAGAAACTGGATCTCAGAAGCAGCAAAGGAGCATTTCTCCCTCTTTACATACATCTGGTGTTCCCTCAGTCTCTGAAACACCAATCTCAGATGCTGTAAATGCTCCTCCATCGTGGCCGAGTACACCACGATATCATCAAGGTAGACGACCACAAAATCGTCTAGCAACTGTGTCAGAACATTGTTCATCAGGTGGGAGAAGGTAGCCGGCGCATTGGTTAAGCCGAATGGCATCACCAAGAACTCGAAGGCGCCGTACCGGGTGACACAGGCTGTCTTTGCCTCATCTCCCTCAGCTATGCGGACCTGCCAATAGCCTGATCTCAAATCAAGCTTGGTGAAGATAGTAGCGCCCGCTAGTCTGTCAATGATGTCCTCGATATGTGGGATCGGGTATCTGTTCCTGATGGTGATCTTATTTAAGGCACGGTAGTCAACACAGAAGCGAAGACTACCGTCCTTTTTCTTTTGAAACAGCACAGGAGCACCAAATGGAGACTTGGAGGGTTGGATGAACCCAGCTGCCAAGAGTTCATCCAACTGCTTCCTCAGCTCTACGAGCTCTGCAGGAGGCATGCGGTATGGGGGTCGGAAAGAAGGAGCTGCCCCAGGAACCAACTCAATGCGGTGATCAATCGCACGTCTGGGAGGAAGCTCCTTAGGTAGCTCAGGCGGAAGAAGATCCTGGAACTCCTCAAGTAAATTCTTCACTTCCGCTGGTACGTCGTCTGGACCTTCTACAGGGGCCGTCACCCATGTAGCCAGAAAGGTCCGCTCGCCCCGACGTAAGCCTGTCTCAAGAGTAGCAGCCGATATGTATGTACTCTGAGCCTTCCCTGGTCGTACTGACTTATCCGACCCAGCCAACTGTAGGCAACGAACAAAGCAAGGGTATCTCTCATCCATCACCTGGACACCCTTTAGATGAGGGACTATAGCAGCCTTCATCTTCTGTATCAACTCCAAGCCGACGATGACATCATAATCGTCCATCTGAACCACGCGTACATGGTTCTTACCCTTCCACTCCCCGAAGACAAGAGGAACATCATAGGATATTCCTGCGATCTGCCGCTCCTCAGCGTTGATCGTCTTGACGCGGTCCTGAGCAGGGGACATGCTCAGCCCAAGCCGCATTGCCATGCCATGAGCCACAAAAACATGAGATGCACCACTATCGATCATGGCATGAACTCGATGTGAGTTCACCCTCATCTCCACGTACATCAACTTGGTCTTCATTGTGGTGGAAGTAGCGATGGCGTTGATCACCAAAGGATTCACAGTGATCAGAGGATCTTCAGATTGGGCAGCCTCCCGCTGAACAATAGCTGCAAGTGTATCTCCCCGAGGACAATCACGCATGCGATGAGGACCTCGGCAAAGAAAACACTTGAGCTGCTGCTTGGGAGCGCCCCTAGGAGGAGAACCGGCTGGTGTGGCTTTCTTCTGGCCGGTTCCTGAAGAGGTAGCTCCTCCTTTTCCTTGCTTCTTCTTATACCCACCCTTGGGTCCTGGAGCTGGACGCTTCCCCTTACTCCTCTAAGGGGAACGTGACTTAGATGGACCAGAGGAGATAGGGGCAGATTGCTTCCTATCCCTCAAATCCACTAAGGAATCAGCTATGGCCATAGCCTCTTTGAGAGTTAATGGGTTATGTCTCCTAACTTCCAACTGTGCCCATGTCTGCATCCTCTCTAAGAAGAAGTACAAGCGATCCTCTTCTTCCATTCGTGGTATTTCGAGCATGGCGGCAGAGTAAGCTCGAACATACTCACGAACTGTCCCCGTGTGTCTGATCTTATGTAAAGAGTCTCTAGCAGTCTTAGAAGTGTGTGTCGGCAGGAATTGGTTCTTCAGTTCAGCTTTCAACTCATCCCATGAGATGTCACGTGGCACCTCTTCTCCCGGAGGGGTCACTAAGGTACGCCACCAGAGCTTGGCGTCACCTGTCAGATATGCCGAACACAACTGCGCTCTCTCATAATCAGGCACCTGAGTAGTCCGAAAATACTGCTCCATGTCCCAAAGGAAATTCTCAAGTTCCTTTGCACTGCGTACCCCACTGAAAGTAGAGGGCTCGGGAACACGCACTCTAGTGGTCTGCGGCTGGGAACTCCCAGCGCCTGCGGCTGAAGTAGAAGCACGGGCAGCAGCCTGCCCCTTCAAACCAGCCACCTCCAATGCAAGTCCACCAAGGGCACTGGAGAGACGTGCCAACTCAGAATCCAGGCGGGTCCCAACGGACTCGACCGCCGACCGAAGTGCCTCGAGACGCTCCATGATCGTAGCGTCTCCATCGAAGTTCCCTATCGCAGTCTCCAAGTGGGAGATGCGCTCTGTAGCTGTAACCATTGTGATTGTGAGAAGTAACTCTGAAGTTCTGCTGGTGGAATGAGATCTGATGGTCTGACCTCTGGGTGCACTGAAAAGAGCTAAGTAGTGCTCGGTCTGTGTCGGAACTAAGCGATCAGTGAAGAGGCTGAGAGACTACGCCCCGGCGCTAAGCACCGACGTACGCACCCTCCAAACAGCGTACACCGACGTCGATATCCCTGACAATAGACTTACACAAACTTAAGCTCTGATACTGGTTTGTTATGGGCAAATTTATTTTTTTATAATAAACTTAACCACAACCGGCAGATCTAGGGCTGTCCAAACGGTTCGAACCGAACCGAACCGAACCGAACTTGTCCAAACCGAACCGAACCAATTATGATGGTAATAAACCGAACTCGAACCGAATTAGGTAAAAACCGAATCAAAACCGAACCGAATTATTCGGTTCGGTTCGGTTTAAACCGAATAAACCGAAATTTATTATATAAATATATATTTAATTTATTTATACTTTTATATTATTAATTTTTAATAAAAACAATAATATTATATATTTTATATAATTAAAATAATAATATAATATATTTTATATAATTAAAAATAATAATATTTTATATTTTATATAAAAATAATAATATTATATTTAAAATTGAGTTTGTTCGGTTCAAACCGAAAACCGAACCGAACCGAACTTTTCAAACCGAAAATCGAACCGAAATTTTTTTAACTATTTTAAACCGAACCGAACCGAACCGAACTTGGTTTGAACCGAACCGAACCGAAAATTTCGGTTCGGTTTGGTTCGGTTTTTCGGTTTGACCCGAATTTTGGACACCCCTAGGCAGATCCCCTCGCGGAGATCTCAGCCCTACACTAGAGTGGCCCGCGACCGGTTAGGATCGCGTTGCGGAAGCTAGCCCAGCACTCTACAAGCCCTCACACCACGTGCGTGAAGGGTTCGGTATGAATACCGCCCCTCGGACACGAATACAAATCTCTCAACTGTGTCAAAGTGATGGAGACTCTCCAAAACACTTTGCACTCACAGAAATTCCCTCAACCCGCGCTCCTTTCTCTACACAGCCGAGATAGGCACCGGCGCGGCCTCAATCAATCACAAGGGGACGGTGGCGAACACCTTCAAGGGTGCCGGCACACACGTCCAAGACTTTGCAGTGAGCAAACAAGCAAGCACCTGCAAACAGTCACAAATCCGCACTACACATAAGCGGACACAGATAACGCAAAGAACCGTCCGGACGAAAAGCCACACGAAGTCCGGACGGCGGTAAAGCCTCTATCCACTACACACGAGAAAACCGTCCTACTACCACTACACACGATAGATCCGGGGAGGGTTTACCCTTGTAGCGTGCCACCACTCCACGAGCCGAGCCCACCGAGATCCTCCGAGAATCTGCGTCGGAAAGTCCGGTCGGAGACGAAGCGAGACGCACCCGCAAACGCGTGCGGAAACCCTCCTTCTCCCTCTTCCCGCTCGCGTCCGAACCAGCGCCGAAACCTCGGCTGAAACAGGGGAATGATCCCCTCTCCCGTCCGTCACCGTCCGGCCACCGGAGCTGCGCCGGCGGGTCGGGATCTGGTCGTCCGTGAACGGAGAAGTCGCCGCCGGAGAAGCCGCCGCCGACGAGAAATTGAACCCAATGGAAGCTGTGGCTGCGTGGAACCGGCGATCGGAAAATCCGATCGCTCTCCCGTGTCTGGCTGCCGGCGCCGGAGGAGATAGTCTCCTCGTTACCTCAGGGCACCGGTGAGTCGATCTGAGAGGGTACGCCGACGAGTCCACGGCCGGAGCCTCGTCGCCGACGCCAAGTAATATACTCTGTTCCCAGATCTGAGTTTCGCCGAGAGTTCGTCGTCGCCAGACCTTGCACAAGCGTTCGATTCGCTTGATTGCAACCTCCCCTCGACGAGGATGGGATTTCCATCTTCGTCGACCACGCAACCGCGATCTCCGCCGGTGATTGGCCGGAGATCTCGCTTCCACCGGGGCGACCTACAATCGTCGCCCTGGGCTCGTCCACGTCGGAGTCCATTCCCGATTTCGCTGCCAACGTCTTCGCCACGGAAGCACGAGTCGCCAGCCACCTTCCTTTTCCGGTGAGCCCCCTCCAGCTGGCCGGAATCAGCGCCGGAGATAACGCAGGTGGAGAGGAGGTGAAGAACAGGGGAATTTTCCCCTTCGCGTGCGAGCGAAACACGTGAACCGGTCTGAACCGGCTGAACCGGTTCGGTTCAGTCTGGAAGGGTGGTTCAGTGCCGGTTCAGGGTCGATTAGACCTCAGAATCGCCCCACGGTTGACCCTCTTCGATGCACACGCTCGTAAGCTCGTGCGAGAGGGTCCGGGGTCCATGGGTCGAATCAGAAGCCCACATCCACGTGTGAACCCACACTCCGTGGTTTAACTCGACCCTCGCCCTATGGACTTGTGTCAGCCTCAGTGACACAATCGCACACCCGAGTCGTCCAACACGGCTGACGACGAGAGGTCCTGTCATCGCTCCATCTCGGTGTGCTTTGGGATTTGTGCTAAATCCCAGGAGCATCACACTTAGCATGATGGATGACTTTGCATATGTGAGGATGCAAATGTAAGGGCATATAAGAACATAGTGACAAAATGTTAAAAAGTCAACTTGCCACCTCACTATACATGCATTACCACCTTCTTACACCTCACACCTTCATTATTACTTGAGACAAATCACCCTCCTTCATGCGTACATCTGAAGTTTCACTTGTTTTTGCCCGTTTGTAACCAGAGAAGAGACATGCTTAGGGAAGGGAAGAGAAAGACCAAGGGTGAAAGCTAGCATAGAGAGACTTTAGCTTCTTAGGCAAGTTTCTTCTTCTTTCTTTGGTAATATTTTGCCTATTGCTTCAAATTTATGAGAACTCATCATTTCTTCCTTTGTGAATTCAAGTTGCCTCTGATTTCTATGATTTTTGGTAAATTCGACCCTTAGAAGAGTGATCAATGTTATGTTAATAACTATGAATCCGTATGTAAAGTAAATCTGACCTTTCTTCATTCAAATGATCATAACTTTAGACTCCCTGAACCAAATCGTATGAAATCAGATTCATGGTAAAGAATACTCAAACATCTTTCTTTTGAGTCAGATATTGAGTACTTTAGAAGGGGTTATCAGCTTTGTTACTTCAGTTCAATCCGACCCAGCAAATCTGTTTTTACTTTTGGACCTTTATATAGTGAGTGAGATATATGTCCAGATTCTGTGATAGAACAATACCAAATTCTTCTTTGTATATCAAGTAGACTGATTAATATACATGTAGAGCCTTTATTTGCATGATTTGGATCTGAAATGAAATTATACTCGATTTTTGAACTTAACCCTATAAATCTGGAAATCTCATTGTCCTGATTCTGACCTTTTCCTACTTCAAAGCTCATAACTTCATGTATTGAGCTCCATTTTAAGTCAAATTTGTTTTTCTGAAAACTAGACTCGAAAACCTTTGTTTTGATACAAATATCATACCAAATGGTATCTTATTAAGAATGTAATATTCGTGGTAAACAAGCTCCAAAGTTCTGATTTTGGGTTACATGACCATTCCTATGTGTACCTTCCATATAAGGTCTTCTATGTGGAGCTTATTGATACTTATATCTCTTCCATTTGGAAATGAGTATATTAGCATCATGTATCTCATGTACGAACTTTAAGGTTCACATCTTTGAGAGTTTGATACATATATCAATAAACCCATTTTAGTATGTTTCCATTTGTTAATGTATGAATGCTAGTGGGAATAACATTATGAGCCCGAAAGGGAAAAGACTATGAGCCCAAAAATGGGAAGAGATTGATAGTTGTGGAACAAAGTGCTACATGGAACAAAGTGCCACTTTAGCAATAATGGGGGCCACCTCTTGAATCCATGGGAGCCACCTCTTGAATCCCACTATCTCTGATATAGGGAGCCATGACAGCTCCAGCTGGCATGTGTTTGAGTTTCACCCTAACGAGGGTGGGATATGCTTCCAGACATGGAAGATTATGTTATATGTGATTCCCCACTATGCTTTATGCTGTGTAACTCTATGTTTATTTGGATTGATTCTTATGATCGTTATGCTTACCATGTGACTCTATGTTACTTTGGGTTAATTCTTATATTTTTTGTTTATGTTTACCATGTAATTATCTGTCTCTTTAGATTTCTACTTTTTGATATGCTTACCATGTCAATATTGCTTAACATGTCACTATTGTTTACCATGTCACTATTATGTTTCCATTTGATATAACTTATGGAACCATGTGGAGATCTATTATGAATACTTCTCCTTTTTGGCATCTTATTTACTTGCTGAGCATTCTTGCTCAATCCTTGTATTCTAACCTCTTTACAGGTTAGCTTTAGGCTATAATTTTATGTGGACGGTTAAAGAAGATAATGAGTTGTGATTTTATATTTTGAGCATGTAAACATTAATGACTAATGTATGAAGTTGTTAGTATGTTTGTATGATAAGTGTGAGAAGATCCATGACTTGTGTGTGAGATAGTATGGTTGTGAAATATTGTAAAGTTCAATGACTCATGTATGATATTCATTTTGCTGTTTGTAATATAAGTGTGAGTTATATTGAATAAATACTATGGTTTTGAAATAGGATGTATGATTTTTATGATATAAAAGGATTTTGATTAATAGAATAAAAATTTTGAATGGTTATTTGAATTATTGTTACCTCCTAGATGATGGAAAGTAAATTTTATAAGTTATGTTGATCAGGTTATCATTCTGATCCTGGATACATATTGTCAAAAAAAATTTTATATTATGAAATTACCATCCTCTAGGGGTGTGACAATTATGGTATCAGAGCAAGTTGTTTTTGGATTTTTAGGGATCTATCATTTGATCATGGTGACACTTAGTGATTAACAATGTTTCATTTGATGATTGTCTAGGTAGGTAAGCAAGATGACAAGGTCATCCCAATCTCTTAGCGAGTCTCCAAATCAAATGGCAAGTGTGATAAAAGCTTTGGAGATAATGTCTAGTTTGATGCAACAACAAATGGCAAGAAGTGAAAATCAAACTAATTCTGTTGCCTCGTGCCAACAAAATAGTGATCATATGGGGCTAAAGTTTAAGAAGTTGAATCCTCCTTCATTTTGTGGTGATCCAAATCCAAATATGGCAGAAAAATAGATTATGCAAATGGAGAAATTATTTTCAGTTACTAGCTACTCAGATAGTCAAAAGGTATTACTAGCAACATTTATGTTTGAAGGAAAAGCAGAGCATTGGTGGAGAATGGTCAAAAGAGTAGCTGAATCAAGGGACGAAACCATCACTTGAAATTATTTTATAGAAAAATTCTATGAAAAGTACTTTCCAGAAAACATTAGAAATCAAAAGGAAATGGAATTCTTATAGTTAATTCAAGGAAACTGTTCTGTGGCACAATATGATGCTAAGTTCATAGAGTTATCCAGATTTGCCCCACACATGGTTGACACTGAGATAAAGAAATCAAAAAGATTTGAAAGAGGGTTGAGAGCAAGTATAAGAACAAGAATTTCAGCTTTAAAACTTAGAAATTATGGTGACTTAGTGGATCGAGCATCAATTGTTGAAAAAGATATTGAAGAGATGCAAGATATGAGAAACAAGAAGGGCAAAGCAAGAGAAATGGATAACAAGAGAAAGAGAGTAAATGAAGTTGGTGCTAGTTATAAGAAATTTAGATCAGCTATAAGGAATATGACTGGACCCCCACAAAGGCTTCTTTCTTGTGCTAATTGTGGAGGGAAACATGAGACTAAACAATGCTATAGAATTACTGGTGTATGTTTTGCTTGTGGTAAGCATGGACATCTAGCAAGAGACTGTTCACTGAATAAAATGGAAGATTTACCATCCACAAAGCCAGTAGCTCATGCTAAAGTGTATGCCATTGCTAAACCAGATGTTAAGGCTTCAAAGTCAGTAGTTGAAGGTATTATTCCTTTTCCAAATAAAGTTGAAGCTAAGAAGGGGATATTAAGTGTCCTACAATAATAGTATGGCGGCAAGGCTAGGAGAAATACAAGGCCCAAGCACCTTGTAAAGTAAACAAAGAATCCTTAAAAGGTTCTCAGGTCTTCTTTGTGGTGACAAGTTCCTCCCTTCTCCAAGCTCCACTTGCATACTCTTCTTCAAGTTGTGTCCATGGAGGGAGAGGCTACAGGCTTGAAGAGGTGGCTGAGCTCACAAAGTGGAAACTTAGGAAGAAAGAGGGAGAAGCTTGAAGGTTTTCGGTCACTCAACATAAAAATTTCAGAAATTTTCATAAAAATGCAATATGATGGGATGAAGTAATACAAGCCCTCAAAACCCCTATTTCCTCAAAGTTTATATGTTGCCCCCTACAATGGATGGTTATGATTTCAACATTTTGAAATGGATGATGAAATCCTCTCTTGAGTATGCACCCCTTACTGAATTTATTTGAAGTTTGCTTCCTATTGGCAAGCTTGGGTGGTGGATTCTCCTTGTTTTTCATTAGTAGAGTTGTTGCCCAAGCATGCTTCTTTTATTGGCTCATTTGAGTAATTTGGTTGAGGACATTGAAGATAGTTGTGAGTAGAGTATGAGTTGTCATCCACCTCTCCTTCTTCCTTCTCTTGAACGTTGACTTTGAATGGCTGAATCGTGGTCCTGATTTCTAATGATGTGGCAAGCTGGTTGACTCTTGCTGCTTGCTGGCACGGCATGTTGAGTTGACAGGATGATGTGGTGCTGAGGTGGCATTACGTTGATGTGGCAATTGAGGACGGGTGTTTTGGGGGGTTGAGGTGGCTTGTATGGTTACACAGGTAATACTTGATAGTCTAGAGTGCAACTACTACTAAAATTCTAGGAGATTAAATTACATTAAGAAAATAAAATCCTAAATGATACAAATGAGTAGACAAAAATATAAAACATGGTCAAAATATGATGAATCTTCATTAAGCTGGTTTAAGATGACTGGTGCTCAGCCTCATATCTAATTGGTTGTCTTCAAATGCGTTTAAATCTTTGTGGTGGCTGCTTGGTCACTTGCTCCTCCATCAACTCCTCTCTTGAACTGCATGCCATGCATTCACCCATTTATTTTACTTTGTTGCATCACACGTTCGTTCCTTGTTGTTTCATCAAACCGTGGCAAAATCTTTGATTTTGAACAAGTAAGTATATGATTGTGGTTGAAATTTGGAGGCAACAATTTATAAACTAATAATAATAATAATAATAATTCTGTTTCAAAGTTTATAACCTCCCCTTCTCTCCTTTTTTTTTTTTTTTTTTTTTTTATCTCTTTGCATCTCTCTCAACTGCATACCATGTGGTTTTTTGTCACTTGGCCGCTTTGATTGTATCAGCTCATGGTGAAAATCCTTTATTTCGATCAACAATTGATCGTGACTGAGGTTAAAATCCTGGTAAAAAAATCATGCCCAAATTTATATGGTAACTTGTGTTCTTATCCAACCATGGTGACCAAATCATATAGCCAAGATTTGCATCGAGCCACAGCTTATTAATTCAATCAATCAAGTAACTTTTACTCCTTCACCCCTTGTGGCCATGGGATTACGGCCAAGTTTCTTAAAATTGTGATCAGCACGAGCCAATAAAGATTTGAAAATTGTATCGCTAAGGATACAAAGTAGAGTCTGACAATTTTGTTCTTATACACAACACATTTCTACATCAACAGACAAGTTCAAATCAACTTGGTGATCAAGCTATAATTTTGTTTCCAAATGTTACTAGAATTCTGAATTAGTTCAAAAAAAATATATTATTAGATAAGAATATATATAAATAAAATTTTGGCCGATGTGCTAGCTCTTTTTGTATAGTCACTGGAGCTGAAATTAATTTTGATAATTCAAAGTGACCAAGGAGGAGCGACCGCGGGATGGGCGGCGTTGGAAGAGGTCTTGCGTCGTCTCCCTTTCAAAATCTATCGCAAAAATCCTAATTTAAGCTTTTTCATCACTTAAATTAACCCAACTGTTCGCGGACCATCAACAATCTCTCCATCTCTGCAGCAATCCACGAGGGGCCCGCACCTCCCTCCCCTCACCAAACCCAGCGCTCGATCTGGACCCTCTCTTGTCCAAAGTTTCAATCTTTGCGGAGCTTGATCGTCGATCGGGGGTCCAGCTAGAGCGCGGTGGGAGGGATCACTAGTTTGTTTGTTTGTTTTTTTTTTCGAGTGGCGGTGCCGGCGAATCCTTTGTTTGGAGGCTTGTGTTCGACGTCGTCGCAAAATGATGCTTTGGAGGGACAGCGGCGTTCCGGCGGATTCTTTCTACGAGGCGCGGCCGGAGTGCCCGGAGGGCCTTAAGAGCAAATTCAAGATTAAGGTTTGATTTCGTCCTTGTTGTTCATTTGAATGCTTGCACAAAATTTTATGGGCTTCGGATGTTTTAGCTAGCATCTAATGGAGCAACTATGCTTCACATTGATGACAATACATTTTTACTGTGAGCTTCTGTCTCATGTCAATTCAAGCTGTTGCCTACATAAGATTCAAAAAGGGGAATCTGATATATTAGGCCACACATCAAAAAACAATACTTTCCAGACCTTGCTAATATGTTGGATATCTTTCTTCTCCTCTTTTTAGTCAACCATGCTGGCCACACATCAAGTTTCAGTGCATTTTTTTTTCTCTTAGGACAACTAGATAAGGAGCATCTCTTTAACATGAAGACAATTTTAAGCTTTTGTGAATTCACTCTGGAGTCCCTTGTGCATAAATGTTCTCTTAAATTTCCTTAAAACAGTTGTTCTAGTTTGTTCATGCAGGCCGGAAAGACTTTAAGTGTACGAAGATGGCAAGCTGCATTCAGTCCAGATGGTTACTTGGATATTGCTTCAGTTCTCAGTCGTATACAGCGTGGGGTATGTTAAAATCTGACTTATTATGCCTCTACCTCTGGCCTTTCTTCTTGACCAAGGATCAAAAAATTTAGTTTTTGTTTCAAAATAACCATTGCCTTTCTTCTTGTGTTCTTACAATTGTATTCTTATTTTTCATTTGGACTAGATCCGAGATATAACCTCTATATGGGAGACTTTTTGTATTGGTACAACTGGTACAGGAACATTCATATATTGGTAAATCTAATACATATATGTTGGAAGTATAATCATGTATTAATGAAGTTATGCTGAAAGTTGGAAGTATAATCATGTATGTAGATTGGCAAAAGAAAAGATAAAGTGAAGCTCTCTTTCTAGTACTACTATCAAGGTTGGACCAAGTTTTGGATGAAACTCGGACTGATATGTGCCGGCGGAATCGATGCAGCATGAGAGGAGTAAATTCTTACAGTGAGCTTCGATAAAGCGGCGGAGGCTACAAATGTGTCACTGGAGTAGCGGAGGCAGACAAGCGATGAGTGGAAAGGACGAACATCTAGTACCTTCTTCTTAAGGAGGAGGAGGGAGCAGACGTGTGATGAGCGGCGTGGACGAGCGTCCAGTTCCTTCTTCAAAGAGGAGGAGGTAGAAGTTGTGTCCACGTCGCGGGTCAGTGGAGGGTCGCTGCTCCCGTGATGCGGCCAACTGCTCATCGCTTGTCCGCCTCCATTGCTCCCATGATGTGGCTGCAAGTCTACAACTTTTACCTCCTCCTCCCCCTTGAAGAAGAAGGTATCCAACGCTAGCCCAAACCGCTCATCACTCGTCCACTTCCACTGCTTTCGCCGCATTGTTGAAGCTCGCTAGGAGCCACCGCTTCCTCCTTCTCCTCCTCCTCCTCTGTGTCCGCAACCTCCTCCTCTTCCTTCTCTTCCTCCTTATTAAGAGATCTGCATCAACCTCGTCATTTATGCTCCTAAATTATCACGCAAATAGAGTTAACATCATATGTATTGTGCCAATTGCTAGATGGGTTTGAGATTCTTCTCTACAAGTATTATCTTTTTGCTCAATATATCTTCCTCCTTGATTAGCCAGATAGTCGCATTTTCCATTAGTTGGTAGATTCTTGGATGTGATTAACAGATGTTTCAATTTTAAATTTTTGTTAATTCTTCTCTACAAGTATTTAATTTTTAATGAAAATTTTATTTTTTACATTTTCTGAAATCTATGTTCAAGGGTAAATTATTTGGCATAATTACAAGTATATCACTGCATTTTCAAGGTTTTGTAATTTGTTGGCAAATTTTTCACAACACTTTTTAGTGTTTTCCTCAAAACTATTTTCTGTTTTGAAATTTTCTTCGGTTTCTATGCAATAATTGTTTTCAAACTTTCCTATTTTCAGATTCTTTTTGGCTATAAATCGTCAAGCAAGTTTATATTTCAGTTTCTATTTTTATCCAGAATGAAAAATTCAAAAAACTGCCAACCAAAAACTGTCTTAATTTCTTCAAAACCAGGTTACTTGTGTATGGTTCAATCTGTTGATCTGAAATTCCAACTTGAATATATAGCCAAATGAAATCCATCTAAATGTTTGGCTAAAGTTCTCTAAGTATAGAAGCAAATATATAATTGTTTTTCATAGAGTTCATGATTAAGTTGACCTTGCCTTCTACACTTACCCTAGTCATCTTTAGTTGTGCATGATGAAGAATTCCACAAATGAATGAATGCTGCATTTATATCATTCAATTAAGTTAATTCCGTAGTAATTTCTTCATCTAGTGGCTTTTTTGGAAACATAAAATGCCAATCCTCATTCCAAGTAAAAAAAATGCTGAGGTTAAAATCTTGTCACAATAATACTTACTCCAAATAATTCATTTTAAAATTCAAATTGGATTAGGGCGTCCATCCTTCAATAAGAGGAGAGGTTTGGGAGTTCTTACTTGGATGCTTTGATCCCAAAAGCACAACAGAAGAACGAGAAGAGCTGAGACAACAACGAAGGTATTAAATAGCTGGTCTTCAATTTGTATTCTGTTTGACATGTTAGAGAAGTTATGCAAGTTTGTCGGATTAAACTAATATCACATTTTTCTAATTCTTACTTTTTTTTATTGCAATTTTTTTGTTATATATATATATATATATATATATTATACACATGCAAGGTTTAAAAAACCAGTATAGTCTTGAATCGCTATGTTATAGTGAAACTGATACTATAAGTAACCGAACCATTTCAGACAAGTAGAAATTGAAAAACGTTTTAGCTAGTGTAGACCGAAATTTTAAACTATATGATAATGGACATTGGTATGAACTGAAAGTTAAATTCATGCCCCTAAACAACAACTAGATAATTAAATGACACTTAATATTCAAGGATGAAAAAGAGGATCTGTATATCAGTAAGATTGAGTGTCTCCATTGCAATACGAAGAAATTGACAAGGTTAGGCAGAAACAAATAACTAATTATGACTAAATAAACAAAACTGACATTTGAACATAGGAGGTTTATGTAACCATTTCTCAATCCATTATTTAACACTTGGCAAGGCTCAAAAAATGAAAAGTGCAATGCGAAATAATACACAATTGAAGGGTCAATTTGATAGAAATTCAAGTATAGGGGCCAAAATGACAAACTGACATTGAATGGCCAATTGAATAAGATTAAAGTTTATAGCGCTAAAATGATAAAAATGACATAGTTTTGGGACAAACATGCAACAATAAGCAATAGGGGCCAAAATGACAAACTGGCATTGAGTGGCCAATTTAATAACATTAAAGTTTATAGCGCTAAAATGATAAAAATGGCATAGTTTTGGAGCAAACATGCAACATTAAGAAAATAGGGGCCAAAATGACAAACTGGCATTGAGTGGCCAATTTAATAACATTAAAGTTTATAGCGCTAAAATGATAAAAATGGCTTAGTTTTGGGGCAAACATTAAGCATATTGAATACGTATACATCTAATCAAATCTTAATGTGGTATCAAAGTCTTAGATCTTACCCGACGGAACAATCTGAGCTATCATTCCAGCAAAGATGAATGTTAGCCAACATTGTTGGTGCAGCGTGATTACGCCTGCACTACCCAGAATTGCCCTTCATGCAACCTCAAGAGATATCGTAACTAGTATAAACTTCAGCCTTAACTGAAAAAAATTTATGCTAGAATCTATAATCTTTGGTTGTACTATGATCCTAGAATAGAAATAGAAAGTGTTACGAGGAAATAAATTTTTTTATTAGCTTCCATTTTAATGGATATTTCCTTTCTATTTTCTTTCTAGGATACATAGCCTAAATTTGTTAACTTCCATCTTAACGGATGTCATTTTTCATACAGAGTGCAATATGAAAGATGGAAGGACGTGTGTAAGGAGTTGGATTCTCATGTTGGCAGTGGAATAATCGTCACTGCTCCACTAATTACTGAGGATGGTCAACCAATCCATGACCCTTTAGTTCTAATTGAAGCCAGCCCCAACCAAACTCCATCACATGTAAGTAGTGGTGCTGGGAGCCCTGATGATATTTGCATGGAAAAGAAAGTAATCGAATGGAAGCTTACACTGCACCAAATTGGTAAGTGATACTGCCTATTTTTGGATTACCTCTGCTCTGTTCTATTCTTCTCATTGTTTGTACACTTCAATTTCTCTCTTAAATCCTTTCACAAACTTAGTGACGCTATATCTTTCCCGTTGGGTTTGTCATCATACAGGATGACCAACCAAAATCAGCAGGTTCTGTCATGTTTACTTTAACAAATTTTTAGAAAGATGAATTTGATCCTCTATTGTTGGCAGCTCAGTATATGCTTCTTTATGGGATACATTGCCCCTTTATCAAGAATTATTGTACTCCGAATCTGTTTCTAGGTAAATTTGCCTCTTGATTGATGGAGGTTTCTCAAAAGAAAAGGAGTAAAAAGAATATTGTGAACATTGACACACTAGGATGTTCCACAGGTTTATTAGAAGTATTTCGTAGGAAAACCACTTAATTCTGTGAAGAGCCTGAGATTCTGCATAATTAGGCTTTTTGTCAAAATAACTGACTATGAACTGCTACTTGTTACAGGTCTTGATGTGCTTAGAACTGATAGAAGTTTGGTATTTTATGAGAATAAAGAAAATCTTTCAAAGCTCTGGGATATTTTAGCTGTCTATGCCTGGATTGACAAAGACGTTGGGTATTGTCAAGGTGGTAACACATCTTAGCAATAGTATGTTATTGAAAATAATGCTTTTTTTTTATTGTCTCGTGAAATAATGCATATACATTTCTTATCATTCCTTTTTCTTTTTGATGTTAAATAGCTTGCCCACTTTATCAGGAATGAGTGATCTTTGCTCTCCAATGATAATTCTTCTTGAAGATGAAGCAGATTCATTTTGGTGCTTTGAGCGTTTGATGCGCAAACTGGTATATTTTCTGTTGCACCAGACTTTCAATTTATTGTGTTTTTGGAATACTGCAGTTCTAGTTTATCCACTTAACTTCCTACTGCTTCTCATGGTGTTTAAGTGGCCTTGAAGAATATATTCTAGTATTTAAGCAAATTATCTATCTTATTATAATTTGCTCAAGCAAGGTATTAACGTCCTACAAGACTTATGAGCTGAAATTGGAGTCACTGAATATTGGCATTGTTTCTGAAAGCTTTTAGTGTCCTCTACTCATTAGAGATGGATAAAAGAAACCAACGTAAGTAAATTTTTTTCTCATTATAAGTTGTAAACTTATAGGTTCTTGCTTCATATCGGATGATTATAAAGAATCTTTTGCGTTCCTCATATCCTTTAGTTCCTCAATACACATTATTCTAACTAATTGAGACTTCTGAAATACAATGGCTATCATTCTGGATTTCCAAGTGATATTATGAGTTATTTTCTTGGATGGATAATAAGTTCACATTTCACCTCACACATTCATCTCATATTGTCCAGAGATCTAATTGATCGCCTTTTTGTAAGCCCTTTGCTTCTATTTTTTTTTCAATGAGTACTTTCAATTAATCGCACTTCTGGTTCTGTCAAATTATGGTTGTGCTTGGATTATTACTCCTATTTTCATGTATTCAATTGCCATACTATGTGCAAATTCTCCTACCAGTTGCATTTTTCTTTCAAACTATGAAAAATGCTAATCTGGGGATAATATTACTATGCAGGGTATAGCTGAGAAAGAGAATAAAGGAAGAATAAGAAGACTAATAGAGAACCTACAGAGATGAGGAAGATAGTTAAAATTGGAGGCCAAGAATATCATTCAATAATTTATTAACTAAAGTTATCACTACAATATAAAGCCATATATATATGCTTTTAAAACAACCCAACTTAATAGTAACCATGAAAAAAATACACTAATTCATGACGTTAGAAGAAAAGAGAGGAGAAATATGGATGAGGTTATAATTATTATATTAAGAATAAATTCCATCAAATTACATAATAGATGTAACCTTTTATACAAAGGTCTTAACTCTTAACACAAAAATAATAATTATTGTTTATTACATAGGTGGCTGTATCTAATTTGATTTGTTCTAGTATTACATATATGATAATTATATCCAACCTGGCATAAGGATAAGGCTGTAGAAAGGACACTGACATAGTTTGAGAGAGGTATTGTAAAGAGAGAAGCAATATTGAAGGCAATGAAGTTAGTAAAGGGGTTATAGATATAAGAGCAACAATGAAGACAACATCATTGGTGGAGAGAAGTGGTGAAGGCAACAATGCTCCATATGAGCTTGCTATAAAATTTGACAGCTATAGCGAGGGTAGTGATGTTGGCTGAGAAACACTAGAGAAAAAGAAATAGTAGTGCAAAAGACCATGTCACCCTTTTCTTTTTTTTTAAAAAACCTTGCAAGATATAATTTGAATACTAATCTGAATGATTTGCGCATCTCTACACGTGGGTCTTTGGTCAGTGGTGGCAGCGAAAACCCTAGTAGTGGCAAACAATGTGGCGGTGATGAATAGTAACCATGGTGAACAATAGTGGTAGTGGAGAAAGAGGAAAGAGAGGGAGAAGATTAAAGTTTCTAACTCCAATACCATTTTAAGAGAAAAGACCGGAGAAATATAGATGAAAATCATAATGATTAGAGTGAGAATAGATTCCATTAAATATAATAGATGTAACCTCTATATATAGAGGTTTTGATTTAAAAAAATAGTAATTATTATTTACAAGATATGAAAAATAGGTCAAAATTAGTGTACCGGCCTAGTAAGTGAAATTGATTGTACCAACACAGTGTTATAATAAAACTGGATCCATCTCGGACCGATACAAACTGAATATTCTAGCTAGTTTAGATTGAAATTTAAACTTTGATTATTTACTATATGCGACTATGTCTAAATTAACTCATTCTAATATAGTTATTTCTAATATAACTATTTCTAACACATGATGTAATAACCACTTACCAAAAGATTGACTTAAATAACCACACTAGTTATTAGTTATGTGTCTATAAATATTCTAATATAATTAAGTAAACACCACATATTAAACTTCATTTATTTTCACAACATAGAAAAGACTCAACTCTAGCATGTTTACCCTTATGAAAGTTAATATCTATCTAGAATAACAGGTACTCTATTATTTCTATAGAACTTTTTAGGAATTTTCCCTATTTTTTCTTTTTTTTTGTCTATTTTTCCTTTTCTCTTGCATCTTTTATTTCTCTTCTGTCTTGTTTTCTATTGTGTTGTTTGTATTTTTTTTTTCTTTTATTTAGCACAATTGGTCACAATACACGACCATGTTCATGCCATCTCCTTTTGTCTTATGTGGTGCTGCAATTCATATGACCTTACGATGGGTCACAATTTGAGCCCCTGTCTTAACCTAATAGTAGGGTCACACAACAATAACACTATGTGCTGTTTTGATCAATAGGTGACAATACTAGTGCTAATAGTCTAGTCCAGTGAGCTACATAGAGCTTGATGTGAGGGTAGAAGTGATTGTCTCGTGAGCTTGCAGTTTCTACTGTAATCATTAGTGACACAACTAAGAAGATTGTCTTTGGCAAAATCATGAGAGGTAGTGAGGAAATGAGGATGATATGTGATAGTAAGCACCAGTGTTTGCAATGCTGGTCCGAAATCGGCCGTACCGGCCGGTTTGTACCGGTCCACTAGAGTACCAGTCACGGAGCGACCCTCGGAGCACGGACGGCGACGGAGGGCGGGCGGACAGCGCAGGCATGGGCGGAAGCTTCGATTGAAGCTTCTGTCCACGCCTGCGCCTTCCGCTGTCGCTGCCGTCCGCAGCGTTGCTGCTGTTGCTGCCGTCCGCCGCTTGCACTGCCTACTGAAGCTTCCGCTGCCGTTGGTATGCCGGTACCGTACCGGACCGGCTTTGCAAACCTTTAAGCACTAAACTTCTTTCTTCATCTTCACCTTTTTATTTTTTATTTTTTGCAATTTTGTTGCAATGGTTAGTGATTTCATGAGTACATACCATTAGAGTTGGTGAATGTTGATATAGAGGTGGGGAGCTCAGCGGTGTTCAGATGAAGGATGATGGGGATGAAAGGATGGTGAGAAAGTGGCTATAGGTGGAGGGATGGCTTTGTCATGAGCAGTTCTTAAGGGCACTAGCCAAAGATCTGATGGGGATGATGTTGTTGTGAACAAAGTGTGCATAAGGAGGATCTAAGTCAAGGTTTGCAAAACCGGTCCGGTGACTAAGTCTGGTGAATCGTCGGATCGGTACCGGTATCGTGAACCAAGGGGCAGTGGGCAGCGGGCAAGTAGTGGTAGCAGAGCGGGTGAACAGTGGTAGTGGAAGCTTCGAACGAAGCTTGTGCCACTACCTGCTCCTCCCTCCGTTGTCCGCCCCGGAGCCATGCTTCGACGGCCGTTCCGAGTCCGGTGGCTCATTGGACTGGTACCGTATTGTACAAACTGTTTGTACGGTACAATTTTGTAAACCTTCTAAGTATCACTCTACTATCACATGATGAAAGGCAAAGTTAGAAGCAAAATAGAGGAAAAATAAAGAAATTGAAAGCTGTAGATTTGAGAAAGATATCTAGCTAGCTAGCTCGACTGATAGATAACTCAATAATGCATTAATCAAAGCTACCATTATAATTGACTTAAGCCATATATGTGGATTTTGGACACAATCCTAACAAAATAATACTAGCAAATGAAATATAATGCTAGCTCATGATCTAATAACCACTTGTTAGTACATTACTTCAAAATAACCAAAATAATTACTATGCCTACTAACATAATTAAATAAACACCACCTAGTCTTAGAACTCCATTAATTTGCACTACATCAATCTATGGAAAAAGTTCGGCAATTTATGATGATTAAAATAATAAAATCATACTAAGCCTTTCAATTCTTCAATTATCTTATCAGCAACTTTGTTTTGGAAACAATAAAAGAAGACATTATGTTTTAAAAATATAGAAAAGGTAATCCTTAAATGGAGTTATATAAATAGTGTTGGTGTTTTATTTGAAAATTTTATTTTTAACTTTTAACTTTATCTAATTTGATTTAATCTCGTTCAAGAGATGCCACTTTTTAAAGAGATGTGACTTTTAAATTTTATATAATTAATTTAATTTATTTTATTTTATAAAGGGGGTGTAGAGAAGGGTAGCTTCACCTTATAAATCAGGGCCTTTCTCCCATCTAAAATATGAATATAAACATAATAAATACCCAAAGAAATAAAGGCCCTCCTTTCTCTTATTCCTTATTCTTGAGTCTTTTACTTTTGCTACTCAAAGTTGAAAGACGCTTCAACAGGCTTTCCTATCATCATTTTGGCGGAGATAACAAACCCATGTTGTATCTTGGGGCAGAATACCAGATTCAACCTACGATAGACTTTGTTGCCTTTGGGTTTTATTTCTCTAACTTCTCCTTTTAATTAATTATGCATACATTTCAATTTGGATTTATTGGTTTTATCGGTTTATTATGATTTGGCTTTTTACCCCAACATTTTTGTTTGCAATAGCCTCTTTCAACTTTGAGCAAAGAATTTGAGATGGAGGCCTCAAAGAATAAAGGAGAAGAGAAAAGGTCTTCATTTCTCTCCCTATTTGTTATATTTATATTTATATTTCAAATGGGAGGAAAGACCCCAATTTATAGGGTGAAGGCACCCCTTCTCTACACTCCTTCATAAAATTAAATTAAATTGATTAATTATGTAGAATTTAAAAGACACATCTTAGGAAAGAGGCATCTCTTAAAAGAGACACATCTCTTAAAGAGATTAAATCAAATTAGATAAAATTAAAGGTTAAAATAGCTTTAAATTTGGTATAATTAGTGAGCTATTTATAATGTTTTAGAGCATTTTGTTTTTGTTCCAAATATCCCAGTCCTCTTCTCTGCTCTGAAATATGCTGAGATCATTTTATACTGTGATGACCAAACATGAAATATTGTCTTCTGCACAGTTGCAATTAGAGAGAAGAATTTTATACTGTAAAAGATTAGTACTTTATTCTCGTCTTTAAACATAGTGCAAATAACGCTTCCAAGTTGATCTCTTAATTATGGGCTTTCAGAGTTCCATAAGTTACTTCTCCTTTTGAGTATTCACAATTGCTGGTTATTATTGTATTTATGTTTTAAGACTTAATGTGTAGCAGTTCAATAAGAGGCCTAGAAAATAAACCACCTTACTCGTGTAAGCCCAGTATATATCAATGTAAATGAATATAGATTAAATTATATGAAGAATGGAGTATATAACCAGTATGTAATATGATATATAGTGGTTTGATAGTAGCGCAAGGCAGATGCTCTGAACAAAATTTGACACCTTTGTTGTACATATTTTTCAAGATCATTGACTGTCTCCTGCTAATGATATCGGCCCTCCACATATATTCAGTCATATATCTACCATGCGTTGCATAGAGTAATTTTTATACTATTTTTGACATGTCTTTTATTCAATTTGTCATGTGAAATCTCAAAGCGAGGAAATTTCAGATGCACTGACAGATCTGTTGGGGTGGAGAACCAACTCCAAAGTCTTGCATCAATAACTCAAATTCTGGATCCAAAGCTGCATCAACACCTTGGTATGTGGATGTGAAAACTATCCAGTTGAATAAGATATATTGTTCATGACTTAATATATCAAGAGAGAAGTGAATATTTCACAATTCTTTCATAGTTTCTTATCTATTTAAATCCATAAAGTTGTTCTTTTGTAGACAATAGATGATTATATTATGTGCTATTTTATTCTTTAAATATCTCAAATATGTCCTATTCATGGTTGATACTTTCCTTAATGCTTCAACTTCACATTGTTGCTCTTTTTCTCCATTTATCAGTTGCTAATACAATTTGTTAAATTTTGGACAGAAACACTAGGTGGAGGTGATTACCTCTTTGCAGTTCGCATGTTTATGGTATTGTTCCGCAGAGAATTATCCTTTGGAGATTCCTTGTATCTTTGGGAGGTAATGAGATGATTAATAGAACTAGCTGGACAATTTCTTATTGCTTATATAGTTCATAACTTCATTTGTTGTTGCCAAAAACTCAGGCATTTATATTTCCCTATTGGTGTATGTTTTTCTAGTAGTATAACTTATATTAACAAAACTTTTGCTTTTCTGTAGGACACTTTTGTTAGTTTCGCTACATGAAACTCAAAGTTATAGTTTGCTTTAGTTTGTTTCACTTCTCCAGTTATGTCTCTGATTCTTCATGGTAAGAAACTAATGGAAAACTAAAAGAGTTATCTAAATTGGTATGGTTACAAGTTTACTTGTTAAGACAAGACTGGTTGATTATGAAGAGTGATCTTCCACTCTGCACTCTGCAGTTCTGTTTCTTGTGGTTAGACCTATGGCATCAATTAGTAATTCAAACATAGGAGAATCCAGATTTGAACTAGAATTTGTAATGAATCTAAATTGCCCACTAGTTCAATAATAGGAATATTTGACTATTGTATACTTCATTGAGTGCTTAATGGTTTTAAAGTTTGTATCTCATGTAGTCTCATTATGGTATGAAATTTTCATGCAGATGATGTGGGCTCTAGAATATCACCCTGATATCTTCATTCTCTATGAAGAACCAGAGTTTCTGTCTGAAAATAGTGATGACAGTAAACGGAAAGTTAAAATACGACAATTTGGAAAATTTGAAAGAGATAATATCAGGAATGGAACTAAAACTGCTGAAGCCCCTTTGCCAATCACAGTCTTTCTTGTTGCTAGTGTTCTCAAGGAAAAAAGCACAAAATTATTGCAGGAGGCACGCGGTTTGGATGACGTTGTTAAGGTGAAGATATCTATTGATTTTACTTAGCTGTTCATAATTGGTGGGCTTGTCTTTATTTTTTTTTTCTTCAAATCAGATTTTAAATGACACATCTGGAGATTTAGATGCAAAGAAAGCTTGCTGCAACGCAATAAAGCTTCACAAGAAATATCTGAAAATGGTGAGCATTTCATTCAGTCAGATTGTATTGCATTTGGTTCATAATTTCCTTGGAAATCTTGACATCCAGTAGAGTATATTTCGAAGAACATTTCTTCTCAGTTAATAATTGTCATAATAGCAATTAACTTCTCTTCACCTTTTATAGGCAATTCATTAGGCTCAGAAACCAGCTATTTTGGCTTTCTAATTCTCCTCTGGAACTGGAACTCTTGTTGAGTTATTCTATTTATTCATCACTCCCTGCATTACAAAATTGCAGGCCAAGAATCCATAGTAACTAAGCTACAGCACTTTATGGAGAACAAGTGCGTCGCTGGAGGAAGAGGATTTACGGAGGCAATCAATTTCACAAGATATCAAAATTTTCCCAGTGCCCAAGCTTCATTTATCTGATGTAGTGGGGCTAGTTCTTCCGGCTCCATCCTGTTGCCAAATCCTAATACATGTAAAAAGTTATTCATGCGCCATGTGTTCTCCATCTATTGCATTACAGCCATTAAATGTTCAACGATTGTTTGCTGTTACATAATCTGAAAGAGATGTATTTCTTTTCTTGTCTGTCTCCGCCATTGCACTTGCTGAGCTTCTTCCATGATGCATTGATGTTGCTAAACCAAGCAGATGAATTGTTAATTTGCTTCTTCTTGCATAGTTTTAGAATGTGTGTCATAAACCCTTGAGGATTATTGGCTAGAATCTAAGATTTTAAAATTATATTTTGTTTTGCATAGTTTTAGAATGTGTGTCATAAACCCTTGAGGATTATTGGCTAGAATCTAAGATTTTAAAATTATATTTTGTTTCTTATAAATTTGCCTGTCTATTAAATTTATTATTTAGACTCTTAAACTATGTTCTGTTTAATGAAATTCATAGAGGAAAGGTTTAATGAAATTCATAGTGAAAAGATGAAAAAAAATGTAATGAATCTAAATAAAAGGTCATTTAAATTTATTGTATTTTTTATTTTTCTATTGTGGATTCTATAACAATGTCTTAGTGATATTTTTTTTTAGTAAAACATAATCCTAACGAGATAATAATAATAAATTAATCTAAATCAATTCTAAACTTAACTTGGGGTTGTCTTCATTCGATCAATTTAATTGATTATACTTTTTAGTGATTGAGAATAAATGCATAAATAAATTAATTTTCACCCTCCTCTTCATTTATATTGTTCACAATAACCGTGGTCCAAAGAGCGGCGGCCCTAAATCTTTGCTTCTTCTGTGCTGCTGCTCGCCGCCGTAGCCCCTCTTTCTAGGTAAGAAAGATTGGAAAATTTTTTTCTTGTTTTGGGTAAGAAAGATTCGGTTCGTATTTGGTGGATTGTCGGATTTCGTGTATGTAAATTCGTTTTTGACGGATTTAGATTTGGAGTCTTTCTCTACATACTTCGATTTTCTTTTATTCTTCTCTTTTTTTAGGTATTGACTGCCCGATTTGGTTCTATGCGCTTAGGTGAGGGATATTCGTGTTAGGGATTTTACTTGATTTTCGGTAAGTCATATGATTTTGCTGTGGAGATACGCGTTAGGGATTTGTCTTCTTTTGGGTTAGCACAAGTTGATCTGTTCGTGTTGGTGGATCGTCGGCTTTCATGTATGTAATTTCTTTTGACGGATTTAGATTTGATTCTTTACATACTTCCTACTTCTTTTTTTTTTCGGGTATTGACTTCTCGCTCTGCAATGATGGATATTCATGTTAGTGATTTTACTTGACTTTGGGTAAATCAAATGATTCTGCTGCGGATGTTCGTGTTAGGGATTTCAACTGATTGGGTTAAGAAATATCAGATTTTTGTTGTTGTTTTTGGGTTAGCACAAGTTAATCGATTAATATTTGGTGGATCGTCGGTTTTCGTGTAATTTCTTTTGACAGATTTAGATTAGAAATCTGATGATTGTGCTGTGGATGCTCGTGTTAGGGATTTCAACTGATTGGGGTGGGAGAGATCGTCGGGTTCTGTGTAATTTCTTGATAGATTTAGATTTGGAATCTTTCTCTACATACTTCAATCTTTTTTTTTTTGTTGCTATTGACTGTCCGATTGGGTTCTAGGCGCTTCGGTGTTGAATATTCGTGCTAGGGATTTTACTTGGTTTTGATAAATCAGATATTCTGCTCTGGATTTCCTTTGCATCGTGATCGATGATAAAATCAATCATAAAGGAGTAAAAACATTAAATTGTTTTGCTAGGAATCAGCAGGTGAGGAGAAGATTCATGATTTTTAGCAAGTAATACCACTTGGTTTAAGGATAAAGCTACAAGATTGCTTACTGTGTCTTCCTCATCGAAAAGGAAATGAAAAAGAAGTTATTATGTTAGATCTGGAAATGTTTATTCTAAATTCTGTAAGCAAGCTAGTATATTGTGTTTTATGCCAATAGTGGCTGTGGAATTCCGTTGATCAACAGGTTAGCTGTTCTTGCTTTATGCTGTCATGTCAATAATAGGTGATCAGAAATTGTTAAATTTGATTTGATGTACCAAGAATAGGGGCAAAAATTCATGGTATATGATCCGGCTAATGCTATAATTTGTGGTTAGCATGGCTTCAACCACAGGTTTCAAGTTGTACGTTCGCTTGTGTTTGGCCTTTCTGCAAAATTTAGATGCAGTACTCTCTTCGTACATGTATGCTGCTGCTGTCAATTTAGATGTGATGTATTGTTCTGTTCAGTTTCATGATGAAGATAGTTTTTTTATATCTCTCTAATTTGAAGTTAGGAATTGCAAATTCGGAGGTGTTGCTGCTAAGGAGCACAGGATTTGCTAACTAGCGTGCCTTGATAATGAAAAAATCACCAGATGTTCCTGTGAAGTTTTTCTGTTAAAATCAACTGAATGATAATGGTTCCACTCCTTGTGGTTTTAGGTTTAGTAGTACACTCCGAAGCTATCTTGTGTCTTTTTGGTCCTCTTCAACAGTCCCAGTGTTCATGTCTGATATCGAAGCCCAGATCCCCACTGCTTTTGGTACGTTCACAAAGTCTACTTGTCATCAAATTCGTTGAGCTATCCTGCAAGTCATCATCTTATTAACCCTGATGGCTTATTGTAGATCCTTTTGCTGATGCGAACGCTGAAGATTCTGGTGCTGTCTCTAAGGAGTATGTGCATATCCGCATACAGCAACGGAACGGCAGGAAGAGTCTGACCACAGTGCAGGGACTAAAGAAAGAATTCAGCTATAACAAGATATTGAAGGATCTGAAAAAGGAATTTTGCTGCAATGGTACTGTGGTTCAGGATCCTGAGTTGGGCCAGGTATCCCTACTTTGATATTGCTAGGGAAATGCAGAGTACCTCAACTATATATGATTGATTAAGGGGGGTTGTTTTTCTTTTTGGGTAGGTTATTCAGCTACAAGGTGATCAGCGGAAAAATGTGTCCACTTTCTTAGTTCAAGTAGTGTTTTTCTCCCATTATTTCATGTTTTTCTTTTAAATTTTCACTTAACTATTGAGATAATGTAGGTGGTGTTCTCTATATTTTTGGTTAGCTGATGATAACATTTGTTTTGATTTATGGCGCAGGCTGGAATTGTGAAGAAGGAACATATTAAGATTCATGGTTTCTGAGCGAATGTATTATACAAAGCTCTAATAGCCTTCCAATACGTAATCTCATAATCCATCTTGGTTTCTGTCGCATGTTTCCATACTTTGCTGTTGCTTTATGAGGGGCTAAACTTGGATGCATATCCTTCAATCTTATATATATGGTATGCTGCTTGGAAAGTTGTCGTCTATTTGAATCTCATGTTTGCCTGTTAGTGTTTGTTTATTCTTTTATTTTCTGATTGTTTGAGTTTTGGTTTAGTTCAATTTGATGCCAACTAAAATAACAAGGAATTGACTCAATTTACCCTCTAAAGGAAATGAGCTGAGGTGCTGAAGGATCTTGGTGTTGCCTACAATCATAAGTTGATAATGTTGGTACAGAAGCAAGTCGTAAACTCCTAGTGGCTTCAAACAGTAGATCCAGTCGATGATCAAACAAGTGTATTTGCGCGACTACCACTAGAATTAACATCATTGGGCTACCTACTAGTGTTAGCCTAATTCCCAACGAATATAGTAAACGATTCATTTTAACTCGCATATTGATTTTGGGAAACAATGCTATTGTCAACTCACTTATTAGCTATAAAATATTAGTCTTCTATTGTACAACTATATGTCAAAGCTAGTGTTTGTTTTTTATAATTGAGTTGAGTTTAAGTATTAGATTAAAAACTAGTTACCAAACTTGTTGTCATTTGTTGGTTTGCTTGTTTATATTTAATAGTTTCTATTACTTTTTACTTATATCACCCTTAATATATTTTTTTCATAGGTAAGTTAAGTAAGGTGAGACTTGGCTTCAAGACTTTGTTATCAATAATTAAGATTTTTAGTAGTTGAATTAATTAACACTATCAAATTTGTAATGTGCATTCTATTGTCTTAGATTTGAATCCGGGTTAATTAGGGCACTCTCGGCACTCTCTCTCTCTCTCTCTCTATATATAATATAATTTTACATTCGAACCTTTATCAATTCTAGATAGCAATCTTAATAATTTTTTTTAATGATTTATAAGACTTTTTTTAATGTGCAAGGTATTTTATAAAATATAAAAACGGTGTCTTTAGCACTATAAGGTGTTTTTTCTTAAAATACTTTAGCTCCTACGCTTAAGTCTATGCATGCCTCGAGCAAATAACTTCATTAATTAGGACTGAAAAGTTAATTTTACATGAGGGATGGATGCTTAAGGGAGCTAATAATTTTGCTTGAACTAGCAATAGGTCAACCCCACTCGAGAAAACTAATTATTAATTAGTCAAGCCAAGTCAGTTAAGTCACTTGGTTAGCCAGCGTCACTTAAGCAAGTTATTAAGTAGACTAATCTCACATGGCAGGTGGCCTTCAAAGGCTATGTCACCTAATGATCGATTCTATCTGGTTTCAAAAATACTATTTCACACTTATTTATACCTGTAATCAAGCATCTACTGACCCTCCAGCAATGGTGGCGAGCAGGAATGGACAAGCGGCGCAAGATACTCTTGTGCTTTCCTTTTCAGCCACAAAGGAAAACAAAAAGATGCTTCCGTTGTTTATGTTATCAATGCATGACTGACAAGCAAAGTAAAGGTGAAAGGCATCGAACAAAAGACGTTTAGCTTTTCCAAATGATTTACTCACCGCTGAATGAGGCCAAACAATTTTTTTTTTCTTTTCTTTTCTTTATACAATTAATGCTCGTGCATGGCGTCAACGTGTCACATGCATTGAACCAATTAGGACCCACGCGTCCTTCCAAGACAAGCTCATCATCAGCCAACGGCTACTTTTTCTTCAAATACATGGAGAAAATTGTTTTAACAATCTATTTTTCATTATTTTATTAAATATTTCTTTATTATAAGATAAGATTTTTGTTATTCATAAATTAATTATCTTTTTTCTCTAACTTTATCTTCTAAAAGGACACATAAATTAAATTCACTATTTATAAGAAACCCTCACTCTACCTTATCTTCTAAAAACTACCCCCCTACTCCAAACAAAAAAAATCTTTCAACTCTGCTCCAATGGCCGCCTCCTCCATGGCCACTTCCTCCCTCCTCTCCAAACCTAAGTCAGCCATCTCCGGCTGTTCGTCCTTCACCGGACTCCGCCTCCCGGCTGCCGCCGCCATTCGCCACCACTCTTATAGCTCTCGATCCTCCCTCTCCGTCGTTGCCTCCGCCGCCGCGCCCAAGTATGATCTCGACACCTTCCACTTCGCCCCCATCAAGGAGTCAATTGTCTCCCGCGAGATGACCCGCCGCTACATGACCGACATGATCACCTACGCCGACACCGACGTGGTGGTCGTCGGCGCTGGTTCCGCGGGGCTTTCCTGTGCGTACGAGCTCTCCAAGGACCCGTCCGTGCGCGTGGCCATCGTCGAGCAGTCCGTCTCCCCTGGCGGCGGCGCGTGGCTCGGAGGCCAGCTATTCTCCGCCATGGTCATCCGCAAGCCCGCCCACCTCTTCCTCGACGAGCTCGGCGTGCCGTACGACGAGGCCGACGGCTACGTGGTGGTGCGCCACGCCGCGCTCTTCACCTCCACCATAATGAGCCGCCTCCTCGCGCGCCCCAACGTCAAGCTCTTCAACGCCGTGGCGGCGGAGGACCTCATCGTCAAGGACGGCCGCGTCGCGGGCGTGGTGACCAACTGGGCGCTCGTGTCGATGAACCACGACACGCAGTCGTGCATGGACCCCAACGTGATGGAGGCGCGAGTGGTGGTGAGCTCCTGCGGCCACGACGGGCCGTTCGGGGCCACCGGGGTCAAACGGCTCAAGGCCATCGGCATGATTGATGCGGTGCCCGGCATGAAGGCGCTCGACATGAACGCGGCGGAGGACGCTATCGTCCGCCTCACCAGGGAGATCGTCCCCGGGATGATCGTCACCGGAATGGAGGTTGCAGAGATCGACGGCGCTCCAAGAATGGTATCAAAATCGATCAGATGTTTTTCTTCTTTATAATAGCAGAGATTTCCAAGGGGGTTAACCCGATTGACCTAAAGTTTTGCTAAAAGATTTGATTCTTTTTTCTTTTTTTTTTGAATTACTTGTGAGACAAAATGAGCTCACAAAAAGGATTCTTCTGCTTTATTTGGAAAATCAGCTCACAAAAAGGAAAAGGGTTTTGATCTTTGTACGATCTGCTTGATTTGGTGGCAGGGGCCGACATTTGGGGCGATGCTCATCTCCGGGCAGAAGGCGGCGCACTTGGCGCTGAAGGCTTTGGGGAGGCCAAACGCCATCGACGGCACTGTTGGAGGTGAGTTTGTGCAGCCGGAACTCGTGCTGGCCTCGTCGGAAGCAGGGGAGGTCGTCGACGGCTGAGACTAGAAGGAGCACGAGTATTAAAGCTTTTTCCCTAATTCCCGTTAGAATAATAAGGGCGGTAGTGAGGCACGTCCGTGAGGCTGAACGAGAGTAGAAAACGTACTCTTAATTGCAGTTTGCTGGATCCTGTATGGATTGGTACATTAGATCAAAACTACATCTTGTTAAAAAACAACCTTTGCATTTATTCTAGAATAAAATAATAAAATTATATATAAAGCTCAAATTAGTATAATTCATATCTTTACCGGTTTCCCTACTTGACCCAATAGTCAACCCACCCATTTGACGCTAACCCGTTTAGCGTTGAAGCAAGGCATTACCTGTGAGCATCGCCTGAAGCTTGACAGAGGCAAGAAAGAGCCACCTGCTCAATCCCAAAACCTCTTCTTTATGTTAAACCCTGTTGAGTTCCAAGATGCGCGAATATGAACAATAATCCTCTCATCCCTCTAGATCTAATTACAAGTCCACCCCGCCAATGGTTGGATGTGCTGGCTAGGAATAGTGCACCCACCACTCAAGCTAGTGGTCGCAAGTGCCTCGCCAAAACAGTATCTTCAACCGTCAGAGCAACACTACCACCCGCATAGTGTCACTAGACAAGAGCTCCCCTCAACTCTCCAGCACCCTTTCTCAGTGTGGATGAATGCAAGGCTATATAGAGCCTCGCTATGCCGCATGTGAGCCAATGATAACCTGCTATGCTGATGTGGCGCCATATGTGGCTGACTCCCTCCAACAATCAACAAATTGCTAAGATGGCATGTGAGGCCCAGCGTGCTAGCGCTGATGTGTTGCTGACTCGGTGCCCAGCTGTGCACTTCTTACTATTCATCTTACACATTTTTGGGGGATAGTGTGGTGCACGTGCCTGTGCCCGCCCCACGCATTGTTCATTTTACACATTCACTATTCATTTTACACATTGATAAGCTCCACAAGTGCACAGTTTCTATCACAATACTAAAATATCGTCCCAAGGGAGCGATGTGTCAAATACCGACTTCTAGTGTCATCAATAGCTAGACAATCCAAAGTAAGAATTGAAAATTTCAAACTAAGCTGGAAATATCTACTAAAAGAATCGATGACTACATGGGAAAATTACTATTTTACAAAGATTCGGGACCACAGGTTTCACCACGTTCAAAGAATAAAGTAAAACATTGAATCATAATTTAGGAAATAGAAAACAGACTACTTTCTCTCGAAGCATAATCTAACAGTAAATCACTTAAAGCGATCAATCCTATTGTACGGATTATCTTCTCTCGAATCATAATCCGATGCCTACTTACGCTAATTTCCTACTCTTGTAGCAAAACTAACTTAAGAAAGACTCAATGGGCTCTATGACGATCGTAAGTCCTCGAGTGACTTTGAATGACTCTCGTAATTCAAGTCACAAGTTCAAATGGGTAGTGCAGTGTTACGATTCACCTCTCGGCTCTTCTCGTAACACTTAACACATATCAATGTTTGGCCAAAATATAAATACACAATAAGCACACCACATTTAAATAAGTCAATTTACTAAAAGGTATCACTGAGATTCATAAAAGATGTTTACATGTGAAAATTTATTCAACGGGCTACCCCCAAATCCTGAACTAGGGTTTTATGCTAAGAAATACATCGTTCAACAATGAAAACCCAAGTAAATGAATTCAAAAGGGGGGGGGGGAATTACAGATCTTGGGCAGGAGACGATAAGTCTTCAGTATTCTTTTGAAAGCCCTAAAGAAATCCATCAAATCAAGCTCTCGGATAAGCAAAATCACCACTTTTCGCCCCTAGGTTGCCTCTCTCCAAAGTTCGAACTCTATAACCGCCCAAAAAATATATTTTTATAGCTCAATCTCTTCCTTAGACAGTTAGGAAGTTTTCCTTCAAATTTTAGCAAATTCTAATTTCAGAATCATCTAAATCGGGCAAAAAATTATCGAAAGGTCAAAACTGGCGGAAGCTGTCACGACCGTAATAGCCATCATGGCCTAGCTGTGATCATCCCGTCGCACAGATTTTTACCTCTTCATGGCCATGAACATAATCACACCCTGGCCGTGACTATCTCGCAGAATGCTGCAAAGTTTTGCAGAGATGATCATGGTCGTGATTATGATCATGTCCTGCCCGTGTTCTCTGCAGAAAGCTCCGATTTGCCTCAAATTTGACCTGTGACCTAGCACTGTGAGGAATCTTCTCATGACTTCAAATCTTTAAATTCTTCATAAAAAATGAGAAAAATACCCTATATTTCACAAACAATCAAAAATAGTGAATATTCTATATTTTAAAGGAAAAGAATCCAAAATAAGGTAGAAAACAAGAATTAAGCCTGAATAAGTCATAAGAATAAGACTTTAAATCCAATAAAAATAAGGCTCATCACACATTTCGGGTGATTGCACCTGTGCTTGCTCGCGGGCTCACGCATCTTGTGTCCCCTGCCATGCCCAGCTTTGTATAAGCCCTCGGTCACTGTAGCACTTACACATTTTCACTCTACACTGTAGTATTTACACATTTTTGCCTGTGCACGCCCCGCCCTCACTGCTGCTCATGCCCCCGACGTGCCCCTATATGTAAACGCGTGGTGCAGGCCTGTTTAAACACTAGCCTATCTGTAAATTCCAACCACATTTGGGTAATTAGATAATTTTAGACCTCATGTCCCTTATCGACCCCAACTTGATATTGTCGAACCCCAACGGCAACCCCAAGTGCTCCAGTTGCTGCAAACTTGGGTGTGGCACAACCTCAACCCTTGGGTCTGTGCGCACCTAGTTTGACCTGTTGGGAACCCGCCAGTCCCTCGGGTCTCACAAACCTCCCCCGGCTGAGTTGGACACCACCCTCGATGTCGCTGCTCCACAAAATTCTGCAACCTCCTCTCATGCTGCCATAGATCGCTAGCCCTTTCCACTTGGGGTCCTCAATACCTTGCCACTTCACTAAGAATTCAGTTACTCGGTTGCTGAGATGTGTGCCACGCGTCCTGCAATCTAGCACCTCCTCTAGTTCTCACTCAAAGTGAGCTCTCATGGTCGGTGGTGCCCTAGTTACTTTTTTCCTTCCTAGATCTACATCCTCATGGAATCGTTTAAGGAAAGAAATATGAAAAACTGGGTGAAGTTTTAACCTCTCAGGTAACTCTAGCCAATATACCACTGTGCTGACCCGGTTGAGAACATTGAAGGGCCCATCATACTTAGGGACTAAGGTGCGATGAATCTTCTTTGTGGAAATAGATTTCCACATCTTTGGTGTCACTTTTAGCAGTGCCTTATCACCTTGCTGAAATTCTTCATCTCACCTACACCGGTTGGCATAAGCTTCCATCCTCCTAACAGCCTCTTCCAAGCTATTTCGCACCTCTTGTAGGATCTTTTCTTGCTCCTTGGCTACACGCTTGGCTATAGGGCAGTCCCTCACATCTTCCCTCGGGACAATGTCGATTGGTGTCAAGGGCTGGCTCCCCAAGACAAGCTCGAAAGGGGACTTGCTTGTAGATAAGCTCCAAGCAAAACTAGGTAGCATCTGAGTGTAGTGACATAATGGCACAAATACTCCTCTAGCATTGCATTAATCTACTTAATCTGCCCATCGGACTAAGGGTGATATGCTGTGGAGAAGTTTAGCTGTGATCCTATTCGTCTGAACAAAGTTCTCTAGAACTTGCTTGTGAATCGAACATCTTGATCACTCACAATATCAGCAAGAAGGCCAAACTCTTAACTACTCTAGTCCAGAAGAGTTGCGCCGCCTCCTCTACAAGGCAATGTGGACTCATCGTTAACAAAATCACATACTTGATGAAGCGATCGATGATAAAGGACAACAACCATAATCGAGCCTCTACCGTCGATGATTGGGAAGCCCACAATGAAATTCATGGATACAGAAGTCCAAGGGTTCTCCGATCTAGGAAGGGGCTGAAGCAAGTTCGCATCTCTCCTTCTATCCACCTTATCTTTCTAGCACAGTGTGGGGTCAAAAAGAATTACATGTTAAAATGTAGTATGACCATTTCAAATTCACCTTAAATTAATAAGGCTTATTGTTTAATGGGTTCCTGCTTCCAATGAGCGCAAGCACTCATTGTTAATTACCCTTAAAATTAGGGTACCTTTGATTAAGAGATCTATACTATGAAGTGAAATGAAAGGACCAGAAGACTAAACAATTTTATTGATAATCTTTATAAAAATACATAATTTTGCATGACACATAAGCTGTAAAAGCAAAGAGACTTTCTCAATTTGGGCAATTTTGTCAAACGTTTAGTCTTGCGACTGTTTATTACGAGTTTGAATCCGGGATAATATCCGGCCTCGGTAACACAATGTCATATTGAGGAGTTATGCCCCGATGATATACATCGACGTACGCACCTCCCAAACAATATTTCATCGTAATGCATTAAGGCATAGATATTGAATTTGGAAGATTATTCGGTCTTGACGGCGTGTTGGATGATTTGAACTTGGAAAGATATTCGGTCTTACTACTTGTTGGATAATTTTGAGTTTGGAGAATATCCGGTCTTGGATTTGAAGAAAATTATCCGGCCTTACGGCTTGTTGGATAATTTGAATTTGGGAAAATTATCCGGTCTTACGACTTATTGGATAATTTGAATTTGAAAATATCCGATCTCACGACTTGTTGGATATTTAAATTTAAGGGAATTATCTGGCCTCGCAGCTTGTTGGATAATTTAATTTGAGAAAATATCCGGTCTTGCGACTTCTTGGATATTTAGATTTGAGAAAATTACCCAGCCTTGTGGCGTGTTGGATAATTTGAATTTGAAAAAATTATCCGGCCTTGCAGCTTGTTGAATAATTTAATTTAAAAATTACCCGGCCTTGCGGCGTGTTGGATAATTTGAATTTGAGAAAAATACTTCAGCCTTAACGAACGCAACGTCATATTGAGGAGTTACGCCCCGACAATAAACATCGACGTACACACTTCCCAAACAATACTTCGTTGCGATGAGCTAGAGCTTTCAGTATTCAACCAAGAATATTTTTTTTGAGAATTTTCTTTTGGAGTCAACATTTGGGCACAACTCGAGTCAAGTTAGAGCCATTGGCCGAGTGGCTGAATGAAAGATAGATTTTGTTGCATTCTTTATTCAATATTAGCCAGACGCAATCTATTAAATTCCGGTGATTGGCAAGATAACACTATCATTTTATTTTCATGTTACACACATTTTTTTTTAATTTTAATTTTAATTTTAAATTTAATTTTAAATTTAATTTTAAATTTAATTTTAAATTTAATTTTAAATTTAATTTTAAATTTAATTTTAAATTTAATTTTAAATTTAATTTTAAATTTAATTTTAAATTTAATTTTAAATTTAATTTTAAATTTAATTTTAAATTTAATTTTAAATTTAATTTTAAATTTAATTTTAATTTTTTAATTTTTTAATTTTTTAATTTTTTTTAATTTATTTTTTTTTATTTTTTTATTTATTAATTTTTTGTATTGTGGAAGAGTGAAGTTACTCTTCCTCCTGATTCTTAACCTTCAGCATTTCCGTAACTTCCTACGAAGGCGGTGGTTTCGGTTGATTGCGACGGGCGGCGACAGCTTCCAGTCGGGGCGTTCAAGCGACGAAAGTCGAAACGGCCAGTGAAAAGGGCGTCCGAGACGAGGCAATGCTGGATTGGCCTCGTCATCGATTTCGGCTTATTGCGACGCTTCTCAGATGATGATAGCATGATAGCCTTCAGCCGTGGCGTCCGGGAGACGAAAGTCGAAGCACAGGCGGACAATGGAAAAGGGGTTTGAGGTGGCGGTTTCAGCTTGTTGCATCGCCATTTGTGTACAGCAGACGAGCGTGTCCATGATATCGAGAAATGGGGAGCTTCACCTGCTGTTGAGAGACGTAGGAGGATATGCCGGTGGCAGCGATTGTGGAGGTGATGGTGTCGGTAGTTTTATTGATGCTGTCCGTCAGAGGAGACCGAGGAGATGGCGTTGTTCGTGTCAGAGAAAGGGAAGCGGCGATCCCTATCGATGGGCTTCTGGTGTTGGAAGCAGCGAAAATTGGCAGCAATAACAGCGTCAACTTGTTGCTGCATTGCTCCAGGCGATGGCATCTTTCAGCCATGGAAGGGATACCAGGTTATGGAGATTCTATCAGAGCAGAAGATAAATTCGGTAGGAGCTGCAGCAGTTTGGATGATCATATGGAGGGATCCGGAGATGCGGGCTCTGGCGAGTATTGGACGCAGGTGAACAAATCACAAAGGCATTCGTCTATAGCTGAAAGCAACGGCGATGTTAACTTGTTGTAGCGCCGATCATCAGTGGCGTGGAGGTGGAAGCAAAGGCGACCAGTGGAAAGGTTGTTCAGGTTGAAGAACGTCCAAGATAAAGCGACGCTAGGGCTAGCAAGATGGGAGGATGGTGAGGCGTCGCCTGTCCGAAGAATCAAACACGCATACCTAGCGGCTCATCCATGGAGGAGGTGGTGCCAATGTTTGCTGAGAAACTCGCCTCAGGCAAATTTGCTTGTGACGTTTGTCGTCGGCAAGGGAGATGGTGCCGGCGACTGCTAAGAACCGATCTGGGGTGGATCCCCTTGCGTTTTTTCTATCTGCGGCTCCCAGCAGCTCGACGATTAGAGAAGACCCGACGGCAGCTACTGAATCAAGGATGCAATTGCAGCTCTGCTTCAACTAAGCTTTCAGCCAGTTACTGGCTGAAATTCTACACTAATGGCGTTGAAGTTTTGTTGTTGTTCTGGTAGAACTCTCAGCCACTGACTGGCACCAATTAATCTTCTGTGGATAGCAGGAGAAAGAGCTGTGTCAAGAATTGCTGAGGGATCGATTGGGCAGTGGATTTAGACCCGGTGTTTTGGTCAAAGCTGAGTGATAATCAGCTATCTTTCCTTTCTTGCCAGACAGCGAGTGTTAATTTAGGTAATTTTCTCATATACATTTGATCCCATATATATTTTTTATGGATTTTGTATTCTTTGCTCGGATGATCCGAACCTATCCGTCTCAGGATTCTCTTTTCGGCAGATTGAAAGAGAAATTTTTTTTGTTGAAGTAGAACCCTTTTCTTTTGTTATTGTATTCTTTTTATCACCGTTTACCGTGATTGAATTTCACTGGAAAATTTCCTTTTCTGCAGATTTTACAACCCATAGAATTCTTTCTTCCACCCTAAAAAATTTTAACAATGTAGCAGCAGTAGGTTTTCTTTTATAAGACCTTCCCTTTTCTTTCTCACATACACATTTTTTTTACGGCAACGCAATAGCAATCAAATTCTATATTTCCTCCCCATTTTTTACTCCTTGCAGTAGTGCATTTCTCTCTTGCAGCAGGTTTATTTTGATAGAACTCTTGACAAAGCACTTTCTTTTGGCGACAGATAGTATAGTAGTCTGTTGATGGATCTTTTGCAAGACTATATTTCTTTTTCGCAGCAGTAGAAGCTGTGACAAAGCCCCTTTCAAATTTTGTAAGCTTCTTTGTCGTCCATTCTCATGGTGGTAGAAAGGTTCTCCTTTTCTTTTTTTTTTTCCATCCTTTCTTTCTTTTTTTTTTCTTACCTCGACTGAAACTTCAACTTCTTGTGCTCTTCTATTGTTATATCATCAGTTCTTCTTCGCTTCTTTCTTTCTCCTTTTTTTTAACCTCTTTTTCGCTTTACCTCTCTTTTTAGCCGCTTGACTTTTATCCACTCTTCTTTTTTATTCTTTTGCACCACTCCAGGGGGTTTTAAACATGATGCAGTGACATCATCATGTGTATCTACTCCTACTAAAATGAAATTACAATCCTACAATTACTTGGGGGATGCCTAGGTGTTTTTAAATACACCCAATAGCCTACTAACATAAAAATAAAAGTCCTACAATTACTGGGGGATGCCTAGGTGTTTTTAAACACACCCAATAGCCTACTAACATAAAAATAAAAGTCCTACATTTACTGGGCGATGCCTAGGTGTTTTTTAAACACACCCAATAGCCTACTTAACATAAAAATAAATACTCCCCTTTTTACCTTTGTTCCTTTAGTCGAACAACTTCTTGACGCTTTTTTTTTTGCAGCCTCTCGGTCTCTGTTCTCCCCTTTCCTTCATGGATCTCCCCTCTTTATATAAGCCTCCAGCCACGCTTCTCTTCAAATTATTTCCTTGTGTCCGTTTTAATTGCTCGGCGCCTTTATTTTATTTCCATTTTTTCTGTTGCTGTAAACGCCTCCTGTTTCCTTCTTTGTCAGCCACGTCACTCTTCAAAATTTGATTTTTTTTGCTGTGTTGACAGCGGTGAATGCTTGCCTCAAATCGCTTCCTTCCTTTAGCTTCAATCACTCTCCTCCTTTATTTGATAGATTTTTTTTATGCCTTACGCTATTACTTTATCAGCCATCATCCTCCTTATTCAATTTTCCTTTCTTTATTCGCAGCCAAGGCTCATCTAGCGGTAAAGCTTCCTTCTATTTTTGTTTGTGCCACGCAGCGACTCTTCCTTGATTTTTATTAACAGCTACGAATGTATTGCCTTATTTGCTGTAATTGTTTAGTTGAAACTTTCTTCATTGATGATTTTTTTGGCTCTGCTTTCTTTCCTTTCCCTGGCTTTCTATTTCTATATTCCTTCCTATTTTTTGCACTTGGTGCGCGCCAGATTTTCCACCCCTTTTGCTGATGTGTAATTCTATTCGAGGTCAAAGCTAATTTTGACTCCCTCTTATTGCACATGCATGCAATGATTTGGCACATATGCTCAATGGGCTAGAATAAATATAAGCTATTTCCTTTTTTTTGTTTGGGGTCATTCTATCCAATAGCTAGAAACCTGGGGCGCTTGATATTTGGCTTGCGAGGTAGATCACGATAAAATAGCAAAGGCATGGGAGCATTAATCTTTTCTGATTTTACCTATGGGTCAAAATAAATTTTGACTTAATCTCCTGTTATAAAATTTTATGGTTCAACACACAGCGCACCGATCTTGACGAATAACTCTATCTACCTTCATTGATGGCCAATAGCAAAGACGAGATAGTACCACATACATTCGCCTTTGACCCGGATGCCCAACCAACGGTGCATCAAGTGTCTCTGCCATCAAATCCTTCCTCAATACTAGAGGTAGTAATGTATAGCCGTGACCTAGAGGCTTCAATCAACCCCGCTAGGCTAAGAGAGAATCTCCAAACCTCGCCTCTGCGAAAATAGTCACTCAGCTTCATGATAGGTGTTATTTTTATTGGATTTAGAGTCTTATTTATACTATCATTTTAGACTTAAGTCTTATTTTATGTCACAATTGGATACCTTTTACTTTAAAGTATGGAATCTTAACTATTTTTCATTTATTTGTGAAATGCGGGTCATTATCCTTATTTTTTGTGAAGATTTTTAAGATTTGAAGTTATGGAAAGGTTCAGCACATTACAAACATCACACAGGAAAATTTTAGAAATTTTTGGACTATTTTATGCTGATCACGGCCTACCCGTGCTTACCATCACGGCCGTGATCAGATCGGCGTATCAGAAGTTATTCAGCGAACTCATCACGGCCATGACCGAATTTCGACAAAATCAGCCGAACTGTGCACGGGGGTGTTTTACCTTTGACGTGCTCATCACGGCCTAGCCGTGATAGCCATCACGGCCGTGAAGAGCCCCGACGGGAATTCCAACCGAACTCATCACCGCCATGCGCACGGGCGTGTTCAGCTTCTAGGAGTTTTTCGCATCCATCACGGCCTGCTCGTGTCGAGCATCACGGTCGTGGTTACTATAATGCAGGTTCCAGAACTCGTCACGGCCTAGCCATGACGGTGATCACGCCCGTGATGGCGTCCACAGATCGTGATCGTTCGTCTGTTTTTCATCAAATCGGACGCTCCATATGCCTAGAAATTGGGAGAAACGCCCAATCTACCTTCCTAATCGCCCAAAGCTTCGATTGAAGTATAAAATTGAGAATTTCGGGTGGTTATAGGGTTGGAATCCTTGAGGAACGCGACCTAGGGCGAAAAGGGGCGAAAATCTGCATTCAAGGGCTTGATTCGATCGGATTTTTTTGGGGCTTTCGAGAGAAGATTGAAGATTCATCGTCTCCTATTCCCCATTTGTAATTTTCCCTCTTTTTGAATACATTTACTTGGGTTTTCATTGTTATATGATGTATGTTCTAGCGTAAAATCCTAGTTCGGAACTCGGGCGTATCCCGTTGAACATATTTCCACATGTAAAACATTTTTATGAATCTCAATGTTATTTTAGGTAATTTGGCTTATTTAAATAAGTTGTGCTTATTGCATATTTATGTTTTGGCCAAGCATTTATATGTGTTAAGTGTTACGAGATGGACCGAGAGGTGAATCGTAACACTCGAACGTTCTTATTTAACCTTATGACTTGAATTACGAGAGTCGTTCAACGTCACTTGAGGATTCACGATCTTTCATAGAGCCTAATGGGTCTCTTAGGTTAATTTTGCTACGAAAGTAGAAGATTAGCTTAAGCTAGACACCAGATTATGCTTCGAGAGAAGGTAATCCGTACCCTAAGAGATATCGCCTTAAGTTATTTACTGTCGGATTGTGCTTCGAGAGAAGGAGATCCGTTTTCTAATTCATCTGATTCAATGTTTTGCATATAAAGTATTTAACGTGGTAAACCTGAAGATCTGAACATTTCTACAACTGTAACTTCCCCGATTAGTCGTTGACCTTTTGGTTCGATAAGTTAGTTTGAGTGTAGTTCTTTCATTTTAGAATTGAATTGTCTAGCTTTCAATGTTACTAAAGGTCGGTACTTAATACCCTGCTCCATGTGGGAATGATATTATTTACTACTTCGATAGACTGTACGCTTGCGGGGCCTATCAAGTTTTTGGCGCCATTGCCGGGAACAAAAACGGGTGGAGGGGCGAAAACTCGCCCAGAAAATGAGATCGGAGGTCCGACGGGAAGCAGGAGAGGTGGCTGAAGCTCTGGACGGCGGCGGATGGCAGATCTGAATTCCTCGAGGCCGGAATCGAGAGAAAAGGGGCGGCGGCGGCGTTGGAACGGGTGTGAACCCTAAGTTCCGCTATCGTGACTCGTTTATAAACAAGGAACCGTGATATTAGGCACGGGCTTGATGGTGAACACGGCCTAGCCATGTCTGGCTCTTGAAAAAAAATCTGGAAATGGCGATCACGGCGGTGACAGCAAACACGACCATGCCATGATTAACTCGACCAAAAATCCTCTGAAATCGATCACACCTGTGATGAACAACACAGCACAACCGTGTCTACTGCGGCAAGCCTCCTTTGGTACGACGAGGCGATCACGGCCGTGATGGTCGTCACGGCCAGGCCGTGATCACCACGGCGACTTGCAAATTTACCTGAAAAATCACAAAAAATTGCCACCATTAGTAAGATGTCATTCAATGTATAAAATCATGAAAATCATGCTTTGGGATATCACAAAAATATCAAAACAAATATAACAAATAAACAAAACAGAGTATCACGACAAATAATATCAACTTTGTCCAATTCACACACAACACAACAGATAAATCCATGAGGTGCCTCCCATGTAGCATTGATTTAAGGTCAGCAACTTGACCAATGTCTGAAAATCACGGCATGTCCAATGGATCGGAGGCAGAAGAAATGGCAAGCATTCGCCCCTTTCTTCGGCGCCTAAATGTTACACCTGTAGATATGAACAATAAGAGCAATAGGTGTACAGTATAAAATGGTTCAATAGTACATGGTACAGAAAAAGTATGATAGTCTAAATCATGCTTTCAATCTCTCTTGGAATCCATATCTTGAAGTCTAACATGCAGCACTCCATGGGAAGCCACATCCGGGTGTACATAGAAGAAGCACGTGCAAGGAAACACCTCCTTCATCAGCTTGGCACAGTCATCATGATTGGATAATTGGCACATCATCAGAGGATCCCACTTTTCCCTTGAAAGTTGAGTAGTCTCTGTTATGACCTCTAGGCTACAACAAGAACCTGGAAAAGACAATTCTTTTGCATCATTAGAAAGATCAAAGTGTAGAACGGTCTCACCAATGTTTAGGGACAACTTCCCATTCTTAACGTCTATAATAGCCTCAGCAGTTGTGATGAAGGGTCGGCCCAATATAAGGGGTAGTCGGGAATTCTCTATCATATTCAGGACTACGAAGTCTACCGGAATAAATAAATTCCCAACTTTAATTGGTACGTCCTCCACAACTCCCACTGGGTGGTGAATAAAGCCATTAGAGAGCTGGAGGGCCATGGATGTTTGGTTTCAAGCTTCCCAAATCAAGATTTTTAAAAAGGGATAGAGGCATGATACTAACACTGGCCCCCAAGTCACAGAGGGCTCTCTCTGATGAAAAATTACTGATCTTACAAGAGACAGTAAAACTACCTGGATCGTTAAGTTTTCTGGACTGCGGGCTCTGAATGAAAGAGATATACTATCCCGTCAATGCTATACCCAATCTCTGAGGACCGGAAACTGATGGTGTGTGAGGTGGTGAATGAATGTAAACTAGCTCTTGCCGGACCTTCGACTCCATATCTATCTCCCTTGAACACTTAGCATTTGCGCTTACACTAGACAACTCTTCACCTGAGGGTGTGTTTTAGCGAGTTTTGACCTAGTTTCCGCCCCCTTTGCTCGTGTGCTTCCGTTTCTCAACCAATTTTGGGGCTTTTTGTTTCTATCTGCTCGTGATAGGATAGGCTTTCGATTCTCTCTTGTTTCAAGAAATTTGGACCAATTTCTAGGGAGATCTGTGCTGAAACGTGATGAACGAGTTTAAGTTTTACTGTTCACCGTCGCCCTTTTCGATTTTTCATTGATTTCTGAGTCCAAGCATGATTTTAAGTTGACATCTTACCTAATTAATGTTGTTGATGATGATTGGAAGTGTTATCCCTATTTATTTTGCTATATTTATGTTGAATCTTAGTTGCAGCTTGTGATTGTAACAATGCCACCAAGAACCAAGGGACTTGTTCCCAAGAGAAAAGGAAAGGCACCAGCTGAACCTTCCTTTCCACCTGGTGCCTTTCCTTTCCACCCAACCCACATGGAATTTTGTTCAGAAATAAAATTCATGCTGCAAGATATAATCAACTAGTTGAGAGAAGAGTAATTGCCACCAAGTATGCTGATAAGAGGACCTTGGAGACATTGGGTTTGCATGAAGATGTCATGTGGATGTTTGAGCAAATCAAAGCCTATAGATTCTTCCAAATGACACCACAAACATATCAACCATTGGTGCTTGAATTTCTGAGTAGTTTTGACGTGCAGATGTATGAGTATAGTGAAAGACATGCAGATGGTTATATCACCTTCCGCATAGCTAATGTAGAGAGGCAGCTGTCCATGCAAGACTTGCGAACCATCTTCCAGTTTGGCACAGGAGGCCACACATCAGTTTCAGTGGGGTATGCTGAGGATGTATTTTGGAACCAAATCACTGTAGAGACCCACTTGTCAGCACTTACTGCTAGAGCTTCAAAGATTTCCAATCCTTGCATCAAGTATGTTCACAGAGTTTTGGCCCACACTGTCTTTGGTAGAGGTGACAGTGATGGGATGGTAAGGCACACTGAGTTGTTCTTTTTATGGAGTATGCTATTTGAATATCCCTTGGATGTTGCCTTCTTCTTCATGAAACACTTGGAAAAAGTTTCTAGGTCAAAGAAAGGAGCTATTGTGATAGGTGGTTTCATTACACCTATAGCCCTGTACTTGAGAGTTGAACCCTATGAGACAGAGATTGCAAGAGGGAGTCCAAGACTTGACTTAGAGTCTTGTATTGCAATGAAAATGGTGATAAGAGAAGGAGATGGTTTTTTCACTGATTCTTGGACCTAGAGGACATAAGTTACAACTTCTATGCACTGAGAAAACCACAGTTAGAAACCAGGAGAACTGGAGGTTGGTTCCAGAAGATACTAACATTGCTATGCCACCCCCACTTAGTACCATACCACCGCCACCCTGGGGTAGTAGTGATGACCCTTTTGGGATGGGCATGGAGCAGCCATCTGGAGCTACAGATTCTTCCACACAACCAGACTCAAGCAGCAGATTCTCCAGTGCCTTCGATCCTGGATTTAGATATCTCTCCACTCAGCTATATCGACAGGAGCAGAGGATAGAGAGAGTGATGAACACAATGAGTAACATGAGAGGTTCCGTGAGCCAGATGACTGATTCTATGCATCACATGCATAAAGACATTGAAAATCTGAGTACCTATATGGAGGAGATGGGAAACTTCTTGTATGAACGTTTCAATTTTCAGGATCCCTGGAGGAGTGGAGAGTATGGAGGACCCCAGAGAACGCCACCTATTGATCCTATGGATGCCGCAGCGCAAAGCACTAAAGAGATAGGATTTGATGACGGTGAAAATTGGTAGAGTCTTGTAAGTATCTCTTTCCCCTTTTATCTTTTGTCTTTCATTTTCTACATCTTATTGATATTTCATGTGTTGAAGGGAAGGATGCTTCTTCTGCATATCTATGTCCGCCGTCACTACTACTCTATTTTTCATACTTATCTTTTTGATCTTCGATGGGGTTGTATAATGATTTCATACATATCTGTGTCCGCCGTCACTACTACTCTTTCCCCTTTTATCTTTTGTCTTTCATTTTCTACATCTTATTGATATTTCATGTGTTGAAGGGAAGGATGCTTCTTCTGCATATCTGTGTCCGCCGTCACTACTAGTTGTTTATTTACATCATCATCTTCTTCTTCCTTATTTGATCTTTCCTCATTAGTTTCAGATTCAATTTTAAAATTAATATGTACATATGATATAGAAGCTTCATTAGACATTAGAATAAGAAAATATTGAGTAGTAAGGACATTAGCTACATACCATTTCATTATTCACATCCCTGAAATTTTTTTTAAAAAAATGCTTCTTCTTTTGGCCGTAACTTTTTAGGCCATAGAAATAGGTGAGGATGAATACCCTCAACCTTTACCTTTACATCCACAAATAATTGACAGCGCTCATATAGCCACACTTGGAAAAAAAATTTATTAGCTAGTGAAAAAATACATTCATCATGCAAAATATAAAGAAAAAAATACTTACATTAAGAAGGATGTCACACACTGAAAATGATGTAGCCTTTTTCCTTCTTCAAGCTTCTTGATATATCTTTGATTAAGTATCTATGTATAGCCTCAGCCCAATTGTATGTGTGGATATTTGTTAAGTCTTCCACATAATTAACAAATGAAGTGTCCAAGGTGTAACTAACACCATAGAATAATAATGTGCAAAATATATACAAAATACTAAGTTTGAGGATCATCTCTTCATCTAGAATATCATGGTTGTTATAACCTAAAAATTTTTATGACTGAATATAATTTATATATATATATAATATTAGGGGTATTTTTGGAATTTTAAAGATCTATGGATTATTTTACAGAGAGAAATGTTATAACCTTAGTTTAAAAAAAATTTTATTGTTTAAATTTTAAATTTTTAAACTTCGGAATCCTAGTCTAAGTAGCCCTAAAATCTCTCCCTAAACCCTAATTATTTTGCCCTATTCTCTCTCAAAACGTTCCCTATAAATAATACCCTAACTCTCTCTCTCTTAATCCTAAATCTATCTCGTGATCCATAATTATTTTCCCCCTCGCCGCACGAGCCCTGTTTTTCCCCTGCGAGTGCTGCGTCGCCCGCCTGCTGCGTTCCCGTTCCCGTTCACGTCTTCCCCGTGTGGAGCAAGGGCGTGCGTCCGGCGGCGTTTCCTCCTCTTCCAGCGATCTTCTGTGTCCGGAGGCGGCTGCAACATTTTCTCCTTTCTGGCGACGCGTGCGGCTGGATCAGTGGCGGCGACGAGTTCTTTGCGGCGAGCGTGTTTTCCGACAGCGACTGGAAGGGAGCGCCGGTGGTTTTTCCTTTCCTAGCGGCGGCCTCTGTCTTCCTCTCCCGGCAGCTTCCTTCTCTGCTCCCGGCGCCGGCGATCTCCTCCAGCAACGCGTGTGTAAGTTTCTGCTCGCGTGAGGCTGCGTTCGTGTGTAGCGCCGCCTCCCTCTCCTCCCTGTTCCAGCGCCGGCAGCTCCTTCCACTCCACCCGACGACCAAACCTTCCAGCGAGCATCCCAGGCGAGCGGATCTCGTTTTCTTCCCTCGGCGGCAGAAGGGCTCTGTTCAGACGCGTGCAGCAAGTTCCTGCGTCCGGCGACGAGTTTAGTGTCGGCAGCTCTCTCGTCTTCTAGCGCTGGTAGCTTCGACTCCACCTCCTTCCTCTGTCAGCAGCGGCGACCTCGTTTTCCTCAGCCAGCGGTTTCTGGCTGCAACGCGTGCGAACTCCACTGCGTCCGTGTGTGGCTGTGTAGCGCTGCCTCCATCTTTCTTCTTCCCCGGCGATTTCCTCCTCCGCCGTCGGCGACCCACCCCCTCCTGCCGGCGGCACTTTTCTTCCCCAGCGCCGGCAGCTTTTTCTCTTCCTGCGGCGAGGCCGGTAGTTGCCTCAGCGAACGAACGAAGCGTTCGTTACGCCTCGAGCTTTCTTCGGCTGAGGTAAGTTTAATTAATTAATTTATTTATTCGTTTTGCGGGAATAAAGTATGAAAAACCTAATTTCTATTGTTTTATTTTGGGGGAGAATTATATGATTATTAATTTTGAATAAAATTAATTTAAATAGGAAATTAAGGGTGAAGGGCATTGTTATAGATTGATACATAATAATAGAGGTTTATTTAAATTGTTCAGTTAAAAAGGAGAGATAAATCTGATTTTAGAGGAATTGAGGATATCGACACTTCAGGTAGGAATCTTACCCTACTCCTTTCTTATAGTGTCAAGAATTATAGGATTTGCTGCTTAATTCTTTGGTTTGATATATGATGCATATGTTAGAATTAATTGACACTAATATCTAATTGCTTCGTCTGCTTGCTTTGTTTCTAAAATTCAGTTGATCTCATTTATCTTGTTATTTGGTCATATTCTGCTTCTGTATGAATGGTTAACAAACCTGTTTTGAGATATCTGATATATTGGGAGCATGGCTGAACGGTTATGTATCTGTGATGTTGACATATGAGTATGTGAAAACTGTTGAAAATCTGTGATATCTGTCGTGATATATTGACCTCTGGACTGGATGATTTATTCTCCAGTGGCCTGTTTATCTGAGTGATAGTTCTGACACGTATCAGACTATCGGTTTGCCGGTTAGGGCACCGCCAGTTGTCCTCGGGACAATACTACGGATGTCAGATGTTGGACGCAACATTCACCGGGCTGTTTAAGACAGTCGTTCCACTGTGTGAGCTGATGGTGGAAACACTCTGAAAATGAGTGCGGCTCATGAGTGAGATCTGTTGGCCAAGCTTGATGATTTACACGACGTTCTTATATTATTTGTATATTGCCGATTCAATCATTGTATTATCATGTTATTTGACTCTTTCACCCTATTTGTTGATTCCTACTTAGCAATTTTGCTAACCCCCCTTTGTTTCTCTTCCAGGTACAGAGTTAGCTTCTGGGAGGGATAGAGTTGATAGATAGCTATGTACCAGCCCAAGTTGAGATAGTTTGCCTTTTGTATTTTATTTCAGTTGTTAGTTTGGATAGTATGTTTTTAGAAATTGTGTTATAAAGCTGTTGATGTCAAATTTGGATTATTTATTAAATAAATGAATGGTGATTATTGTAGTTCTCTAGTTCCTATCAATATTGTTACTCCCTGGGGAACCCTGAGCTAGAAATAGTCGGCTTCCTGCCGGGGCATGACAATTGTTCTCCCCTACTAAGGCTTTAAGCTTCTTTTCGAGCACTTGCCTTGTTATTATTTTGCCCTTGAATTCCTCTTTGCAAAAGGCTGTATCCAGGCTGTCATTGTCAAATTTGATGGGCTCTCCAACTCTAGATATCCCTAGGATGACTATCACATTCTTTATAGTGAATTTTATAAATATTCCATTAATGAAGAATCCTTTCCTTTGCTCATCTTAGTTATTTCTCAGGTACTTAATCCCCAACATATCCAACGTTATACTCAAACCTTATAAAAAATGGCCAAAGGGGGTAAAGGCCAACCTCTTAATTAAATTGTTGCCCTATGAAATTTCTGTCATGTAGCTTAAGTTTTTATGTGTGCGTTCTTTTACCCTTTTCTTTCCTGCTCTCTAGTTACAAGGCTTGCAAACATACTTATCATTGCTATCTAAACTAGAGTTGCTCATTTTTTCAATTCTTGAATGAATGAAGGTCTATCAAGGAATATTGAGGGACTTGCAATGATAAAATAAGGTCAATGATAAAATCTAGTCTATTAATGAAAATATAAAGTCTGTCAATGATAAAATAAAGTCTATCAATAATAAAATATGGTATGTCCACTAAAATTTAAAGTATATTAACAAAAATGTAAGGTCTATCAATGATAAAATAGGGTATATTGATGAAAATTTAAAGTTTGTCAACGATAAATATAGTCTGTCAGCTAAAATGTAAGATTTGTCAATGATCATATATGATTTGATAACGATAAAATATAGCCTATCTTTATCAAAAAAAAAAAAAAAAAGACTATCAATGATAAAATAGGGTCGGTTAACAAAAATTTAAAGTATATCAACGAAAATTTAAAGTGTGTCAACTATCAAATATGTTATGTCTTTATCAAAAAATAAATTATACCCTACTAAAATCAGTCTATCAACAAAAATACCAAAACTATCAACAATAAATTAAAAGTTATTAACAATAATCCTTACATTACAAGAAAGTGAGAAGAACAAATAATCAATAAAATATATCTATTGCTATATAAATTTTCTGAAGATGAAACTCTTTTGCCTGAGCTTCGATGTAAGACGATACCCTTCGACGAGAGCTTTGGAGCTTCGATATAGGATGAACCAGATTAGAGAGCTTTGGGGTGCGAGTGGAAGAAGTCTTCACCGGAGACAAGAGACAAGAACGAATGTGTGAGAAGAGAAGAACTGGTCATATGAGATAAGGCATGAAAGTAAGGGCATGGTATTAGATTTTAGGGTGAAAAGTAATTAAATCGTAATCAGGATTAAACTAAACTGGGGGAACGGACTAGTGACGGGCCAGAGTAGAGGGCGTTGAAATTCATGCCTTCACCGTATTACGTTCAAATGTGTTGAGCTGGTCTTCTCCCTCTTTCTCTCTCTTGTGGACTCCTCTCTATTTGTCCGGTGGAGGGAGGCAGAGCGGAGAGAGAACAAAGAATCAGAAGAAGAACCCTTGCGCTTTCTTCATCTACCGGCTCCTTATATTTTCCTCAATTTGAATTCACCACTGTTGTATCGGTGGATATTAGACCCGCTCAGTTGCTTGCTTGATTAGCCGAGCAATTCTGGGCACCAGAATGAACGACAAGGCATCCGTCTCCAAAGAGCTCAATGCCAAGCACAAGAAGGTCAGTCTTTTTTTCCTCAAAATTTCGCCGGTTTCACAGTGCCAATTTTGGGTTTTTTTCAAGCGTTGATAGAGTTGCTGGTTTTAAGCAAACGTTGGATCAATTAGGCTTCTTGGTCGTTTCTGGAAAAGTAAAAGAATTTGAGATCCGAGGTTGGTTACTTTATTCGGAAATCTACGGGATACCGAATGGGGATTTCTTTGATGTTCTGGGTTTACTGTTCTAGTCTGCCGTGGCTGCTTTATGTGATTTGGATATCGTTTCTTTTGGAGAAAGATGCGATCTTTTGATGCCGCGCAGGCGAAATTGATGTCGATCAACGATATAACTGTTGATTTGAGGATTTTGCTTGAGATCTGACATATTCCTATGCGGATTGGAGGTAAGACCAGATCGTATGGAATTTAGATGATCCAAAATGTCCTTGATTATTTTACTGAAATTAATTTCTAGCAAAATATCAAATATGCGTGAAAAGTCGTGGTAAATGATAATAGCTTGCAACCTGGAAGCAAGGACTAAAGGCCACAGTTAGTACTACAACAACTGTAAAGCAAGCCGAAGTCTCAACTAGTGCTAAATTTTCGTAGCTGTAAAGAACTAGATAATGAAGGGGCTACAACTACCTGCTTGATAAAATATTCAGAAATATATTTTCTGATATTAGATTATGGTCATGAAGCATGTAACCGATCGTATCCATGATACAAGAGTATGAACCAACTTAAGTTAAAATGTGTTGAGAAATTAATTCATAATTATGGTTACAGAACTCAACTCTACGCAGTAGATGAATTTGTTAAAGCAATCAGAAAGGACAGTAAAGAAATATGCCTCGTCAATTTGGAATGATTAATCAATTTGAAGGTTGTATGTTATAAGATCTTGTGTTTAAAGTAAGACTTAAAGAATTAACTAGTTAAGTGGCGTGGAATTGCAATGGAATTTCAGAAAATGACCTTGATATAAGTCATTATCTATACTATTCATGTGTATTGTACATTTTCAATCAAGGCTAAACCATAGTTTGAAATATGAGTCATGTGGTAAATCGGTTATGGACTGGACTAGTACATAATATTTCGGCCGCATGGACATATAATTGAGTCAATTTGACTTGGTCCATTTTTTATCGAGTATTTTTTCTCCGTATTTTAGTTTTTTGTCCTCTCATTTGATGTCTTTATCCTTCTAGCCTTAACTTAGTAAGAAGGGTTTGATGGCTTTACTTTCAAATTGGCCCTACCACTCCATTCAAGGTTGTTAAGATTGAGATCTTACCTAAGTATGATAGAGGGTTTGTAGCATGGGTCGTAGGTTTCAAGATCCTACCAAAAGACCAAAAAAATATAATTTTTAGAAAAATATATTCATATATTAAGAGTAATATAAACATTATGATAAAAATAATTAATAATAAATAACAATGTCTATCAAGTATCAACTACCAAGGGACCAAATATTTTGTAACCAACAAAATTAGATATTTTACAACTATTTGCACATAATCAATAACGCACTAGAAGTCATTGATACTAAATCAGTAAATTCAATTTGTCAATTAGGATGCAAGAGAAGACTTGCAAGTTATAATGTACTAGTTACTTTCGTGGGCCTCTATTATGTTGGTTAGAGTATTAGTTGACTTGTATTCTTCCTGCCATGTGTAGATGAAGATGATAGAAAATTTTAATTAGGATGAAGAATTGAAGATGGCAAGAAGTTAACTTGTTAACTCATCAAATTTTTACTCTAAATCTTGATTGAAGTCTTGAACTCTTGTTGTACTATAAGCCCACAAGATGGAGCTAATCGGCTGGTTCAATGAAAGTGTGCAAAAAGAAGTGAAGATTAGCAGATGAATGGTGAAACAACAAAGGTAAAACTGACAAAAAATTCAACTATATTACAATTAGTGGTGGGATGAGCCGGTGGCAATGGGAACAACTACGAAGATCAAATGTAGAACAAGCGGTGGCAGGTTGAACTGGTGAAGAAAAAGTAGCAAAGGAAAAATGAACAAACGTAAACAACAAAATGATTGATGGTATGAGTGAATTGATGTGGAAGAAACTGATGAAGTATCAACTCTAGAACGAGCAGTGGCTAGTTGAAAAGGCTGTGAGAGATCAACTGCAAAACAAGTGGTAGATGGAAGAAAAACTAGCAAAGCATCGATTGTAGAAGAAACAACTAGGAAGAAAAACCAGCAAAGAACAAGGGCAAAGCATCGATTGTAGAAGAAACAACTAGGAAGAAAAACCAGCAAAGAACAAGGGCAAAGCATCGATTGTAGAAGAAACAACTAGGAAGAAGAACCAGCAAAGAACAAGCGGTAGTGAGAACAACCAACAAAGGTGTTGCTTAACACAGATTGCACCTATAATTTTAAAATTATTATTATAATGAATACATTACCAATGGTGGTAATTTTCTAGCATTTGTTCTATACACGATACCATACAAGATCAACTTTTTGACTTTTTTGTGTCATAGAATCTTAATTTCAAATAATGAAGAGAGAAAAGGTAACTAGTGTTTTTAACTGTTATTTTTATAGGTATTAGTCGGGGAATTGGTCATGTTGGTACCAACTACCAACTGATACTATATTATTTTAATTATTTTAATGGTGGAGCTGTATAACCCATCTCTGTGTACTGGTCTAAGATTGCAGAAGTAGCAGTCTGGTTGAGCTAAAATATTTGAGCCACAATAAGATCACAAGCAGAAGTGGATAAATGGCATTATTTACTTATGCTAGGGGGTAAAAAAAGCTTTAGCAAAAAATAGAGGGCGGATGACATGTAGATGAGACAAAGAGAACAAAGAACTATCTGAGGAAATAAAATTGTAGGCGTTAGTATGTTGCTAACAGGAATAGCAATGACATAGAATTTGCAGCCTGATGTGGGACCTAAGCTTTGGTACCATGTAAAAGTGCAGTGGAATGTGAAAAAAGGCCTTTACAATTCATTAGCCATGCTAGCCGCATATATAGAACAACTACCGCCATTAATATGACAGCTACACTTCCCATTGCATATTTCCTATACAGATGTCAAAGGGCAGGTATGGTAAATTAATTTATTTAGGCATGGTAGTAACATACTTTGAAATGCTAACATAATAGGTAATGCAAAATGGGTGGATAATACAACTCACGAGTGGAAAATATCTTTTTCTATTGTGCTGATAATTTGCATAGAATAAGAAGTAGAAGATAACACATGGAAAAGGTGAGAGTTTTAGCTAATGTAATTGAGATTATTGCTATAATGGAATATATGAGTGATACAAGAGATGGTATTGGAGAGACTGATTGATTAAAAATATCAGTATTACCAATTCATTGTTGGACTAATACCAAAATACAATACCACTCAGTACTAATTTTAATACATAATATATGCATGTATATTATGGAAAGTCGAAATCATTCAAGTTAGTTTATGTATGGACAATGTTGAACAACCATTGATCATGATTATATATAGCGCAAATCAACAGTCACTTTTATTGATACTTTTTGTTAGAGAACTTATGCTTGCATATGATGCCTCAATTGATGATATCCTAAACTAACTTGTACCGACTATGTATTGGAACTCAGACTCTAGTACGAAGCCATATTTCAATCCTTGCATTGGTATAGAACTATAGATAAGTATTACAAAGTATAGATAAGGGTGTATATGTCTTCCAATTAATAAAAGTCGCCTACACAATGTATAAAATGGTCCTCTACAACTTCCTCTTTTATGCTTTTCTGTTGATGTTGTACCTGAAGTATAGATAAGGTTGTATGCATACAATACATGTGCAGCCAAGCCTATGCCTCGGATGCTTCGTTGTAGGTTGGAAAGGAGGCAGGAGTTTATCATCCTCACCAAGAATGGCAAGGTTGGCGAGAGTATCCAGTCCGTCTGAATCTTCAAATTTAACAATTTCAACTTTGACTTTAGACCTCTTGGATGCACCTGTTCTTTTCAAACAGAAAGAAGTTCTATTATGTAAGGTCTTCAGTGGAATGACAAACTAACAAACAGTTTATGTCAGAAAAAAATTCACTCACTTTTGAACTTTATATTTGTTCTTGCATTTGGCAGAAATTTCTTTGGGTGTAAGCTACTGAAAGGAATTTGGATATGCTAAATGTAAATACATGAAATATCATCTAGCGAGTAAGGATGGGAAACCACTTCTATATTTAGTGGATTAAATATTAGCCAACTGTTCAATCGAGCATAAAAGTATGACTGAGCATACTTTTAATATAAATCATAACCCCTTCTAATACTGTGGATTTTACCACTGTAATACCATTGAGCATCAGGTTAGCACGTGATAGTCATATGATTATGAAGTGATGTTCACAAACTCTATTTGATCAAATGAGTTTATACAGTAGAAATAACCTCATCAAAAAGCGAAATCCTATAAAGCACAACAACCAAAAGGATGGGCAATGATCTGATAACATAGCATGTTTCATTAGCAAATGCCCATAGTCTTCGTCGTATCCCAAGATTATGCATTATTATTCTGTGAGCGAACATGGAAAAAGCAGAGTTTAAAATCTTGTGCTGGTATCAGTCTGAGTTGGTATTGTATCGATGGATAGATAGTTAGCAACAAAAAATAAAAACAACATTTTATATACTATATGGTAGAAAACCTAGTCTAATGCCAGACTAATAGAAAACGTCCAAAGTAGGCCGCACAGTACAATATCTACAAGTATAATAACTTTAGTAATCTTTATTATCCAGAATTACCATGATCATTCAATTTCTAGACACGTCATAAGATTTGTTAAACGCTTGCAACAATATGTGATACAGTGTGTACTGTGAGGAATGCTAAATTTTATTCAGGGATTGAGAAGGTTATTGCATTCTTAGAAAATTAAATAAAAAAAATATTTGCACCTGCTTTACAAGGGATCAATTCTGCATGCTGTTCCAAACTCATTTCCTGAGCAGCTGAGCACGAAGATCTATAAATAAAAAGTAAATAAAATAAAGTGTTAGTTAAACGATATTGTTTACTCATTGTATATTCTATCGAAAAGGTTTGATTATTGGTACTAAACGTTAGACAATCAAGATTGTGGAGATAGACTATACTGATTTTTGAAACTTTGTGTTTATCAACTTAATCATCTATTATCAAAGGAGATAGATTAAGGTCCACACAATCACCACAAAATTCTTGAGAGGCTAGTCAGATAATGAACATTTTGTATGCCTTTGTAATTGACAACATAATGTACGCACAGGTCTATGTAGGATTTGGTATCGCATTTGCAGTAAGCATGCTTGGTAGATTTTAAATTACTCCAGGTCTTGAACGCTGGAAGGCTACTGAGAAAGCATTTAGTTATTTACAAGGATCAAGGATTACAAACTTGCCTAAAGGTATGGTAATAGTCTTGGAATTATAAGATATTGTGATTCTAATTTTTCCAATTATTTAAATACTCGTGAGAGGACTTAAAGGACATATTTTCATACTTGTTGAACGTGTTATATTTTTTTTAAAAAAATATTGAACAGACTATCATAGCTTCATCCATGATGGAAACAAAATTTATAGCATGTTGTGGTTAAAGAATTTTACTACAGCTAAAAGCTACTGATACTATTCAAAAACCATTAAGAATCTCCTGTGATAATTAGACTGTTTTTTTTGAAAGAGCAATAAAAGTGGTAATACGCTTATAGTCTAAAGAGATCTCTATTGAGCATTCTTAATCAAGATTATGATTTATCATTTCCTTGACAAAAGCCATTATCAGTCAAAGTTTATAGTTTTGTATTTATTAACTAGTAATACAATTTCTTATAAAGCAAATGCGATATTATGAATTTGTGCACATAAAGTTATTTGAATAAAAAAAATAACCATATAAAGATGGTTGACATTCAGTATTTTAGCCTCATCCAGTGTTTCTACATGGAGTAACATTTACTGCAATACATGGATGGAAGTATTCATATATTATAGAACATAGCTACTGTGCTTCATAAATTACTGTGACTTCTTTATATAAGACAGATGATCACACCATTATTATATATGGCCATAGACAGTTCATTCTCATCATATGTGTGATATGTCAAGTTTATGATATGGGCCAAGTGGGAGAATCTCTTGATACAGATTAAATTATAGCCCACATTCATATATGGGGAAGAATACATTCCCATTAATTTTATCAAGATCACATGCATAATGAGATGCATTAAGGTTCAATTTTATGAACATAAGTCACATGCTACTAGAGAATTAACCGTCCATAATTTAGAAAGATAAATGTTAAAAGTGTGAATAATGATTATTTAATACGTTAAGATAAAAGAAGAATTTTCTTGTTGAAAGAAAACTCATGAATGAGAACTTAATGGAGGGTGACACGTTAAGATAAAGATTGAGTTTTCTTGATGGCAGACAAACTGACGTATGAGAACTTAATGGAGGATCATGATGAAGACTGAATTTTGTTGATAGAAGAGAACTCAAAACCCACTTATGATAACTAAATGGAAAGTCCCTAGTCTAGCTATCAAAGACCTGTGACACCCATCAACCCTAGGCATTTGAGCATAGCCTAGGCAAGAAGGCTATTTCAGACGATGGTAGAACACCACAACAGTTAATGAAGACTATAATTTCAAACTAGTGCAATTGTGAACGAAGATAGTGAGCAATTTATGAATTATGCTTACATTGTCATGTTTGCAGATAGTGAGCTTCTTTTGACTTCTGGGTGCATACTTAATAGCCAGAGAACTCAAATTAACTGTGAAGCCATTATCGATAAAAGCTTGCAGAAGGCCAGAGTCTGCGGAATTGCAATGGGTGGTGGAGGCCCTGGTTCAGGACTCAACAGTGAGCAGGAATCTTGGATTTACAGAAACAATTTTATGATGTAAAGTTTACTTATTAAGGTTTAACTTTATCAGAACTGCTCATAGGTTGCAAGAAAACCTTGAGCAATTTCAGTCCGAAACCTGGTGCCGGTCATCACAATAGAAAAGAGGAAGAGGGAGAAGACTGCTCGTCTCCATCTTCACAACCGGCTGGTATTTAAATCCTTGCACCAAACCTGATATCTCTCATAATGTAAGAAATATTAGCAAGTTTATGCAGAAACTAAGAAAAGAGCACGTGGAAGCTAAATAATATGTTAAATAAGCTCCCGGACAGGGACAGCTATACAAGAAAAATCGACATTCAAAAATGGAGGCATATGCCGATGTAAATTATGGAGGTGATGTGGTTGACAAATAGTCAATTTTTAGTTTTTGTTCCATTGTTGGTGTTAATTTAGTAATAAGAAAAAAGGTAAAAAGCAGCGTGTGGTATCAAAATAAAGTTGTGAAGTAGAATACAAGCAAATAGCACAGACTACATACATGTGAGATAATGTGGCTTAGGAATTTACTGCTTAATTTTGGTATCTCTGCTCTAGCCCAATGCCTCTATTTTGTGATAATCAAGTTACCATGTTTATTGTTAGTAATCTGGTTTTCCATGAGCAAACTAAGCACATTAAAGTAGACTTGTTATTTTGTATATCCGAATTGAAATTGGAAAATACTTTTATAAAGGCATTTGCATTAACCAAGTTTCATACCTATGCAATTTTTATTTTATCTAGAAACCTTGCACCGAAACCCCCAAGCTCTAATCTAGAGTGAAGCGTTTGATTAGGGACATTTTAAGGACTCTCAATCACCCACGGTGACTCACCATGCCTACCAGTACACTTACAAGATCATACCAACTAAAGATCTCACAGCCCGCACTTCTCATTTATTGTAATACCCAAATCGGGCTGATATATAAATACAGTATCTGTGCGCAAGAGCAAGGCCAATTCGAGGGGCCGGTCAAATAATAGCAAATAATAACAACTAGCCCTAAACAAATCATGTTACCCTGCCTTCCTCCTCATGCGTCAGACAGTTGAAAAAGCCTTATTACACTGATCCGTACGTGATTGACCAAACCAGCCAGAAATACCACGTGTGGGTCATGTGGTTCACGTCCAAGTCAAACACACCTTGCTTCATGCGCATGCGGCTTCTTCGCGCAAGATTTGTCCACGTTTACTAAGCCTCACGCGCATCCGCCCAGCCACCTCCCTTGCTCTCGTTGTCGACACCATTGAACCAGCCTTGGAGCCACCATCGGTAAATGCCGCTGCTTCAAGCCGCTGAGATGAGTGCCACCTGGAATCAAATTGAAGTTGCTGGAGTCACCAACGCACGCTGCCGTGTTCCCATCACATAGTCCTCGGCCGAACTCTAGCTCCACTCGCCGATGTGTGGCTGCCGAAAGCTGCTGCCTTGGAGACACTCGCCGAGTGTGACAAAGAGGTGTTGCAACCAATGCCCATGCATGCAAGCATGAACGAACGCCTCACGTCACTGACGTGCAATGCCTCGATAGCACATACGTGTGTGAATCGAAGAAGCGCACCGTGCTTCCCACTCCCTCGCTTAGGTTTTCCACTGTTAGCATAGATACTCTTGGGGAAAATTTAGACTCGTCAATAATTGGTTTCTTAACGCCACCCCCGCTGCCCCTATGTTCTATTTAAAACCTAGGGCTCTGACCACACACACATCATGTGTCACCACCTTTGTGGCACCACCAGGGCCCGCACTTAAGTCAAACCCTGGGCTCTCTAACACTGTGTTTAGCAGGGCGGACAGAAAGCGGAATGGATGGAAGGTTAATTTTTTTTGTGTTTAGCAGGACGGACGGAAAGTACAGAAGGAAAATCTGAAGGAAAATTACCTCTTTTTCCTTCCAAATTTGATCCGTCCTATTTTGGAAGGATACACGAAGAAACGCCACAGCACGTGTATTCTCACCCCTCTCGCTCACGCGCTTGCTCCTCATCCTTCTCAGCCATCCTTCTCGTTGCTGCCGCCCTTGTAGCCGCCTTGCCGTCGCCCCCTTGCATCCGCCTCCTTGCTGCCATCGCCCCTTGCAGCTGCCTCCTTGCTGCCGCCCTTCTTTGTCGCTTGCCGTCGAGCCGCCCTTCTTCTTTGCCGTCGCCCCCTTGTAGCCGCCTCCTTGCCGTCGCCCCCTTGCAGCCGCCGCCCTTCTTCGTCGCTTGCCGTCGAGCCACCCTTCTTCGTCGCTTGCCGTCTAGCCACCCTTCTTCGTTGCCGTCGCCCCCTTGCAGCCGCCCCCTTGCCGTCGCCCCCTTGCATTCGCTGATGTCGAGAACACTCATCCGCGTGACGATTTCGTCGAGCCTTGCGGACAGAGCTTCGCCTGTGATTCTGGTGGAGAAGGCGACAGAGCTTTGCATGAGGAGGGTTCGCCGCCCCCCTTGCAGTCGCTGATGTCGAGAACACTCATACGCGTGACGATTTCGTCGAGCCTTGCAGACAGAGCTTTGCCTGTGATTCTAGTGGAGAAGGCGACAGAGCTTTGCATGAGGAGGGTTCACTCGGAGCTTCGTCTTCCAACTGGAGCAACCGCCAAGCTCTTGGGTCAGCGGCTCCCCTCGCAGACGACAGAGCTTCGTCTTCCAACTAGAGCAGCCGCCAAGCTCTTGGGTTTGCTCGGAGCAGCCGTGAGCTCGCCGATTTTCATCGCCGTATGTGATTTTCATCGCCTGTGATTTTCATTTGTACGTGAGCTCACCTTTTCCATCCGTTCTGCTCGCCTTTCCTCCATTCTCCCTTCCCATCGTCTGAGATCTTCTGCACCATACCAGTCCGCGACGAGCTCCTCCGGGTGCTCCTCAACTGCGATCTTGTCGGCTTCCACACCTTGGCATCGAGTACAAAGACAAGATCTTGTTACTCGGAGTTGATGACATTGATCTATTCAAAGGCATAGGATTAAAGTTCTTAGCAATTTGATGCAATTTTGATGCAATTTTGCTGTTATAAATTTATGTAATGACTTTATTTTATAGTATGAGTATAAAAAAAAAGAAATGGTGTCTATAACAATTCTTCTCGGTTTCCTTCCCTCTAGCTAAACACAAAGAAAGAAATTTTTTTTATTTTCCATCCTTCTTTTTTTCTTTTCCTTCTTATTTTCCCGTCCTTCTCAGTTTCCGTCCGCCTTGTTAAACACAGTGTAATGGTTCAATGTGAACCTTGGGTCAGACTCATAAATATGTACACACTCTCCGCATGTGTTATGGCAAATGTCTATGCATCCATCGCTCAACTCCCAAATTAGGATAACTAGTTAGGTCAACCCTCGGTGGATTTAACTCAATTAACCGCTCGGAACTCAAGTGATCTCTGTGCTTGTCCACCACGCCGGATGATCAAGGTATTAACACCATCTATCGTGCTCAGTGTGCCTCAGGATTCGTGCTAAATCCCATGGGCATCACACCTAGTGTTAGGCCCAAGCCCTGAGCCCAAGCCTAGGCCCAGGCCCAACTTGACCCAAGCCTGCCAAGCCCTTAGCGGATCGGGCAGCGGCAAAGCGGGTCAGGTAGGCGGAGGCAGCTAGCGAAGCTCTGCTTGGAGGGGAAAACGTGAGCGCATTCGCGTTAGGGCTACAGTGCCCTCTCCCACGCGTTCATTGCAAGTGACGGTGGCGGCACGGATCCCCAACCACCCCCCCCCCCCCCCAAAATGCCCACCCCACCCAAAAATCTGTTCTCGGGCATCAAGTGGCTCCGGCGAACAAGGCTTTTGGTGGTGGCTGTTGAACCATAAATTTTTACTCATATATGCATACAAAAGAATAAAGTCAAAAATAATTTTCTCGTATGGTAACTGTGGCTACTAAATTAGGAAATGGAGTTCCACTTATGCAGAAACCTGAAAAGCCATATGCATTGGATGCACTAGTCAATGAACACGATGATTCAAAGATTGCTTATTCAATGGACAGTAGGATCCTTGCAGCCAAAGAAAAAAAAAATAATAGAGAAGGAAAGTAGGATATGAATTTCGGAATGTTGAAGTTTTCTTTAAATTGGAATGGTGCAGAAATTTTTAGACCAACTCCAAATCTAGTGCAGAATTAAAGAGAAGTAAATTTCAGCAACAGAAAAAGGAGGAATAGAAAGGAAAACATGGAAAAAGGTGCCAGCGTTTAAGGAAGTACACGCTAATGGCAGATTCTTATGGAGATTGCAAAAAAAGAAAGCAGCATGATTTATTAAATCACTCTCTAAAAAAAATAAGTAAAAGGGAGGAAGAAAATCTTTTTTCAGCAACAGAGATAAGTTGCAGCAAATTCTGCTACGTACGCACACAAAAAAAAATATGGCAAGAAAGGAAGGAATCCGGGTAAATTAAAAAAAAGAAGGCAGTAAATAAGGCAAAAAATTATGTCAATCGTGAACATACGGGAGGTCTGGAGCTGAGTTCTTATAAAAAAGAATCCAAAACAAAAAAAGAGGAAGAGAACTCTCTGACAAAAAAAAAACCCCCACATATAAAAAAAGAGAAGGCTCGGCAAGAAAATTGGAGAGGCAGCCGAAGGCAGGCAGGAGGGAGATTCTCAAAAAAAAAAAAAGCGGAGGGTGCAGCCGAAAGCATAAAAAAAAGAAAAGAAGCGAGCACTCAGGCAATGGGAGCCAAAGAAAGATTGAGAGCTTTCCAAGCTCTCGGCAACACAAAAATAAAGAAGAGGGCGGCGGCATAAAAAAGGGAGAGGAGATTGAGAGTTTTCCAAGCTCTCGGCAACACAAAAATAAAGAAGAGGGCGGCCGCATTAAAAAGAAAAGAGAGAGGAGATGGTAAGCTCTCGGCAACACAACAAGGAAGAAGAAATTGAGGGGAGAAATTGAGAAGAGAAGTTAAGAAGGAGAAGAGGGAAACTTTGATAAAATTTTATTCCTAAGATTTTATATCCTAGACTATTTCTGGGATGTTATATCCTATATTATTCCTAGGATTTTATATCCTAGACTATGAGATTTTATATCCTAAAATTATTCTTAGGATTTTATATCCTAGACTATTCATGGGATTTCATATCTTGAAATTATTCCTAGGATTCCATATCCTAGATTGTTGCTGAAATTTTATATCCTATATTATTCCTAGGATTTTATATCCTAAACTATTCCTGAAATTTTATATCCTATATTATTCTTAGGATTTCATATCTTAGTCTATTCTTAGGATCTTTATATCCTATATTATTCCTAGGATTTTATATCCTAGACTGTTCTGTGGGTCATTTTCGTTACATTGAGAAATGTATTATGACCGTTTCAAATCCACCTTAAATTAATAAGGTTTTATATTAAATGGGTTCTGACTTCCAATGAGCGCAAGCGCTCATTGTTAATTACCCCTAAAATTAGGGAACCTTTGATTAAGAGATCTATAATACGCAACAAGATAAGAGCGATAATCAGGTGATGTCACTTATAAATTTCATTCATAAATTTAACTTGACGTGATACATATTTCGACATTATAAGAGGAAAAGAGTATTCATCAAGACGGGCAGTTTGTGTTCATCGGACTTTAGCCTTGTAATGGCGTGTCGGGTAATATCCGGCCCAGGCAGTACAACGTTATATCGAGGAGCTACGCCCCGATGGTGAACATCGACGTACGCACCTCCCAAACGATATCCCATCATAATACATTAAGGCGCATTGGATATTAGACTGGAAAGATCACCCGGCCTTGATGGCGCGTTGGATGATTTGACTTGATATTTTGTCCGGCCTTGCGGCGTGTTGGATAATTTGGATTTGGAGTTTATCCGGCCTTACGGCGTGATGGATAATTTGATTTGAAAATTTATCCGGCCTCGTGGCGTATTGGATAATTTGGTTTGGAATTTATCCGGCCTTGCGGCGTGGTGGATAATTTGATTTGGAAATTTATCCGGCCTCGCGGCATGATGGATAATTTAATTTGGGAATTTATCCGACCTTGCGGCGTGATGGATAATTTGATTTGGGAATTTATCCGGCCTTGCGGCGTGATGGATAATTGAATTTGGAAATTTATCCGGCCTTGCGGCGTGATGGATAATTTAATTTGGAACTTGTCCGGCCTTGCGGCGTGGTGGATAATTTGATTTGGAAATTTATCCGGCCTGGCGGCATAATGGATGATTTAATTTGGGAATTTATCCGACCTTGCGGCGTGATGGATAATTTGATTTGGAAATTTATCCGGCCTTGCGGCGTGATGGATAATTGAATTTGGAAATTTATCCGGCCTTGCGGCGTGATGGATAATTTGATTTGGAAATTTATTTCAGCCTTAACGAACGCAACGTCATATTGAGGAGCTACGCCCCGACGATAAACGTCGACGTACGCACCTCCCAAACAATATTTCTTCGCGATGCGGTAGGGCTTTCGGTACGTGGGATATTTAATTCTGGAAACATTTTAATTGTTTTATTTTGGAATTGGCATTTGGCTAGACGCGGCCTCGGGCCAGGTTCAAATCATTTAACAAAGTGGTTAGTCATAGCATCGAGCTAGTTTTGAATCACTTAGCGAGGTGGCCAGACACCAGCTAAACATCATTCTGGCATCACGTTATTTATTTATCTATTTCTTCTCTTTCTTTTTATTAATTTTTATTTTAGAAGAGTAAAGTTACTCTTCCCGTCGTACAAACTTGCTCGCCAATTCTCCCTCGTGTGCGATTTCACCGTCTTCGAAGGGGAACTTGTGCAGGGTTCGGCGAGGGAATCGCCGAGCAGGTCCGTTGAAGAAGGGGATGGCGTTCGTCTGCTCTGAAGGCAGTGGCGACTCGCGGCGTCGTCTCAGGCGACACGGTTTTGCTAGAACGGAAGGCGCGTTTGGCGGTCGGAAACCTAGGGGAGATTATGGTGCCGCCTTGACCGGCTGAGACTTGTGCAGATGATGTTGAAGTTTTGCCGTCGTACAGCTTCAGTCGAGCTAGAGGGAGTGACCAGAAAGAGCAAATTTTTCACCTGTTTCCTTTCCAGGTTCCTATCATCCCCTGTCAGAATTTTAGAATTTTTTTGCTCTCGTTTGTGTCCTTGGCTATTTCGTCTTCTCTTTTTTTTTTTCACCTCCTTTTGCTTCACGCATCTTTTGGGCTCTTAATCTTTTCTTCGGTAACACTATATTCCCTTCTGTGGATTTATTCCTATCTTTGTTCTCCTTCTCATCGGTTTTAGCAGCAATTTCCCGACGAGATTCCAATATTTGTCAGAGTTCTGCGGTTTTCGGTTCAAAAAGAATTGTTTGTATCACAGCGAAGGCAGAGCGAGAAGACAAAAGTTTAATCACGTATTTGTCCCCTTCGCATTTTATCTGGATCATTTTCGACGTATTTTATCTCCCTCACTTCAGCTTCCCTCTCGCTTCTGATTTGAGTTACAAGTGAATTGGGACTTCGGTACATCTTCTTCATGGCATTTATAGCAGGTTTCTTTTTGGGTTCTTATCAGCCTCTGCCAGCTTTAAAACTTCTCTCCTTTTTATCTTCTTTCCTCAGTATTTCCCCTCGTTTCTGATCAACTCCGTTGTTCTTTGGCCCTAAACAGCAGGATCTCCGGCACATGGCGGAGTCCAGCGGTCCTCATCAGGCAGAGAAAGGGGGGGGCAACTGCTTGCTTCTCCAGCCTGGAATTTGAGGCAAGGCTGCTGGAAGCCTGGAAGAGGCGAAGATCCTGAAGGCGACTAGCAGGTACTCGTTCCCATATCTTTCTCAATGTCGGTTTTTTATTATTTATTATTTCGATGCGAATTTCCTCGATTTGGACTTCTCGTTGCTCGATATTGTCTTCTGACCCGTGATTCTCCTCCTTTTGTTGTCGTTGAGAGTTTTCTTTTATTTTATTTATTTTTATCTTTTATTCTTTCCTGCCGCTCTTCTTAGTCTTCCTCTTCTTCCTTCCTCCCTTTTTAGAAATCCGACGCTTTTTTTTAACCCGCAGCCCCTTGCATCATTTCCTTTCCTTTCAGCATCTCTCTCTTTTTGTATTCAGCGTAGTGCATCTCTCTCCCCTTTACTTCATTCGGCATCTCCTCTTCCTCTACCCATCTTACGCATCACCTCCTCTACTCATCTCGCCATTTTTACCCTCCAGCGTTTCTGTATTTTTTAGCGTTTCTGCATTTTTTACTTCTGCCTGGCTTCTCTTGTTTCCAGGGTATCCCATTTTTTTAGCTTTCAGTCGTCTTCTCTCCTCTCTCGTAGCTCCGCAGGATGCTCAGTGCATCTTGGGCCTCAGAAACAAAAGAAATGGTGCGTATGTGCTTCTTGTGATGCCAGGGCACTTAGTGTGCCCATGAAGCCTACGAAATCCAAGCGATCGAAAAAGAAATGGTGTGGGCATTTTCGTGCTGCCAGGTTGCTTAGTGCAACCATGAGGCCTAAGAAATCCGATCGAAAAGGAAATTTTCCTTCATTACCTTCTTCTTGCAGCTTCTCCTTTTCTTTGCGCTTTCTCTCCTTGCAGCAGCCGTCTATCCTCTCTTCTTTTTTGTTGCGACCTTTCTCTTATAAGGTTTCAGCCAGCCCCTCACAGCTGTCTTCACCCTTTTTTTATTTCGCGCTTCTTCCATTTCTGCCAACTGTGGCGGCCACTTTTCTCTTCTCCAGCACTTGTCCCCTCATCTTTTTGGGCTGGTGCCGAATGATGACTCTTTTTGTTGCATATTTGGCGTGTTTCAGTTTTTTTTTTGCTTCTGCTCTGTGTTGGGCAATTTCCGATCCTTCTTAAAAAAATTTATTTTACTCTCATTTTCTTTTCTTTTGTCTCTTGCGAAGATGGTTTCGAATTAGGGTCCCTTTGTCTTCTTTCCAACCTTAGGAAATTCTTATTTTTCTTAGGAGGCTCTGGCGCTTCTTTTTCTCCTTGGAAATTTTATTGCCACCAACGCCTTTGTCTTTTCTTATGAGTTGCTATTCTTCTCATTTATTTTCTGCTACATTATTTCCTTGTAGATGCCTTGCCTTATTAGGAGGGGTGCATTTGTTTATTTTTATCAGTTTGCTCTGCCGCAAATGCCCTTCATTTTTTCCTTGAAATGCTAGCTCATGCCAGATTTTCTTTTTGATCCAATTTTAATACATTTCCAACTTTGTTAAGTCAAAATCAATTTCAACTTAATTTCGTCAAAGGTTGACCACCAATCTTAATGTCATTTGAACGCTTCAAATTTTCTACATGGAGACTGGACCTACATTGTGCATCCCCTCTGTCAAACTTTTGCGTTTTGCTCGATATGTCATCTGGCTTCAGGAATATATTTGAAGGAAATGTTACTTAGCTGAAAGTAGTCACTACCAGGTCCTTCCATTCACCAATATAGTTCCACTGTTCGGTTGCACTCTCATACACAGATGGGACCCATTGTCCCCCCCCCCCTTTTTTTAGGCATCATCTAGCAATTTTTATTGCTTGCTTCCTCTACTAATTTTCTTCTTGCCTTTTAAGCAAACCTCGTCTTCATAGTAATAAGACTCCCACAGGGCTTTCGAATTTCTCTGCGATCTCAGTAGCATGTATATTGAGCATGTGTATTGGGCAACGTACTCTCCTTGTAGGGCCGAAAAAGTGATTTTGTGGCTCAACAAATGCCCCCCAATGGATTTCGTATAAGCGATGGGCGTGTACAAATCCATTGGAACATTTCTTTCACACTTTCTTATTCGATGTCGTTATCTTTTCAGGCATGCAGCGTCAAAGTTGGAGGTAACAATATGCTTGAAACTCCACATTAGAATAATTACCTTGAAGGGTCTTCAAAAGACTCTCATGTCTTTGAGGATGCTGTTGAGATGGATAGACAAGAACTCCTGCTGCAAGAAGTTGAGAACTTTGGTTCGGCTATACTTGGGCATTGTGTGCTCCTTTACGTTGAGACTTGTATTCATATACCAATGTTGGGTTATAAATCTTCGATAAAAGATTTGTTAATTTGCCCGCGCCACTCAGAAATATTTACCTCCCTCTGCTATTTATACTTGACGTGAGGTAAAGAGACCAGCTCTTGTAGAATGCTCCGAATATTCTTGTATTATTGAGATCGTGTCTTTGCTTGGGCGGTATGTATTGAATTTACAAACTCGCTGCGTATTATCCGCTGCAACGTATCTCGAAAATCCCATTGCGCAATATTGCTATCAATTCTTGCACTTGAGCTCCAATCAACATTTAAGTATATGCATCTTCTCATTTCGACTGCTTGTTTGAAGGTTGTTCATGCATGATGGGACTACAAATCTCGCACTCTTGAGTTATTTCCCATACATTAGAGCCAGGGAAAATGATTAGCCATGAGATTGTAGCATGCCTGTTCTTTTGCGATCTTGAACAAGAGTCCAATTGATGGCTTTTGATCCCTTCGTATAAATGACAAACGGACTCACAAATCCATTGGCAAGGGCGCTTGGCACTAGCAGGACGGGTAGTGACCATATGCACACATAGTACTTATTTCAAGTATGCTTAGATGAAAACATGATTTGAGATATTGTATGCCTTTGGGATAAGTGAGTGATGCATTTGACAAGGGTTCTCATGTATGGGTGCAGGTGGCTTGGCTTTCAAATATACAATATATCTGTCCGGCACTATCCTGGCTCCCTGAATGGAGCTATGAAATTACGAACCATTCCTGAGCTTAGCGATGCTGGTTCGGAGGTTGCCCTTAGTGCATGATCTAGTAAGGTCCTTTCACGATCTTTTTTTTTTCGAACTGATGCCGTGCCTTAAACTGAGAGGCCCTCCTCTTCTTTTGATACTATAAGAAACTCGTGCCGATGTGTCAACACCTTATAGGCGAAAGGATTTTTGTAAGAAACTAAATTGGTGTATCAACATTGTGTAGATGATCTCTTTTCCTCCTTTTTTTTTTTTTTTTTTTAGAGAGACCCTACCGAAAGAACGTTTAATCGAGCCTCTTTTTAAACCCAAGCCTACCTTTTTCTTGAACTACTATTGTGTCCCCACGAATCGCATCATAATAACCTTTTAGAACAGATTCAAATTCGTCCGGCAGCGGCCTTGACATTCTCGAGCCTAGTGTTGCTTGGTCAGGATCAGGTTCGCTCTTTAAGCATGGTACTTTTTTAAGAAACGGCCGTTAATGGGCGGCATCGGGTGCACTCCATCTTGATCTATCAGTTGGTAGGCTCCACCTTCGTAGACTTTTTCTATCACGTAGGGCCCTTCCCAATTAGGGTTGAACTTCCCTTTTGCTATCTTGTTGGATATGATGGGTCGTCTTACTGCTAGGACAAGATCTCCTTTCTTGAAAGTGCATTCTCTGGCTAACTTGTCATGCGCCCTTGCCATTTGTGCTTGGTATAGCTCTAGGTTTTGCTGTGCAATCAGCCTTTGCTCATCAAGTGTGTCCAGCTCATCAAGACGTAACTGGGTATTTTCGTCCATTGTCATGTCACACTGCATTGCCATCCTCAGCGAAGGTATTTCCACCTCGAGTGGAAGCACTGCTTCGACACCGAAGACTAAGGAATAAGGCGTTGATTGTGTGGGTGTGCGATACGTGGTTCGATAAGCCCACAATGCTTCCACCAGCTTCTGATGCCACTCTCTCTTGTTTTTTGAAACGCTCTTCTTGAGTAGCTTGCATAAAGTTTTATTGAATGCTTCAGCTAGCCCATTCGCTCTTGGATTGTATATCGAGGAGTACCGCCAATCAATTTTGTGACGCTCTGCAAATTTGTAGATCAGTGTATTTTTGAAGGCCAAGCCGTTATCGGATATGATCCGTCTGGGGGTTCCAAAACGACTCAATATGTTCCCGCGAAAGAAATTGGCGACATTGGCGGCCTTGACTTCCCTTAATGGGATAGCCTCCGCCCATTTGTAAAAGTAGTCTGTTGCCGCGAGTATAAATCGATGCCCCAGAGAAGAAGGAGGTTCTATTGGCCCTACTATATCCGTCCCCCATATTTCGAATGGCCATGACGAAACCGTCGGATGAAGAGGGTTAGGGTGCTTATGAATTAAATCTCCATGCACTTGGCACAAATGGCAAGTCTTTGCGCAGTTTATGCAGTCTCGCACCATGCTTGGCCAGTAGTACCCTAGCCTCTTAATTTTAAGATACATTTTTGGTCCTGATTGGTGGGCACCACAAAGACCGGAATGGACCTCATGTAATACGTGAGCGATCTCGTCCATTGCGATACACCTGAGCCAAAGCTGTTCATACGATCGACGATACAGCGTGTCATTCACAAATGTATACCGAATGGCCCGTTTTTTCAATTGTACTCTCTGAGTCCTATCCTCAGGTAGGATGCCACTTTTGAGATAACTGACGAATGGCTCTCTCCAGTCATGTTCTTGCGTGAGAGAGGTTGTCATAGCATCTGTTACTCCTTTCGTGTCTACGTGATCATTTTCGACCGGTGCAATCAGTTTCCTATCTCTGATCACGATATTGACTTGGTCAATGGATGGCCCAGCTAGCTCCTTGGCAAACTTTGCCAGTGTGTCCGCTCTACCGTTAGCAGCCCTAGCGATGCAGGTCAGAGTGGCGTATGGTATCTTTTCCATGAGTTCCACAGCTTTCGTATGATATTTGTGCAATTCCATTTTCTTGACTTGGTATTCACCCGTCACCTGTTTGACGATGAGTTGGGAGTCGCCGTATATATGCATTTTTTCAATTTTCATCTCCAGCGCGAGCTCGAGCCCGGCGATTAAAGCTTCGTATTCAGCTTCGTTGTTGGTACAGGGACCAGTGAGGGCTAAGGAGTAATGTAATATCCCCCTTTCCGGGGTGACGAATACCAGGCCAATCCCTGACTTTACTTTTGGGATATTTGGTGGGATAGCTGGTTGAATTGAAGACGCTCCATCGAAGTAGAGCTCCCAATATCCATGGTCGATTTCGGTATTTAATATTTCCTCGTCTGGTAAGTCATAATTCAGAGGAGAGTCATCGGGGACAGGATGAGCCGTTAAGAAGTCGGCGAGAACTTGCCCTTTTACTGCTTTCTGCGACACATATGTGATGTCGAATTCCTGAAGTAGGACGGCCCATTTGGCCAATCGTCCTGTTAGGGTAGGCCTTGTCATCAGGTATCTTAAGGGGTCGACTCTTGATATGAGACGAACTTCATGTTCAAGGAGATAATGTCTTAATTTCTTAATGGCAAACATCAACGCCAAACATTGTTTTTCGATTGGAGAATAGGAATGCTCTGCCCCTACGAACATTTGGCTAAGGTAATACAACGCGGTCTCCTTTCCCTCGTCATTATTCTGAGCCAACAGTGCTCCCAAGGATGCTTCCAATGCCGTGGTATATAAGATGAGTGGCTTTCCAGTGATAGGTGCCCCAAGGACTGGAGGGCATGAAAGGTATTCTTTGATATTTTCGAAAGCGTTTTGACACGTACTATCCCAAATGAACGGAGCATTTTTCTTTGTCAGTTTGGAAAAGGGATGGATTCACCCGGATAAATTAGAAATGAACCTTCTAATATAAGCCAGTCCCCCTTGAAAGGATCTAAGCTCTTTAAGATTCTTTGGGGGCGGCATGTCTTTGATTGAGCTTATCTTCGCGGGATCAATTTCGATCTTCTTGTGTCTGACCACGAAACCCAGGAATCTTCCAGATGATACTCCAAACGCGCATTTGAATGGGTTCATTTTGAGGTTGTACTCGCGGATCCGGGTGAACACGGTCCTCAAGTCCTGGCAGTGCTCTGCTTTAGATCGTGACTTAACCACCAAATCGTCCACATAGCACTCGACGAGTTTGTGGATTAGATCGTCGAAGATCTTAGTCATCGCGCGTTGGTATGTTGCCCCAGCGTTCTTTAACCCAAACGGCATAACAGTATAACAAAAAATGCCGATAGGCGTGCGAAACGCAGTGTGCTTCTCGTCTTCAGGCGCCATCTTAATTTGATTGTAACCAGATGACCCGTCCATAAATGAAAACACTTCAAAGTTTGATACCGAGTCGATCATTACTTCTGTCACAGGGAGTGGAAAATCGTCTTTGGGACATGCGTTATTCAAGTCTCTGAAGTCTACGCAGATCCGGATTTGCCCGTTCTTCTTCTTTACAGGGACGATATTTGCTATCCAGTCTGCGTATTTCTCCTCTCTTATAAAGCCTTCCTCGATTAGTTTCTTTATTTCAAGGGTGATCTGCCCTTCAAGTTCTATCCTCATTCTTCTTGGTGCCTGCTTTACCGGAGTAGCATCAGGACTGATCGACAAATTATAGACGGCGACCTCCGGACTAAGGCCCGGCATCTCTTTATATGTCCACGCAAAGCAGTCACTAAACTCGTGGAGGAGTGCCTCCAGCTGGTCCTTTTCATGCTGAGAGAGTTGTGCACTTATATAAGTGGGCTTGACATCTTCTTCTGACCCAAGGTTGACCTCAATCAACTCATCGCAGGTGGTCTGCCCCCCATCTTCCAGTTCTTTCGGTGCCCTTTTGAATTCTTCATTTTCTTGCTCCATTTCCTATGTTTCGCCTATTGTCACCATATTGCAAGTATATGGGTGAAACATAAGAGCCTCTTCACTTGGTTCTGTGTACCCTAAACCCCGAGTATTGGAGATCTTCCCATTTGGTAAGGTGATATTCCGTGAACCTGGGTTCCACAACTTCTCAAATTGGCGTAACTCACTCTTTAAACGAGGGTTCAAGCAACCGTACTTTTCTACGAGATTTCTTAAGCTCGGAGGGTAATAAGCAAATGGGGGGACTTTGATGAGTTGCGTTGACTCTGGGTCATTCTCTTTGTCTGTCATGACGTGATGAATTTCATCCGACTGATAGAAGTGTATTGGTTTATGGACAAAAAGCCTTCCTCTCGTGCATTCCCTCTTGCTAGGGACAATAAAAGTCTTCATCTCTACAACTTGCGATGCATTCAGGGGAGTGAAACCCTTAAGGTAGCCTTGAGGGACTCTCAATACTCCTATCTCGTATTCCGCCATGTTTCGTCGTGTCGTCAGCCTTTGTGACCAACCTTCCTTTTCATGGGTTTCAACCACGTCGCATGTAGAGGCCGAGCAGTCACTCGCTTCTGACTCGGAGTCACTTCCGAAATGGGGACATGCTGACAGAGTTGTTTTCTTTAGCTTGGAGATGATCGAGCTCTGTAGTGTCGATTTCGCAGGCTGCATCGTCGATCCGATGAAATAGTGCGCGTCTTCGTATTTAACTTCATGCACTGAGAAGGGTTGGATATCCCCATCGATACGCTCCTCCCTACCTTCTCTTAGGTATTTCAGGCATTGGTGTAAGGTAGAGGGGACTATGTGATTCTCGTGCAGCCAAGGTCTCCCGAGTAACGCCTTGTATGAGGTATCAGTGTCGATGACATGGAATTTAACTTCGGTCTTTAGATTGTCGAGCTGCAATGGTAAACATATAGAGCCTAAAGCCTTCTGGCTATTTTTATTGAACCCTTGGATGACGACTTTTTCGGCCGTTAAGTTATGGACGCCTAAAGAAAGGCTTTTTAAGGTCCGTAAGGTTATGAGGTTAACTGATGACCCTGGATCAACTAGGATTCTACTTATCTTCATTCCTTCCACGTCCCCGGTCACATAAAGCGGTCGATTATGCTGTGACGTTCCCAATAGCATATCATCGTCGTTGAAAGTAATGGACGATGTGGTATATGTACTCAATGCCGCCTTTATGTCAGCCTCCACGAAGAACGCTTGAAATTTTTGAGGGTTTTGCAGGGCGTAAATAAGAACATCTCTCAGTTCTTGTGACATCATCAAGGCGTCATACACGCTGAGGAGTGCGGGAACCTTTCTCAAATGTGATAGTATATTATATTCAGAAGAGGATAGCTTTAACGGGGGTACTGCATCGTCGCCCACTTCCTGCGTTTCAATTTGCTTTCCTTTGAGTTTTTCCTTTTCTTTGTCTATCGTACGTCCTATTACGACCTTGCCGCTCCTAAGATTCATTTGGCAGGATTCGTTTGTTTGCTTACTGCTTCTAGCGGCAGGTACTTCCTCATATAGGTAGGCAGGTAAGATTTCATCTTCGGAGTCACTTCCCAAGTTGATCGCGCTACAGGTACCCATCCTTGCAGTGGTGACGCCTCTAACGTTGTCAGTTTTATCTTCCTCTAAGGGCTCTGGGACCACCGATATCATTCTGCAGGACTCCACCTCGTACTCTTCATCCTCTGAATCATCTTCTAGGAGTCTTTCCCATACTTCTTCCGTGATGTAGTGATGAAGTTTTACAGGTTTAGGCATCTCTTGCACATACTCCTCAAGCGAGTCGATGTACTTTTTGAGAGCGCTCTTTTCTTGCGCTTTAGTCAAAGAAGCTGCTTTCTTATTTTTGTTCTTCGATCGAGGGTTCTTTTCCCTTTTCTTTTGACTTTCTCTTGTTGGTGGACGAGGTCTTGGCGGTACGTATCGTGGGGACAGGGAGTCTTTCCATACTATGCCCGGTATTTGTTGTAATTTTCGGAGGAGTCGCAGTGTCTTTTTTGGCACCACGGTATTCCACTCTTGGTCTTCTACATGCGTCGTATCTATTCTGACTTGAACGACATCAACCTCCTCGGTTTGGGCTTCGTTCAAGACTTGCTTCGATAGAGTTATCTTCCCTGTCTTATATTGTTTCTCCACCCAATCTTTGAAAATATAACAATCTTCTATCGTGTGCCCCAGTACGCGATGGTAAGGGCAAAAGTTGGGATCGTCGGTCTTATTGCTTTCTTCAGGACGCTTCGGCTCTGGTAGTTGTAAGCCATTCTTCAGGGCGTCCCTAAAAATTTTCATTGTCTTTTCTCTTTTGAACGAGTAGATTTTATTCTTTCTCTCTTCAAGGGTCAACGGCTTGCCCCGATTATTTTCGCCGAGCGTTGGCGCTCTTTCTATTCGAGGTACGTTTGCGTTGTGAACTTCCACCCTTTTGCCCCTGTTAACAATGTTCGTATAGGCGACCTTGGGTTCATTCCTTCTTGGTTATTCCCTTCTGAATTTTGGGTTTTGTGTATTTACATAAGGCTGATGGTTCGTTCGTTCCAGTTTTGCCACTTGGGTGATCAATTCTTGAAACGTGGAGATGTTATTACCGCAAAGAAAGGGGGCCATCCAGCTATCGATGTTGCGGACCAATAGATCCACGGCCTCGGTTTGCTCTAGTGGCTTTTCGCATTTGATACTCAAATTCCTCCACCTTGTAATGTAATTGAGGACAGTCTCATCCTTTTTCCTCCTTGTATCGGCCAGATCTGCAATCGTGATCTTATCGCTTATCGAAGCGAACTTCATCCTAAAGGCTTCCTCCATGTCGGCCCAAGTTCCGATAGCTTCATTCTCCAGAGAGTAATACCACTCAAAGGCAACCCCTGAGAGGCTTTGTGGAAACTGCCGAAGCAATAAGGCGTCATTGCCGCCAGTGTTCCCACAAGTCGCGACGAAATGGGCCAAGTGTTGGTCAGGGTTTCCTACTCCACTAAACATCTTGAAGTGCGGTACAATGTACCCTTTGGGGTAAGGAATATTATCGTATACAGCTGGGTAAGGTCTCCCGCGCCTCCTTCGCGGAGCGATTTTGGTTCCCTCCATTTGCTTCAGCTGGTCCATCACCATCTCTTGTACTTCCTTTCTGGTCAAGGTGATGGCCTCGTCATTTGATTGTGCTGGTAAAGAAGATGTCGCCAGAGCATTATTTTGTTCTCGCGATGTTTGTTCTTGGCGCAGCATCATCTCTTGCGTCTTTGCAAGAGCATTAGTCACCTCCTCGAACTTTGCCATGAGGATGCTCATGTCGTTGTCCCTCTTCTTGAGTTGTCTCTTAAGATCGGCGATAGCCTCATCTCTATGGTCATGATTAATGGTCATAATGGGTTCTTCCTCTTCCTCTTCCTCTTCGAAAATTTCTTGATATAAAGGGGTTGTTCCTGGTTCGTACCGCTGAACAGGCTCCTGGGTTACGATAGAGGCCAACTTTTTACCCTTGGCTTTCCTTGCCATAGTCCGAAGGGTGTCCTCCTCAGAATTAGAGCCGGTCTCTCGTGCGTGTTCCACCATCCGCACTGTGTGGATTATATGACCCTCTATTTCCTTGTGGCTAATCTTGGAACGTCTTTCTTTTCTTTTCATATTCTTTTGAGCCCTTTTGTATGTCTCATAAATCCTTTGAGATGTTGTCTTTTGAATAGCGATATTCTTAGGTTCTGAGTGTAGCTTGTTTTGTATGTTGGTTTGCAGCCGCAGTCCCTCCACCAGGTTAGAATTTCTCATAACTGATAGAAGTGGGGCAAATTTGTTTGTTACGGCGGTCTCTGCCTTGGCAGCGGAATGGTTACGCCTCACAGGGATTAAGCGACCTTGCTTGCAGAGCCTAGCCTCCATTTTCCTCAAGGCTTGTCGTTCCTGCTTCCTTGTCTTCTCAGGGCTTGAGAACACAGTCTGGTGGATCTTGCCCCCGTTAACAGTAAAAGACGGTTCCTCCTCCTTTTCGTTGAACATGCCCCCATTATCAATAAATGATAGCTCTTTCTTTCTCGTGGTAGTCTCCTTCTTCTTCAAGGAGGTCTTATTCTTGATAACCGGAGCATTGTTTCCTTTAATGTTCTCAGAGTCTATGAAGGGTAGGTAGATAAACTCAACGTCTTCCTCCGAAATGGAGCCAAATTGGACGCCATGCATGATGATCGATGCATCCTCAACAAAGATGTTTAGCTTCTTTGCCATTGCTGCGTAGAACACGGGAAGTGTAAAAACAAGGGCATGGAATTTGGTGTTGCGTAATATAGATCTCGAAGATGAAAGGAGAAGCCGGTCCCACCGGGCGTGCCAGAATTTGTGGGGTCATTTTCGTTACATTGAGAAATGTATTATGACCGTTTCAAATCCACCTTAAATTAATAAGGCTTTTTATTAAATGGGTTCTGACTTCCAATGAGCGCAAGCGCTCATTGTTAATTACCCCTAAAATTAGGGAACCTTTGATTAAGAGATCTATAATACGCAACAAGATAAGAGCGATAATCAGGTGATGTCACTTATAAATTTCATTCATAAATTTAACTTGACGTGATACATATTTCGACATGATAAGAGGAAAAGAGTATTCATCAAGACGGGCAGTTTGTGTTCATCGGACTTTAGCCTTGTAATGGCGTGTCGGGTAATATCCGGCCCAGGCAGTACAACGTTATATCGAGGAGCTACGCCCCGATGGTGAACATCGACGTACGCACCTCCCAAACGATATCCCATCATAATATATTAAGGCGCATTGGATATTAGACTGGAAAGATCACCCGGCCTTGATGGCGCGTTGGATGATTTGACTTGATATTTTGTCCGGCCTTGCGGCGTGTTGGATAATTTGGATTTGGAGTTTATCCGGCCTTACGGCGTGATGGATAATTTGATTTGAAAATTTATCCGGCCTCGCGGCGTATTGGATAATTTGGTTTGGAATTTATCCGGCCTTGCGGCGTGGTGGATAATTTGATTTGGAAATTTATCCGGCCTCGCGGCATGATGGATAATTTAATTTGGGAATTTATCCGACCTTGCGGCGTGATGGATAATTTGATTTGGGAATTTATCCGGCCTTGCGGCGTGATGGATAATTGAATTTGGAAATTTATCCGGCCTTGCGGCGTGATGGATAATTTAATTTGGAACTTGTCCGGCCTTGCGGCGTGGTGGATAATTTGATTTGGAAATTTATCCGGCCTGGCGGCATAATGGATGATTTAATTTGGGAATTTATTCGACCTTGCGGCGTGATGGATAATTTGATTTGGAAATTTATCCGGCCTTGCGGCGTGATGGATAATTGAATTTGGAAATTTATCCGGCCTTGCGGCGTGATGGATAATTTGATTTGGAAATTTATTTCAGCCTTAACGAACGCAACGTCATATTGAGGAGCTACGCCCCGACGATAAACGTCGACGTACGCACCTCCCAAACAATATTTCTTCGCGATGCGGTAGGGCTTTCGGTACGTGGGATATTTAATTCTGGAAACATTTTAATTGTTTTATTTTGGAATTGGCATTTGGCTAGACGCGGCCTCGGGCCAGGTTCAAATCATTTAACAAAGTGGTTAGTCATAGCATCGAGCTAGTTTTGAATCACTTAGCGAGGTGGCCAGACACCAGCTAAACATCATTCTGGCATCACGTTATTTATTTATCTATTTCTTCTCTTTCTTTTTATTAATTTTTATTTTAGAAGAGTAAAGTTACTCTTCCCGTCGTACAAACTTGCTCGCCAATTCTCCCTCGTGTGCGATTTCACCGTCTTCGAAGGGGAACTTGTGCAGGGTTCGGCGAGGGAATCGCCGAGCAGGTCCGTTGAAGAAGGGGATGGCGTTCGTCTGCTCTGAAGGCAGTGGCGACTCGCGGCGTCGTCTCAGGCGACACGGTTTTGCTAGAACGGAAGGCGCGTTTGGCGGTCGGAAACCTAGGGGAGATTATGGTGCCGCCTTGACCGGCTGAGACTTGTGCAGATGATGTTGAAGTTTTGCCGTCGTACAGCTTCAGTCGAGCTAGAGGGAGTGACCAGAAAGAGCAAATTTTTCACCTGTTTCCTTTCCAGGTTCCTATCATCCCCTGTCAGAATTTTAGAATTTTTTTGCTCTCGTTTGTGTCCTTGGCTATTTCGTCTTCTCTTTTTTTTTTTCACCTCCTTTTGCTTCACGCATCTTTTGGGCTCTTAATCTTTTCTTCGGTAACACTATATTCCCTTCTGTGGATTTATTCCTATCTTTGTTCTCCTTCTCATCGGTTTTAGCAGCAATTTCCCGACGAGATTCCAATATTTGTCAGAGTTCTGCGGTTTTCGGTTCAAAAAGAATTGTTTGTATCACAGCGAAGGCAGAGCGAGAAGACAAAAGTTTAATCACGTATTTGTCCCCTTCGCATTTTATCTGGATCATTTTCGACGTATTTTATCTCCCTCACTTCAGCTTCCCTCTCGCTTCTGATTTGAGTTACAAGTGAATTGGGACTTCGGTACATCTTCTTCATGGCATTTATAGCAGGTTTCTTTTTGGGTTCTTATCAGCCTCTGCCAGCTTTAAAACTTCTCTCCTTTTTATCTTCTTTCCTCAGTATTTCCCCTCGTTTCTGATCAACTCCGTTGTTCTTTGGCCCTAAACAGCAGGATCTCCGGCACATGGCGGCGTCCAGCGGTCCTCATCAGGCAGAGAAAGGGGGGGGCAACTGCTTGCTTCTCCAGCCTGGAATTTGAGGCAAGGCTGCTGGAAGCCTGGAAGAGGCGAAGATCCTGAAGGCGACTAGCAGGTACTCGTTCCCATATCTTTCTCAATGTCGGTTTTTTATTATTTATTATTTCGATGCGAATTTCCTCGATTTGGACTTCTCGTTGCTCGATATTGTCTTCTGACCCGTGATTCTCCTCCTTTTGTTGTCGTTGAGAGTTTTCTTTTATTTTATTTATTTTTATCTTTTATTCTTTCCTGCCGCTCTTCTTAGTCTTCCTCTTCTTCCTTCCTCCCTTTTTAGAAATCCGACGCTTTTTTTTAACCCGCAGCCCCTTGCATCATTTCCTTTCCTTTCAGCATCTCTCTCTTTTTGTATTCAGCGTAGTGCATCTCTCTCCCCTTTACTTCATTCGGCATCTCCTCTTCCTCTACCCATCTTACGCATCACCTCCTCTACTCATCTCGCCATTTTTACCCTCCAGCGTTTCTGTATTTTTTAGCGTTTCTGCATTTTTTACTTCTGCCTGGCTTCTCTTGTTTCCAGGGTATCCCATTTTTTTAGCTTTCAGTCGTCTTCTCTCCTCTCTCGTAGCTCCGCAGGATGCTCAGTGCATCTTGGGCCTCAGAAACAAAAGAAATGGTGCGTATGTGCTTCTTGTGATGCCAGGGCACTTAGTGTGCCCATGAAGCCTACGAAATCCAAGCGATCGAAAAAGAAATGGTGTGGGCATTTTTGTGCTGCCAGGTTGCTTAGTGCAACCATGAGGCCTAAGAAATCCGATCGAAAAGGAAATTTTCCTTCATTACCTTCTTCTTGCAGCTTCTCCTTTTCTTTGCGCTTTCTCTCCTTGCAGCAGCCGTCTATCCTCTCTTCTTTTTTGTTGTGACCCTTCTCTTATAAGGTTTCAGCCAGCCCCTCACAGCTGTCTTCACCCTTTTTTTATTTCGCGCTTCTTCCATTTCTGCCAACTGTGGCGGCCACTTTTCTCTTCTCCAGCACTTGTCCCCTCATCTTTTTGGGCTGGTGCCGAATGATGACTCTTTTTGTTGGATATTTGGCGTGTTTCAGTTTTTTTTTGCTTCTGCTCTGTGTTGGGCAATTTCCGATCCTTCTTAAAAAAATTTATTTTACTCTCATTTTCTTTTCTTTTGTCTCTTGCGAAGATGGTTTCGAATTAGGGTCCCTTTGTCTTCTTTCCAACGTTAGGAAATTCTTATTTTTCTTAGGAGGCTCTGGCGCTTCTTTTTCTCCTTGGAAATTTTATTGCCACCAACGCCTTTGTCTTTTCTTATGAGTTGCTATTCTTCTCATTTATTTTCTGCTACATTATTTCCTTGTAGATGCCTTGCCTTATTAGGAGGGGTGCATTTGTTTATTTTTATCAGTTTGCTCTGCCGCAAATGCCCTTCATTTTTTCCTTGAAATGCTAGCTCATGCCAGATTTTCTTTTTGATCCAATTTTAATACATTTCCAACTTTGTTAAGTCAAAATCAATTTCAACTTAATTTCGTCAAAGGTTGACCACCAATCTTAATGTCATTTGAACGCTTCAAATTTTCTACATGGAGACTGGACCTACATTGTGCATCCCCTCTGTCAAACTTTTGCGTTTTGCTCGATATGTCATCTGGCTTCAGGAAAGTATTTGAAGGAAATGTTACTTAGCTGAAAGTAGTCACTACCAGGTCCTTCCATTCACCAATATAGTTCCACTGTTCGGTTGCACTCTCATACACAGATGGGACCCATTGTCCCCCCCCCCTTTTTTTACGCATCATCTAGCAATTTTTATTGCTTGCTTCCTCTACTAATTTTCTTCTTGCCTTTTAAGCAAACCTCGTCTTCATAGTAATAAGACTCCCACAGGGCTTTCGAATTTCTCTGCGATCTCAGTAGCATGTATATTGAGCATGTGTATTGGGCAACGTACTCTCCTTGTAGGGCCGAAAAAGTGATTTTGTGGCTCAACATGTTCCTAGGATTTTATATCCTAAATTATTCCTAGAATTTTATATCCTAGACAATTCCTAAAATTTTATATCCTATAATTATTCCTAGGATTCTATATCCTAGACAATTCCTAAAATTTTATATCCTATAATTATTCCTAGGATTCTATATCCTAGATTATTCCTAGGATTTTATATCCCCAAATCTTTCTGGGATCTTTATATCCCCTTATCATGGTGTCCTTATTCTGATTGTAAGAGCCATGCAAAAGTGCATGTGTTACTTTCTTTTGAAGAAAAGGAGATTTTATTTTCATGTCTTGAAGCCCTGACAAGAAATGCTAGTGGACAAAACAATATCGTCTAACGATGAACGTAGCCGCTCGCATACAAAGCCTCGACCTGGAAGTTTTCTTCGTCCGCCGACACTACATTGCAAGGACTCGAGATCCGACTATTGGATCTTGCTAAAATTACTCCTGCATGCTCTCCTCACGCCAACGAATCTATAGCCTAAAGGATCCAGCCATTTGACGGCCAGATCGCTGGAACCAAACGAAAAACCACCGGCGACCCTATTTCCGCCTAAATCATCGATTCGCCGCCGATACTCCACCGGAAGGCTCCAAACTTCGGCCTCAAGTCCCCCTCGACATATAGAAGCTACACCCAAAGTCGATTGGCCGGAGGTGCGGTGAGCGGGCGGCGGCGACGAGCCCTAATCTTCGAACACTGCCGCCGTCATCGGGGGTAACGAAGAAAATGGATGAACAGTCCAGATCCGTTCAAACATTTCAACAGTCGAGATCGAAAGTAAATCAACGCTCTAGGCAGCAAAAATGATTTCAAAATATTTTGGCATATATTTCTACAAAATATATGCATAACCTCATGCATGGTTTAGTACATGGACGTATTAGAGTGAATGTGCCGATACCAATATAATATATTATTAGTTCACTCCAGGTAAAAAATACAGACCGTACTCCAAACTTTAATCACAAATGTCATATAACAATGGGTTACTTCACAATGAGCAACCACTTTGAATAAGTGAGTCCACCAAAAGTGTACACGAGAAAGATATGAAGAGATTATTTTGTAGAAATGAATAACAAAGAAAGCAACATTTTCAAACAATTATTTCGTTATAATAGGAAAAATGGGCTTTAAATATTAAAGATCCTAAATAGCTGATGAAATCACCATGTGCTAAAGAAACAGAAACATGAAAATGAAGAATGATTCCATGCTAATTCTAAATACTAATCTCAAGCTAACAAGCCAACAAATCAAGATGTATCATAAACTACAAAGGAAAATTGAATAAAATAAAAGTAGAAAATAATTTCACAAATATGATGCAACACAAGTTACAGAATGCAAAGCAGCACTACCTCATATTCCTCAAACTCGTGGCCTTCAACCAAAACAGCACTAGGAAGACAGTTAGGAGTTGGACGGAGCAGCTGTTGAGCCTCTTCCCATGTTATTTTCAATTCCATGGAATCTTCGGTTTCAATTCGTAGACGTTTATTTTTGGTACCAAGATTCCCACTTTTCCTTCTACTAGTGCCCTGTGATGATCAAGCACCAAGCCCTACTTTTCGTAGCAAACCATCATCCAAAAGTTTAGAGCAGTTCTGCTGCCCTGCTGTATTTATCAAATCCCTCGCTTCTGTGATGCCTTTGACATCAGTGGCTTTGGTTTCACCGCCTTGAATTGCTGAGAAACCATTGCTAGATTTAACTGTTCGAGAGTCCTATTAATGAATAAGAAAAAAAAAAAAAAAAAGTTAAATGACCACGACATGATGCAGAATTTGAAACCTCAATTTAAGTAGATAGAAATTAGAACATATTTTGCATTTTATTGTTCAATGAGCATAACCAATCCTGTAATTCACGTTCTACTCATTTCACACATTCGGCAAGTTACAAATGTAGAAAGAGCAAGATTCTATTATTAATAATGTTAGTGATCCGTAGGGAAAATAATAACATTAACAGGCATGCTTACTGAATTACATCTTAGGATGAAGTTCTTGTTTGATACCGTGAAGAAATTCATTCAATCATGCATTGACAAATAAGATATTGAAGTAAGCAACTACTTTATACAACTCAATAATATACAAGCTTGAAAAGACCGCATCTACATATATTAGTATATATTTTCAACCAGTCTTTAACTAAAATACCTGTTCAGCAGAAACACCAGAAGCCTTTCTGAATCCCATTAATAACTTCCCTACTGGATCTATCCGACTAAACGTTACTGCAGAGATGCATTGTAAGCAAGATTAGCATAGAAAAGAGTTCAATTTTACAATAACATCAACGGGAGATGGGAAACATAAATTATTTTTGATGAACAAGAATATATATGTTCACATAATATATATACATATATAAGAAATAAATTATGTGAGATCAAAATTCTACAAACTCTACCTCGTAACACACCCCTCAAGTTGAACACAAGGTTTTGAACAATGCTATCTCTGAATGAACTAGTATTAGATTAGTATAGACCAAGGTTTAAAAATTTGGTCCGAGACCACATACCGGTCCATGGTCAAACCGATACGTGTCAGTCCATACCAAAGAGAACCTGACGAGTCCTAAGAGCTATGAGGAAAAAGAGAAGAAGGAAAAAGAAGATGGCGGCTTGCTCGGCATTACTCGTGCTGAGCTAAAGCAGCCAAGGCACGTGTGTGGTGGCCCTAAACTAGGAAGCCAGTAGGTATGATGAGCTAGTGCAACCGGGCAGCCTAAGCGTGGGCGCCACTTGGCTCAATGAGTTGGTACACTCGACAGTCCAATGCATGTGTGCCAAGGCATAGCCTTGATCAAGTGCCACTTGACATGACGAGGTAGGTTGGCATAGCAACTTGGTGCGGGCATACTAGCTAGCACGACACTAGAGGGAAAAGCCAGATAGCAAGCACTAGGTGCGACGACTTCATATGCGAGTATAGCATCTTCTGCCTATAGCTTTATACGCCACTTTCGTTTCCTTCTCATTGGTACCTTCTCCTCTCCTCTTCGTCTGCCTCCCGCAATGCATTGCGAGCATCCAGGAAGCTCGTAGCGGGCTTTTGCCATGGACCAATATGCCTCTTCCTCTTCTCCGCCCAGCTCTAATATGTTCCATGTACTTGTCCCTACTTGGACTTAGTACAAACCTACCATATTGCCTAGTATGAATCGATTTTTTAAACCTTGGTATGGACTAAAATGTACCAACACATCATAACACATATACTAGTCAGGATTAGTACGTACTGACATTTGAGCTAATTGCCCTAAAGACTGAACTAGTGGTAAAAACGTAGGTTAAATATAGATATAAATCATATCTTGCTTATCACACAAAATTATAAATCATGAAGAAGCAATAAGAAAAGTAAAAATTCCTACAAGTTGGTTGTCAGATGTGATGAAAGAAATGCAAACCTTCATAGTCATCAATCATCACAATATCTTTAAAAAAAAGAGAAGAGTTGTCATGATCCACATCATAACAGCTATTTCAAGTTCATCAAGTAGATGAGTTAGTTTTTTTCACTAGGCAAGTTATAACAATTCCCTTAATATGATTAGTCCTTTCATGAAAAATTAAATTAGCCACAACATATTTAACAAATTGATCACCATTATATAAGGAGATTGGATCCTCAAGGGTAAACCCAAAGTCCTCTAAGAGAGGTGAATCATTTTATAGGCGATGTGAGTCATAGCCATGTGCACATGTTTTTCTTCTCAATTTTTTGAGTGGAAAATTTCCTCCAATAAAAGTAGAAAAAGCATAAAGGAGCCTCTTGTCACATAGAGCATAATAAATATTAGAATCTCTAACTTAATATGCACATGTTTTTTCACAAAGAGATAATTTCCAAGAACATTTTAGTGATGGCCATCATAAGCTCATGGAAGTTATATTGTTGTGAGTCAATGCATCTATTGATAAATGAGAAAAAAATATTGCAATTGTAATAAATAAGAAAATTAATGATGCCTATTCATGTTCGCTATATCCAAGCATCACATATAAGAAAGTTAAGCTAGAATGCTTCCGTTTAAGGTTGTTAGAATCGAGTTCATATCTAGGAATGGTTGAGCTTTGTAGGATTGGATCATATGATCGTAAGATCCCCATTAAATCATCTAAAATATATTTTTTTAAATATATATATATATATATATATATATATATATATATATATATATTCATCTAATTATAATTAAAGAGTAAGAAAAATATTCTAATAAATAAAAAAATTAATAAATATCTATCTAGTATCAAGTACCAAGGTTAAATTATTTATATATAGTATATTGTATTATTATTCAAATTTGATGATGATAGAAATAAGTTTATAAAAGATGGATATGCAATAAAACTAGAAACAATATAAACATGCAGTGAAACATTGACAACATGACAAAAGTAGGAAAGATAATGAAGACAAAAGTATTTGTCAATGAATGACAATGAAGGCTTATAAAAGATAGTAGTCTTGGACTTCATGTTTAATTTTTGATTTGGACACATGAACACCCCGATTCATATCTAATTATCTCATTTACTCTTTTTTTCTTGAATTATGTTAGACTTATAATTTTTTAATTGACAGTCAGGGAAAGTAAGAATTTCACATGGCTGAACTAGTAAATCATCTAACACTAAGAGAAAGAATACACCAGGAAGTAGAACAAATATTCGTTGGGAACATGGGGTTGCAACTGACAACAACCCTAGAAAAATCAAATGCAAGTATTGTGAGAAGATTATATCTGAAAATATATATTAATTCAAGCATCACTTAGCTTATGAAAGATGTTGAGGCCTGTAAAGTTGTGTCTGATGATGTTAGAAAACAAATTGTAGTTGTTATAGCACATCTAGAGCAAGTTACACAAATAAAGAAGAAAGTTGATCAAGGAGAAGAAGAAGATATGAATGTGGTTGAAGAGAATACCATCAAAAAGAAAGAAAAGACAACTATGGAGTCTTTTGGCTCTTCTGGTAAGAAAGTCTCCAAATGTGTTGCTAGTAGCACTCAAAGTCAAAGTACAATCAATTAAATATTTAAAAAAAGACTTGAATGAAGAGGCTTTTCAAGAAATTACTAGATTTTTTTTTACACTAGTTCCATTCACTTTAATTGGGTAAAAAATTCAAAGTTTGTAAAAATTTTTGATCTTGTAAGATATAATCTTGGTTTTAAGTCTCTTTATCATGAGATTAGAGAAACTTTTTTGAAAAAAGAAGTAACCAAGACAATAGATATTATATTATTATTGAATCTCATAAACTTAAGTGAAAGAAACTAGATGTTCAATAATGTCTGATACATGAATTGACAGAAAAAGAAGATTAATTTATAATTTTCTAGTGAATAGTCCTAAGGGCATTGTTTTTTTTTTAATTATATGTTACTACATCTGATATTTCCAAAATAGTTGATAAAGTTTTTGAGATGCTAGATGATATTGTTGATAAGGTTGGAGAGGAAAATGTAGTCCAAATTATTATTGATAATGCAACAAACTATAAGGTAGCCGGAGAAATGTTGATTGAGAAAAAAAAGAGCTTATTTTGGACTCCTTGTGCCACACACTATCTAGACTTAATTCTTGAAGATTTTGAGAATAAATTAAGCATGCACCAGATGACTATTGCTAACGGCAAAAGGGTATGCACATTTATTTATTCAAGGACTATGGTAATATCAATATTAAAGACAATTTACAAATAGGAAAGATTTGATTAGACCAATTGCAACTTGATTTGTTACTTCGTATTTAACTTTAGTAATTCAAATGATGCATTTATGAGTATGTTTACTTCTAGTTAATGGAAGTCAAGCAAATTTTCAAGAATTGAAGAGGGTAAGAAGATTCAACAATTAGTCTTGGATATTAATTTTTGGAAAAATGTTATTCTTTGTCAGCAATTAAAGTGTTACTACTCGATTTGCTACTTCGTATTTAACTTTGGATTCTCTTAGTGATTCAAAGGGTGCATTAATGAGTATATTTACTTTTAGTCAATGGAAGTCAAGCAAATTTTCAAGAATTAAATAGGGAAAAAAATCAACAATTAATGTTGGATACTAGTTTTGGAAAAATGTCATTCTTTATCTTAAAGCCGCTTTGCCAATCATTAAAGTGTTGTGCTTAGTTGATTTTGATGAAATGCTAGCTATGGGATTTATTCATGAAGAGATGGATCGTGCTAAAGAAAATATCTAGTTGAATTTCAAATGTGTTAAGAAAAGATAATCTACTAATCTTATTATTGTTTTATAGTTATAACTTTAATAGTTTTTATTGATTATAATTTATTTTTTTTATTTTATCATACATATATGAGACGATTTGGTAAATAATTGATGAGAGATGGAATGTATAACTCTATAGGCCGTTATATACTGCAGGGTATTGTTTAAATCCTCAATTCCATTACTGTCCTACTTCTAAGCCAATGAAAAAAAGGTTGTATAATTGTTTGGTAAGATAATTCCTAACAAAATTGATATGCAATTTGAAGATTTTAAGGTTGCCAAAGAATTGTTTGCCTTTGATCACCTTTGATCTTGCAATTATGACAAAAGATAAGAAGGCTCCAGCTAAATAATGGGATTCTTATGGAGAAGATTGTCCTAGCTAAAAAGATTTGTTACAACTTAACATGCAGTTCTTCAAAGTGTGAAAGAAATTAGAGTATATTTGAGCAAGTTAGTTTGATTCATTGAATATTATTTACCAAATTTACTACTCTTATTTTTAAATTTTTTAAGTCCATTCAAAGAAAAGAAACCATTTACGCCAAAAGAAGATGAATTATTTGGTGTTTGTGTAAAACATAATTTGAAATTAAGGAAGCAACAAATTAAAAGGAGAACTCTTGAGGACATTAGTTTTGAAGAATTATCCTCATATAGGAAAGTAGATGGTTCAAATGAAGCAAGTTGCTCAAAGTAGGAATAACTTGGTGCTCTTGATACAAACAAAATGAAGCAAGTTGCTCAAAGAAGAAATGACTTGGTGCTCTTGATACGAACAAAGAGAGTGAATATGAAGGAAATCAAGAGAATGAAGAGGTTCCCATACCTACTGATGCATGTGCTGTGGAAGATATTGATAATCTTGTTGAAGATGAAGATGAAAAAAATGATAAAGATAAAGCAGATGAGAATTTTGAAGACAAATCAACAGAAAATTTATTTTAAGATTACTCTTTTGGAGTTTAAGCAATTGGATATTTGAATTTTGGACTTACACTTGCATTGTTGATTGTAAACTTATAATAGTTTGTTGTAATTTTGACTTTATTCTTATGAGTTGTGAATTTATGGAATATGATCTTGTAAGTTATAATATTTCATTTTTGATACTTAGATCTTAATTATCCATTTTTGTTGGTAAATTCTAAATTGGTTGGGAAACAGTTATTTGATGTGATTTGGTTTTTTTAAATTTATTTTGAGTAAATGTTAGTCTTCTTATTATTTGAAAATGCATGTTTATCATAATATTACTCTTAACATATAAATTTATTTTTCTAAACAAATTTTTTTTATTCTTTCAGCTATGATCCGATCCTACATAGCCTCTACCGATCACGATCCTGACAACCTTGCCACTAAATGAAAGATTAAGAAGAAAGTCTTTGAAAAAAAAGAAAGCACCACCAATATCACAACTCATGAAAGAGAAAAACTACAAAAGTAGTGGATATCTATTGATGAGCAAAAACAGAGTCACAAGAAACATCTCCTTTTTTATACACAACTATTGTTATGAGATATCAAATGATTCAAATGATATAGATATTAATGCAAGCATAGATGGAGCAAGAGGAGATGGCAATGCTAGTGGTGTCGTCAAGACATATATGCTGGCAACACAACAACCATGGACTTATGAGCAAGGATATAGACATGCAATACAATAAAAGCAAAGAACCCAAGATTTAGATGATTATAAAGAAATGAGATTCACTCTATCATCAAAATGAGAGTGGCTCACCTTGATCCCAGTCAAGTAATCAAGTAGGGATGGCAATCGGGTATGCTTTTAGCCGATACCAACCTATCTGAACCCGATTATAGGTAATTGGGTACCTATTAATCGGGTTCGATTCGGATATGGGTAGCAGATTTACTACTGACATCGGGTTCGGGTAGTATAGATCAAGTACCTACTACCCAAATCTAATTATATAATAATAATAAATTTATAAATTTCTACTTAACCCTCAGTTCCTAATCTCTCCAATGCCCTCACCCCTCACCCTCTCACCACCCTTGTTGCCTTCACCGCACTTGTAGCTTGCTGTCACCACCTTTGTTGCCCTTGCCCCCTTGCTACTTGCTACCTCGCCCTCGCCATTGCACGCCCTTGCTCCCTCCCTGCCGCCACTCTCACCTCTTGCCTTGCTCACCCTCCCTTGTCACCTTCTCTGCCCTTGCTCGCTCCCCTTTGCCCTCCGTCGTCGCTCGCCTTTCGCTACTACTCACTTTTCCTCTTTGCCGCTCGCCCTCCCTCATCACCTCCTTCGCCAACATCATTGCTCGGCCCTTGCAGCATAGGGGCTTCACCGAGCAGGATGAGCAGGCAGGCAAGTGTAGTTAGAGGAAGAGGGGAGGGGAGCTATGGTTAGGAAGAGTGGGTAGGGCAGTAATCAACTAGGTTGGGATAATTATCAGGTAGGAAGAGGTTTATGCGGGTTCGAGTTTGGGTAGTGATTTGAAGAGAATTTTGAGTAAATAATTGGGTATGGGTAGTGTTATAATTAATTGGGTTTGAGTATGGGTACAGCAAAAGTAACAAGTACCTTATCCATTGTCTCCCCTATTACCAAGTATAGGGTTTAGAAGATGCTTATATGTATATATACCGTGTCAGTTCTAGTTCCAATAGCAACAGTATCTACCCATAGGAAATAATGATCCATTAGAATTTAATGACCATGTGGACTTCACCATACCAACATCTAAAGAGGACTTTTAAACTTGGATGATATAAAAACTAAGGGACAAACTTAAGTGTACTTGGCTCCTATTAGCTACCATAATTCAACTTTTAATAGTATTTTTACTATCAAATATTAAGTTATACAAATATCATAATAATAATTACATTGATTTTTTTTTTCAAGAGTGGGACCGGTTCAAAATCAAGTCAAACAACTCCAAATGAAAGGTATGAATAACAATGAATTACATAAGTACTTTTATTCTAATTTTAATTAAATCTAGTAAAATCATTATTATTTCTAATTTGCACATGCTTCCATGACATATGAAATTGATCTAAAAGCAAGGACAAAGGAATTTCTTGCATTGGTAAAATATCATAATCTTATACTTTTATCAAAGTCACAAACATATGCTATTAGTTATTACTTTATCCAATTTTATGTTATTTTCATCCTAGCACACATCTAAAATATTGAAAGTAGGTTTAAAAGTAACATGTATAAATGATTGAGAAAAACTCAGTCTAAAGTTGAAAGAGTCAAACTGACATTATCGAATGTCGGTATGGTTAGTATACCAGTACTTACTAGTTTGGTTAGTGGCTGGTATTTCAAACCTTAATGTGGTTGATATCGATTTTGCCACATTCCCACTATCTGCTTCATGATGAGGTCATTTAGTGTACCTCAGTGAAGCATATCAGAAAACTTCATTTAAACTCAAAATCAAATTAAAAGAAAGTTTATCAACAAATTAAAGAGTGTTTCGAAGCTTCCAAGGATTTTGCGAGCTTATGAGTAAGAAGTTTTCCAGGGTTCTTACAAGGATCCCCGAAAGAACAAAAAAAAGATACAAGAGGAAAAAAATCTTGCAAATGGCTAGAAAGAAACCTAGCATGCAGAAGGCAAAAAGTTTGAATTTTGGTCACTTGAGTGTTGGTCCAGTATGTACATGTTGTAACAGTCCTATTTTACATTGTGCACTTGCATTGGTCAGACTGATATCGTTCAATATATAAGCCCTTGTATGAGATGAGTCCATTTACCAGTTCACAGTAAAATCAGTTCTTGAAACACTGAACATAGCAGAGAGCCACAAAGAAAAACGCATGCATATTTTAATTTAAATTTGAACTTACTCTACAGTTGTCATAGCATAGGCTCACTTATAATATTAGAAAGACTGCTGAAGTTTGTGCGGCAATGCTAGTTAGCCGTGAATTTATAAGATGCCAAAAATTCGTGGTCTTTATTTCAGTTTTTAAAATAGAGAAATCAATCTCCAGGGAAAAAGAAAGCAAAGCTATGAAGAAACTTCCAGCAACAGGCCAAAGCTTCTCTATATTCCATGAAAAGATTGTTCAAGAAAATGGTATTATTGCAGACCATTAAAACATTGAATATACGATGTAAGAACACAGCAGACGTGAAGGATCCCAGAGAGCCAATAACCTCATGCAAGTTTAAATCATACCTGTGTCACCTGCTTGCAATTGCATTGCCTGAATGCAAGGTGTAACCCCCTCAAGAACATACATTCTACTGTTATTATTTGGCCAGAAACGAAACTGAAACACCCAGTCCTTGCCATTTGGATCCTGAACTTTTAGTGGGAGTCTTCTAATGCGTAGCCCTTATCAAGATATCGATCAGTGGTGTTGTGAATTGTTTCCCACCCTCGTGGGACACACCCACTTATCTTTAGAAGGTGTGTGGTGACAATGGTTTCCCCAGTCCAATTTTAACCTAGACGTGTCTTCGCAAGGAAACTCGTTAGCCCTGAGCATAACAGTTAGGAATGGACTTGATTAGATTTTCACATGTCCTGGGCATATAATGGAACTCTAGAGGCATCATTGAGAGGTTAGGGTTTCATGCTGTATCCAGCCCTTGCTGGACATGAAATGCCTAGACTGTCTCAATAAGAGGAGTTGCCAATCGGCCGGCGTGCCCACCTTAAGAAGCATGAGTCAATTTGTACATCTCATCCCACCCTCATGGGACACGAAGCTTCATGTGGAATAAGGATCTCATCTCACTAGGAAATCTCGGATCTCCCGATTGACTTTGTGGGTTGTCAATTCGATTAAAATAGTGGGAGCCATAATCATTTAAAGCAAGTCTAGTTTAAATGATTAGAAGTAGTACTAATATGCTATTTCTTGTTTGCTATAGAACAATGGCTACGAACACTAGCGGATTGACACTGCGATCCCTTCTTGAGAAGGACAAGTTGGTTGGATCTAACTTCATGGACTGGCATCGGAACTTGAGAATTGATGCATTGTATTTACACCACATTTTTACTTGTATTTTATACTATATTTTAGGCTTAATTGTATGATTTTATGCTAATTTTGGTATTTTTACTTCACTTGGTATAGAATCTTCACTTGTCTTGGTTTTATTGAAAATGCAAGTAAAAAAGGCATAAAAATGACGGATTTCACGAGTTTTAAGGCCATAGCATGATTCGCGAGGAGATCACAAACTTACACGTCAAATTTGGAGCGAAAACAGTGAAGATCGCGACTTTCACGGCCATCGCCGTAATTATTGGGTCGGCCGTAATTTTAGCGTTTGAATGGGCGAAATGCGACTAAGTATAGAAGTTCACAGAAACTTTCACGGGTGAGGCCGTGAATCCTTCACGGTCCATGGAACTTTCTGTGTACAAAGAGCTGTAGACACAGAAACATTTACGGCCTTGGCCGTAAACTCATTATGGGCCGTGAATATTTCCGCCCCTTCGAGTTTTTCACTCGTTTCGACTCCAAATCAAACCATATTTGATCCAAAATCTCCAGATTCGTTCCTTGAGGGGTTCTGGACCGATCAAAGTATAAAAGGTTCAATTTTTTGAGGGTTAAGGAGGACTTTTTTGGACAAAGACAATTGACGGCGGCGACTAGGGCGAAAATCGAGTTCTAGGGCAGATTCCGGTGACATTTCACGAAAAGAGAAGTTTGATTGCTTCTTCTTCATCTTTAGATCGAGGGGAAGCTAATCTAATCATTTTCTTAGTGAATTTCTTGCGATTACGAGAAGATCTTAGCTTGTTCATCCTATTCACATGTTGTTTCTTAAGAACATGAGCGAGTGACTTTTTATTTCGGGATTAAGGGCATAACCCGCTGATGATTATGAATTGAATTGTATTACCCTTTGAATGATTATTTTATCATGATTTGATCAAAATTGTGTTTATTTCGTAGTTTACACTGGCCACGTATAATTGCGTTTTAGACGTTGCGAGAAGTACCGGGAGGTGAATCGCAACGTCGGATCTGTTTTAATCAAGCCTACGAATCCAATCACGGGAGTAGTTTGGATTCGTTTGAAGGATTTATTAGATTTTTCACAGAACTTAATGGGTCTAGGTACGTTAACTGTCACGAGAGTAGGGAATTAACGTAGCTAGATATCGGGTTATGCTTCGGGAGGAGGTATTCCGTATCTCAGGAAAAACCCTTTTCATGATCAAAATTTTCTATTCAAAGAGTTATTTTTATAAAATTCATAATTATCAGCGTGGTTAAACCCTGAGTCCCGATCTTCCAAAACTTGAATCTCTCCCTATGCTATTTTTTTATTGCTTTTCGAACGTAATGCCTAAATCAAACAACCACTACTTGATTTGCCTAGATTTAAACAAGTCAAAAAGTTGGTACTTAACCGCCTAATCCTTGAGGAAACGATCTTAATTGTATTACTTCAATAAATCCGTGCACTTGTTGACGCATCAAGTTTTTAGCACCGTTGCCGGGGATTCGGCTAGTTAATATTGACTTAATCGATAAGTTTAGAGACTAGACATTTTTCTTTCTATTGCTTTAGTATCTGTTTATTTCTTTTCTTTTTACTGTTATTTTATTTCCACTTGGACTTACACATTGTATGCCCAGAGTTTCACATGCAGGTGCTTTATTTCCTGAAAACCCAGAGATTGAACGCACATTTTGCCTTCGAAGAAGATTACAGTTCCAGACTCAAAAGATTTCAGAAGAAGGTGCAATGGCAGCGAATAATCAGTCTTTGAAAGATTTTATAATACCAAATATACAGGGTTTCAACTCAAGCATAGTTCGACCTAATGTGGAGGCGAACAATTTCGAGCTCAAGCCAGCGCTAATGACGATGTTCAACAAAATCAGTTTGGGGGTTCCCCAAATCAGGACCCTAATCTTTATCTCGTTGTGTTTTTAGAATACTGTGACACCGTTAAGTAAACGGTGTATCTTCTGATGCGATAAGACTAAGACTTTTTCCATTTTCTCTCAGAGACCGTGCAAGAGCTTGGCTGTATTCTCTACCAGCAGGATCGATTACCACTTGGGACAAGCTTTCAAGAGCCTTTCTCAATAAATACTTTCCACCAAGCAAGACAGTCCAATTGCGAAACATGATTACCTATTTTGGACAACGTGAGGGAGAATCTCTTTATGATGCATGAGATCGCTTCAAGGAGCTCCAACGTATGTGTCCTCACCATGGACTTGAGAAATGGGTCCTAATCCATATCTTCTATAATGGATTGCACTACAATACAAAGTTGATGGTGGATGCTGCGGCTGGAGGAGCTATTATGAGCAAGAGCGTAGAGGATGCAACTACTTTGCTTGCTTGAAGACATGGCTGCGAACCATAACCATTGGTCTAATAAGCGAGGTACTTCTTCTTCTACGGGACTTAGTAAGTATAGTAATGACTCCTTAACATCTGTTGTAGCTAAGGTAGATTCTCTAGCGTAGAAACTAAATTCTTTTACTTTTCCCTCAGTTGCCGTTAATGCTGTTTCTTGTGAAGTGTGTGGTATTTCAAGACATAATTCATCTGATTGTCTGCTCATAGCTTGATCACAAGATGACTCTTGTCAGGAGCAGGTCAATGCCTTGGGAAACTTCAATCAAAGACTAGTGAATGACCCATATTCTTCAACCTATAATCTAGGATGGAGGAACCACCCTAACCTATCGTATAAGAACAATCAAGGGCAACCTCTTCCACAGTACAATCAGCAGAACAACAGGCCACCACCAGGTTTTCAATCCAGGCAATATGGACATCCCCAGAAGTCTAACTTGGAGACCCTTTTGGAAGGATTTGTTGTAGATCAAAATAAGTATAACGAGGACGTCTCTGATGCTATTAAGCCTCTGACATCCCGTGTGGATGCTTTGGCTACCCACAATAAGATGTTAGAGAGTCAGATAGCTCAGCAGGCGAGTACTTCTAATAGGCCTATAGGGAAACTTTCGTGACAACCAGAGATGAATCCCAGGGAACATTGCAATGCCATCACTGTTGTGAATGGTCAACATATTGTTGTGTTTTCTGTTCTATGGAGTTGAATCTGAAAATGCGTGATGATTATGAAATGTTGGTTCTGCTGAGATTGTAGTCGCCTGCCTGACCTTGTTTTGTTTTAACCCCAATATATCATGACCTCTAGATCCAAATCGCACGAAACAAATTTTGTATGAAACTAGATTCATTCAGCTTTAATTTGAATGTGATATTGACCATATCCGAGCTGTATTCATGTTTCAATCTGTATTGTTATCTAGCTGTACAAAATCAGTTTTCTTGAAATCTGGATTTCGACCTTTATGTGTTCGAACCCTTATATCTCCTTAGGAATAGCTCAAAATCTTGTCAAACTAGTTTTATTGGAAAATAGACTCGAAGGGATTCATTTTGACTACCATATCGCCTATTTTCGCTTAGTTATTGGATCTGAAATGTATGTCGCAATTCTGATTTACGAATCTATTTTATGGAAATCTAAAATCCTGACTTTTCTATGTTCGAACACTCATACCTCCCTGGCTATAACTCCAAATCTGACGAATTCAGTTTTATTGGAAAGTAGATTCAAATAGCTTCATTTGAATATCATATTGCCTATTTTAGGTTACTTACTCAGTCTAAAACAAGTGTTGCAAATATGATATATGAATATGTTTTTCTGAAAATCTAACATCCAGACCTTTCTGTGTTCGAACCCCCATATCTCACTGACTACAACTCGAAATCTTGTCCAATCTGCTTCATTGGAACCTAGACTCGAAAAGATTCATATTGACTATCATATTGACTAGTTTTGGTTAGGTATTAGACTTAAATTAAATCTTACAATCTGACTATATGAATCTGTTATGTTTGGTTAATTGCTAACCACTAAAGTTGTATTGTGCTTTGAGCTTCATATTATTTTGGGAGCAACCTGATCAATATGAGATCGGTTTCCCTATGCCTTAACTCATGACTTTGAATTCATGGTATGAACCCTAGCACTTTATATGGAACTTATGACCCGGCCCTAAAAATCTCATTATCAATGTTATGCTTATGTCCTATGACAATTGGTATATTCAATGACTGAGGTTATGTTATTATCAATATTATGATCAACCTCATTGTCTTAGTGCTCTTCTTATGAAAGATATATTGTGGGGAGAATTTGTATGAACCCAAATGAGAGATTTGTGGATGGATGTGGAGCAAAGTGTCACACCCTTAAAAAGGTGGGGGCCACCTCTTGAATCCCTCCATTCAAAGGAGTTGTGGGAGCAAAGTGCCACACCCCTAAAAAGATGGGGGCCACCTCTTGAGTCTCACTTCTCATATGGTAGTTGGGAGCAAAGTGCTACATGGAGCAAAGTGCCACACCCCTAAAAGGGTGGGGCCACCTCTTGAATTCATAGGAGTCACCGCTTGAATCTCACTACATCATGATAGTTGTAGAGCAAAGTGATACATGGAGCAAAGTGCCACACCCCTAAAAAGGTGGGGGCCACCTCTTGAATTCATGGGAGCCACCGCTTGAATCCCACTATCTACTTGCATGAACCCTAAGATGCTCTTGCTAGCTTTTGTTTGCTCTCTCCTGACGAGGATGGGTTCAACTTCCAGACATGGAAGAAATTATGAATTATGATTGTCTCCCCCATATTTATGATATATGATTATTCATAATATGAATGCACCCTTATGCTCAATAATGATCAATGACTGCTTGTGACTCAAATGTCTTATTGATAGGGCCTAAACGGCTGCTACCGCAAGTGCATGGTCTATCGCGTAATAAAAAGATCGAACCCACAGGGACTAGGGTCAAGTACTAACTGATCGGTTAATCAATAGTTAGGTGATCGAAAGGGTGTAGAAGTGTCACTAATCCTAAAGCGAGTAATTAAACTAATGCGGACTAAAAGTAAACAATGCAGAAACAAGCAAACGGAGTTTTAAGATTATGAGAGAAGATCGGGGTTTTAGGTTTCACCACACCGAAGAACGTGTGAATATTAAAGCTTGAAGTTTTAAATAAAGTTTCACCTAGGTTCTCAAGGTAATCCTTCCTAGGGTACAGACGCGCTCCCTCTCAGGATACGGTCCAGTATTCGACTTAACCCGAGTCTCCTACTCTCGTGGCTTACCCAGGTTAAGTCAAATCCAATGGGATCTGTGAAAGATTAGGGTTCCTCGGGTGTTTTCGAGTGCTCTCGCAACACGAAATCACCAGTCCAGTCTAAGGGTTTCCGATGACTGTGGTTCTCCTCTCGGTCCTTCCCACAGCATCTAAAGCATGTATACGTATGACCAGTACATAAACACAAGATAAAATATCCTAGACATGAATAAGAACAAAGGTAAATAAAGAAATATATAGATCAAGTCATAATATCAAACATTCATACAGTGGGCTACGCCCAAACCCCGAAAAGAAGAGTTTACGCTACAATATACATCGTGAAATACATCAAATCTCTCATGTAAATAAATTCAAACCAAAGGGAAGGGTAGATCGTTAATGGAAGAAGGTCCAACACGAAGATCCACGCCAGAACGACGAAGAAATCAAGCCGGAACAGTGTTGTCGCCTCAGAAAATCGCCCCAAACCCTAAGGTCTCGCTATTTCACTTCATTCTCTACGGTTGCTTGCCTAAATCCGATGATTTTGGTCCCAAAACGTTCGTGCCTAAGTTGGGAAGGTCTCCCTAAAATTTTGTCTAATTCCGAGCCCAGAATAGAAAGATATGTGCAAAATACCGGACGCCTATTGTGCTGCTCGCGTTGGTACACGACCGTGTATCGGTGCACGGTCACACCCGTGCACGGCTCGGGAAATCCAATTCTGCGCACAACTTACTCTTCACGGCTGTGTATCGATGCACGGTCACGCCCATGCACGGCTCGGGAAGGTCTAGGTTGTCTGGGTGATGCACGGCCGTGTATGGGTGCACACCCACGACCGTGTACTCTGTAGAAAGCTCCGTTTGGGCTGAAATTTGGCATGTAGCTCCGTCTCATCATGAGGAATCGTCCCATACCTTCAGATTCTATAAATTCCATCGATTTTGAGGCCAAATACCTATATTTCATTAAAATAGAGGAAAAGTGAAGGTTCTGAAGAATATGAAGCATTTGAGTAAATATATGAGACGAAACATGCATTATGCTCTAAAATAAGAATGAAATTGGGTCACGAAATATCATATTTTTACATGTCATCAAAATACATCGGACTTAAAGTTTTGCTTGTCCTCAAGCAATTGAATTGTCTAGAACACAATGATGACATGGAATAGGAAATCTCAAAGTAGCTCAACTAGGTCTAATAAGGTTAATGGTTAAACACAATAATTCTTTAGGTTATAATGCAATATGGAAAGCAAATTAAACCAATTATCATGAATACAATCTATTAAAGCATGCCATGTTATATTACCAAAAACCTCTTTACTGCATCTCACACACACATGATATAATTGATCAAGCCTCTAAAAAGACATATAATTGTGCACTAAGTCATGGGAAAATAGCATCAGTACCACATAGTCCCTATGTGGTGCCTTTTTTTTTAAAAAAAAAATAGTGCCAAGTGCCAAGCTTTGCTTTGGTACCACTTCGATAACACTATCATTATTGAAAATCACGGGGTTAGTATCAAGTATGATGAACAAGGGACTTAGGTACCACTAACCCTTTTTTAGTGAGATGCTATAAATAGTGCCAAGTGGAAATACAAAGTGCAATGTATAAGAACACTTCGGTACCACTATTTTTATTTCTAATCCCCATGACAGAGTGCACAATGAAGTAGAGTGAAGAAACAAGAATCAAGCAATCATGACACAGGAGATGCATACCAAGGCAAAGGTAAAGCAACAAGCATCCTCTTCAAGATTCTATCAATAATCAATTGGGTTAATTACATCAATCAACTACAGGAACCCAAGAATCATATGTACTAATCATAACCATTATAGACCATAGGTAAATTAAAGTCAAGATTCCCATCTCAAGTAATCAAGTAGGCGTAGAACAATACAATACTAAAGGACAAAGCAAATATCATGAATGAATAGAGTGGGGTTGGGTAAGACACTATAGATGTTGATACAACTAAGAAAACTAAAACATGCAACTAAGAATGTAATAAACTAAAAGCAGACAGATGAAAACTAATAACTAAAATAAACTACTGGAAAGACAGAAAGCTGACCAAGTGACGGGTGAAACCAAAGAAACTCATCCCCAACGCCGACGCAGTCTCGCCTGAAGCTCATGCACAGACTCTAAAATAGAGGACTGTGTTCGTCCTTGGCGCTCCACTTCTACCTCAAGTTGTTGGATCCGGTAATTGCCGTCAGAGACAGACAGGTGAGTCTCTTCCTGTGCGTCCCGGATAAAGCGGACATAGGCCTCAATGCGGTCGAGCTGGGTAGAAGGGCGTTGCTGAGCAGGTTGTGGTGGTTCAGTGGCAAGAGGTACATCCACATCTTCAACTGCCTCGACTTTCCAGTTCCGCCGCTCACGAATAGTGGTGCGTGCAGGGTTTGGCAGTGGCAACTTCACATCACTCCCAGGGAAGATCAAGCTGTAAAGTTCACCTTCCTTCACTATCATCTGCATCGAAACGCGGGAATCGAGATCAAGTCGGCAGTTGCCCCGGGCTTGCTCCATTTGGTAGGGATGAATCCCTACTGCGCGAGCGATAGGGGTGAGAAGTCCCCCGAGAGCTATTGCACCTTTCGGTGCCCTTGATACTTTCTGGAGTTGTCGGGCAAAGTGGAAAGCAGTGTTGAGGCGGACTCCATGCAGCATTGCCCAAAAAAACTGAAGCTCAGATGCTCCGACTAGGCCATCAGACTCTCCTCGTCCAAAGATGGTATGTGCCATGACACGATGCACATACTTCAAAACAGGGTTCCTGAGGCAGGTGGCTCTAGCTGTCCTGGTGTCAAAGGGTCTCAGGTCGGTCAGTTCAGCCCAGAAATTACTATCATTGAATGCGGTAGGTGTGAGCCTTGTCCCATCTGTAGGAAAATCATATATAGAGTTCAGCTCTGTCAGTGTAAACATATATTCGGTGTTGTTCAGCCGGAATGATAGACTGGAACTCCATGGATGATAAGAACTCTATATGGGGTAGCATGGAACTCCATGGATGATAAGAACTCCAGTACAATGGGGATATAGGTGGGGTAGCAGATGGTGAAGAATTGTTCTCATCCTATGCGTTGAAACAACCATTGTACATCTTCATAGAAGCCAAGAGTGTTGAGAGTACCATGATCGAGGAATCTAGTGATGATCATTGGGTGGCGGGCGAGGGCAGTAAGCTTGGAAAGTTGCTCTGGATCATAGCAGATGATCCCATAAGGTGTAGGTGGCAAAGCAGGTGGCGGATGAGGCTCGCCGGCGATGTGAGAAGAGGAGGCGCCATGTTTGGATGTGACTTGCTTGCATCGAGACATCTGAGAGGTGCAGGGAGGCAACGGGAAGGTAGCTGGTGCCGAGTAGGAAGCTTTGGAGGCGTCGGCGATGAGGAAAGACGGTTGGCGGCGGCGGAATCGCGGGCGGCGACCGAAGTTAGGGTTGCGGCGGACGGCGTCGTGAGGCACAGATCGGTGCCGGAAATATGGGGGAAACGGTACCCGGAAGGTGGGGAAGAGGATGGTGGGTCACTGGCAGTCGATCGGGCTCCAGAGGTGGCGGATCGGGAAGGTGGCGGCGGCGGCTAGGGTTTCATGCACGGGTGTGCACGAGGCTGTGTACGCTCCCCTTTTTATCACTTATCGTGCACGGCCATGTATGGATACATGGCCCAGCCTGTGCAGCTCTCGGTCAGATCGAGCCAACTGAAGTCACTTATGATGCACGGCCGTGCATCGGTGCACGGGCACGCCCGTGCATGTCTCGGGTGAAAGTCGCCTCAGCTGTTCACAGCCGTGCGCTCCTTCACGCCTCTGCCCGTGTATCTTTCGGTCATGCAATGGAAAGAGATAACCGAGCCATGCACGACCGTGCATGGATGCATGGGTGCGACCGTGCATGGCTCGGTGATACCTGAAAAATCCAGAAAAATTCCTATCAGTGTGGTACAGCCTAGAGAGCATGAATATGAAAGAAAAACTAAAAAAATAACAATGTCTAAATAGTGAGAATAAATAAGAAAGTGTAAGAATGCAAAAGAGAGTAAGAATGCAAAAGAGGTTGGGTTGCCTCCCAACAAGCGCTTCTTTAGGGTCACTAGCTTGACCATAATGGTGCTCATGGTGGGTCTGGAGGTGGAGGATCAGAGATATGTAATGATACCCCTTTGTCGATGATATCTTGTGCGAAATACAGACGTTGTCCATTCACTTTGAAGGTTCCTGATCGTTGGCTCCATATTTCAACAGCTCCATGTGGGAAAATTCTCTTCACAATGAATGGCCCAGACCACCTCGTCCTTAACTTTCCTAGAAAGAGTTTCAACCGTGAGTTAAATAGAAGGACATAGTCTCCCACTTGGAAGTTCTTTATGACAATGTGCTTATCATGCCATCGCTTCGTCCGCTCTTTGTAAATCTTTGCGTTGTGGTAGGCAGACACACGGATTTCATCGAGTTCATTGAGTTGGAGTTTCCGTTTGTCGCCAGCACTTTGGAGGTCATAGTTTAGCTTTTGGACCGCCCAATAAGCTCTGTGCTCAACTTCAACTGAGAGATGGCAGGACTTGCCGTATACTAGCTGATAGGGGGACATTCCTAGCGGGGTTTTGAATGCTGTTCTATAAGCCCATAGTGCGTCATCTAGTTTTAATGACCAATCAGTTCTTGAAAAGTTGACTGTCTTCTGCAAGATATTCTTTATTTCCCTGTTTGATACTTCCACCTGGCCACTGGTCTGTGGATGGTAAGGGGTTGCGACCTTGTGGGTTACCCCGTATTTCCTTAATAGCGAGGCTAACTTGTGATTTAGGAAGTGGGAACCACCATCGCTTATCAGGACTCGCGGTACACCGAATCTGGGGAAGATGGTACGCTTAAGCATACGGGTGACTGCCTTTGCATCTGAAGTGTGTTCGGCTGAGGCTTCCACCCATTTGGAGACATAGTCGACGGCCACCAGTATGAAGCGATGACTACAGGACGATGGGAATGGTCCCATAAAGTCCATTCCCCAGACGTCGAAGATTTCCAGTTCCAAAATGTTGGTTAATGGTAACTCATCTCTTTTGGAAATGTTGTCTGATCGTTGACACTGATCGCAATGAGTAATGAATCGCCAGGCATCCCGAAAAATAGTAGGCCAGTAAAGTCCGGATTGCAGTACTTTGAAGGCTGTCTTCGAAGCACTAGCGTGGCCTCCATAAGGAGATGAGTGACAGTGAAATAGTACATCTTGGATCTCTGTCTTAGGTATGCACCACTGAAAGAGGCCGTCGGCGCACCTTCGAAATAGGAGAGGATTGTCCCAATAATAGTGTTTCACGTCGTGTAGAAATCTCTTCTTTTGCTACCACGAAAGATTAAAGGGAATGACGTCAGACACTACATAATTTACATAGTCAACATACCATGGGGCTTCAATTTCGGTTAAGGCTAGGAGATGCTCATCAGGGAAATAATCATTAATGTCTCGGCAACTCTCCTCTTCTTGATCCTCATGTGGTAATCGGGATAAATGATCAGCCACCAGGTTCTCTGAGCCTTTCTTGTCGCGGATTTCTAGATCGAATTCTTGTAGTAAGAGGATCCAGCAAATCAATCGTGGTTTTGCATCTTTCTTGGTTAGAAGGTACCTGATGGCTGCATGATCAGTATACACGATTACTTTTGAATCAATGAAATAGGATCTAAACTTGTCAAAAGCGAAAATAATAGCAAGGAGCTCCTTCTCTGTGGTAGCGTAGTTGATTTGAGCTTCATTTAGTGTCCTGCTCGCATAATAAATGGCATGCAACTAATTATCTTCCCGCTGTCCTAGTACTACTCCAACTGCGAAATCGCTGGCGTCGCACATGAGCTCGAACGGGAGTGTCCAGTTGGGCGGCTGCATGACAGGGGGTGAGGTCAAGGCTGTCTTCAGTTTTTCAAAAGATGTTATGCAATCCTGGTCAAAAGAAAAAGGAACATCTTTAGCGAGCAAGTTAGTCAATGGTCTAGCAATCTTTGAAAAATCTCTAATAAAACGCCGATAAAAACCGGCATGCCCAAGAAACTTCAAACTCCCTTTTCAGATGAGGGCGGTGGCATCTTTTCAATGGCATCCACTTTGGATCTATCAACTTCAATCCCACGTTCTGAGATCAGATGTCCAAGCACTATCCCTTCTCGCACCATGAAATGACATTTCTCCCAGTTCAAGACAAGGTTAACTTCTTTACACCTGTTCAGCACTTTAGAGAGGTTAGCCAAGCAAATATCAAATGAAGTACCGTAAACTGAGAAGTCATCCACGAAGACATCCATTATGTTTTCTATGAAATCAGAGAATATTGAAACCATGCATCTTTGGAAAGTGGCGGGGGCGTTGCATAGCCCAAAAGGCATCCGGCGGTAAGCAAATGTCCCATAGGGGCAGGTGAAAGTGGTCTTCTCCTGGTCGTCTGGATGGATTGGGATCTGGAAAAATCCGGAGAAGCCGTCTAGGAAACAGAAATGAGAGTTCTTTGCTAGCCGCTACAGCATTTGGTCAATAAAAGGAAGGGGGTAGTGGTCTTTGCGTGTCGCTTTGTTCAGCTTCCTGTAGTCGATGCACATGCGCCAACCAGTCACAGTATGGGTAGGGATAAGCTCGTTGCTCTCATTTTTAATCACCGTGACTCCACCCTTCTTAGGCACGACATGCACCGGACTTACCCATTCACTATCTGATATTGGGTATATAACCCCCGCATCGAGCAACTTTAATATCTCCTTCTTGACCACTTCCTTCATGTTTGGGTTTAACCAGCGTTGGAATTCCACCGAAGCTTTACTGTCACTCTCCAAGAAAATCCTGTGCATGCAGAATGAGGGATTAATTCCTTTAATGTCTTCCAATGAATAACCAATTACCTTTTTGTGGAGGCGCAATTCTTTCAGTAGCTTCGCAGTTTCTTCTACACTAAGGTCAACACTAATGATGACAGGACAGGTAGAGTTAGCATCAAGGAATTCATACTTAAGATTATCGGGAAGGGGTTTAAACTCTAACTCCTTCTTTGCAGAAGGGCCAGACTGAACCTCTCCAAGGCTTTCGAACTGCGCTCTTCTAAATCCCTCAGAGTGCGCAACTCCTAAGCCTTTTGCATGATCCTGATGCTGATCAGCACTATCCTCATGTTCGTCACTCAACAAACAGACTTCCCAAGTGTCCTCAGCGGCTGTTGGGGTAGGTTCAATGAGGTCCTCCTTAGTATCAATTTCGTAGCAAGACCCTGCAAGAGATGGTTTCTTTAGAGCTGAAGATAAATCAAACTCTATCTTCTCCTCACCAACATTCAGTGCCAATTTCCCATTTTTCACATCAATAACAGCGCCAGTGGTTGCTAGAAAAGGGCGCCCCAGAATGATGGGTAGTAGAACGTCTTCTTCCATTTCTAACACCACAAAATCCGAGGGGATAAAAATATCTCCCACTTTGATCGGCACATCTTCAATGATTCCAACCGGATGGCGTATTGATCGATCAGCTAGTTGAAGGGATATAGAGGTGGGCTTCATCTCATCCATACCTAACTTCCTACAGACAGACAAGGGAATTAAACTCACGCTAGCTCCTAAATCACATAGGGCTCTATCAAAAGGCATATTCCCAATTTGACAGGGAATAGAAAAACTCCGTGGGTCTTTCAGTTTGGGCGGAAGCTTGTTCTAGAGGACGGCACTGCATTCTTCAATCAGGGCAACTGTCCCTTGTTCATCAATTTTTCTTTTCTTGGAAAGGATCTCCTTTAAAAACTTGGTGTATGCTGGCATTTCAGAAAGAGCGTCAGTGAAAGGAATATTGATATAGAGTTTTTTTAATACCTCTAGAAATTTTCCAAACTGCCGATCCAATTTAGCTTTAGCTAGTCGCTGAGGAAATGGGATAAGCGGTTTGTATGGTGGAGGCGGAACATAAGCATGCTCCTCTGACTCTAGGTTGACTGCGGAATCCTCATCTAGTTGAACTTTCTCAGATGGACTTTGCCTTGCTCTTTCCCTAGGTTCAGGCATCTTTGGATCTTCTAGCTGGATCCTGCTCCTCGTCGTTATTGCACTGCAATGCTCGTTATGATTAATATTTTCCTGCATTAGACTGGTTCGTTGGTCAAGCTGCAAGATCTGATTCTCCATCATCTTCTGCTGAGTCGATATAGAGTCCACTTTCATGTTCAGTTGACGAATTTGCTCACTCATAGAATCATTGTGTTTCATTTGACTTGCCATAAAATCTTCCAACATGGATTCCAATCTGGACTTCTGTGGAGGATCTTGTTGCCATTGATCACCAGATGGATATTGCATACTAGGAGGAGGCCTGAAATTAGAAGAGAAGTTCTGATTAGAAAAATTAGCAGGAGGAACTTGCCCTTCATTTAACCTGTAGGAGAAATTCGGGTGATTTCTCCATCCCGGATTGTATGTGCTCTAGTAGGGGTCGTTCTGGTTCCTGAAATTCCCAATGGCATTGACTTGTTCAGAGGGGGCGCTCAAGATGTGGCAGTTATCAGCAGAATGTCCTATCACACCACAAACATCACAAGTCAAAGAATTAGAAGCAGATACATTAATAGAATCAAATTTAGAAGAAAGTGAATCTACTTTTGCCTTTAGAGAATCAATTGAGTTAGCATCAAACTTCCCTGAATTTCGAGTATGCTGGCTCCTCTCTCCTGACCACTGATAATGGTTGAGAGCCATGTCCTCTATCAATTGCATCACATCATCATAATTCTTGTTCATTAATGCCCCCCCAGCAGCAGCATCTACAGAAAGTCTGGTCTGGTATAGCAATCCACTATAGAAGGCGTGGATGATCACCCATTTCTGTAGACCATGGTGCGGGCACATTCTCAACAGTTCTTTGAAATGGTCCCATGCTTCATACAGAGACTCTCCTTCTCTTTGGGGAAAGTTGGTGATTTGATTCCTGAGCTGGGCGGTTTTGCTTGGTGGGAAGTACTTTGACAGAAAAGCTTGTGATAACTGTTCCCACGTTGTGATTGATGCCTGCGGTAAAGACTGCAACCACGCCCTAGCTCGATCTCTGAGAGAGAAAGGGAAAAGTCTCAGTTTAATAGCATCAGGATGAGCACCATTAATCTTTAAAGTATCGCAGCATTCTAGAAAAATAGATAAATGGAGATTTGGATCTTCAGTGGCTGCTCCACTGAATTGGTTCTGTTGCACCATGTGTACAAGTGATGGCTTGATCTCAAAGTTGTTAGCTTCGATAGCAGGCCGCGATATCCTCGAGTGCACACCAGAAATGGTGGGGGCTGCATAATCTTTCAAGGAGCGAGTGGCTACCATTGTTTGACTGTCAGAAAAGTTGCCTTCAAGCTTAAGATTTTTCAAATTTCTTCTGACTTGACGGAAAGTGCGCTCGATCTCCGGATCTCCAGGTACAAGTTTCCCTGTTCACGCAGTGTTCCTGGGCATAAACAAGTACCTAGATAGGAAAGATTAGTAGCACCGCACCAATAAAAAGAAAAAGTACAGCTAAAAATAAAAAGCAAATAAACAAAACAAAAGGCAAATAAAATCTAACTAAACCTAGTCTATCGATCTTTTGATCGTGTTAATATTGGCAACCTAGTCCTCAGCAACGGCACCAAAAAACTTGATAGGGCCTAAACGGCTGCTACCGCAAGTGCACGGTCTATCGCGTAATAAAAAGATCGAACCCACAGGGACTAGGATCAAGTACTAACTGATCGGTTAATCAATAGCTAGGTGATCGAAAGGGTGTAGAAGTGTCACTAATCCTAAAGCGAGTAATTAAACTAATGCGGACTAAAAGTAAACAATGCAGAAACAAGCAAACGGAGTTTTAAGATTATGAGAGAAGATCGGGGTTTTAAGTTTCACCACACCGAAGAACGCGTGAATATTAAAGCTTGAAGTTTTAAATAAAGTTTCACCTAGGTTCTCAAGGTAATCCTTCCTAGGGTACAGACGCGCTCCCTCTCAGGACACGGTCCGGTATTCGACTTAACCTGAGTCTCCTACTCTCGTGGCTTACCCAGGTTAAGTCAAATCCAATGGGATCTGTGAAAGATTAGGGTTCCTCGGGTGTTTCGAGTGCTCTCGCAACACGAAATCACCAGTCCAGTCTAAGGGTTTCCGATGACTGTGGTTCTCCTCTCGGTCCTTCCCACAACATCTAAAGCATGTATACGTATGGCCAGTACATAAACACGAGATAAAACATCCTAGACATGAATAAGAATGAAGGTAAATAAAGAAATATATAGATCAAGTCATAATATCAAGCATTCATACAGTGGGCTACGCTCAAACCCCGAAAAGAAGAGTTTATGCTATAATATACATCGTGAAATACATCAAATCTCTCATGTAAATAAATTCAAACCAAAGGAAAGGGTAGATCGTTAATGGAAGAAGGTCCAGCATGAAGATCCATGTCGGAACGACGAAGAAATCAAGCCGGAACAGTGTTGTCGCCTCAGAAAATTGCCCCAAACCCTAAGGTCTCGCCGTTTCACTTCGTTCTCTATGGTTGCTTGCCCAAATCTGATTATTTCAGTCCCAAAACGTTCGTGGCTAAGTTGGAAAGGTCTCCCTAAAATTTTGTCCAATTCCGAGCCCAGAATAGAAAGATATGCCCAAAATACCGGATGTCTGTCGTGCTGCTCGCGTTGGTACACGGTCGTGTATCGGTGCACGGTCACGCCCATGCACGGCTCGGGAAATCCAATTATGCGCACAACTTACTCTTCACGGCCGTGTATCGATGCACGGTCACGCCCATGCACGGCTCGGGAAGGTCTAGGTTGTCTGGGTGATGCACGGCCATGTATGAGTGCACACCCACGACCGTGTACTCTGTAGAAAGCTCCGTTTGGGCTGAAATTTGGCGTGTAGCTCCATCTCATCATGAGGAATCGTCCCATACCTTCAGATTCTCCAAAGTCCATCGATTTCAAGGCCAAATACCTGCATTTCATTAAAATAGAGGAAAAGTGAAGGTTCTGAAGAATATGAAGCATTTGAGTAAATATATGAGACGAAACATGCATTATGCTCTAAAATAAGAATGAAATTGGGTCATGAAATATCATATTTTTACATGTCATCACTTATCCGTGGGGAATGTATTACTATCTAGTTTGCTTTACCCAAATTATGTGCTCAAGGGAATTTTTGTTATCTTTCATTATTGTTTTATTGTGTTAACTATTTCATTGACGTGTTTACTATTTTTAGTTTCATTTCCCTTGGCCTTTGGGATTACTTGCCAGGCAAATTTATGCTCATCCTTGTGTATACTAACCCATATTGTAGATTAGCTTGGCTACACATTGTGAGCAGGAGTATGAAACTTGGAAGCTCATTTGGATATTTTGGCCAAAACATGAAATTTTATAATCTTGGAAACATTGTATGTTCCTTAAAAGACTTGTATTATGGAATGGCAATATGACTTATTGTGATGAGAATGTTACTAGTTTTGAAATTTGATACAATAGTCTATGTTGATGGTATGTTTAGCTCTTGGATTTTGGGTTGTGTGACTTTACCTTGCTGTTGGGTATAAGACTCTGAAAGAACGGATATTGTTCTGTTGCAACTTAGATAATGACATTTTAACATGTGTTTTGTTGTTCTTCACCAGATCTTGTTTTTGATTGTTGATCCTTGCGAAAATTTTGTATATGATTTTTCTATTATAGATTATTATTATCTAAGGGTGTGACAAGGAGAAGGGGGAAAAATATGTAGATCCGCCTACATATGTTCCACTAGTTCCTTTCCCCCAGAGGCTATTGAGAGCGGGTCAGAGAAAACTTGATATTGGAAAAATTGAAGTAAAGAGCAGCCAGGTAAGTGAGTGCGTGGAGATAGCAAAGGTAAGAGATCCTTGAAACATTTCAATTCCCTGCCAAATTGGTAAGATTTTTATTAAACATGCTCTATGTGACTTGGGAGCGAGTGTAAGTTTGATGCCCTCATATATGATTCAGAAAGTAAACAGTGAGAAATGAAACCTACTGAAATTTCTCTTCAATTTGCTAATGGTTTTGTTCAACAGCCTATTGGAATTTTAGAGAATGCGTTTGTTAAAGTTCAAAACTTTTCTGTCTTGATAGATTTTATGATTGTTGAGATGAAAGAAGATACTAATTCACCAATTATTTTAGGCAGACCATTTCTGGCAAGTACAGGGGGCCATTATAGATATGTTAAATGAGAGATTAACGCTGAATTTTAGTAAGAATAAATTGATATATGATTTTTCTTTAAAAGTTAAAAGGCCTTATTTTGTAGATTCCCACCAATCCTCTGAAGTGAAGGGAAGTAAGTCCAATGATGGAAATATGATAAATCTGAAAAAAGTCCATTGGAAAATTTCTTGAAGCATAAAAGGGATAAGGAGAAGAAACATGGAGCATGGGCACTATCCCAAATTTCAAATTAAGCCCATGTTATGACTTTCAAGGGCGTGGAGATGAACAACTCCCCATTATTCACTATGCCTCGGATCCACTTGAAGGAAGATAAACACTGCATTGGTCAAGCTAATGACCTTAAATAAGCGCTTCCTGGGAGGCAACCCAGAGGCTTTGAATTTTATTCATTCCAGCATTTTTAGTTTCGATTTTTCTTTACTTAATTTATTTTCTTAGAATTTTTAGAGAATTTTATTGGCATGTTTTGATGAATTCTTATATAAGAAAAACCTTCTAAATTTGTTTCTTTACGTGCAGGAATTTTCTAGGAATTTCCTGAAATTTTTCTAGAGAAAAACAAAGTCAAAACACGAACATTATGGTTGAAGCTATACATAACGCACGGGCCGTGATTTTAATTGAGAGGGGACTGTACACACAGAAGGAATTACAGCCGAAGCCGTGAAGCGTTTACGGGCCATAAGATCTTATATTCCAAACTTTATGAGCGAACTAGGGTTTACGCCTATCTCCATAACAGTCGATTTTCTACGATTTCTTTCGCTTCTTGCACCGAAACCTTTCCTCAGACTTTCCTCCACCATCAGTGAGTGTTTCTAGCGATATTTCACTAGATTCTAGCCAGATTTCGTGGAGAAGTGCCACGTACTCGTCTGACACTAGTTTCGCCGTTTTCGCCCGATTCTAATCCGGTTTTCATACGATTTCGTGAGCAATCTCTTCCCAGCTTTACTCTTCAGTACCATAATTGATTTGCTTACAATTTGCATCGATTTGGAAGTAGTTTTTATAGATTTTGCATCGATTTTCACCTGACTTTCACGGGTGATTTTCGAAGTTACTGTAGCATCAGCAAAATTGAGTTAAAATTTGAGAGGTCTGCTGATAGGCCAGAGAGCCGAGATCAGAGGATTGCTAGACGGTACGTTAGGAAGCGTACCGGTCGAGCCACTACTACTTGGGGGAGGAGAGCCACTAGACCATTATCACTTATACTTGATATTGCAAAGATACCTATAGTACCCTCAGAGCCAGCTCCTACAGTAGATGAGATGGAGCATGCAGTTGAGTCATAGACTGATGCTGCCCCTATGGATGTGCACTAGGCTACCACATCAGTACCTCCTCCTGATTTATCAGAGTCCGTTGCACATGCTAATATAGAGTCTATGGAGATAGAGAACGCTGTGCGTGATACTGTTCAGACTCCTGAGATCCCCTCTCCATCTTCAACGCAGGGAGACTTACCTGTCCCTGAGGCTCCTACACCTAAGTTACCAGACGATGAGGAGGGATCTCCTGAGATATTTGCTGATCTACCAGAGATCTCGGTGGACATACCAGAGTTACATTCTTCACCATCAGTTGCACCTGAGCCGCCTATGGCTCCTGAGACAGCACCACCTGCATCAGGGATATCACATGACATTGAGATGCCAGCTCTAGCTTCTTTACCAGCTGATACTGTTTCACCAGAGATACACTGCCTTCACCTGAGCCATCATCAGAGCATTCACCAGCCACTTCTTTAGAGCCATCATCACCGGAGCCGTCTCCTGTAGTACCAGAGCCTTAGGCAGTAGAGAGGAGACGAGCATGATCACCGCCCCCTGTTCTTACTCCTTATCCATGACAGATCAGATATAGGAGTAGAGAGCAGGAGAGGAGATACCAAGCTATGATAGCTCGAGGAATTCTTAGCACCAAATACTGGGATGACCAGACTTTGCAGACCCTAGGATTGTTTGATGACATCCAATGGATGTTCTCAAACATAGGGTGGCAGGATTTTTACCATCAGAGGCATCCTACATATGTGCAGTTGACCCTGGAGTTTTTCAGTTCTATCCAAATCACACTGCATAACTATGATGACAGTGATCTAGGGCAGATGGCATTCCGGTTGGGGGAACCAATACCACATGCTTACACTTGACCAGGTTGGTCACATATTTGGGTTTCCCTCAGATGGTACTAGACATCGCCCTCGTGAGTACTCCTATAGGGCTTTCTAGGGGCAAATAGCTGGAGAGGGAGGATTTGATCCGAGGACCGCCAAAGCCACATGTCTATCCGGCCCAGTATTTAGATATATGCATCGGGTACTCGCGCACACCATCTTCGGGAGAGCCGAGAGCGATGACATAGTCAGATCTTCTGAGTTATTTTTCTTATGGACCATGTTGACAGGATTCTGTGCCAACACCCCGTTCTACCTCGTGAAGCAGATTCATAAGGTAGCTAGGGCGCGAAGAGGAGTTTTAGTTATGGGAGGTTTTATTACCACCATTGCCCTTGCCCTTAGTATTGACCCCTCAGGGTTGAATGAGGTTAAGGGTAATCCCAGATTGGACATGGATGCCTGCGTCGCTATTAAGATGATTACGAGGCTTGGGAGCTCGTATCATCTGATGTTCAGGCGTACTGATATTACTATGAGGCTGCCGAACATGAACCGTACTATGGTTCGTGTATAGTAGAACTAGATCGTGGATCCCACATGAGGGGGAGCTCCTAGAGAGGCAACTTCACCTCCTTCACCGTCGAGGATTTCAGAGCCTGTGCCTCTAGCCGACCCGTCCACCACTGCTAAGCCATCGACATCTGCTGGGCCATCTACTTCAGCACCGTCAGACCCTTCCCTAGTGCAGATACGATCCGAGCAGCAGAGGATGCACGATGACATCTCGCGCCTTGAGCATGGATAGTCGAGAACACTCAAGTCATTGTGCATGATTAAGGAGCTGTTGCGGCGATGTCTCCCATCTTCATCGACACAGCATACCAGAGACGAGGAGGAGGATTCCGAGCATATAGAGACCGACTGATACTCTTATGCATTTGGTATTATTGTCTGATATTTTCTTGTGATATCTCACACATATCCTATTTGCAAGCAGGATCTGTCAGAGCTGATGTTGATACAACCACACATTGCCCTTTACGTTTTATTTGTGTGTGTGCGTTGTATTTTGATATAATGTGATTCATTTCTGGACTTTTATTTGACATTTAATACTAGAGCTGATATTGTGTATTTGTGATGGTATTAAACTTTTAGGATGCTGTACATAGCTTGGATGATATGGTTTTGTACATATTTGATACTTACCATGCATCTGTGATACTTTGTGGTAGTATGTGATGCTATGGTGATGATTTGGTGGTTTCTTGAATAATTTTGATATATGTTTTGATATTTGAAGTGAATAGTATTTTTGAAACGGTAAAATGTGATTTTGATAGTGAAACATGACGGTTTTTAAAATTGAAACTTGTTTACAGTGTAAATTGTTGATATCTTGGTTGTGACATAGTTTTTGGATTTTTCTGAGTCGTGTTTCTATCTTTTGATATAATTGTACAGGTTTTCTCCAACATTACAAAGGGAACTCTTGCAAAAAATTTTTTTGAAATCCTTCATTTATTTATTTGATGTTCATACACATGTAACAATTTAACTCTAGAGTGTCCCTTCATGATTTGCTTTTTCCTTCAAAGCTTTATAGACATGTATTTTAATGTTTATGATTTTTACGGATACACAAATTGTTTTCATCCTTAATTTTGAACTTAGAAAGCATTTTGGGCATTTAATTTGATGACTTAGAAAATTTTTGAGATTTTATGTGGACTTAAATTGTTGAGTAAATTCGATTCTGGTATTGATAAAATTTATATATAGATTGTTATATGTTCAAACGACATGTGAATAGTATTTTTGTACTTTAAATTTAATTTATCTGCCTTTGCTTGATAGAAAGTTTTTATGAATCAAAATTTGGTGATATATCTTTAATTTGAGATTTGCTCCAACTCCTCTGGTTGAGTGATCTGAGGTTAAAAAAAAAGAGAAGAGAGAGAGAGAGAAGACTCATCTACTTGGCACTGCGAAAAATTGGCAGTGGTACCAAAGATATGAGTTGAAGTCTAGAAAAAAAAAAGAGGGGGGAGAAAGCTATAGGTTATGTGGATAACTTCGCTGACTTTAAGATAGAGACTATAAATTAAATTATACTAATATGTGGTAGACCAAATTGCATTAAAAATCTCTTATCTGTAGTTTCACCAAATGACTTAAAGTACATTTCTATCTATTGATTAAAGAAGATTTATTAAGCCTAAAAGTATTTGATGCTTAATATGTGTTGAATGGATACTATGACATGAATTGTGAATTTTATCTTTCTTGGATTGTAAATTCTTGATGATTTATTCTTACTATGATCTCTCTTAAATCATTTAAGATCTGAAAAGTTGCTTGCCTGAAATGTAAACTAAAAACTTTATTGAAGGGAGAACAAATAAGTATTCCTTATCTTTACATTTTTCATGCATATCGATGTATTGCTTGAGGACAAGCAAAATTCTAAGTCTAGGGTATTTTGATACGTTGTATTTACACCACATTTTTACTTGTATTTTATACTATATTTTAGGCTTAATTGCATGATTTTATGCTAATTTTGGTATTTTTACTTCACTTGGCATAGAATTTTTAGTTTTCTTGGTTTTATTAAAAATGCAGGTAAAAAAGCACAAAAATGATGGATTTCACAAGTTTTAAGGCCATAGCACTATTCCTGAGGAGATCACAAGCTTACACATCAAATTAAGAGCGAAAACAGTAAAGATCACGACTTTCACAACCTTGGCTGTAATTATTGGGCCGGCCGTAACTTTAGCGTTCGAACAAGCGAAATGCGGCTAAGTATAGAAGTTCATAAAAACTTTCACGGGTGAGGCCGTAAATCCTTCACGGTCCATGAAACTTTCTGTGTACAAAGAGCTGTAGACACAGAAACATTTACGGCCTTGGCTGTAAACTCATTACGGGCCGTGAATATTTCTGCCCCTTCGAGTTTTTCACTCGTTTCAACTCCAAATCAAACCGTATTTGATTCAAACTCTCCAGATTCATTCCTTGAGGGGTTCCGGACTGATCAAAGTATAAAAGGTTCAATTTTTGGAGGGTTAAGGAGGACTTTTTCGGACAAAGACAATTAGCGGCGACGACTAGGGCGAAAATCGAGTTTCAAGGTAGATTTTAGCGAGATTTCACACAAAAGAGAAGTTTGATTGCCTCTTCTTCATCTTTAGATTGAGGGGAAGCTAATCTAATCATTTTCTTAGTGAATTTCTTGCGATTATGAGAAGATCTTATGCTTGTTCATCCTATTCACATGCTGTTTCTTAAGAACATGAGCAAGTAACTTTTTATTTCGGGATTAAGGGCATAACCTGCTGATGATTATGAATTGAATTATATTCTGTTACCCTTTAAATGATTATTTTAACATGATTTGATCAAAATTGTGCTTATTTCGTAGTTTACACTAGCCACGTATAACTGCGTTTTAGACGTTGCGAGAAGTACCGGGAGGTGAATCACAACATCAGATATGTTTTAATTAAGCATACGAATCCAATCACGGGAGTAGTTTGGATTCGTTTGAAGGATTTATTAGGTTCTTCATTGAACTTAATGGGTCTAGGTACGTTAACTGTCATGAGAATAGAGAGTTAACGTAGCTAGATACTGGGTTACGCTTCGGGAGGAGGTAATCCGTATCTCAGGAAAAACCCCTTTCATAATCAAAATTTTTTGTTCAAAGAGTTATTTTTATAAGATTCATAATTGTCAGTGTGGTGAAACCCTGAGTCCCGATCTTCCAAAACTTGAATCTCTCCCTACGCTGTTTTCCGATTGCTTTTTGAACGTTAAGTCTAAATCAAACAACCACTACTATTTAAACAAGTCAAAAAGTTGGTACTTAACCACCTAATCCTCGAGGGAACAATCTTAATTGTATTACTTCGATAAATCCGCGCACTTGCGGATGCATCAAAGATCACCCTCAAGCTCGAGAAGAAGTTGTATGTCCTTGAGCAGCCTCTTCCTGCGGCTCCTGCGGCTAATGCTCGAGTGGCAGAAAGGGATGCTTTTAGAAAGCATCAAGATGACTCTTTGGAAGTGGCATGTCTCATGCTTGGCACTATGGCACCTGAACTTCCGGTGCAATTTGAGGAGCAGGACGCTTTTCAGATGATAACCCATCTGAAATAGATGTTCGAAGCTCAGGCCAGAACTGAGAGATATGACACTGCCAAAGCAGTCTTTTGGTGCAAGTTATCTGAGGGTGCACCAGTGAGACCCCATGTGCTCAAGTTGATTGGGAACGTGGATCATCTCAAAAGACTGGGACACACCATAGATAATGAGCTGGTTGTTGATCTTATCCTGCAGTATTTGCCCCCTAGCTTCAGTCCATTTATAATAAATTTCAACATGAACCGGATTGAATGCACTAGAGAGGAACTATTGAAATATGCTCCAAACAACCGAGAGTGAAATGGTGAAGACCAAACCCAATTCTATTCTTTTGATTCCTGCGACCAAGAAGATGAAGAAGAAGGGTAAGGCACGTGCTAAGGGTAGTGCCAAGGGTCCCACCAAAGCACTAAAGAAAAAGGCAAAGAAGTCAAAGGAACAGAGGTGCTACTGTGACGAGCAGGGTCACTGGAGGAGGGACTGCAAGCAACTTCATAATGAGCAGAAGAAAAGCATGGCCTTTGCTTCTAGCTCAAGTATTTATGTTACCGAAGTTAACCTTTCTACTTCTATGTCATGGGTATTGGATACCGCATGTGGAGCTCATATTTGTACAAATATATAGGGGCTCAAGAAAAGTAGATCGGTGCGGCCTAGAGAGATTGACCTATGGGTTGGAAACGGGGCATAAGTTACTGCATTTGCTATAGGAGTTTTGACTCTCTCTCTGCCTTCTGGACCTCAATTAGAGCTAGGTAATTGCTATTATGCACCTTCACTTACCAAAAACATTATATCCATTCCTTGCTTGACAAAGAAAGGATTTGGATTTAAAATAAAGGAGAACTGTTGTTCCTTTTCATTTGCAAATATGTTTTATGGGAAGGGTACACTGTACAATGGTTTATATCTCCTAGACATGAATAGCTCTATTTGTAACATAAATAGCAAAATGACCAAACTGAGTGGTTCAGTTAGTGCTTTCCTATGGCATTGTCAATTAGCCCATATAAACAAGAATCGCATTCAACAACTCCATGCAAATAGGTTGTTAGATTCAAATTCCTTGGAGGAATTTGATACTTGTGAGCCTTATTTATTAGGGAAGATGACAAAAGCGCCCTTCACTAAGACTAATGAGAGGGCAGGAGGTTTATTGGATCTCATACATAGTGATTTGTGTTGGCCATTCAATAAACAAGCTAAAGGAGGGTACAACTACTTCATCACATTTACTGATGACTTCAGTAGATATGGTTTTGTCTATCTGATGAGACATAACTCTGAATCCTTTGAGAAATTTAAGGAGTTCAGACATGAAGTAGAGAACCAGCTTGACAGATCCATCAAAACTCTTCTATCAGATCGTGGTGGAGAGTACCTGAGCGGTGAATTCTTTAACTATCTTAGGGAGTATGGGATCCTATCCCAACTCACTCCTCCTGGAACACCTCAATGGAATGGTGTGTCTGAGAGGAGAAATTGAACCTTGTTGGACATGGTTTGGTCTATGATGAGTCATGCAACTCTACCTCCCTCATTTTGGGTTTTGCACTTAAGACAGCTTCTCTCATATTGATAATGTTCCATCTAAGAGTGTCTCCAAGATACCATACGAGGTATGGAGTGGGAGACACCCTAATCTCTCTTTTATCAGGATCTGGGGATGTGAGGCTTATGTCAAACATTAGGATTCTAGCAAGCTAGAAACTAAAGGATACTACTTCTATGTCCCTACCGAGAACAAAGTCTTTGTTGCTCAAGGTGCTATCTTTCTAAAGAAAGAATTTCTCATGAAAGAAGTTAGTGGGAGAAAGTTTGACTTGGACGAGGTCCAAGTGCAACTACAAGACACTGAGATGGAACCTGAGCCACCTACACTGGTTGCTTGGCAGCCTGAGGCTCAAACACAGGTCTCGCGTAGGTCTAGGAGGATTCGTCGTGCACCTGAGAGGTATGGGTCGCTGCCCACCCAACACGATGGGATCTTCATCATTGAGGATGAACCCAGGACCTATGATGAGGCGGTCGCTGGACTGGACTCCAAGAAATGGCTTGAGGCTATGAGATCTGAGATGGATTCCATGTCGGCTAACCAAGTCTGGGATTTGGTTGAGCTGCTTGATGGGGTAAAACCCACAGGGTGTAAATGGGTCTTTAAAAGGAAGACTAACATGGATGACAACATAGTTACTATAAGGGTAGATTTGTGGATAAAGGTTTCAGACAGGTCCACGGGGTGGACTATGATGAAACCTTTTCGCCAATTGCCATAATCAAATTTATTCAGATTCTGCTTGCTATAACTGCATATCATGATTATGAGATATGACAGATGGATGTTAAGACAGCGTTCCTTAACGGGAAGCTGACAGAGGATGCGTATATGACATAACTTGATGGTTTCATCCATCCTATAGATGCCAATAAGGTTTGCAGGCTAAAGCAATCCATTTATGGATTGAAGCAAGCATCTCGAAGTTGGAATCTTCGATTTGATGAAGCTGTGAGAGATTACGGCTTTATCAAAAGTGAAGAAGATGCCTGTGTGTACAGAAAATTCAGTGGGAGCTTGGTGACTTTTCTGGTCTTGTATGTCGATGACATACTGCTCATCGGAAATGACATCCCAAGCATCATAAACGACTCTCCTTCTTTTTGTCTAAAGCAAGTTATCATATTCCTCAGTTGAACTGTCTTACTAGGTAGAAAATATTTGGTCAGAAAAGTACACGAAAGCTCATCCCATGTAGTAATCGATCCAGCAAGAAGAGAATATAACCAAGCCCGTGTGCGATCCCTGAGAGAAAATGCAAATAGCCTTAGTCTAATTGCATCAGAGGATACACCGTTTAATTTAACGGTGTCACAATATTCTAAAAAGACAGCAAGATGAAGGTTAAGATCCTGTATTGGGGAACCCCTAAACTGGTTCTGCTGAACCATGGTCATCAGTGCTGGTTTAAGCTCGAAGTTGTTCGCCTCAACATTAGGTCGAACGATGCTAGAATTAAAACTCTGTATGTTGGGTACTGCAAAATCCCTTAGTGACTGATTGTTTGCTATCACGCCTTCTTCTGCAACTTTCTTAGTCTGGAATTGTAGTTTTCTTCGAAGGTGGAAGGTGCATTCAATCTCCGGATCCTCAGGAAATAGAGTACATGTCTTTAAAGCTCTGGGCATACAACGTATTAATCAATAACGAATAAAACTAAAATAATAGAAAATACTAATAGAAGAAAAACTAAGTAAATGCTAAAATAAAAAAATGCCTAATTTATAAACTTATCGATTAAATTGATATTGGTTGGCCTGATCCTCGGCAATGACACTAAAAACTTGATGCGTCCACAAATGCACGAATTTATCGAAGTAATAAAATAAGATATCGTTTCCAACGAGGATCTGGCAGTCAAGTCCCGATTACACAACTCGTTTATATCTAGGTGAATCAAATTGTGATTTTGCATGAACTCTAAGTATGAAAAGTAATAAAGGTAGTGTTTTAGGGTAAAATTCAGGTTTTAGAAGGTCGGGACTCGGGGTTTTACCATACTGACAATTATGAATTTGGTAAAAATCAATCTTTGAACAGAATATTATAGTAATGATAGGGATTTTTTCTAAGGTACAAATTACCTCCTCCCAAGCGTAATCCAGTACCTAGCTACGCTAACTCCCTACTCTCGTGACAATTAATGCAACTAGGCCCATTAAGTTTTATGAAAAACTATGAAATCCTTCAAACGAATCCAAACTACTCTCATGATTGGATTCGTAGGTTTGAAAAGAGCAGTTCCGATGTTGCGATTCACCTCTCGGTACTTCTCGCAACGTTTAAGACGCAAAGGTACTTGGCTAGAGTAAATCATGTAAATAACTCCAATTCTAATCAAATCAAAGCTATAATAATCATGACAAAGAGTAAAAATACAAAATTTAATTCATGTATGTCAGTGGGCTACATCCCTAATCCCGAAAATAAGTTTACTCGCTCATGTTCAAAGAAAACAACATGTTCATTGATCAAACTTGCATTGAATTCTATCAAAAGTACAAGATATCACTAGGAGAAAAATTAGAAAAGCTTCCCCTTGATCTGGAAACAAAGATGAAGTGCTCAAATCTCTCCTTCATTGGAATTCTTGCCGGAATTTTCTCCTATAACTCGATTTCGCCCTAGCCGTCGCATCTGATTGTGTTCGCTCGTAAAAGTCCCCTTTGCCCTCCAAAAATTCCTCATTTTATAGTTTAATCAGTTCGAAACCCTTCAAGGAAGAATTCTAGAGAGTTTGGTTCAAATCCAATTCGATTTGGGGTTGAATCAAGTGAAAAACACGAAGGAACGGAAAAACTCACGGCCCGTAAACTGTTCACAGTTGCGACTGTGAAAGTTTCTGTGAGTAAAGTCCTTTGTGCACAGAAATATTCACAGCCTCACCCATGAAAGTTTCTATGAACTTTTTTACTTAGCCGTGTTTTCACCTCTCGAACTTGAAATTCACGGCCAGCCGAGAAACTCACGGCTATGGCTATGAATTTCGCGTCTGACACTATTTTCACCCCAAATTTAACGTGCGACTTCATAATTTCCTCAGGAATCATGCTATGGCTTCAAAACTCGCAAAATCTATTATTTTTATGGCATTTTACTTGCATTTTTTATAAAAACTAAGAAAAGTGAAGATTTCATACAAAGTGAAGTAAAAACACTAAAAATTAATAGAAAATCACAAAATAAACCCAAAATATCATATAAAATACATGTAAAAATACGATGTAAATGCAACGCATCAGACATGCGGTTCATTTTGAAGGTGCACTATGCAAAATTTATGATAAATTTGAGAATAAGAGAGACTTGATGGCGGTTGTAAAAATGGAGAAGAATAGAAATTTTCCTCTCATTCTCAAACTGGCAAGGAATATAGCTTTGATGGCTAGTGTACTAGACCTATCGTGGTTATAACAAAAAAGTCTTGGACATGTAAACTTTGAAAGCTTGAAGATGTTGAGCATGAAAAATACTGTTACGCACTGAATTCAACAAGCACAAAACAACAAAACCAAAATCGAAATTGGATTCGATTTTGGTTGCCAGCTCAGTGAGGAGACATGTCCCTGTACACGTGTGCTACTTTTCCCCTATCTCCTTCCTATAGCCACAAGCCACTGTCTCCATCTCCCTCCTTATTACCTCACTTCTCGCCGAGCCTCGGCACTCATGCACGCAAGCACCTGCTTCTCCTCTCACGCATGCAAGTTCTTCTCCACGCAAGCGTCTCATCAACCTCATTCTCCCTTCCAGCCAACAAGCTCTCACTCCATCCCCGTTCGGCGAACGAGGCTGCTGACGCTGCCTCCATTCCCACACGATTTTCTATCGCGCCTCGCATCGTTCCCTTCCAAACTGGTGGAGAAGCTTCCGTGCACCTAGACGTCTCTCGCATCTCTGTCCTCCACTCTATCGGCAAGAGCACAATGCCATCGTCTTCCCTCTCCACCTTATCCCCCTCGCGTCCGGCCAGATCTTGCCGCCGTGACATATCTATGCCTAGTGAAGCCTTTCACCTTGCTCCGGCGTCGACCTGTGTGCGCGTAGCAGACGTGCGTTGAACCTTATTCCTATGCCACTTGTCTCCTCCTTCTCTAGTGCCGGCGATGAGTATGGCAGGCTCCGGCAAGGGCAGCGACGAGCCAGTGAACTTTCCTCTCCCCCTAGCTTGGTTTCTGGAGAGTTTCGAAGCTTCTATGCTTCTGCTCTAGTGGCAAATCACTGTTCCAGTGGTGCCTCTTCTCTCTGGCGATCTCCAAAGACACAAAACTCGGCCGACATGATTTTTCATCGATTCCAGCTTTTCTGGCTTGCTGGTGAACCTGGATACTGTTTCGGCAAATAGTAACTCCGACAAACTTTCCGGTGAACTCTGGGATCCACGCCATTGACGTGACATGCACTTTGGGTTGGTACTGGCGTATTCCCAATGACCACGGTGATTATATATTTGCACATGGCTGCGAACTAGGTTAGTACCCCAACCCTGCTTGTACATACGCGTCGTAGAATTACATATGGATTAGGATTGAACCATGTATGAACTCGCATAATAGACATAACCATATTATGACATTGTCCTTTTATGCTGTAAGGTCCGACGGTCGTTGACGTGTGGACGCTATACGTTATACGTATTGGTTAGTTCTTAGCGCAGACCTATGGATTCAGGGTAGGGTTTTCTTCCTACCTTTGTCATGGTACCAAATGCATGATCTAGTTTGTGGAACCCTACTTTTACTTCTATCCGTTGATTTGGATCTAATAGTCCGTTGTAATCTTATTCTATTCTATTGTTCATAAACATGCTTGCATGCTTTCTGTTTTTGTGATGTTGTTTATTCATTATGATAGTACGATATGATGAGTACTTGACGGCTCTATATATGAGCGCCTGTTGAGCCCTACTGGATTGGGCTGTTGAGATTATGTTGTATTCCGGTCGTGACCGAGGTGGGGGTATAGCCGGTCGACCGATGTTGAATGTCGTGTGTGGTGGGGGGTTATACTACGAGATTTTGTCTGGCCATTATTTTATATAGTCGTGGAACATAAACCATTGATGCTATATGGTGTCGACAGAAGGTATCGCCGAGTGTCGGGTATCGACTTCGGGATGATCGGTGTTGGACGCTACACCAGCGGACTGCCGACGGGTAGTCGTCCTCTCTATTTGGGCTAACATTGGGGACCACTCCTTCGGAGTGCGGTCTTGCGGGACGATTTAGCCTAGCTCGGGTTATGTTTGTGCATGATGCAGTATTTTGATTACGTTATTTGATTTGCGATATATACATTATGATTGTTTACACACAAAGGATTTTGGTAGAGTTTGCAAATGAACCTTACTTGTTGTTCATGCACCTTATCTTTATTTATCCCTGTTTAGCCCTTCTGGCTAACCCCCTATCTCATCCCTTCTCTTCCAGATTCTGACGTGGCTCCTCCAGGAGCAGATTTAGATAGCTAGCTCTAGTGGCCACCATGGGGTGATGCATTTCTGTATTTGTTTATGTATTTTCTGGCAGACTATGTATTTGAGACATGTTGTTCGAGGACTTGTATTTATGTATGCCCGGTCGTGGACCAAATGATGTTGTATTACGTGGTTGTATATTGGAGTTGTATTATGGGTTGTATATTTTATGTTTTGCGTATGGGTTTCGTTGCTGACTCTGCCCATAGGTTGACCTCGTCGCGTCTCGACATTTGACCCTCGGGGCGTGGGCCCGGGTCCCGCATCAGGGCGTGATAAATACGGTGTATGGCCTACCAACCATTGAAGGCAATGATGATGTATGTAAAGCATGTGCACTTGGCAAAATGCATTAAGAGTCATTTCCAAAAGTGAATGCATGGAGAGCAAAGACACCATTGGAGCTAGTTCACACCGACATATGTGGTCCAATGAAGACAACCACTCTTGGTGGAAATATGTACTTTATTACTTTCATAGATGATTATTCAAGAATGTGTTGAGTTTATTTCTTGAGACAAAAATCAGAAGAATTTTCAATTTTTTAAAAAAATTTAAAGTATGGTTGAAAAACAATGTGGAAAGTTGATCAAAAAGTTGAGAAATGATAGAGGTGGTGAATACAACTATAAGGAGTTTGACAAGTTTTGTGAAGACATTGACATTAAGAGACAATTGACGGTTGATTATACACTGGAATAAAATGGCATCGTCAAAAGAAAGAATGTGATAATTGTAGAGATGACAAGAACTATGATGAATGATAAAAGCTTACGATTTACCTTTTGGGTCGAGGCAACTTACACGACAGTTTATTTGCTAAATAGACGTCCTACAAAGACGGTTGAAAATAAGACACCATTTGAAGCATGGTCTGGAGGAACTGGATGAAGAAGAAGAAGGCAATCAACAATCTCCCTCAACATATGTCAGATCTTCCTCATCTTCTCCAAGTTTAACACCGGTAAGAATGAGACGTTTAAGTGACATTTATACTACTTATAACTTTTGTATTGTAGAACTGGATGCTTTGAACAAGCAGTCAAGGAGGAAGTATGGAGAAATGTAATGGAGGAGGAGATAAGATGATTGAGAAAAATAAAACTTGGGAGTTGGTTGACAAACCAAAAGGAAAGGATACAATTGGGCTCAAGTGGATTTACAAGACAAAGACAAATCCAGATGACTCCATACAAAAATTCAAGGCAAGATTGGTGGCAAAAGGATACTCACAAAAGCTAGGAGTTGACTATCAAAAGACATTTGCACCGGTAGTAAGACATGAGACAATAAGAATATTGATTGCATTAGCAGCATACAAAAGTAGGAAATTGCATCAACTTGATGTAAAATCTACTTTCTTGAATGGAGTGTTAGAAGAAGAAGTGTATGTTGAACAATCAAGAGGCTTTGAAGTTGAAAGTAAAGAAGAGAGAGTTTACAAGTTAAACATGACATGGTATGGATCGAAACAAGCACCAAGAGTAAATATGAGATGAATGATTTGGGTTTACTTCATTATTTCTTGGGTATTGAAATTGATCAAAGAGAAGATGATGTATTTATCTCTCAAAAGATGTATGCTCAAGCTATTCTTTCTAAGTTCAAGATAGAGAATTGCAATCCGGTATCAACACCTTTGTTAGTTAATGACAAATTAGTAAAAGATGATGGTAGTGGAAAAGTGGATGAAGCACAATATAGAAGCTTTGTTGCATTTTAGAGTTGCAAAGAGAGTATTGCGATACATCTATGGTACTAAAGACTTTGGGCTCATATATAAAAAAATGAACAAGAAAAAGTTGTGTTGTTTGGTTTTTGTGATAGTGATTGGGTCGGTAGCATGGATAATTTGAAAAGTACATCCGGGTATGTATTTACACTTGGTTCAAGTGTATTCTCTTGGGCATCAAAGAAGCAAGATAGAGTGACACATTCTTCCGCTGAAGCTGAATAGGTGGTAGCAAGTGAAGTTGCAAAGTAAGTTATGTGGTTGAGAAGAATCTTAGAAGACATGGGTGAGAAACAAGAAAAGGCCACAACTCTTTTGTGTGACAACAAATCCGCTATTATCATATCAAAGAATTTAGTTTTTCATAGTCGGATAAAGCACATCAACCTTAAGCATCATTACATTCGTGAAGCGGTTGAAGATAGAGAAATTATTGTGAAGCACATCAACACCAATGATCGAGTTGCAAATATTTTTATTAAAGCACATCCATGTATAAAATTTAATTATCTTAGAGATTTTTTAGGAATAAAGAATAATAATATTAAGGAGTGTTAAGTTTAATGCTTTGTTTGAGCTTACTTTTGAGTGGGCTATATACATTAAGTTGGGCCTACATTTGAATTAGAGATTTCACATGTAATTGGAAGATTTGGGAAATGAAACAGCAGCGAATGCAAAAGCTCGGTTGGCCCCTTGTTACCCTGTTCCTTGTTATCTTCTACCCAATTTTTTTCCACAAATGTATCTGATATAGAAATTTGTCCATGCTAACAGTTCGCCCTATCCTCTCCGATCGACCCGACGAACTTCACCGGCCCACGTGCTCCTCCTTCCTCTTCCCGCCGCAATATAGCCGTTCGCGTTCTTCCTGCTTCGTTGTCCATGACTTCACCTGAAGCCAACTCTCATCCAGGGTCGTCCACCAAGCAGGTCGATAGTGCTTCCGCCTCCACCTTGGTCATCGGGTGCAATTGATATGACCGAAATCATAGCCACGTTGCCCTCAACACAGGTCAAATTTCATCCAAAAACGATGGTGCCGAGTGGTTGCAGGAAGTCGCGGCACCGCAAAGCATGTCAGCAGGTGAGTCAGTCGATTGAGCAGGAAAGGAAAAAAATTGACGTGGACCATACTTGGGCGCAACAAGTCCGCCCGGTCAAATGCACATGCAGATTCAACCAGCCTCCTTGGTTGAACCAACCTAAGTCCAGAATCTAGTCCAGATTTTGCCTACCCCAAGATCCACTCCAGTCAGCCAGAAGCTGTTGGTCACTCTAGTTTGAAGCCCAATCGTCCAGCTCCTTCTTTCTTCTGAATAGGCCCAAGCACAAGTTCAGCTGAATCTAGCCGGTAGCCAGCAACGGATCCAAAGTAGATTCAAGTCCCATTTGCAGGTATTGAATTTCATCGTACCTATATCTGCATACATAGTAGATCTAACTACCAAAAGTAAAATTGTGAGGGATAGTTATAAATATTTATCTCCTGTTATATTGTCTTTACTTTGGGAGATTAAATTTTAACCATTTCCATCAATTACAGTGTAAACTGACCACATATACTAGAGGATCGCTGGTGATCAATTCATAAAGACATAGGCGCTCAATTAATATCCAGGATCGATAAGCATGACAGGAGGGAACAATGCTCATGATAGCAGAGCTCACGGGCAATTGAGGATGCATCATGTGCACTCCATGCCTCCTTTCATGGCAATTGCTCACAGTGCCAACAAACATGAATAAAGCCAAATTACTCTTTACTAGCCAAACCTGAATAAATCTATCTATAATTTGGATGAAAAGGCAATCGACCTAAAAGATTAATCTCTCGTAGCATTCCTGTAACGGAAAAAGCGCTTTTAGTTTGTCTTCCTCAGAGAGAAAATTAGGCAGGGGCGTCTCTGAGCGATTGTGGCCAGCCACAAACGCTTTCAGATTTCACCAAAAAGGACTTCCCTCCTATTTCTGCTCTTCTTCTAATCCACGTCGGTCCGATGGCTAAATAGTTGTAATTAATCAGTCAAAGCACACCGAACCACAAAAATACCCCCCCCAAACCAAATGTGGCTCTGAGATGAAAGCCTGGCGGGAACCATCCGGGTATTTAAGGGTGATCCCCTCTTTAAGACAGCGGTTGAATCGGCGCTAGTGGAGCGGAGCTGGAGATCCGACCCGTCCACCTTACGGGCAGCTCCGCTCTGCTGTGAATTGTGATTGACTGATCTCAGACCGGCCAACGCTACGTAAACGGGTTCGAATCCGCCGCTCCCCTCTTCAAGACCCGCCATGGGCAGGAAGAGGAGTCGGTGTTTCCTCTGCTTCGGCGGGTCCGCCGTCGAAGAGGACGAGATGGAGGAGACGCGGCGGAGGTTCGGTTTCTCCGGGCGGATCGACGAAGCATCGCCGATCGAGCGCAGCTGGAATCGCCGATGCTCCTTCTCCCGATCCCTATCGAAGCTTTTAAAACCCCTGGCTTTGCTCGCCTCTTCGGTATAATAATTGATGTCGATTTCGAGGGTTTTGATCGTCCATGAAATTTTGAATTTGAATTTTTTTTTTTCCAAAATTGATTATGCAAGAGACGAAGAAGGAAAGAAAGGAGGGATTCAAACCGGTTTAACCAGCAAAAGGACGCGGAATCGAGCGCGAAATCGAAGACGAGCGACGAGGACCGTCGACCACGGGAAATCTCTACCCCTTCATCAGCCTCGTGCTCGTCGTCTTCGTCTCCCTCTTCTTCTTATCCATCCTCACCCTTCTCCTCTTCTATGGTTTCGGCCTCGTCCCATCTTTTGCCTTCGATGTCGGGATTAGCCGACGCCAAGAAACTGTCGATGGTGCGAATCGCGGGGTCGAAGAAGCCTCTTCCACCTGCAATGGCGAGGACCAGGAATTGCCGTTCTGTCACTGCGACCTTTCTCTTCCTCAGCAGCCTAACCCTGATGGTCTTTTACGGCCGGTTGTGCGCGATCCTGTGGATGTCGTCATGGTTCTGCTACGTTGCTCGCCGGAGCGGAGCGGCAATGGAGAAAGCGCGTGGAAGTGTTACTCTGAGGCCAACGGCCGCGAAGGCAGCGGAGATCAAACGGAGGACTTAGGAAGTGGAGAGTTGTTTTTGAGTGCCTTTGGCGGTGAGATCGAAAGCTTGATGAAAGCCAAATTACAAAAATTACAAAATGGTTGAGCAGTAATTAAGTTTTTTTTTTAAAAAAAATCTAACATTGAGCCACTACCGACAAAATAAACAATTGAAAATAATTATATTTGGATAAATATTCAAATGAGAATGGAAAAATTAATTAATAATTTTAGCAATTTAGGTAGACTTGACAAAATTTGACCCGACATGCTAACCCAACCCGACACGAAGTTAGGCAAGTTTAGGTTAGCCATAATCGTGTTTGGGGTCATAAACAAGTCAACATGTTTATAACTCGAAAATAAACGAGTCGTGTCGGGTTATATACTGATTGACCTGTTTAACCCAGTTACATTATATATATATATATATATATATATATATATATATATATATATATATATATATAAATATATGCTCACTCAACTCTTAGTGTTAGCCCACAAGCCCAAATATTTTTTAACCCTCTTTTAAATTTTAACTCAAGCTTCAACCCATACTAGCCAGCTGTCACGCCCTGAATTATGTTAATGTTTTTTCGTGGAATTTCACGTGAGTTAACGCTTGACTCGAGTCCAAATACGTCAACGCGACTATCACGACGGCCGAAACCGCTGGATCGGGCGCGACTGACAGAGTTGATTACTTGAACCGGCTCCCAACCCGACTATGGACTCGTGCGGAAGATCGCTGCAGTTCCAACACGGTTCCAATCAACACTGACGATTCACCGAGAACCGGTGTCATCAAACTAAACCAGTTTCACCTGAACCCATACGGGAATCATGCCCGTGTCCGTCGGATCAAGCCGGCGCCCGGCGATCGTAGACGGTTGTCCACACGGCATCGCATGCCGGTTGTCCACCTGAACCCATACTCCTTCATGAGTTAATAGTTAATGCAATTGTGATTCATAATTTGCCATTATCATTTGTAGAATTTACTGAAATCAGAGCATTATTTGCATTTTTACATCAGAATTGTACTGCTTTTACTTAAAACACAATGAAAGTTGATTTGTTTAAGGTGTATAAGAGAAAAAAAGCTAAATTAAAATATTTTTTTTAGATAAAGTACCTCATAGAATTTGTTTAACATATGATTTATGGACATCTATTACTACTGATGGATATATATTGCATACTGCACACTATATTGACAAAGACTGGGTTTTGAATAAGCGATTACTTAATTTCTCATATATGCCACCACCATATAGTGGTATAGCTTTGTCTGAAAAATTAAGCTCTTTGTTGGTTGAATGGGGGATAAAAAAATAAGTTAATTTCTATCACACTCAAGAATGCTTCAGCAAATGATGCTTTTGTAGGATTGCTAAAACAAAAGCTTATTGTTTCAAGAGTACTTTCAAATAATGGTACATATTTTAATGAAAGATGTAGCACTCAAATTCTTAATTTAGTTATGCAAGATGGCTTGAAAGAACTTGACATTGCTATTGAAAAAGTTTGTAAAACTGTAAAATATATCAAGGGTTCTCAACTTAGGAAGAAAACATTTCTTGAATGTGCTAAGTTTTTAAATTTGGATGAAAAAAAGGGGCTAAGATAAGTTGTACCTATTAGATGAAATTCTACTTATCTCATGGTTGAAAGTGCTATATATTGTAGAAGTGCACTATGTCACATGGAGTTGAGTAATTCCAAATAGACCTGATAATTCGGGTCAGCGGGTCATAAACGGGTCGTGTCAGCTGTGACCCGTGACCCAATTAAACCAACCCGAACGCGACCTGTTTAATTAATTGGGTCAAAAACACGACCCGAATATAATTGGGTTAACCGGACATGACCCGAATAACCTGTTTATTAAATGAGTTATTTATTAACCTGATCTGCTTGACCCAATACGACCTGATTATAAATTTATCATTCATATTTTATATATAAATAATAAATTAATAAAAAATCTATAAAAATTTGGGCTTGTGCTGTGGACCAAAATTTGAGTTAAAAGATAATTAGAAGGGATTTGGGCTTATGAGCTTGTATTAGGAGTTAGGTGGGCCTATATTTAAAATTTATATATGTAAATAAAATGTAATTGGGTTAAGCGGTTTAACCTGTTTATAACTCGACACGACTTGATTATTTTTGGGTCATAAATGGGTTGACCTGTTTATGACCCGAACATGATTATAGCTGACCCGAACTTGCATAACTTCGTGTCGAGTCGAGTCGGGTCAGCAGGCCGAGTCAAGTTTTACTAGGTCTAATTCTAACTATAAGGATTGTCCATCATTATTTAAATATTCAAAAGGTTATGAAGTTTTTAGCTTTTTTTTTATGACATCACTTGTGTCTTTTCTAGAGTTAAGTTTCCTACTAGTCTACCAGAGATGAGAACAAAGAAAAATTTTAAGGTTGACCATCTTGTTGAAAAAAAAAACCAAGTCGACATGTGAGTTAAACCATAACTGACTATAACTGATCCTATGATAGAACCAAATCTCTCAAATCAACATATCATTATGCAAAAAATCTCACTATAAGAAGTTATGATCTACACATGTTTCATCCACCCCACTAGCGCTAGCCAACAATGTGTTGATTCTAATCACACAAATCAATGAGAGGGAAGGGTTAACCTTTTACCTTGAGCAATTGCTAGCCTAGTTGACGGTGTTAGAAGCATTCATGCAATATAATCTCTTAGAAATACCTCTACCATCATCTTACAAACCACATGTTGAGATACAATCCATGTAAGAAGCAAATTATAGTGCTAAAAATTGCATTTGGATAAATATTTAAATGAGAATAGTAAAAAAAATTAATTATTTTAAACATTTTAGGTTTTTGAAAGAAGAATGCCATGAGTTTTTCTTATACTTCCTTTAAATAGTTTATATTGTTTTGATAATTCATATATGATGGGGCCATTACCAAGAGTGCCAATAGATTGGGTGGGGATGAGTTTTGTTAAACGTGACCTTGAATCTAACCCTTATACCTTGTAGTCAACTTCACTAGGGAATTGGGTACCCACAGATAAATTCAAACATGTTGGGGAAAAAAATACCCATGGGCAAATAGTGGTTGCAAGCTTGTAAACCCGCCGCAGGTGATAGATGGACAACGACTACAAGCTTGCAGATAGCACATGTAAACTAATAGACAACAAGCAGACGATAAACACAGTTCTAGGAGTGGATAATGGATGTTACTATATGCGTGGATGGTAGACATTCTTGATGGTGTAGATGATTGTGGATTGATAACGTAATTTAATATGGTGAGTGGGTTCAGGGTAGGTTTCGAAAATCCCATAACCATTCCCAACCTAATTTACAATGGTTGCGTTTTTTCTAAACCCAACCTGATACCCAGTCAAATTGGATTTTTGCCATCAAAATTGAGTTGGGTCATATTAGGTTTGGGTTTTTTTTCCATCTTTAATTGCTATATAAGAGGCCCAATAAATGTTCATTAAGGATAAGGAATAGAAATGAATGAGGTACCCAGTTTTTTACCTGATACCCAAACCCAAGTTTGGTATTCTATTACATAATAATAAATATATTTATATAATAATTATTTTATTATTTATTTTATATTTTTAATAATAAAAAAATATATTTTTTTTAAAATCGAGTATTAGGTACTGGATACCCATACCTATAAATCTGAACCTAACCTATCAAAGCTAAACTCATCATATTTAGCTAATTGAATATCCAAACCCGCCATGGGTTACATTGCCATCCCTACTAAGGGCCTATCACCACATGGGTCCAACCTAGCATGTAAAAAGCTAACAACTCCAAAGAAAAGTGAAAGGAAACCTAGTTCACAAGCATTATTCAAAACCTTGTCGCAGCGGAAATACTAGGATCGCATGACATGAGTACATGATCAACCTTGTTTATCTTGTATAAGACAAGTTAGAGTATTACATGTGCCATGATGTGAGAGGCGACTTGGAAGATGAAAGGGGCGAGTGCCTTTTCTCCAAAGATGTCACACACAAGATGAGAAAGACTTTCTTCCTTGTGTTCCTTGTGCTAGCAAAGACACTAAGGAGTCTTGATCGTCTCTAGGAAAGGATGATGTGTGTCCCCTTGGCCGGTCGAGCTTCTCTTCCTTGCGTGAAGATGATCCACACGAGAGCGAAGAGAGGAGGAGGCGAGAGGGCTTTCGAAAACGTGGATGCACCAAAAAGGAAAATTCGGCCACCACTTATGGTAAGAACCGAATTAGTAACTCCCTACATAACTTCCCTTTAAGCGATCGAAAACTCCTCATTGATTGAACCATGCGTTCACAAGTGAACAGGTTCAATCTCAATTTGGTTCAAGCACCAAATCAAACCAGCCCTGGTTATAATCTTCTTTGAACCAAATGGCTCAAGATCTAACCACACATCACATTGAACCCCTGATCTTTACGATCAAGCTTCAATCCTCCGATCAAAGCTTACCGATCACATGTCCTAATCAATCAAACATGATTAGACTAGATCTCACTTTTAATCAGAGCTTAAAATCCTTTAAACTGAACTAGAATAATTCCAGTCCACACGATCTGACATAAGTAAGCCATATCATCAAATTGTGCGACCCTAAGGGTTTCCTTCAATGTCGGTAACGATAACTTACGTTATCACGACCAGAGAGAGGTATCTAGCAACACATCACTGTCTTCCAATATGAAGGAAAGTGTCTTCCAAGACTACTCCCAAACCACAGCACAAGTGTGAATCTCATTCACTTGACATACATATTTCCCTTTGCCACTGGATGTTCTCGTCGGACAAGCGTGTCAAGCCTGTGATTCCAACATGATGAAAATGGTTAGATCAGATGAACATAGTCGTCTGGGTATGGCCATACACATTCTCAACCATTTCATCCATAGGGCCCCCTTAGAACATCACACTCCAACCAGGAGAGGCAATCCTTTATCTATCACAAGTACCCTAACATGACTCATGCCCACTATCCAAGATAATCCTTAATCATTATCTTTCAAATGATATGGAACTACCTCAAGATAATGCCAATCATCACTTAGAAACACAAGTGATCTCAAGTCAGAGGGAATATGCCACTTGCTTGCATACAAGGATTATTCACATTGTGACAAATAATTGAATATCCTGAGAAGGGTCAGTCCAGTACATCCAATGCACCTATGTGTCTAAATCTTATTCCATGCTCGAAGCATCCTATAAGATTAGAACACATATTAGTCTCAATCAAACCAAGGCTGTCTCATGTTCACCAAGATATCTCGACTAAGGACAATACTGAATGTCAGCTAAACTAAACATCATTGAGACATTACCCAGAAGTACACATATAACAGCAGCTAATGTAACAATCTGAATAACAACAATTGCCTTTTTTAAAACAAATATATTTAGTTTATACATGATACTGACAATAACCCAAGGCCTCAAACATTAGCCTTAAGGGCATACCCTAACAAAAAGCCCTCTAGATTTGCACACTAAGAGAGGCACACATAGCCTATCATTGAGGAGGTGTATAGGGCCTCACCCTTGTGAGAGGCACCTAAAGCCTTAGGCTTAAAAGGCACAAGAGCAATGGGTAGTCAAGACATACACCAAAAGATTGGACACTTTAGATATACTCTATCACTTGAATTAGAGGTGCCCAATCTAGTCAACCTAACCCAAACAAAATCAATTCATATTGACCCAAATTTTCTTTTACAAATATCCCAAAACCCAAAGCCAAACCGCTCATTAACAAAACTGACCTTTACTTGAATTGAAAAAATTGGTTTAGTTCGGTTTAAACTAATTAAAACCCTGTTCACTCAATCCGTTCAATCAAATTTTAAACATTTAGCCTGACGGTCCATTCACTCAACTCATTCACTCAATTCTAACATAAACATGGATGTTAAATATATGGGGTGTGCTATTAATAATGTTGTTTGGGAGGTGTGTACGTTGATACTAAGTATCGAGGCATAGTTCCTCAATGTCGTTATAACACAATACAGATTTCTCTCCATGGCCCATGTGACAGAGTCATTGATGTGTCCGCAAGTGCACGAATACATCGAAGTAACAAAAGATATTGAACCCACAGAGACCTACGTGTTAAGTACCAAATAATTAAATTCTTACTAACTAAGTGATCAATGTACGATGAGTATAAAGGAAAAAACAAATAATTGAAGCAGGCATAGAAAATCAAAGAGAGAAAACTTGGACTAAGGTTTCATCCTTTTTAATTCCTATGACTAGACATAAATAAGTTTTTGTCAGTTATTCGAATCACGATAAGGATAAAATTTACTTAAAAGAAATTGTCTCATCTCGGATGTCCAATTTACACTGAACAAGTTTTCACTCTCATGACTTACTACTCAATGTTTAATAAAAGTAAACCAGACTAAATTATTAAATTTACTTTCATAAATTTAATTTCTAAAGTCAAAATCTCAAATAAAATTAAATACTATCTTATTTTAATTTTACAGGTTTTACCTAAGGGGCTATAACAATCAAAATCATATCTTGGTCTATATTATCATGTATGAAACAATGGAATCAATACTCACATGTAAAATAAGTATCATAAATTAGGGTTCTAGGGCTTAGCTACTCTCGTAGTTTAGGTTTCTAAATCTAATCTATGGGATACAGGTTTGTAAATCACCTATCGCTCCATATTACAAACCCTAAAATATGCAAATAATAATTTCAAAACAAATAAATCACAGAGGCAAAATTATCATTCAAAGAATAACTAATAGGTTAAAAATCATCCAGTCATTACAGCATTAAAAATAAATTACTCCCGAAGTCCCAAAGAATGTTTTACGCTATCATGGAGTTAAAAACACAACAAAAATTTATTTAAGAATAATCAGAATTCAAAATAGGGAGAATAAAAAATTTACTGATTTCACAAGGGTGTGAAAATTTACCGATTTTCCCTCCTCGGTTGAAAATTTTTTCGTCAATTTCTCGCTTGTTTGAACTCCTTTCGATCTGAAATTTTTGGTGTGTCTTATCCTCCCTTGGGTGAAGTTTCCCTGAAACGTTTTCCACCAGAGGTGGCCTCTATGCCTCTCGACGAGAGGCCAAGCCCTAGCGGTGCCTTTCTCGATTTCTCCCTCGACACTTGATGAAAGTGGATGATTCTGGGCTTGAAATCTTCTCCTCAATTTATAGAAGGGCTCGGTATTTTTAGATTTTAAAATTGTGCCCTGGATCTTTTTAATTTTTCTTCAAAAATTTTGAGAAAAGAGGGCAGTGGAAGACTCGGCTTGGTGGTAGCGGCGACTATTTCCCCAAGTTAATATTTTCACACCCCCATTAAAATTTAGTTCATTTTTCACCAAGGTGTGATGTTGAGTAAATTTCTAAATTCGACCTTCGAGCTCAAAATTTCGTCATGATTCTGTTTCCGGTCTCTGATTTCTTCAAATCTATTGAAAATAAGTTCTTTTTACTTGAAAATGATGAAAAACGAGAAGAGGTGTAGATTCTGAAATAATCAAACAATTAAGTTTAGAAACAAGCAAAAGAGTATAAATATGACTCAAAAAGACTATACGATCAATAAAAATTTTATTACGAAATTTTGAGTCATCAAAATACATAAGGCTCAAACCTTGCTTGTCTCAAGCAAATCAAAACATGAATCAAAGTGTGTAAAGAAAATATAAATAACTTCTGTTTAATTTCTCCTTAACATAAAAGTAATCCGCAATATGTGCAATTATTTTTAGGAATAAAAGATTTAAAAGAAATAACTTGCTAGGAAAAAGATTTTCGAAAGGTTATAATCCAAGATGAATAAAATTTTCATAATATATAAGATGACATTCATGTTCAACTCGTATAAATGATCGTAAACTCTTTTTCAATAAATCTAATTTACCCTTAAGAAAAATTTTCACTCATGGGTCCCTTCCTAACCTCGTGTGGTAATAAGTATATTCTTGTGGCAGTTGATTATGTGTCAAAGTGGGTTGAAGCTGTAATAGCTCCGACTAATGATTCCCACGTAGTTATCAAGCTGTTCAGAAGGATAATATTTCTAAGATTTGGGGTTCCACGAGTGCTAATAAGTGATGATGGATCCCACTTTACAGAACAAAAATTCTGTGCACTGTTGAGTAAATATGGGGTGAGACATAAAGTATCTACTCCTTATCACCCTCACACAAGTGGCAAAGTAGAAGTTTCTAACAAAGAATTGAAAGTAATTCTTGAAAAAACTATCTCTTGATCAAGGAAAGATTGGTTCATGAAGCTTGACGATACATTATGGGCATACCGAACTGCATTTAAGACTCTAATTGATATATCACCTTATCAGCTTGTATATGGTAAATCGTGTCATCTCCCGGTTGAATTGGAACATAAAGCTTATTGGGCGATAATGACTTTGAATTATGATTTGAAAACCGTTGAGGAGAAAAAGAAATTACAGATTGATGAACTTGAAGAGATAATAATAAATGCATATGAAAGTGCACGAATTTACAAGGAAAGAACCAGGAAGTGGCATGTAGAAGTTGACTACATGGGTCCCTTCCTAACCTCGTGTGGTAATAAGTATATTCTTGTGACAGTTGATTATGTGTTAAAGTGGGTTGAAGCTGTAATAGCTTAGACCAATGATTTTCGCGTAGTTATCAAGCTGTTCAGAAGGATAATATTTTTGAGATTTGGAGTTCCACGAGTGCTAATAAGTGATGATGGATCCCACTTTACAGAACAAAAATTCTCTACATTGTTGAGTAAATATGGGATGAGGCATAAAGTATCTACTCCTTATCACCCTCAGACAAGTGGCCAAGTAGAAGGTTCTGATAGAGAGTTGAAAAGAATTCTTAAAAAAACTGTCTCTCGATCAAGGAAAGATTGCTCCATGAAGCTTGACGATACATTATGGGCATACCAGACTGCATTTAAGACTCTAATTGATATATCACCTCATCAACTTGTATATGGTAAATCGTGTCATCTCCCAGTTGAATTGGAACATAAAGCTTATTGGGCGATAAAGACTTTGAATTATGATTTGAAAACTGCCGGGGAGAAAAAGAAATTGCAGATTGATGAACTTGAAGAGATAAGAATGAATGCATATGAAAGTGCACGAATTTACAAGGAAAGAACCAAGAAGTGGCATGTAGAAGTTGACTACTTGGGTTCCTTCCCAACCTCGTGTGGTAATAAGTATATTCTTGTGGCAGTTAATTATGTGTCAAAGTAGGTTGAAGCTGTAATAGCTCCGACTAATGATACCTGCGTAGTTATCAAGCTGTTTAGAAGGATAATATTTCTGAGATTTGGGGTTCCACGAATGCTAAAAAGTGATGATGGATCCCACTTTACAGAACAAAACTTCTCTGCACTGTTGAGTAAATATGGGGTGAGGCATAAAGTATCTACTCCTTATCACCCTCAAACAAGTGGCCAAGTAGAAGTTTTTAACAGAGAGTTAAAAAGAATTCTTAAAAAAACTATCTCTCGATCAAGGAAAGATTGGTCCATGAAGCTTGACGATACATTATGGGCATACCGGACTGCATTTAAGACTCTAATTGATATATCACCTTATCAGCTTGTATATGGTAAATCGTATCATCTCCCGGTTGAATTGAAACATAAAGCTTATTGGGCGATAAAGACTTTGAATTATGATTTGAAAATCGCTGGGGGGAAAAAGAAATTACAGATTGATGAACTTGAAGAGATAAGAATAAATGCATATGAAAGTGCACAAATTTACAAGGAAAGAACCAAGAAGTGGCATGATTGCCAAATCATAAAAAAAGATTTTCAAGAAGGTGACCTCATTTTACTTTTTAACTCTAGATTGAGGCTCTTTCTTGGAAAATTAAGAACAAGGTGGTCAGGTCCTTTTAAGGTTGTTAAAATTTATCCTTATGGTGCTATTGAGATTTGGAGTGAAAGAGCAGGGAACTTAATAGTTAATGGCTAACACCTGAAATATTACTATGTGTCTGAGCGTATTGAGGAAAGTGTCAACCAAAAGCTCTCAGATCCTCCACTGCTAGAATGATGATGATGATCTTTGGTCGAGCTAGAGACATTAAACTTATCTTCTTGGGAGGCAACCCAAGCATTCTTACACATGTTCTTCTTAGATTTCCTTGGTTTTTGTCTATTTTGATGTTTTTTTTTCTAGTACTAATCTTTGTTTTTCTGCTTTGCAGGTGTGTTAAAAATAATTTTTACGTCAAAACGGTGATTTTTGAAGCTTACGTAAAAATTACGGCTGTAATTTTTATTTCGGCCGTAATTTTGTACCCTTGATTCTTCCGTAAAGGAATAGAGACTTTCACGGGCGTGCTGTGATTATTTTCACAGCCGTAATCATGAAAGTACTGTTTACTTTAAGGAACAGATGGTTTCATGGTAAAGGTGTGAAAAATTTCACACCCGTAATTTTTTAGACTTAAAAAAAATTCAATTGTATTAAAAATTACAGGCAGGCCATGATTTATTTTACACCCATAATTTGAGGGAGTTTTGATATAGAAACTTCCACGAATGTCTTGCGGAAGGGCCGTGATTATTTTCACGACCGTAATTTTGATTTTCTTCTGTACAGAACATTTCACGGGTGTGTCATGATTAATTTCGTGGCCATAATTATATTTGCTTCTATATAAATCCTCGACCATATTTTTAGGATTTTCACCCGTGATCTTCTTGCATTTGGGCCGCCTCTTCGAATCGATCTTCCTCTTGCCTTCTAGATTGTCCGGAGACCTTCTCAGACCGTGTTCTGGACATCTCTGAGCCACATTCCGGTGATTTGAAACTCCGATTTTGTTCAGAAAGCCGATTTCCACTGATTTTCGCCAAGATTCATTTCTTGTCATCTGAGCTTCATCGAAGCTGCCATTTCTCTTCCAAAGTTTTGATTGAGCAAGAGGATCTTTCCCCTGAAGATTTTGAAGACCAATTTCGATCAGAAAGACAGGATTTAAGCGTTGCATTTTGGGCTAATTCTATTTCTAGCGCCATGTTCACATATTTCGGTAACGCCTCTATTTTTAACCTCTCTAGTTCAATTTACTTCATCTACACTACTTGAAATGGCACCAAGAAGCAAGCAAGTTGTGAGCAAGGGGAAGGGCAAGGCACAAGCAGCTACTTCTTCAGCACCACCACCCATTGCAAACCCCTATGGCATTGTTTTTAGAGATGATGTACAAGAGGCCAGATATAACTATCTTCTCACACGGAGGATTACAAGCACAAGATATGCAGATAAGTGTACACTAGAGATTATGGGGCTTCATGAGGATGTTACATGGATGTTCGAACAAATTTTGGCATTGAGATTTTTCCAGAGCCAGACGCAGATGTTTCTTCTCCTAGTTTTGGAGTTCTTCAGCAGTTTGGAGGTAGAGCTCCATGATTATCACTATCAGGAAGCGAAAGGTCGCCTTACCTTTCGACTTGCAAACATTGAGAGGAGCCTCATGCTCAAAGATGTTAGAGCTATCATCCATTTACTAGGAGGAGTTACACACCCGCCGTAGGAGTATATCGAGAATGCATTTTGGTATTAGATTACATCGGACTCAAATTTTTCACCAAAGACTGCAAGAGCAACTAGCATCTCCAATCCTTGTCTCCGATATGTGCATAGAGTTCTCTCACATACCGTCTTCGGACGAGGTGAGAGCGATGGTATGGTCCAACAATCTGAACTCTATTTCTTATGGTGTATGCTTCATGGATATCAGTTGGATGTAGTTTATTTCTTAGTCAAGCAATTTGATAAAGTTGCACGTGCCAAGAAGGGCACTATAGTGTTAGGAGGTTTTATCACTCCTATTGCTCTTTCTCTGAATGTGGATTCATTTGGAATTGATACTGCACAGGGGAATCCTAGGATCGACCTTAAGTCATGTGTAGTAATGAGGATGATCATCCGAGAGGGTGACAACTTCTCCCTTATCCTTGGGCCTAACTTTCCAGCTTTGCCTTTATCGAACAAAGAGAGGACTTCGGTCAAAAATCAAGCAAATTGGAAGATTCCCCCTGATGCAGCTATTGATGATGCCCCTACACCACTTGATTCAGCACCGCCACCACCCTCTTTTGGAGGAGCCAGTTTCAAATTTTATGGGATGGATTCTGATTCTCCTCGACCCAGAGTAGGATCTTCATCACGCGACACAACCCTGACTTAGAGAGGTTGGTCCAGCACCCAGGATGCAGGCTTCTAGGCATTGTCTGTAGAGGTGTTCGTCAGGGACGCCTTCTGAAGACAATATATGATTCTGTCCAATACATGATGATGTCCAGGATATAAAGGGATTTCTTTGGGACCACTTCTGCTCTGATGAAGAGAAGGATCTGGATGCGAGTATGGGAGAGGCTACCCCAGATGTGGAGGATGGCAAGGAGACTGTCACTGACATGGACGACTAGTACTTTGTGAGTATCCCTTCTCCTACTTACTTAATTTTTGCCCTTTTACATCAAGGATGATGCATTCTCTTTTGTAGGGGAGGATGATACATTCATGTTCGTTGCATCTGATGTCCTTATGCTCCTCGGTTTTATGTTATTGTGCTTTTGGATTTTGTTTGATGGATGGATTGCATAACTATATTATACTTATGACTGTATAATGTTATTTGTCACCATGTGTGGGTGCACTGCAATGATGGATTGTACTACAATACTCTTGAATGTGTGGTTTTTCTTGGAAGAATGAATTTCTATGATGATGTGTGGTTTCTCTTTGGTGATGAATGTTGTGTTCTTTGTTGTTCATATATATCAATGCCTGTGAATGGAAAATATGCTTCTTGTGTCGAATTTATTTCTTCAACATATATCCTCTCATTTTAATTTTTCATCAATTGATGCATGAGATTTTGGTAGATATGTTGTTTGATGAATGCGATTTAAGAGTGAAATATTTTTTTCAAATAAAATGAGTATATGAGTATAATTTATTAAATCTACATTGATCGATTAGCTGAAGCTGTTGTTTGACCTATTGTGCTATTTCTTGGGAAGAAAGAATCCAAAATCCAGAAATATATATATATATATATATATATATATATATATATATATATATATATATATATATATATATATATATATATATATATATATAAAGAGAAATGACTCCTCTACTTAGCACTGTGAAAAATTGGCAGTGGGTACTGAAGACATGAGTTGAGACTGAATAAAAAAGGTATGTATCTATGTGGGTACATGCCAAAGAAAAGTCATTTGACATTAACTCCGCTATGAATCTCAATTCTGCTAGCTAATAAGATATGAGTTCTAATACATTGGCTTGGTGGTCAATGTACTCTAAATTCGTCACAAGAAAAAAGGTGGTATTCAATTTAGAGAATGTCAAAAGCAAAATAAAGAAAAATTGAATGGAGAAAAAGATTTTGGAGATCCTATTCCTGTAAACAAAAGTATTGTAGATTTAAACTGAAATAAAGGTGAATTCATGAGATTAAGATTCTATTTATTATACAAGTTGCAAAATTTTATTTGATTAAGATTGTGAATCTTAAGGATTAAATTCTAAGAACAATGTATTTATCTCGAATTTTACGTAGCATGAGTTGGAAATTTTTTTTATGAGTGATTATGTTCTAGAAATTTATTTTACATAGAAAGTTATATTTTCCATACTCACATTATTTTTTAGTTTATTTATTTGCTTGAGGACAAGTAAAAGTTTAAGTCTAGAAAGATTTGATGTCTTGTATTTATATAGTATTTTTATTATACTTTTTATGCATAATCTCTCCTATTTTTACCATATTTTTACTTATTTTGACTTAAATCCTTTTGTTTGTTTGGAATCTTCACCCCTCTTCGTTTTTGTCATATTTCATAGGGAAAATGGCCAATTTTTGATAGATTTTTGAAGATCTAAGTGCATGAATGGATTCTAGACGTCGAGATGAAGTTGCCCATCAAATTTCAGGCAAAACGAAGCTTATTTGGAAAATAACAGCCCACCCGTAATAATTATCACGGCCGTAATCTGAAGAGAAAGCACAGAAACAATTACGGCCCGTTTGTGATAATTATCATCGTCGTAATTTATTTGGTACAAAATTTAGAGTTTACAGAAAGAATCACGGCCTACCCTTGATTATTTTCACTATTGTGATTTCCTAGAGATTGTTCACAGAAACAATTACAGCTGTGCCGTGATTATAACCATGGCTGTAATTATTCTCGGCTATTTTCCAGAATATACAAAGAATTACAGGCAGGCCATAATTATTATCACAGCTGTAATTTTATCTGCTAGTTTTGAGTTTGACTTGGTTTCTCACTTGATTTGATTCTGTTTCACGCCAAATTTTGGGAAAAACCTATTCTAAGGGTGGAGAACTATATAAGGAAGCTTTGGAGCAATTATCATGACTTTTTGGATAATTTTCAAATAGAATTCGACGAAGAGGCAAGATATAGGGCGAACGGTGGCGATCTTTACTTTATCACCAGAAAAGCTTGGTTTTTATGGCTGGTTGGCGTCGATTTTCATTAGGGAGCCTTGATTCTTATCTTCCTTTATCGATTTTATATTTATTTGCCAATTGTAATTGAAAACATGGATTTTTGTAACGTGAACATGATGAACATGTGAGCGTAATTCTTTTATTCAGGATTAAGGGTATAACCCTCTATGTTTTCGTGGCTTAACTGTTTATTGTCTTCTTATGAAGTAATTTACTTGTGCTAGATTCAATTATTGTTGTGCTTTTTCACATGTTTATTACTGGCCATAATTTGCATGCTAGAGACATTGCAAGAAGTACAGAGAGGTGAATTGCGACGTTGGACCTATAGTTTTTGGACAAGTTGATTTGAACACGAGAGTAGTTCAAATCGGCTTGAGGGATTTTATAGATTTGTCAAAGACTCATTAGGTCTATCTCGAATTAATAACCACGAGAGTAGGGGATTAATTCGGATAGACACCAGATTGTACTGCTGAGAAGGGTAATCTATACATGCGGATAAATCCCCTTCAACATAGTAAATCCTTCTTAAGATATTCTTAATTAGAAAAGTCATGAAACATAGTATAGTGAACCCAAAATCTTGAATTCCCATCAAATCGATTATAACCTATTTCTATTTTTATTCTCTTTTTACGACATTAAAACTCTTTTTTTCTAAATTGTCTAGTTAACAACCCTAAGATAAGATGGTACTTGGTCATTGGTCTCTGTGGGATTGATATTTTTATTATTTCGACATATCCGTGCACTTGCGGACACATCAGTAGTCATGCCGTTTTCCCTGACTTGCTGGTATTGCTCAAGTCGCATCTGGACGTAACATTTTCATCAATTTTCCCAGGTTTTCCCTCTGATGCGCTTTCTTATTCCCTCGTCTCAAGACCTTCTCACGATTTCTGCATCATAGTCTTCACCACCCTAGAGTACGGACCTAAGGACATCCAACTTATAACTCCGCTACGTCACCATGTCAAATGGTTACCAACTTAAATGTCAAAGTCAAATATCCACAAGCGCTCAAAAGGCAGGAAGGATATTCTTCAAATTCAAGTATCCACAAGCCCTCAAAAGGCAAGATATCCATCAAATTCAGATATCCACATGCTATTGAAAGGCGAAATATTTTTGATTACCACAAGCCCTCAAAAGGCAAGATGTCAATCCAAGCATTCACAAGTCAAGCTATTAAAAGGAGTAAGTACTCTTGTATCAAGTTGTAAGCCATGTTATGGCACATTGTTATAAATTACACTATTCTTTCAACCATTTGTCTTCATTATGCTATATTTATATATCTTATAATCAAAGGTGCCCTAAGATTATTTTACATAATATGCTTAAAGATTATTTTAAATATTATTAAAATATTTAAATTAGATACTATGGACAAAATATCCATTATGTACATTATGAAAATTATGTGTTTTATGTATTTCATTTTTTTTAATATATCAATTATGTATAATATGATATTTATGTTTTGTATTATGTCATATTTTATATAACATCTAAAATTATTTTAAATAGTTTATAATTTTAAGATATCATAGCCCAGCCTAAAATTAACCAAACTATCTAGTTTGGTACAATTGTAAGCTACACTATAGACTGAGCTTAGATGTTCAAATTAGGTCAACACCTATAGTGTAAACTTTATTATGGAACTTGATAGTATCCTATTAGGCTATGTTTCCTTGGATGAAAAACTAGGAGGAAAGAATAGAAAACATATTAAATCTAGAAAACACATTGAATCTAGAAAACACAAAGGTGTTCCAACTATCATGCACTTCTAATTATTTCTATTTGCTCCAAATACTCTCAATTAATTTCAAATCAATTTGAAGATTATGCAACAATATTGTAGTTCCATTCAACCAGATGGTTGTTGCTTTGATCCAAACACAATACCAGATCATATGTTAGTAGCCTATAATTTTTATGTTAGGCTTTTTTTCTACTAAGGAAGGAAAAAAATAAAGAAAAGAAAAATTACTAGGGAAAGAAAATAGAATGGATAGAGAAATAAGATTTTTTTTTTTTTTTTTTTTTTGCATTTCTTAAGAGGGAATGAATGTTCCAATGATGATTTATATTTGCATTCCAACTCTATATTTCTATACCCACTATTCATGAATACTGTAAAGTAACTAAATAATATTGAATACACATACTATTGAATATAATTAAATACTATAGAATTTATATAAATATAAGAAGTCAAAAATATTTAAAAATTATACAATTACTATAAAATATTATTTATATATATATATATATATATATATATATATATATATATATATATATATATATATATATATATAACAAATAACATGTCAACTAGTAGTTAATATTTTTTTTGGAGATCAAACGGTAGCGAACAGGTGCGGCAATTGCTATGCTTTAGGCTATATTTTTTTGGACGAAAAACTGGGAGGAAAGAATGGAAAACATATTAAATTTGAATGGAAAAATGCTACTAGATTCAATGTGTTTCCATTTTTTCTTCCCAATTTTTTGCTACTAGATTTAATATATTTTTTTATTCTTTCCTCTCACTTTTCTGTCCAAGAAAATAGAGCCTAATATTATCGCTGTGATGGGTGAGTGATGAGCAATGCGGAATTGTGGTGGTGGCGGTGACAAATGGCCCACACTAGGAAAATGGGAGTAGCAACGATAGTAGTGACGAAGAAATGGGAGGCATCGGCAGAGTCGAAAGAAGGAAGATTATAAAAAAAAGTTATATATTTGTTGTGTTATTTGATGAGTTACAAGGTGATTTATGTTTATAGTGTAATTTCATATTAGTAAGAGAAAAATAATATATGAGTTTATAAAATGAAAAACAATTTTATCTAAGAAATTAAATATTTCAAAAAATCAATGAATATTCATCCATAAAACACATTTCAATTCAAACTCAAAAGAATAATTAATAAATTTGATTTATTATCATTTTTAGCTTTTCTTTTTTACTTAGTAAACATATGCACACTGTCAGGAATTTTGGGTAATCAGGAGGTGCTGCTTGCTTGTATAATAATAATGTGAGGAGCGTTCCTGCATGCATCGCATCATCCCATTTCCCAGTAAGAGGGCCAAGCACTGAAATGATGAGGCCCAGGATGAAATCCGCATGCGTCCTCTCTTTCTTCTTCTCTCTCGCTTGCTCAGCGGCAGTTATTGCCTGCCACCCCGCGGTGATCGGCTGATATAAATACTCCATTAGAATGGTATAAATAATATTATCTTTTATACCAATATTAGAATGGGACATATTAAAGTTGTAGCGTGATATAAATACTCCATCGCTATTGTCTCTTGAGCAACGACTTAGAATCCTTGGCCAGACTAACATATATTGATCTCAGTGGCAACGACATGTTAAAGTTGCAGCGTGATATAAATAGCAACATTAGAATCGACCTCAGTGGCAACGACTTTACTAGGCCGATCCTTATGTTGATCCCTATGTTATTAGGATCCTTGGCCAGGCTAACATATATTGATCTCTCCTACGCAAGCTTCAGTAGCAAAGTACCAAAGTAGCTTGAAAATCTCTCTAACTTACAATACCTCAACCTTTTTGGTAATTATAATTATGAGGATTCGAGTTACAACTTGTACATTGGACACCCAGGAGGGATCACTCGCCTTTCTTCCCTCACATTCGAGACATCAACTTGAATGACTATGATCTAATAGGGATGCATCCTCATCTCAATTTCACATCACTCCAAACACTTAATTTCCGAGGTAATATTACATAAGAGTGAGTATCTTTAATTTTGATTGGAATGATATGATCTAATACATACCACCTGTCTTTAATATTTGTCAGGTAATAATATAAATGACATGGAACCAGTGTGGGTGTACAATATAACTACCCTCAAGTGTCTTAATTTTGGTTGGAATGATATATATTGGTTGTCCATGCGTTGCTCCATAACAAGGTTGGCTTCTCTAAAGCCACTAGATTTATCTAGAAATTCAATATCTACTATTGTTGTCCAACCTCTGCAAGCTCCAAATTCTAATATTAATGAAAATAACAATCAAGGATGAGCTATTAAATCTAGAGATGCTCTTTTCTGAATGTCTTATATATAGCTTGGAGACAGTATATCTTCCCGGCAACCAACTCAATGGTTCTCTTCCTACTTGGTTAAGAAACCTAAAAAATATTAAGGGTATTGATCTTCATAATACCTCACTCCATGGCTCTATACTAAATCCTCTTAGAAGCCTAACCTCATTACAATTTTTGGATTTGAGTTTCAACAACTTGAATGAGACTTATAACTTGCTTCTTGGCTCTATACTAAATTCTCTTGGAAGCTTAACCTCAGTACAATATTTGGATTTGAGTTGCAACAACTTGAATAAGACTTCTAACTCACTGTATGGCTCTATACTAAATTCTCTTGGAAGCCTAACCTCATTACAATATTTGGATTTAAGTTATAATTACTTGAATGAGACTTATAACTCACCCCATGGCTCTATACTAAATTCTCTTGGATGCCTAACCTTATTACAATATTTGAATTTGAGTTACAACAACTTGAATGAGGCTTATTGTGATATCCATGATTTTAGGGGTGTGACACTTATAACCTGCTCCATGGCTCTATACTAAATTCTCTTGGAAGCCTAACCTCATTATAGTATTTGCATTTGCGATACAACAACTTGAATGGGAGAATTGGTTAAAGCATTGAAGAACTAAAGAATCTTATCAGTTTGGATCTATCTGATAGCTCATTGAGTTTGTCCATAATCCATTTGGCCAATTTATCAAGTTTAAAGTACTTGAATATTTCAAACAACTTCTTATTTATAAATGAGACAGATGATTGGATCACTACACTTCAACTTCAAATACTTATTATGTATTCTTGCAAATAGAGCCATGGCTAGGTTTAGGGGTGAGCATTCGGTTTGGTAAAATTGGTTTTTACCGATTACTGAGTATTTCAATAAATTCGGTTCGATAAAAATAAATTCAGTTTTGATTTCAATTTAAAATTTAGTGAAGTTCAATTTTTTATTTCAGTTTCAGTTTTTATCTTTTCGGTTCAGTAAAAAACCAAATTTACTGATATATATAAATGTATATTCTAACTTCTAAGTTCCTAATATTTGATGTGTTATATAGCATCAAAATAAAAATAGAATTTGATTTAGTGGTTGTGACTTTGTGTGTTTGTGCTATAGTGTAAAGTTGTATGGATTAAATTTATAAATATTTTGTAGGTAATTATGATTCATGCTAATACTAAATTATAAATATTTTATTTTATTTTTGGCAATTTATTGAACTTACCAAAAAATCGATTTATTAGAAATTCAGTTCGATAAATTTTGTATGGTAAAAAATCTGTTTATTAGAAATTCGGTTCGGTTTTGGTTTATAAATTTTTGGTATAAAAAATTTTGGCAAAAGAATTTCGATATCGATAAATACTGAATGCTCACCCCTAGCTATGTTTCCCAAATGGCTCCAGTCCCAAAAGAATCTTACATATTTATATTTGGAAAATATAGGAATTGAAGGCACATCTCCAATTACAGGTTATATATCTCTCAAACAATCCATTCTCGAGCCATCTTCCACCAAACATTGGGAACACACTTCCAAACATTAATTATCTTGATTTACAATTGAATAATTTTAATGGGAAAATTCTCTATTCTATTTATCACATGCATAATTTGATGCTACTCCAACTTTTCAAAAATAATTTTTCAGTAGAGCTTCCCAATTGTTGGAATAGTTCCTCGACTGCAATTCAATTTGATTTACCAAACAACCTATTTCATTGAGAAATCCCACACACTTTTTGTAACCTACAAAGGATACAATCACTAACTTTGAGATACAATTGTTTATTAGGAAGAATTCCTCTTTATCTACAAAATTATAAAAAATTAATCATTATTGATGTAGGATATAATAACTTTACAGGAAATATACCAACTTGGTCCGAAAAGAGTTTATCTTTCTTAAGAAGTCTTAACTTAAACTCTAATTCTTTAACAAGCAACATTCCTGAATTATCTCATCTTGCACGTCATTAAACATTGGATCTCTCCAACAATGACCTCTCAAGATCTATTCCAAAAAGCTTTGGCAACTTCAATGCATTGAAAAGCTCACCTAAGGACACTAAGAATATGTATTCCCTAACTTTTGCTATCGAGTTATGGCTTCGCATAAAAGGAATTGAATATCAGTATGATAGCTTATATGGATTAGTCAAATCTATAGATCTCTCCAACACAACAATGACTTGTCAGGATATATCTCTGAAGAACTAGGGAACTTATATGGACTACAACACTTAAATCTATCCAAAAATAACTTAATTGGAGAGATACCATAGAGCAACAATGGGATGCAATATCTAGAAGGCTTAGATATATCAAGAAATAATTTATTAGGTAAAATGCCTTCAACTTTGGCATATTTGAACTTTTTGGACAACTTGAATTTATCATATAACAATCTCTGGAGTAATATTCCCACCGGCACACACTTGCAATTATTTGATCCATCTACCTAAATTGGGAACCCATTCCTTTGTGGTTCTACTCTTACAAAAGGATGTACAAGTGACATTGTAAAAGACATTCCAGAACTAGAAAACAAAGATAGTGATGATAGAAAGGAAACTATTTGGCTATCCACTAACATTGCACTAGGATTTATTATTGGATTATGGGGAATTTGGAATACTATTTTGTTGGATAAAAGGTGGACGATCCTTTATGTTTTTACTATTGATAAACTTTGGACAAGCTCTACATGAAGATGCTAGTGAAGATTAGAAGAAAATTTTTGTAAAAGATTAAGATAGTTTATTATAAGCACTTTTATAAGTGATAAGTGTCACGCACAGGATTAGTAAAATAAAATTTTTAATAAATTTACACACGAGTCAACACTTGACTCGCACCCAAGCACGCCCACGCAGGGGCTAAGCAGCTAAACCGTGGATCTGGACGCGACTGGCAAGAGCACGTCCCCGACGTACTCCTCAGCCTATCCCAGACGACCACCTGTCTACTCGTCTCAACGAGTTGGAGATTGCCACACGCCCACTGAGGACCGCTGCATGAACCAGCTCCAAATTCCACCAAAGTACATAACACGAGACTTGACGCCAATGTAGCGTACGTAGGAGTCCAATACACTAGAAGGTAAAGCGACCGCACGCAGATGGTGGCACACACACGTGCAAAAGATGACATCACATAGGACGTCAGGCACATGCCCTAACTCCGACTAGATTGCATGCAAGCAGTTAGACTCACCCACTCGACCAGAAAGGAACGTCTCGTAGACGTCCGGCACAAACAAACCGGCAAATGCCGGGCAACACCACACAAGGTCGACGCACTTGACCGGAGTGCGGAGGGGCGAGGAGTTTCCGACTAAGAAAGACAACTCAGCCAGGGAGCGCAAAGCTCGAGGAGCCGGAGAGAGGAAAACATCAGCTGAGAACAGCTGATTGGCCGGGAACAGGAACCGCATCCGGAACCCGCTAGAGGCGGTAGGTCGGTAGCCGAAGCTCACCAGAGACCCGCCTGAGGCTCGCCACAGTAGCGTCCAGTTGAGCCCGACCTCTCCAGAAACCAGGGAGGCACTGGCGAACTGGCAGCCATTCGTCGGACGCCAACAAGAAGGGGGTCGCGCCCCTTCTTCACCGGATGATGCCGGAACCCCAAGAGACGCCGGCGAACCCTTCGCTGGACAACGCCAGGGAGGGGAGCCAAAGCTCCCAGCCTCGCTGACCGCCTATGATCTCGCCAGAAGCGAGAGAAGAAGGGAGACGCGGCGAGGATGAAGAAATAGTCGACGAACACCTCACCGACGGAAAACCACCCGCCGGACGGAGCCGGAGCAGGAGGAGGTAGGAACGTACCTCGGCGAACGTCCATCCACCGGCTCCACCATCGGCGATGCCGAAGAAGAAGGAGGAGGAAGGAAAAAGGGGACACTGCCCCTTTGCTCCGATGTGTCCCGTACTGCCGCACCTAACCCACCGGGATCGCAGGAAGCCATCGCCGCTGTCGGAGAACCTGATCGCAGGAGCCGCTTGACAACAGAGGGAGAGAAATCAGGGAGAGGGAGCAGGAGGCGGCCGCTGCATTCAAACGAACGCGTCTCCACTGTAGCAAAAAGGGCACTATAGCCCTATTTTCCTTCGCATAAGTGAGCTCCAACGGAGCTCCACCCAGCCGGATCCGACCGTCTAGCCCGCTAACCTTCCCTTAAGCAAAATGGGTTGGGCAATGGACTGGGCCTAGGCCTCACATTCTCCCCCATCTGAGGTGGTCGCCATCCTTAGCGACTTGAGGTAGCTCCTCAGCTATACCTCGTACACCAAACTCTGAAGCCTCTCACCAAAGGGCTTCGTCCTCAGGCATATCTCTCCCAATGAATGAGAAACATCCATTGTTTACGCATCCAACTATGACCCAAGAGTCGATAACCTCGAATCTCAACAATCCTTAGATCTAACCTCATCCGAACCATCGAAGGAGTATAGATTGGAAGCTTTGTGCCAGGTCGCTTCCTTCATCGGGGATTCACCCCAACGAATGAGAAACTCCGTACATCGGTTCAGCTTACTTTGCCCCAACACCCAGTGATGTAAAATATCACGTATCTCTCAGTCGAACTCCATTTGTACCATCGGTCTGGCTTGGTAAGACAATGACAGAAAATGATCATCCAAATCCTAGTAAAACTTGCTCAAGCTCACATGGAATGTAGGGTGCATCTACATTCTCTATTAGAGTTTCAAACGGTATGCTACTGAGCCCACTCGACTCAATATCTCAAACGGACCGTCATATCTTTGGACAAGACCTTGGCAAGCCTTCCTCACCGAGATCTTCCTACAGATCTACGAGGTAAGTCGGAAAAGAACTAAGTCACCTACAACAAATTCTTCATCCCAACGTCAACGGTTTGCATACCTTTATATCCGTTGTACAGCCAACTCCTAGCTAATTCTAACCTCACAGAGTGAATTGATTCGTTCCTGAGCTTCTCGTTGGGTCGTAGGGCACTACCCCTAGGAATCCCTATGCACCTCATCAACGGAGTTAGGTGTTGACTCCCTAAGACTAGCTCGAAGCACAAATATGGTTGGACTTGTGGATAATGACCTTTGCAAGTCGAAGGCATACCATGCCACATCCATCCACTTCACCTAATCATCCTAACTGGTAATCACAAAGTGATAGAGGAAATCTTCCATAAGAGCCTTCACCCGCTCTATTTACCTATCTGTCTGAGGATGATTGGTTATGGAGAAAATTAATCTAGACCAATGTTTATTGAACAACGTGGTTAAATAGCATCTAGTAAAAATAGGCATCCCCATTGCTCACGATATTGATAGCACCCACAAATATAGTAGGCGTTTCCAGCAAGTGCACAGGCCTATCAAAGTAATAAAATATCGATCCCACAGGGACTAATGGGCAAGTACTGATAGGATTCGAATTTGCTTGCTAGATGATGTCGAAATCGGTGAAGTTTAAGATAACGAAATAATTAAATGCGCAGGAATGTAAATAGAGGAAATTGCACGAGAGAGTTTTAATGAGGGGATGCATTAGGATATGGGTTCACCACATTGACTCCTAACAGTTGGATAGTCTAACTCTATTACTAATGTCCTATCAATTCAAGGGATTCAGCTGCCTATGGTGCAGGTTTCTCCCTCTAATAATCTCGTATGCTCCCACAGACTAAGTTATTAGTCCAGTCCGTAGGGTTCTAATGTGCGGTTGGACGGGAGTCTCTCTACAGCGCCTAAGCTCCTTACAACCCCAGCAAGTGAGTACAGATCCGCAAGCGAGGCATGCCTCCTAGAGATGCCAATTAACAAACCTCACTCAAGGTGATTAAAGGCTCAAACACCCCCTTTCAGGAAGTGTAGGCATAGCATTCCAACGAAATGGATAAATCCCCAACCAAATGGGTCTGACGCACGGTCGGACTGGAGTCTCTCTGCTACATCTAAGCTCCTTATAATCTCACGAGTAAGTATAGATCCGTAAACAAGTTTTCCTCCTAGAGATACAGATTAACAAACCTTACTAGAGTGATTCAAGGCTCAAGCGTATCCCTCCGGATAATGCTTCCTATAGCCCCATGAGTAAGTACAGATCCGCAAGCGAGTTTTCCTCCTAGAGATACTGATTAACAAACCTTACTCAAGTAACTAAAGGTTAAGCATGCTCTTTGGGGTTACGCAGGCAATGCGTGCTCATAGGGTCAAGCAAGAACTTTAGACTAATAGAGTCAAACCATTACAACTAGTAATTCATCAAGGGCTATCCCACATCCTGATTTAGTGTTTAGCCTAACATGTTCATGGTGAAAGCGTAATCAACGTACTCAAACATAAACATCAAGTATAATACCAGATTTGCACAGGAGTTGTAATAGAAAGGTAAGATCATGTTATATCTTACAAAGATTATACAATAGATGTAGCAAATTGAATGCAGCGTTAAGACCTCCCCTTACAGCTTTCTCCTTGAGGTGCTGGTACAAAAAGGTCTTCAATAGTTGCAGATGCACAGCCCTTTCTTCCTGGTGTGGCCTTCTCCTCCAAGGTGCAGCACTCTCCTATGCGATTCCTCCCCTCTTTGCTGAACTCTCCTCTCTTAAATAGGCTAAAGCTTCCTTCCTTTTCTCCTTTACTTCTTGCTTCTCTTTGAAGGCTCTTATCTTCCTCTTCCTAGTGGGCTGCTGCCCCTTTTCCAGATTCTGCAAAGCTGCTGCAACTTTTCAGCAGAGGAAAATTCTTCGTTGCAGCCTCCTCCATACCCTGCAAACTTATCCTCATGGAATCATGATTTTTCCAGCCGATTTCACCATCTAAAGGCTGCTCTAGGGGTTCTCGTCAACAGGGGAGAAAAGACTTGGTTGCCCTCAAGCTTTCCCTTAGGTTAGGTTGAAGAAACCTGGGATAAAATTGCGGTTTCGAAACAGGCGGATCCGTGATCTTGGGCGTGAATTTGGTCGTGACCCGGTCGTGATTTATCAGTTTCAGCTTAAGTGCGGAGACGAGTCACGGGCATGATTCTGATCGCGACCCGGTCGTGATTTCCAACAAAGGCCTCAATGACTCCGAAAATCTTCAGTTAGAACCTTCCTGAATTAGGAGGAGTTCCTCTAGCCTCGAAAGTCCCAAAATCCACCCTCTTTGTGGTCGTTTTGACCTGAAAACGTGAAAATACCAAAAGAAGTGTAGATTCCATAGATGAATAGCAATTAAGGCAATAATGAGGCAGAAAGCCTAGAAATATAGATGATTCTAACTATAAAATCATACTTGAAATGCTATATAAATCTGTGTCAATAGAATACCCACGACTTAAATCTTTGCTTGTCCTCAAGAAAAAAAGAAAGAAATGAAATTCCATGAGGGTGCTAGTTGTTCGACAAAAGTTATTACTCCGCAATGATCTATAAATGCTAAGACAAAATCTAATCACAAGATGCACAAATCACTGTAGACATAAAAGATGTCAAGATGAAAAATAGAGTATCTAAGTTAGATCTATGGATAACAGATGTACGATAATCTGGATAATAATAGTTCCTTACCACATGAAGCATTAATCCACTAAAGCACCCAAAAGGTAATCCCTAAGGTAGTAGCAAAGGTCTTGCTCATAACTTCGGTACCACCGTTTTCTCTCTTTTTGTAGTGCCAAGCCATAGCTTCGGTACCACTGCCTTCTTTTTTTTGTTTTGAATTTGCAGTGCCAAGTCACAACTTCGGTACCACTGCCCTTCTTTTCTTTCACTTTATTCCTTTTTTTTCTTTCAGTGGCAGTGCCAAGTCATGACTTCGGTACCACTTCTCTTTTTCTTCTTTTCTTTTCTCTTTTTGTTGGGCAGTGCCAAGTTGTAACTTCAGTACCACTGTCTTTTGTTTTTCTCTCTTTTTTTTCTCTCAATTTCTTATACGGTGCCAAGTTAGAGGAGCTCGAACCAAAATCAATACCAAGAGTGGTAAGTGTGTCAAGTGGTTTGGTCTATAATCACCCAAACAAATGGTACTCATGTTGGGACACAGATGCTTATCAAAGTTTAATCCTTAAGTGTCCAGTGTGTAAGGAATCAAGTGACTAGAATATATCGTTTAGCATATTATGGAGTCATAAGAAAATGAAGCTTTGTCGATTTTGAACAATAAACGTGATGTAAAACTTGTTCTTCCAGAGTCATGGGGGTGCATGGAATGTTTTCAACACAAGATTACGATGAGCAAGTAACAAGAAGATAAATCTAACGATGAATGAAATAGCTCAGGCATCAAGTTAAAAAAAAAGTTCACGTGTTCAAATAGCATGGTTGAGATAGCATATTCAACATGGTTAAGACTAACTCAAAATGGTTCATCAGCAAATTTAAAATGTCATAGTTAAAGCATTGTCAACACATCGTTAAAACATCAAATACCATGTTAAAATAGCATACAACCGCAAAGTTTTAAAAATAAAGTTTTAAGCATGATGACCCTACGATACCGAAATATGTTAGGATAATAGCTAAAATATGTAAATCTCCCCCAAAGCTAGAGAATGCATTGTCCTCGATGCACAAAATATGTATAAAGGGGCAGAAGAGGGAGAGACTTACAAAAGTGTAGTTCTACTTGCTGCATTCATCTGGGCCATCATCATTGTCAGATGGCGATGAGTCCGAGATATAGACCGTCTCATCTTGATCGTGCTCTTCGCAGGAAGGATATTCTGAGAGGTACATGTAAAGAAACATCTTGAAGGAGTGCGTGACCTCAATTAGGTGTGCAATTTGCTTCCCCCACATAAGCTAGTCCTGGCGAATAATCTGTAGAATATCATTAGGAGGAGGACAAGTGGCAGTCTTCGGTTGGGCACCAGAGGAAGAGCCAAGATCCATGTCGAGTGGTGCGGTAGAATCCTTTGGAGCAGTAGGATTTGGGTGCAGATGCCAATCGGTGCTGTCCCGGAATTGAGATCGTGAATGCTTGGGCACTTCGTGGGGAGTAGGCAGTCATCAAGGAGATGTAGCCCCAGAAAATGTCTTCATTGAAGTTTGGAGAGCCAATGTAGGACGCCTCGTGTTGATGACCCGGTAACCCGAAAGGACCTGGTAATGAGCAGCTTGGAGCTTGTCACGTATTTGTATCTCTGCTGGACCTGGGTGCTGCGTTGGTGGAGTTGGACGGGAGGCGCTGGCCAGTCGCTTGCCCGTCGACTTCTTTCCAGGTGGCATGGTTGAGCTAAAAGATACAAATGAAGTTGCTGCCGGGAAGCACAGAAGAGTAGGTTATCAGAATAGAGAGCTGGCGAAATGAAGATGGAAAACTTGGAGTATAGTGATCGCTGAACGAGGTCGGAGGGGTCACCGAAAAATTGAGTAGCTGTGACTTGTTGGTGCAAAGCTAGTGGGCTGTGCAAGTTCTAGGGAGGAATGGGAACCCTCCGTGAAAAGGTCGGGCGGCAAGCCAGGATCTGATAGCAGTTTAGGAATCGCGCTTGTGACTTTTGTCATGACCTAGTCATTATCCTCTTTGGATGGACCTTTGGGCATAGCTGTTACGGCCGTGACCACAGTCACAGCCCCTACCGTGATTCTTTCGGCGAGATTTCTTCATTCAGCTTTGTAAAAATCTTGGTCAAGATTTCCATCATGACCTGATCGTGATTCTTCTCGCAGATTTTTGGTACTAGTTTTCACGGCCGTGACTTAAATCACTGGACAGCTGTGATGCTCTCGTCAATGTTATACTTCATTCTGTCTTTTATAAATTATGCCCATGATTTTCGTCTTGACCCGCCCGTGATTTCTTCTGTAAGATTTTGTACAGATTTTAGAGTCGTGGCTTTAGTCATGGCTCTGCCGTAATTTTCTCGGCAGATAATCTTTGTTTTGTCTCTGAGAAATCTCGGTCATGATTTTCAGCATACCCAATCATGATCTCCTCATATAATTTTGCGTTGCTGATTATGGCCGTGGCTTCAGTTACCTCCCTGCCGTAATTCTCTCGGTGAAATTCTGATGTTGGTTGAGTGATAATCACGGTCGAGATTTCCGTCATGACCCACCCGTGATTTTTCAAAAAATGACAGAAAATGCCTATCTCCTTAGGATTAGTTTGGGATATACCTATGTCATTCAAAGTCAAGCAGAAGCATCAATAACCATAACAAAATAAGCAGGAACATATGAAAACCAAGGAGATAGATAATGTAAATAGTGAAAGGGCACAACAAGGCCAACACAACACTCCCAAATATAACTACAAACTGAATGGCAATGCTGGGAAAATAAGTAAGCAAAGATGAGCTTAGACAGTCTCCCAAGAGTGCAAACTGAAAATCATCAGCTCGGCCGCGACTTGTGTTATCCTGGTAAGCGATTGCGATTCGCCTATTCTTAGCAGCTGATCATTAGGAACCTCCACGATAACTTTAGCACCAATGTTTGTTAAGTCATTCACTATTTGGTGGTCAGCACCAGATGAGTGTATATGCTTGATCTATAAGATTACCACCATTATCAGGTAATAAAACCTTGAAGCTGAGTAAAAACAGAAACTGCAATTCGGAGGAAAACGAAATTTGGATTAGATAAAAGTAGGGGTTTAAAATTGATCAATGCCTCCTCGTGTCATCCTGAAATATAACAAGATAATCAGATCATCAAGGATTTCAGATTAATCAATAAGGAAGACTCATCAAAATATGTTAATATAACTAAACTACACAAACCATGAAAGCAAATAAGGAAAAATGCTGGAAATAAAATCAACTACAATAAGATACTTGGGTTGCCTCCCAAGAAGTGCTAATTTAAGGTCTATAGCTTGACCAATGCTTGAATATCATGGTGTTGCCGGTGGGTCACTAGCATAGTAAAGTGCATATAGTCTCCTGCCTTTTTGTCGTCTTGAAAGAATTCCCACCAAAATAAATATCATGTGTTTCAAAAGCAAGTTGATCATGTTAAACATCCTCAGTCTTGGGATAGATTTAAGTTCAAATTTCAGATTTTCACCTATCTCAAGATTAATGTTGTCAAGTGTCTTAGCTCCTCCCTTTTCTGCATCGAGAGTTGGATTTAAGTCTTGCAATTGGGAGTTTACTTTGATATCAATTTCAGTCACCTCATCATCGTCATCAATCATGTCAATTGCCAATGGGTCTTTGTTGATTTGGGTCACATGAATTTTCTCAACCACTTTGTTCAATATTTCTTTGTTGTAGCATAACCCAAATCGCTCATTAGGTTTTACTTCAATCAAACTTTGGGGAAAAGAAATATGTGGTTTATATGGTGGCGGTAAAATGCACACTGGTTCGTCTTCGTCAACAATTATGATGCTAGAGTTTGATTCTTTCTCATCCAAACTATTCTCCAATTCACCCTCACCTAACCCACCAATCTTCACTTGAGGCTCCTCTAATTCTCCCATGGGTTCGGTTAAGGTGATGGCTTCTTGGGCTTTTTGATTTTTCAACATGTTGCTGAGTGTAGTCAAATCATATGCCTTGGAGGTTAGCTCTTTGATTGCTTCAAGTATGTCATAGTTTTGCTTAGTTTGATCAATAATAAAGTTCTCAATCCTAGTTTCTAAGTCTGATTTTTGAGGTTGAACAAATTGCCATTGGTGGAAATTTACAGATTCTCTAGAATTCATTTGCGGCAAAGGGTTTGAGTCATCCTCATAAAAGTAGTTTGAGCTATTCCCCCAATCCAAATCATAGGTGTCAAAGTATGGGTCAATGGCAAATGGGATCCCTAATTGGCATTCATGAGAAAAATAACCTATACATCCACAAACATCACAAGAAGCATGAGGTACCATTGTAGGATTGTAAGTGTATGGTTTAATAGCAAATGGAATTCCCAATTGGCATTCATGAGTAGAATGACATGTACTTCCACAAATATCATAAGATACATGAGGTAACATTTTTTTTTAGAAATTCAGAAATTCTAGATGATAGGAAAAATTCAGCGACAAGAAATAAAAATTACAGAAAGTAAAAAGTCTAGTCTATCAAATTTTCAATCTTGTCAATATTGCCGAAATTAGTCCCCCGGCAATGGCGCCAAAAACTTGATAGCACCCACAAATATAGTAGGCGTTTCCCGCATGTGCACGGGTCTATCGAAGTAATAAAATATCAATCCCATAGGGACTAATGGGCATGTACTGATAGGTTTCGAATTTTCTAGTCGGTGAAGTTTAAGATAACAAAATAATTAAATGCGCAGGAATGTAAACAGAAGAAATCACACGAGAGAGTTTTAATGAGGGGATGCATCAGGATATGGGTTCACCAGATTGACTCCTTACAGTTGGATAGTCTAACTCTATTACCGATGTCCTATCAATTCAAGGGATTCAGCCGCCTATTGTGCAGGTTGCTCCCTCCAATAATCTCGTATGCTCCTAAAGACTAAGTTATTGATCCAGTCCATAAGGTTCTGACGTGCGGTCGGACAGGAGTCTCTCCACAGCGCCTAAGCTCCTTACAACCCCAGCTAGTGAGTACAGATCTGCAAGCGAGGCATGCCTCCAAGAGATGCTGATTAACAAACCTCACTCGAGGTGATTAAAGGCTCAAACACCCCCTTTCAGGAAGTGTAGGCATAGCATTCCAACGAAATGGATAAATCCCCAGCCGAATGGGTCTGACGCACGGTCGGACTGGAGTCTCTCCACTGCGTCTAAGCTCCTTATAATCTCACAAGTACAGATCCGCAAGCGAGTTTTCCTCCTAGAGATACTGATTAACAAACCTTACTCGAGTGATTCAAGGCTCAAGCGTATCCCTTCGGATAATGCTTCCTATCGCCCCATGAGTAAGTACAGATCCGCAAGCAAGTTTTCCTCCTAGAGATACTGATTAACAAACCTTACTCAAGTAACTAAAGGTTAAGCATGCTCTTTGGGGTTACGTAGGCAATGCGTGCTATTAGGGTCAAGGAAGAACTTTAGACTACTAGAGTCAAACCATTACAACTAGTAATTCATCAAGGGCTACCCCACATCCTAATTTAGTGTTTAGCCTAACATGTTCATGGTGAAAGCATAATCAATCTACTCAAACATAAATATCAAGCGTAATACCAGATTTGCGCAGGAGTTGTAATAGAAAGGTAAGATCATGCTATGTCTTGCAAAGATTATACAATAGATGTAGCAAATCGAATGCAACGTTAAGACCTCCCCTTACAACTTTCTCCTTGAGGTGCTAGCTCAAAAAGGTATTCAATAATTGCATATGACGGCCCTTTCTTCCTGGTGTGGCCTTCTCCTCCAAGCTGCAACACTCTCCTATGCGATTCCTCCCCTCTTTGCTGAACTCTCCTCTCTTAAATAGGCTAAAGCTTCCTTCCTTTTCTCCTTTACTTCTTGCTTCTCTTTGAAGACTCTTATCTTCCTCTTCCTAGTGGGATGCTGCCCCTTTTCTAGATTCTGCAAAGCTGCTGCAACTTTTCAGTAGAGGAAAAGTCTTCGCTGTAGCCTCCTCCATACCCTGCAAACTTATCCTCGTGGAATCATGATTATTCCAGCCGATTTCACCATCTAAAGGCTGCTCCAGGGGTTCTTGTTAATAGGGGAGAAAAGACTTGTCTGCCCTCAAGCTTTCCCTTAGGTTAGGTTGAAGAAACCTGGGTTAAAATCGCGGTTTCGAAACAGGCAGGTCCGCGATCTCGGGCTTGAATTTGGTTGTGACCTGGTCTGATTTATTAGTTTCAGCTTAAGTGCGGAGACGAGTCACGTGCATGATTTTGATCGTGAGTCGGTCATGATTTCCAACAAAAGCCTCAATGACTCCGAAAATCTTCAGTTAGAACCTTCCTAAATTAGGAGGAGTTCCTCTAGCCTTGAAAGTCCCAAAATCCACCCTCTTTGTGGTCGTTTTGACCTGAAAACGTGAAAAATACTAAAAGAGGTGTAGATTCCATAGATGTATAGCAATTAAAGCAATAATGAGGCAGAAAGCCCAGAAATATAGATGATTCTAACTATAAAATCATACTTGAAATGCTATGTAAATCTTTGTCAACAGATATCCACTGGGATGTCAAAATGTTTCACCACATTTTGGAAGAATAAGTCTATAGCAACCCTTGCTGTACACGGCTCAAGTGCTAGGATAAAGACTCCACCCATGGAGAATCTATCCACAACTAGTGGTATTGAGCTTTTCCCGTCAACTGTAGGAGCCCACCAATACAGTATGAGGCGATACCGTAGGCCAAATGAACCCGGCTTCGAGCAATCCACACCATTACTAAAGAAGCTCGGCTAACTCCATTGGAGAAATACTGTCATGTCTCGACGGCCATTGGGCCCCAACTATATGGCCCACCAATGAAACATGACAATTTGGGCTTGCTAATCCAGCCCGACCCAATACTGTACACCACAAACCCATAAGCAACAATAAATCCAATACATGAGTAATAGTAGTGATACATCAAATGTACCAATACAACAATCACCTTCCAAACCGACGCGATACAACATACAGGCCACATGGCTATAACATCATAATAAATACACATACGCATACCAAAATATCCAGGGAGTCCACTACTATTATCTATCTATGCCTAGTCCGTCTGCGACGGACCTGCCTCAGGACCTAAAATCAAATATCAACATATGCAGGGGTTGTTAGCCAGAAAGACTAAGTAGGGATTAAGTACATGGTGCAATAATATTAATGGAAATACGTGCCAAGCATACATACAATGAATCATATCAAGTGCACCAAAAATGTACTTGTAAACCATGATCAATATCATACAGGTATAACATCACACCAAATAATACTACGACGACTGCTCGTCAATAGTCCGCTGGTACTGCGTCCAGTACCCTGTCATACCTGTGCATAATAGCACAACTGTATGCAGATAACAATATAGTCTACGAGGTCTTCCTCCATAGCACTATATGGATTTGGCCACAAAACACATCCGATTGGCACTCCAGTGCCACCAGTACGGCCCGAATCACAATGTACCGTACTAAGTAAGGCCCAATAATAACACAACATGTGCTAGAGAACACGCATGCAGTATAAATAACGTGCATATAGTGCTCAATGGAAATAACAGTTCACTGGAAACTGATAGCAAGAGAGTAAATCAGTAGGGTGCCCCTAACAAAGCGGTAACGCCCAACTGTAAGATGCCTCCTAACCAGTGGTAGGCACCTTGATCAATGTACAAGGTAAAAGATCTCTACCTGCCACTATAGCTCTGACTAATCCTGCACCCAAATCAGAAATATCACATACGTCCAAATCTACAGTCCTCGTAATAAAATGAAATACGCATATATTAGTTTTCCCGTTTATACCATATCACCATTTATGTATTCATTTATTTATTTTAATTTATTTCTTATTTTTCTTTAATTACACTTACGGTTCTGTTATGATTTGTCCTACAGTCCGTTTGTCAATGTCTTGTAAGTAGGTATTATCGTATCCTAAGCATGCAATAGTCTAACCCGTTTGCCACGCATGCAGGGTTGATTATATAGCTACGTATAAAGTCGATTAGATACTAACCTAGCCCACAGCACGTGTGAACGAACCACCGGTAGGGTTGAACGACTATATCGGAAGTTCACCGGAAGTTCACCGGAGGATCACCAGAAAGTTCACCGGAATAGTGCTTCTTCCCCGGCGCCGGCAGCTACCAACTCCAACAGAAAATAGCGGCGTTCCAAGATCCGTTGAAAGCCGAAAAAAAAGTGATCGTCGGTCTCACTAGAGCTTCACCGGAAACTCATCGGAACGCAGCGAGATGTCACCAGAATCGGCCAGAAATTGTAGGAAGCGCCCAGCAAGTCTTCGCCGATCGTTCCAAAGCAACAGAACAAGTTTCAGAGTAGATTCGAGGGAGATCGGGGTCGCCAGAGTTAGGGTCTCGGCGAACTCATTTCCCGCTCGTCTCACCAGCTGGAGGGGTCAAAGAGGAGGGAGGCAGGGGCGAAAGCTTTGCCAGAACGTCTGGAACTCATAGCCCAGAGGTGGAAGGTTGCCGGACAGCAGCAACGAGGAGATCGACGGAAGGGCGAGCGGCGGAAGAGAAAATGTGAGAGGGAGAGAAGCTTGCGGCGAGTGAAATTTGCTAGCACACAGAACGTGGTGGAGGGATTAAATTGAGCAGAGAGTGAATCTAATTTGGAGTCATATGCAAGCAAATAATGTGATTTTATTGTGCACGCATGTGCAACAGTAAATTGATTCGAATTCACTCGATTTTATTTTATTTATTTACTTTTTTATCTTTTATCTTTTATTCTTTTAACCTTTACTCGATTTTGTCGTTACGTGCACGACACATAACAAATATAGTATGAGGCCTTTGATTGAGAAGTAGATCCCAACACAAGTACAATCTTGTGATTGATCTCTCTCCTTGGGGAAAGGTGTTTGGGAAGCTCCGAGGATAACTCATCGGAGAACACTTTCAACAAACCCTTCCCCATCGAGGGAACCTCTCCTTCACAAGGAGAGTCGTCAGATCCTGTCTCTCTACGACATGACCTTATAGCGCATTGCTAACAAACGAACCCTCTACCTCTAGCATCACCTGAGCATACAGCTAGATGTAGTCACGTATGGCCCAGTTTGCCTTAGTCATTTTAGGTTGCCTCGCGCAGCCCACGACAAGTTTTCCCAAGTAGAAACTACTCCTTGATCTCATCTCTTTTGAGATCTCCTCACGAGAGCTCAAGGGTCGGATTTATAATACCCTCACAAAAAAGGGTAAAATAATCATTATGCTTTTGTAGTAAATACTATAATCTTTTTATTGTAATGCTTTACCTTATGGAAGAACTTGAGTACTAGGTGTTGAGAATGGAAGAGAGTTATGAAGTTAAGTGGAGAGTAATGTGATGAAAATGGATGAGAACTTGTGAAGTTGAGTGGAAATGAGAAAAAAGACAAAATAGCATAAAGGACAAAACCTTGCCACCTCATGCTATTGGAATTGCCCATATGCGTACACCTCATCTCCTCATGGATGAGGAGATAAATATGGAAAAATTTGCCATTCCTCCTTTTTGGCTTCATTCCTACCTTGAGATAAAGAAACCCTACGAAAGGGAAGAGGAAGAGAGTGGAGAAAACAAATAGAAAGTGATTTTGGGCCTAATAGGCAAGTTCTTATTCTTCCTTTGTAATTGTTTGCCTTTGACTTCAATTTTATGCAAAATGATCTTGTACATCATGTATGACTTCAATTTGGTTCTGATTTTCATGAATCTTGGTAAAATTCGGCCTTTGGAAGAGTAATCAATTCTATGTTTACCGACTATGAATCCTTATGTGAAGTCAAGCTGACCTTTCTTCAATCAAATTAGCATAACTTTTGACTCTAATCCAAATCGTATAAAATCAAATTCATTGTAAAGAAGACTTAATTATCTTTCTTTTGGGTCAGCTATTGAGTATTTTAGAAGAGGTTATCGACCTTGTTTCCTTAGCCCAATCCGACCCAGAAAATCTGCTTTTGCTCTTTAGACCTTTATCTAGTGAGTGAGTTATATGTCCAGATTTTGTGATAGTAGTGATACCAAATTTTCATTTGTATATCAAGTAGACTGATTAACCTACATCTAGAGCCTTTATTTGTATGATTTGGATCGTAAATGAATTTATAATCGAATTTCTACCTAACCCTAGAAATTCTGAAATCTACTTGTCCAGATTTTGACCTATTGCTCCTTCATCACTCATAAATTTTTGTATTGAGCTCCAATTTAAGTAAAAATTGTTGTTCTATTAAATAGACTCAAAAACCTCTATTTTGACATAAATATCATACCAAGGAATATCATAGGAAGAATGTGAAGCCATGGTAAACAAGCTCTAGAATGCTAATTTTTGGTTTCTTGACCATACCTATGTACACCTTGCCTAAATGATCTTGTATGTGAAGCATACTGATCTATATGCCTCTTTCATTTGAAAATGAGCATCTCAGCCCTTGTATTAAGTATGAACTTTAAGGTTCACATCTTTGAGGGTTTGATAAATATATCTATAAACCTCTTTTGGTATGCCTTCTTTTGTTTATGTCTTGGATGCTAGTGGGAATAACATTATGTGCCCGAAAGGGAAAAGACTATGAGCCCAGAAATGGGAAGAGAGGGATAGTTGTGAAACAAAGTGCTACATGGAATAAAGTGCCACATTAGAAATAATGGGGGCCACTTCTTGAATCCATGGAAGCCACCTGTTGAATCCCACTATCTCATGTGGGGAGCCATGATAGCTCCAACCGGCCTATGTTTGAGTTTCACTCTGATGAGGGTGGAATATGCTTCCAAATGTGGAAGAGCTATGTTATTGTGATTTCCCACTATGCTGTATATGATATGTCTGTTTGGGTTGATTCTTCTTTATGATCTTTATGCTTATGTAACTCTAATATGCTTTGGGTTGTTGCTTTTATCTTTCGTTTATGCTTTCCATGTAACTATATGCCTCTTTTGGTTACAACTTCTTGATATTGCTTACCATGTCACTATTGCTTACCATGTTACTATTGCTTATCATGTCACTATTATGTTTCCATTTGATCTACCCATTATGAATACCTTGGTGTGACCCATCTTGTTTTGGCACCTCATTTACTTGCTGAGCATTCTTGCTCAATCCTTGCATTCTAACCTCTTTACAGGTTAGCTTGGGCTACGAGTTTCGATGGAAGGTTCTCAAGGATATAATGAGTTGTAGTTTCTGTTTTGAACATGTATGAAGTTGTGTATAGTGCTTGTAAGATAAGTTTGCAACTATCCATGAATTGTATGGGATGAAAGATACTTTGTTTTGGAAATATGAACTTCAATGACTTATGTAAGATATTGCTTTTGGTGTTGTAAGAGAAATGTGAGACAATTTATAACTTATATGTGATGATAATTAAGATGGCTTTGGATTATGATATGGTTATCTTATGATATGAAAGGATTGTGAGTAATAGAATAAACCGTTGAACTTTAACATTGTTATTGACTTGTTGTCACCTCCTACATGATGATTGCACAGGTTCTCACTCATGGATCCTGGATACATCATGCCAAAATTTTTTTTAATATGACTTTTGAGTACTTGATTACCATCTAGGGTGTGTGATAGGATTAAACCCCAAAAAGGTTGTGTGAGTCTCGAGTCCGCACCATAGCTTCACATCTTCGGAGAGATGCGATACATATATGTACCTGCTCCTCAGTAGGAAACTGGGTATTATGGAAATATAATTCCAATACCCCATAGAAAGTCCTCAACTTCCTCAGTGCAGCAAACCCCTGAAAAGGGTGCTAGCTCATGAGCGCGCCGTCGCACGGCAATCACATGGCCACTCTTGGCCGGTGTTTCGGACATGTTGTCTGACATGTCCCGCAAGTGCACGGTTATGTCGAAGTAATATAAAAGATGTCGAATCCCACATGGAACAAGGTTGAATACCAGAAAATCCAAGTTTTAATAGCTAGGCAAATCGAAACTGGGTTTTGCGAACTAAAATCGAAAACAAGCAAACACGACTACGACGGTAGAGAGTAAATATGAGAGAAATATCAGGGCTACGGTTTCCACCACGATGATGATCTTAACCGCATAAGAAAGATATTAATTATTTGGATTATTGATTTTGCACAAGGAATCTAACCCTAGGGTACAAGGTGCCCTCTCTCGAGTGTACACCCTGGTGTTCGACTTATATCGACCTCCTACTCTCGCAGTGGATCGTTCTAAGACGAACCCAATGAGTTCTATGGCGGATTATGAAACCCTCGAGCGAAGACCAAGCACTCTCGTGTCGAAGTCTTGCAAATTTTACTAAGAGATTCCACCCTTACGATCCTCCTCTCGTATGAATCGTAACGGCTAATACATGAAAATACTCGGCCCAGGTAAAATCATAGAATAAGCATGTCAAAGTAAAATATGCTCACAATTCATTCCAAATAATAAAAATTGACACAAAGTTTGTGATCAAAATAATCAATGGGCTTCAACCAAGCCATGAAATAGGGTTTTCACTACAATCATCATTGAAACGCTCAAAAATCTCTCTTTTAGCATGGGAAAATCACAAGGAAGAGTTTCTAAAGGATAGGAGACAATAAACCGAAACAAATCCTGAAGAATGAAGGCGCTCCGATGATCAGATATCCGAAAATCTCCTCGGAATCGTGTTTTCGTCGTGTTCTTCCGCCCTTGCCACTTCGTCATGTGTTTTCTTTTATCCTTAGGTCATGAAATTTATGGCTTTTATATTCCATGCCTTCTCGTTCAAAAGAGATTTCCATAGAGTCCTTACTTGCCAAATTTGGACTTCAAACAGGTGAGAAATCAGGTAAAATCCGAGTCGAAGTCGTGTTCGCACGAGCCTGGGCTGAAATCACAGGTGAACCTCGTTAGGTTCACCTGGCCGTGATTCATTCCGGGCAATCTGGCTGAAAGAAGCGCGGTGAACCCCGCCTGTGCTAGCTGGCGAAACTTCGTTCTATGCAAATTTTGGCCTAAAGGAAAAATAGTGAACCCCTTCAGGGTTCACCCGGCCGTGAAGCTCTCTGTGAGGTTCTGCTAGCTGGCGAAGAATGGTCGTATTTTTCAGGCTAACTCCATTTGAGCCTAAATTTGATGTGTAGCTTCGTCTTTGTATAAGAAATCGTTCTATGGCCTTAGAATCTTCAAAATATGTCGAAAAAGGGTGATTTTACCTAAAATTCCACAAAAGCACCAAAAAGTGAAAAATCCAAAGCTTTTAAGTAAATAAGCCTTAAAAGAGCATAAAAGTGTCAAAATAAGCCTGGATTTAACATGAATAGCTATGAATATTACTACTAAAATGCAAAGCATCAAAATACTCCAGACTTAAATCTTTGCTTGTCCTCAAGCAATAAAATAAGATGAAATACAAGCTGGGTATAAGAGCAATCTTTCGTGTCAAGGCATACATCCAAGTTAGAAAAATATTTAATAACAATCCAAAATCTAATCAGGAGAAATCAAATAAATGGTTGTTTCAAGTGTTCAACAGTTTAATCCCACAATTTCTAGATGCCAAACAACCTTGTAAGCAACAAACATAGGATTCAATCAAGCTTACACACAACACTCATGCAATTGCAATCTTTCCTAGTCAAATCGTTGGGGTTAACTCTAATGTTTCATTTAGGGTATGATACACTGATTATTGCATTAGACTTCAACTCATATCCTTAGGTACCATTACCAATTTTTTGCAATGCCAAGTAGAGGAGTCTCTTTATTGATTTCAACTTCACATCCCTTAGATTTCAACTCATGTCCTTCGGTACCACTGCCAATTTTGCGCAGTGCCAAGTAGAGGAATCTAAGGGTGAGTTGTTTTTTTTATGCTCAATAGTTGATAACATATCCTTTCTAACAAATGCAGTGTCTCCCCAACAACAGAAAGGAATTCAAAGAATAACTAGGTGAATATATATCTCAATACGATTCTCATGTAAGTTGCAAGCTTTAGTTGATTTAACAATCATAGAAATGTTTGACCCACTAATGAACAACCTAAAGTCAATCCAAATTATAAAATTTCTAAATCATAGACATATGGGCATGATAAAAAAGTATCTCTAACAAGGAGGTATCAACAATCTTGGATTATTCCTAACCAATCATGCATTCAACTCAAATTTTTGAAATAGCCTTCATAGGACAAGTCTCATGATAGACACACGAATTCATGAATAATAAGCATCAAAACATTTCAAAATTTTCAATCATCATAGCAAAGTACTAATATAAGCATGAAAGTAAAATGCAAGGTGTCATACATAACTGTCACAGAATGGGGCCTAAGGATGTGGACCAGGCCCACGAATATAATGACATATAAGATACAATGCCACATAATATCCATCACAGAATAAAAGTATCAATCAAAACACAGCAAACCACAGCACATGAAGACAATAAGCAAAGATCGGAGTAAAGACAGCTCACCCACTCTAAAAGTTTGCATAGTCCTCTATGCAATACCATGATGTGAGAAGAATGGATGATGATGCTAAGTGCTGATGGGAAGCTGATAAGTGATTTTTACACCATGTTTTTGCCTATGTTTTAGATCATATTTTGGGCTTATTTGCATGATTTTGTGCTACTTTTAGTGTTTTTATCTTACTTTGCACAGAATCTTCACTTTTCTTAGTTTTTGTGAAAATGTAGGTAAAATGGCCTAAAAATGATGGATTTTGAGGGTTTTGAAGCCAAAGCATGATTCCCGAGGAGATCACGAGCTCACACGTCCAATTTGGGGCAAAAACGGGGAAGAACGAGACATTTACGGCCTTGGCCGTAATTGCTAATTCGGTCGTAAAAGCGATGACGAACGGAGGACAAATAAACAGAAACTTTCACGGGCAAGGCCGTAATTTCATCACGGGCCGTAAAAGTTTCTGTGACCAAAAGCATTATACACCGAAATAATTACGGCCGAAGCCGTAAACTCATAACCGACCGTAAAAGTTTCCGCCCCTTCGTGTTTCTTACTCGATTCGACTCCAAACTAAACCAAAAAATTGAACCAAACTCTCCAGAAACCTTCCTAGACCGGTTCTATACTGATTAGACTATAAAAGGAAAGGTTTTGGAAGGGTTTCGGGGGCTTCTAGGCGCGAAAATGAGAGGAGGCGGCGGCAACAGCGAGAATTGATTCAAGGGTAGAAAACGAACAAGAAAGCCATGCAAAGAAAAAATTAGAGGGTCGATCTTCGTCTCCACGTTGAGGGGAAGCCTTTCTACTATCTTGTCTAGCGATTTCTTATATTTTTATTGAGTTTCCATGCGATTTTCATCAATCAACATGCTGTTTGTTATGAACATGAACGTGTAAACCCTTATTTCGGGATTTGGGGAATAGCCCGTTGACGATTTATGGATTAAATACATAGTTTTAAATCTTTGACATGATCTTTTATAGATTTGATTTGATTAGAATTGTGCTTATTTCGTGAATTACCCTGATCAAGTAATTTTACGTCTTAGACATTGCGAGAAGGACCGGGAGGTGAATCGCAACGTCGATCTATTCTTTTCAAACCTGTGAATCCGATCACGGGAGTAGTTCGGATTCGCTTGAAGGATTACCATGGTTTTTCATAGAACTTAATGGGTCTATTTATGTTAATTGCCACGGGAGTAGGGAATTAATGTAAATAGATATCGGGTTACGCTTCGGGAGGAGGTAATATGTACCTTAGGAAAAATCTCTTTCAAATTTATAATTTTCTGATCAAAAGATTTATTTACAAATTTTTTTCATAATCATCAATGTGGTGAAACCCTAGATCCTGAATTTATCCGAATTGATTTTTACCCGAACGCTCGCTTTTGCTTCTTTTTGTACTTAGAAGTTGCCAAAACAAAAACCACATATTGATTCGTCTAGATATAGATCAAACGTGTAATCGGTACTTGACCGCCAGATCCTCGTTGGGAACGCTAATCTTTTTATTACTTCAATAAATCCGTGCACTTGCGGATACCTATCAAGTTTTTGGCGCCGTTGCCGGGATCAGGCCAGTCAATATTGATTTAATCGTGAGATTTATAGACTAGACTTTTTTTTTATTATTTGTTTGTTTTTATTTTTATTTTTATTTTTGTTTTTGTTTTTGTTTTTATTTTTATTTCATTTGTTTTATTTGTTTTTGTTATCATTTTTTTATTTTTATTTATTTTTCACATTTTTTTATATAGGTAGTTTTTTTTTATTTTTCTCTTTTTGGATTAACACGTTGTATGTGCAAGAGAGCTGAAAAATCACTTGTCTACATATTTTGCATTTCCTATTCTATATTATATATTTTTAAATTTATTGCATAAATTGAAAAGAATAATGTTTAACCAATGTCAATGGTCAAATCAGGGATATGCGCCACCTGTAAAGACTAGAGAATATGTGCTGCCAATTGCATTTCAATCACCTGCAGCAAGGGTAAATTCTTTTTCTCAACACACTGGATATTTAAGAATGAAATCTTCTGTTACTTGTGATATTTGTGGAAGTTATTATCATTATCCTTCTAAGTGCCAATTTGGAAATCCTGCCAGTTCTAATTTATCATGGCACCAAGATGATCTGTATAATTCTAGATGGAAAAATCACCAAACTTCTTTTTATGAGGATTTCTCAAATAATATTTCAGAACCACACTTTGAGGAATCTGAAGAATCCATGCTAGAATCCATGCTTGAAAAAATTATGATAAATTAGAGTAAGGAACTTGAAGATCTTAGTGAGATGATTGCTCAGCTTACTTCTCAAGTAGAATCTATATGTGCTAATACTAAAATGCTAGAAACACAGATAGCACAACAAAGTTGTATACTTGAGTTTGATTTGGAAAGTGAAGATATTCATAGTATGATTGATGGCACTGATAAAAATGACATAAAGGAAGAAATCCATGATGAATCAAAGAATTTTGTAGAGTTAGATCAATCATTAGTCATGACTCCTGATTATAATTTACCTTCTGAAAATTTTGAGGATTCTGCAAATTTTGATGATTGTGATTTACCTTCTTCGAATTTTGATGATTTTAAAAATTTTGATGATTGTGATTTACCTTCCTCAAATTTTGATGATTTGGATGATTATGATTTACCTTCCTCTGCAATTCACCAGCCATCTAGTCCCCTCTCACATAATGAAGTGTCTTGCAACACAAATACTTGGGACATGTTTGAAGAGATATATGAATTTTTTGAGTCTTGTGAGAAGAAGGATGAAGAATTTAAAGATCCTCAAGAAAGAACTAATGATATAGATGGGGATGAAATTGACAGTGTTAAGATGAAATGCCCCATTGAAGAGAAAGAAATTGAGGAAAAATATGAGGAAGAGGATCTTATGCATATTGTACCATCAATTCTTATTCTCCAGGAAAATCCATTAGAAATTTGCATGATTAATGATGAGGATGATAATTTTAAGGATAATGATGATGAAGTGATTGAAATATTATTTGATGCAAATTTAGCTACAGATACCCAAGAGAAGATAGCGCATGAGATTCTTGATTTCATTAGCATTGAGGTAAATGAAAAACCAAATTTGAAATTTGAAAACTTTTTGATCAATCCAAGGTATGAATTCTTTGATTTTAATTTTAATCTTCTTCCAATTCCTAATATAAATTTAAAGGAAGAATGCATGATATTACTCTTGGATAAATATAGAAAAATTATTGATTATTCTTTGCATGATTTTAATTCTTATTTTTCTATGCATGTACTGGTCACTACAATATGGATCCACCTGCTTAACTGGATGTATACTTTGGTGGACACACTCTTGAGGAGAAGGAAAAGTAGAAGATTATATGCTCTCTACTTTGGCACAAATTCACCAACTCCTCCATGATATGAAGCTATGGTTAAGCTAATGACCTTAAACAAGCGCTTTTTGGGAGGCAACCCAAACTTTTGACTTTTATTATTCTTAGTTTTAGTTTTTGATTTTCTTTAAATTTTAATAAATTTTTACAGCATGTATTGATGAATTTTTATTAATAGAAAATCTTTTAATAAGTTATTTTATGTGCAGGGATTTTTGGAAAATTTTTACATGAAGAAAAGGTATTTGACGAGATATTCACGGGCGTGGCCGTGAGTCATTCACGGCCGTAAATTTAATTTTTGCATATGGATTTAAGTCACATAAACTTTTACGGCCGCAGCCGTGAACGGCTCATGGACCATAAAAACCCAATTTCTCGTCGATTCCTTCCACCTCAAGCGACGGACCTCTATTCCCGACCTTCCTTCATCGCCGGCGACCCTTTCCGTTGATCCTCTGACGAGATTTCAGCCGGAATTTCTTGGAAATCGCCGGACGACCACAGGAGCACAACTTTACCGTCGACGCTCAACTCTAGCCTGATTTCTTCATGACTTTTGACAAATCTTTGCTCTGCTTTAGTGCTTTTGATTCTCTATCTGATTGTCATGCTTTTGTTTCAATTTTGAAATTGGTTTTCATTGATTTACAAGGATTTCTTTTGACTCATGGACGAGTTCCTTCCTGCTGCTACTGTTCATTCAAGTTTTCAAGTGAAAATTTTGAAAATTTGTGTATTTTACAAAATCATGGCTATAAAAAGAACGATGAGAACTGGAGCATATAGGACCGTTAGAAAATAATTGGAAGATCCTTTCCTCCATGGTATCCGAGCTACTACACCAAGATCAATTGATATTCTTTGTGAGTATTGTCATTATTTTATATCTTTTTATACATTGAGTATGATGCCTCTCACTTTCTCGTGATATCTCATATGCATCTTCCCTTTTGAGTAGAAGCTGATAGTTGTTTGATGTTGATTTCAACGCACATATGTTTTTTTTGTGTGTGTTTTGTTCATCTGCGTGCGTTGTATTTTAGTACTCTATGATGTATTTCTGGATTTGTACTTGATATTGGATATTTTGAGTTAGTATTAAGATTTTAGATGTGGTACATGGTTAAACGTGATGGTATTGTATATATTAGATGCCTATCATGTACCTGTAATATTCTGTGATGATTTGTGATGTTGTGATGATGATTTGGAAAATTTTTTAGAAGATTTTGATACTGGTTTTGATATTAAGATGAATAGAGTTTTTGAAATGGTAAATGCTTATTTGACAGTGAAACATGACGGTATTTGATGTTTGAAACTTATATACATTGTAAAAATTGATTATCATTAATGTGATATAGTTTCTAGATTTTTCTAGGTCATGTTCTCATATTTTGATATAATTGCATAGGGAATCATAATATATTTTAAAAGGAATTCTTGAAAAAATTTTCTGAAATTCATCATGACTTGAGTTAATCTTTATGTACGTGCAACAATTTAAGTCTAGGGTGTCCTTCATGATATGCTTATTCTTCAGAGCTTTATAAATATGTATTTTGAATGTTTATGATTGTTAAGGATGATCAAATTTGTTTTACCCTTGATTTTGGACTTAGGAAACATTTTGAGTGATTGATTTGATAACTTAGGGAATTTTTGAAATTTCATGTAGACTTAAATTGTTGAGTAAATTCAATTCTGGTATTGATAAAATACATATGTGAATTGTTATATGTTCAAACGACACGTGCATAATCTTTATACTTGAAGTTTAATTAATTTATTTTTTTTTGCTTGATGGAAATTTTTATGAATAGAAATTTGGTGATTTATCTTTTTAAATTGAGATTTGCTCCAACTCCTCTAGTTGAGAAATCTAAAGTCGTAGTTATATTATACCATGAGTTGGTATACTTTAAATCTGTTACGATCAAGTATCAACAACGATTTAAGTACCATGCGACTGACCGGTTTTCTCCAGAAAAAGAAAAAGAAAAAAAAAGGGAAAAGACTCCTCTACTTGGCACTGTTAAATTTGACAGTGGTACCTAAGACATGAGTTGAAGTCTAATAATAAAAAAAAAAGAGGATGAAAATGGAGAAAAAGATAAAGCTATAGGCCATGTGGACAACTCCGCTGACTTTCATGATTGAGACTATGAGTTAAATTATACTACTTTGTAGTATACTTTAAACATGTTATGATGCTAACAGTAAATAGCATATAACAGTTTAAAGACCAAATTGCTTTAAAAATCTCTTATCTTTAACATCACCGAAATTCTTGAAGTAGAAATTTTATCTGTTAAGTGAAATGGATTTATTAAGATGAAAGTATTTGATGCTTAGTGTGTGTTGAATGGATGTTATGACATGAATTGTGAATTTTATCTTTCTTCGATTGTAACCTCTTGGGAATTTATTTCTATTATTATTTTTCTTGAATTACTTGAGTTTGAAATATTGATTGCTTAATTTGTAAACTGAGGATATTAATAGGGGCAAAAACAATTGAAAAATCCTTATCTTTACATTCTTTATACATATCAAGGTATTGTTTGAGGACAAGCAAAATTCTAAGTCTAAGGTTATTTGATAAGTGATTTTTACACCATGTTTTTGCCTATGTTTTAGATCATATTTTGGGCTTATTTGCATGATTTTGTGCTACTTTTAGTGTTTTTATCTTACTTTGCACAGAATCTTAACTTTTCTTAGTTTTTGTGAAAATGTAGGTAAAATGGCCTAAAAATGATGGATTTTCAGGGTTTTGAAGCCAAAGCATGATTCTCGAGGAGATCACGAGCTCACACGTCCAATTTGGGGCGAAAACGATGAAGAACGAGACATTTACGGCCTTGGCCATAATTGCTGATTCGGCTGTAAAAGCGACAATGAACGGAGGACGAATAAACAGAAACTTTCACAGGCAAGGCCGTAATTCCATCACGGGCCGTAAAAGTTTCTGTGACCAAAAGCATTATACACCGAAATAATTACGGCCGAAGCCATAAACTCATCACCGACCGAAAAAGTTTTCGCCCCTTCGTGTTTCTCACTCGATTCGACTCCAAACTGAACCAAAATTGAACCAAACTCTCCAGAAACCTTCCTAGACCGGTTCTATACTGATTAGACTATAAAATGAAAGGTTTTGGAAGGGTTTCGGGGACTTATAGGCACGAAAACGAGAGGAGGCGGCGGCAACAGCGAGAATTGATTCCAGGGTAGAAAACGAACAAGAAAGCCGCGCAAAGGAAGAATTAGAGGGTTGATCTTCATCTCCACGTCGAGGGGAAGCCTTTCTACTATCTTGTCTAGCGATTTCTTGTATTTTTATTGAGTTTCAATGCAATTTTCATCAATCAACATGCTGTTTGTCATGAACATGAATGTGTAAACCCTTATTTCGGGATTTGGGGAATAGCCCGTTGACGATTTATGGATTAAATACATAGTTTTAAATCTTTGACATGATCTTTTATAGATTTGATTTGATTAGAATTGTGCTTATTTCGTTAATTACCCTGATCAAGTAATTTTACGTCTTAGACGTTGCGAGAAGGACCGGGAGGTGAATCGCAACGTCAGATATATTCTTTTCAAACCTGTGAATCCGATCACGGGAGTAGTTCGGATTCGCTTGAAGGATTACCATGGTTTTTCACAGAACTTAATGGGTCTATTTATGTTAATTGCCACGGGAGTAGGGAATTAATGTAAATAGATACCGAGTTACGCTTCGGGAGGAGGTAATCTGTACCTTAAGAAAAATCCCTTTCAAATTTATAATCTTCTGATCAAAAGATTTATTTGCAAATTTTATTCATAATCATCAACGTGGTGAAACCCTAGATCTTGAATTTATCCGAATTGATTTTTACCTGAACGCTCGCTTTTGCTTCTTTTTGTACTTAGAAGTTGCCAAAACAAAAACCACATATTGATTTGTCTAGATATAGATCAAACGTGTAATCGGTACTTGACCGCCAGATCCTCGTTGGGAACGATAATCTTTTTATTACTTCGATAAATCCGTGCACTTGCGGATACCAATCAGAAGCTACCTCCGCTAGCGCGAGCGAGAGCCAGAAGCCCGTGAGCTCTTGCTCTTCCCGCGTGCGCTATAGTCTGGTTCGGCCTCCTCGTCTGAAGAAATTTCCATGCGTGCCATGTTCTCTTCATTGATGAAGGCAATCCTCTCATCCATGCTTGATAGCTTCTCCCAAACGGACCTCATCATCTTGTGCTGCCTCTGCATATGCGCCTCCATTGACTCCCAACGAAAAGAATGATCCTACTGAATATAGGAAACAGTAGTGTCTAAGTGATCGATCATCTCTCATTGATGGAGCTACTCCTCCCTAATTTCCTGCAACATAGACATCATAGAATCATGAGAGGAGGTACCATCAAAAGAAAAGGCGCCAGGGGCTGGTGGTGCGGTGTCAACGGGGTCAGGCTGTGCATCTTCAACCGGCTGGATACACCAATTTCCTCGCACTCTTACTGTTGTGCGCTCTGGGTTCGGTAAAGGCAGGCAGAATGGACTCCCTTTGAATGTCATGCAGTATAAGTCGCCCTTGCGAATAATTAGCTTCATGACGACGCAAGACTCAATGTCGAGCCTGTTGTTGCTAGTAGCTCCAGTTTGCCGTATGGAATGATACCCAGAGAAACTGCCAAAGGAGTGATGAGGCCACCAATCACAATCGCCCCTTTCAGAGAACGGGTGACGTGACTGAACTGTTTTGCCAAATAATACCCAGAGTCCACCCTGAAGATATGGAGCATGCACCATAGGTAAAACAACTCGGTCTGTCGAACCATACCGCCACTCTCACCGCGGCCAAAGAGGGTGTGGGCCAACACGCGGTGAACATACTTAATCACAGGGTTGCACAGACTGGATGCACGGGCCACGCGAGCGGAGTAGATGTGCTCATTGGTAATTGCGCCCCAGAAGCCCTGCTCACTGAACTCGGTGGGGACCTTGCGAACACAAGGCTCAGGAAAACCATAAATGCTGCGCAACTGAGAAAGAGTAAGAGTATGTTTAATGTTTCCCAAGCGTAAGGTCAGACGGCCTGGATCATCTTCAAGAATAGGGTCTGCTTTCACTTCCAAAGAGCTCAAGAATTCTAGCGTCACACCAACGTAGGTGGGAGAAAATAATCGCTAGAACTGCTTCCAACCAACTACAGCGTACATCAAGTCAACATCTTCTAGCATCCCAAGCATCTGCAACGTGCCTCTATCTAGGTACCTCGTGTTGAGAACTCGGCGCTGACGTAGCGTTTGATAGCGCTCTTCCTGGCTAGCATTGCGAAAGATGATCCCGAACTCGTTCGGGGGAGAGATGTAGGGCTAAGGTTGACTGGTGGGTGTGCGTCCATGACGAGATGATGAAGAACCTGGTGTGGCTGAAGATGGCCGGAAGGATGGAGGAGTCGGTGATGGCTCGTACTCGTCGTCATCTGTGGCGGACAAGTCAGCGAACGCCTATTGAGGGCGGGCGGTCCTCTTTGAAGCCATGGCTTTTGTTCTTGGAGGCATGGTGGCTAGAGAAGATCGAAAAGTAGTAAGAAAGCTTTGGCGAGAAGATCTGGCTGGAAGCGCGAGGAGAAACGAAGGCGGCGGCAGATCGGCGAATAGAAGCTTCGGAGAACAGGCAACGCAAAAATCCGGGACAAAATAGAAAAGGAACCTGTCCTGCTTGTAAGGAAACTCTAATCCGGACTGGAGAGATCGCCTTCGTATTTGGAAAGACGGAAGAGCGGCGAAATCGGTGGGATCTTGGCGAGATTTGGGGGCGGCGGCGAACGATGGAAACCCTAGTCGCATTGTGCTGAGTTTGAGTGGATCCAGGATGAAACACGGGTGAACCCGCTCGTGATGTTTACTGATGTCGGGTCATTGCTACAGAAGCACGGGTGAACCCGCTGGGGTTCACCAGCCCGTGAAGCATTCTGGTAGCCCTCTTGGTGTGCGGAAAAGATGGTGAACCCCGTGGGGTTCACCTGCCTGTGAAGTGCACTGATCAACTCGAAAAATTCTGGAAAAATCTGAAAAAATTTCATGCGCTACATCTTCTTCCTACAGCATAAAGAGACATCAAATTAGTAGCACTCCCCTCTAGGAAACCAAAAATTAAATGAAAAATAAATCAATAGTGTAAAACAAATCAATGCATGAAGACTAAAAAGTAATTAAAAACTTGGGTTGCCTACCAAGAGCACTAGTTTAGGGTCGGTAGCTCGACCGTGAGAGTTTTCCAAGTTACAAATTCGTGGGGTCTGAGAGACCTACAGCTTCCTCTCTTTCGACCCGCTCATCTTCGAAGTAGTGCTTGAGGCGGTGCCCGTTAACTGTGAAACTGCCAGTTCGTTCTGTCCAAATTGTGATGGCACCATATGGTTGAAATTTCTAAACTGTAAAAGCACTGGACCTTCTCGTGCGGAGATTCCCTAGAAATAACCAAAGTCTTGAATTGAACAGAAGTACTTTATCTCCCTCATGAAATTCTTTCTTCACTATGCGCTTGTCATGCCAAAACTTAGTGTGTGCTTTGTAGCTCTTGGCATTTTTGGTGGGGTTTGTCAAGGTAAGCTTCAACGGGTCCACTGTTTTTCTGAAGGGTTCAACATGCTATATAGCCTTCTCCATGATGTCAATACTGCAGCATGTGCCTGCAAGAGAAAGTTTTTTCAAAGTATCAGTTAGATTGATAGGTGTAATTTTTATAGGATTTAGAGTCTAATTTATACCATCATTTGAGGCTTAACTTCTATTTTATGTCACAATTTGATACTTTTTTCCCATAAAGTATAGAATCTTCACTATTTTTCATTTCTTTATGAAATACAGGTCATTATCATTTATTTTCGTGAAATTTATTCGAGATTTGAAGTTAGGGAAAGGATCAGCATATTACAAGCATCAGACAGGCAAAATTTCAGAATTTTTAGAGCTTCCTATGCTGAACACGGCCTGCCCGTGCTTATAGTCACGGCCGTGTTCATCGCGGCATCAGCATCTACATGTAACGAGGAGAACACGGCCTGGCCGTGCTTATCGTCACGGCCGTGTTCGGCAGGAATCAAAAATCCACTGAACTCGTCACCGCCGTGCGCACGCCCGTGTTCGGGTGTTCCGGAAATTTCGAGCTAAACACGGCTTGCACGTGTTCGCCGTCACGCCCGTGTTCACTTATCCGCAGTTCATCGCAGCCGACATGGCCTGGCCGTGTTCGCGTACGCTTTTCGCGACTGTTCGTCCGTTTTTCACCAAATTGGACGCTCGAGATGCCAGAAAATTGGGGAAATTTCCCAATTAACATTCCTAACCGCCCAAGGCTTCGATTGAGGCATATAATCGAGATTATTAGGCGGTTACAAGGGGGAATTCGTGAAGAACGTGACCTAGGGCGAAAAGGGCGAAAATCTAAATTCGAGGGCTTGATTCGACCGGATTCTTTGGGGCTTTCGAGAGAGGACTGAAGATTCGTCGTCTCCTATCCTTGGATTGTAATTTCCCTTCTTTTCGAGTATTTTTACTTGGGTTTTCATTGTTAAACGATGCATGTTTTAGGTTAAAACCCTAGTTCGAGACTCGGGCGTAGCCCGTTGAACATATCTACTACACATGTAAAACATCTTTTATGAATCTCAATGTGATTTTAAGTAAATTTACTTATTTGAATGAGTTGTGCTTATTGCGTATGGTTGTTCTGATCAAACATTCGTATGTGTTAAGTGTTACGAGAAGTACTGAGAGGTGAATCGTAACACTCGATCGTTCTTATTTAAACTTGTGACTTGAATTGCGAGAGCTGTTTAACGTCACTCGAGAATTCATGATCATCATAGAGCCCATTGGGTCTTTCTTAAGTTAGTTTTGCTATGAGAGTAGGAAATTAGCTTAAGTAGGCACCGAATTGCGCTTCGAGAGAAGGTAATCCATACCATAGGATGATCGCCTTAAGTTGTTTACTGTCGGATTGAGCTTCGATAGAAGGAGATCCGTTTTCTAATTTAATTTGATTCATTGTTTTGCATTTAATTAATTCAACGAGGTGAAACCTGAAGTTCCGAACGCTTCCTAAACTGTAATTTTCCCTTAAGGTCGTCGACTTCTTGATTCGATAATTTAAATAATTTAGTTTTAGTGTAATTCTTTAATTCTGAGTTTGAATTATCTAGCTTTCAATGACACTAAAGGTCGGTACTTGACACATGCTCCCTGTGGGAACGATATTATTTACTACTTAGATAGTCCGTGCACTTGCGGAGCCTATCAAGTTTTTGGGGCCGTTGCCGGGGAGCAAGGCGTAGTCAATATCGATTAAATAGTTGAGTTGATAAATTAGATATTTTTTGTTTTTGTTTCCTTTTTCTTTTCTTTTATTTGATTTGTTCATATTTCTTGTCTTCTTTCATTCTGCAAGCTTATATTATTATTCTCTGATCTGCTAACCCTGTGCATGCCAAGAACCATTAGAACAGGTCAGCTAGTGCCAGAAGATCCTGAGATTGAATGGACCTTTAAAGCTCAGAGAAAAGTTTATGCAGCGCAAATCTGCAAATCCTGCAAATTCAGCAATCTGTGCAGCAAACACGGGCGTGATAGCCATTACGGTTAGCCCGTGTCTATCTCGGCCACGCTAAGCACGGCCGTGTTGACCTGCCGTGTTCTTCTCGGCCTCCATGGCAACGCGGACGTCTGGCCACCGGAGCACTTTCCATCCACAGCTCCGATCATTACCGGACTTCGACAGCAGAAGCCCATCGCCGGTGCGAACTCGTGGTCCAAAGGATCCGGCCATCGGACGGCCGGATCGCCGGAAACGAGCGCCACCATGCCCGGCGGCTCTCCCTCTGCTCCGTCCCATCCGCCCAGCCGATCGACACCAGACTCCAGGCACAGGTTCTCCTCGTCGCTGAGAACGCACAGCCGGAAGAAATCGGCCATCCGGCCGGTGGATCACCGGGATCGGAAGCTTCTCCGATTTCCAGCTGCAGCCGCCGTCCGCCCTATTCCCGGCACGGCGCGGCACGATCGGACGCCGGGAGCTTCCCAGACATCTGCAGCCGGCACACGCACCTCCAGCCGGCGTATCACCGGCGATCGAGGCCGGAACAGCGCCCGGCGGCGTGCCCTGCTCGCCGCCCGCATCCGCGCGAGAACAAAGAGAAGAGGAGTGCGCTGATCAACGGACCAGATCAGTCCAGTTTCATCCAACGGCTAGATCAGTTCAAATGCGAGCAACGGCTGATATTGTTTCGGTCAGATCTGCTCCAATTTAATGCGTTTCAAGATGATCCGGGTGTCGATCCCCACTAATCTGAACCAGATCTATCCATCCATGCTATCAGATCTCCGATCCGACATTCGGATCAGAAGATATCATCAATGCTTAAACGGACGGCCCACATTCAATGTGACCTGAAGCTTCTCAAACACACTTGGTTGCTGGAATATTTTCCAGTCAAATGTAATCTCTTTTTCAGCTTTTTGCAGAATGTTTATTTGCATATTTGTTGTAACCACCCCTCATGTGAGTGGTGTGGGTTTTCCCTCCCTTAGCTTATAAAAGGGAGCCTAGATCTACTAGTTAGATAGTTCACAAGCTTACAAGTCCGCGAGGGACTGCGAGGGGTCTTGTAACTCCGGAGTAGTGGTCGGTACCTCGACTCCGCGAAGCGTGTAGAAGTAGAGTGAGGTCGGAGGCAAGGTGTACGATCCTTGGCCTCGTTTCGATACCTTGTCTTCTTCGTTTGTAATGGTTAGTAGTTTCATTTGAGTGCTATTTTCCTAGTTGAATGCCTTGGTTGTTCTATTTCATCGTCCATTGCTCACTTACGTATCCGATTGCATTGAGTCCGCGTGTTTGATTGCGAGTTTTCGAATCGTTTTTACGCCCTCTTAGAGTCGGTCTAGGAGCTCTCCCCGTCCCGTAGCGTGGCGCTACACCAAAAGTTCACGATCAAAAGCTTGAGGAAGCCCATCCGAACCCGACTACTATAATGGACCAGAACCGCTCACTACGAGATTTTGCTGCACCCAATGTACAGGGCCTGCACTCCAGTATTGCTCGACCGGTGGTCGAAGGAAATAACTTTGAGATCAAGCCGGCCCTCGTGCACATGGTCCAGCAGAACCAGTTCAGCGGTTCACCACAGGAAGACCCCAACTTACATTTATCAATTTTTTTAGAATACTGTGATACCCTGAAGATAAACGGGGTGACATCTGATGCATTATGCTTACGTCTTTTTTCCTTTTCTCTTAGGGACTGCGCGCGAGCATGGTTACAGTCCCTTCCTCAAGGCTCTATCACGACATGGGATCAGCTTTCTCATGTGTTCCTCTCCAAATACTTCCCACCGAGCAAGACGGCTCAGTTGAGAAACCAGATAACGAACTTTTGCCAGAGGGAAGGCGAGTCTCTCTACGAGGCCTGGACCGTTTCAAGGAGTTGTTACGATTGTGCCCACATCACGGACTGGAAAAATGGGTACTTGTACATACTTTTTATAATGGTCTCTTGTATAATACTCGCTTACCTGTAGATGCAGCCGCGGGCGCTTATGAACAAAAACATTGACGATGCCATGAATTTGATTGAGGACATGGCTCTGAATCACTACCAGTGGACGAGTGAGAGAAATGTCCCGGTAAGAGGAGGAGGTAAGCATGACCTTGACATGCTCAGTTCGTTGGCGGCGAAGGTTGATTCCGTATCCCACCAACTTACTTCTATGAATTTTCATGCATCGCTTGTCAATTCTATTTCTTGTGAACTTTGTGGGAATACTGGATATGGTGCTACTAACTGCCAGATAATGGCACCTACTTCTTCTGATGTTTTTGTTGAGCAGGTGAATGCCCTAGGCAATCCCAATCACAGGCAACAGAATAATCCTTTTTCAGGCACCTATAATCCCGGCTGGAGAAATCATCCCAACTTCTCCTACCAGAATAACCAGAACCAGGAAATTCCCCAGAACTTCACCAATCAGGCGCAATAGGGAAACTATGGCAATCTGTTCCCTTAGTCCTCCTTTAGGCCACCACCTGGACTTCCACCGGGACAATTCAATTAACCACAGAAGTCCAATTTAGAAACACTGCTTAAGAACTTTGTCACCACCCAGTCTAAGAGAAATGAAGATGTGGACGAGTCTATTAGGCAGCTGAATTCTACGGTGGGGCAATTGAGTTCAAAGGTGGATTCATTGATCACGCACTCGAGGATGCTGGAGAACCAGATTGTTCAACAAGCAGTTTCAACCTCTAGGCCATTGGGGCAGCTTCCTTCTCAGCCTGAGGCAAATCCAAAGGAGCACTGCAACGTGATTGTTACATGCAGTGGAACTCAAGTGGAAGATCCTCAGATGATGCCTAGAGAAGTGCTTGATGGAGAGTCTGAAGAGCATAGCTCAGATGTCCAGTATTCTGAGAAAATGCACATAGAGTTAGAGGTCACCCAAGAGCAAGTCCTTGTTCCTTTACCTCCTCATTTACCAACTGTCTCCTGCCCACAAAGAATAGTTAAAGCATTGACAGGACAGTACAGCTCACTTATGCCTGCGAAGCTTCCTGACCCTGGCAGTTTTTGTATCCCATGCAGTATCAGTAATTTTTCTATCGAGAGAGCACTCTGTGATTTGGGGGCCAGTTTGAGTATCATGCCCCTCTCCCTATTCAAAAGTCTGGACTTGGGAGGCACGAAACCCATGCCTATAGCTCTCCAATTCGCGAACAGCTCTATACACCGCCTAGTGGGAATAGTAGAGGATGTCCCAATTAAAGTCGGGGAACTTTATGTCATGTCAACTTCGTAGTGTTGGATATGTCCGGAAATTCCATATTACCACTTATTTTGGGTCGCCCTTTCCTAGCTACCACCGGAGCAGTTATAGATGTCAAGAAGGGGAAGCTTTCTCTGAACTTTTGTGATACTATTTTGGATTTCCATTTATCTGTTGATATGCCAGGTTCTTCTTTTTCAGGCTCCTGCTATAGTGTCGAGACAGTACCTCTACTTGCCGATTGTTCAAAGGCCCAGAGGGATTTTCTTGCATCCCACCTTTGCACCGATAAGGAAGCAGGTGCTACACAGATGAGGGACGTACGGACTACTATTGAAGACTTTATGGACTTGGACTTTGATTTTCATTGCGCAAGGATGTTTTGTAGTGGGGTTGATAAGAAGTATTTAATTGATTTTGAGAAGAAAGACTTTCAACTTAAAAATGTTTTTGTTTCGCATGATTTAAAAACATTCTATGTTGTACACCTATTATTACTGCTGCTGATCTCTATAGGTGTTACATTTAGGCGAAGAAGAAAGGGGCATTTTCATGCTATTTCTTCTTCCTCTGATCCATTAGATGTGCACTGAAGCATGTTCATCGGTCAAGCTGTTGACCTTAAACCAGCACTACTTGGGAGTCATCCCAAGTATTTATCTTTTATTTTGTTGTATTGATCGACAGACTGTTGTTTATTGTTGTTTGTTGTTTATTTCTTGTACCGTTATATTTGTTTTGATCTTTTTTGTTATATCCCATGGTATGATTTTTATGATTTTGTACATCAAATAGCATCTTACTAATTGTAGGAATTTCTTGTAATTTTTCAGGAAATTTTTGCATCTCGAAGTAGTGATCACGGCCTAGCCGTGATCGCCTCGTCGTATCGAAGAAGGCTAGCCGAAGTAGACACGGCTATGCCGTGTTATTCATCATGGGTGTGATCGAGTTCAGACTCACTTTTTGCTGCCTTTATTCCCTTAGTAAGGTCTCCCCAGAATGATAGGGAGCATGTCATCCTCATCAATCTCCAAAATAATAAAATCAGTAGGAATAAAGTAATTTCCTACTTTAACCGGTACGTCCTCTAAAATACCAACTAGTTGATGCACTGATCTATCTACAAACTGTATAGAAATACTAGTTGGTTGCAAATCCCCTAGATCTAGCCTTTTACAAAGTGATAATGGCATGAGGCTAACGCTTACTCCTAGATCGCACAAAGCTCTCTGAAAGGACATCTCCCAAATCTGGTAGGGTATGGAGAAACTACCGGGGTCATTAAGCTTCTGAGGGAGCTTGTTCTGAATAATGGTGCTGCATTCCTCAGTGAGTGCAACGGTCCCTTGATCCTCTAGCTTCCTCTTGTTTGATAAGATGTCTTTTAGGAATTTTGCATAAGTCGGCATCTGCGAAAGAGCATCAACGAAAGAGATGTTAATATAAAGTTTCTTCAATACTTCTAAAAACTTACCGAACTGCTTATCCAATTTAGCCTTGACAAGCCTCTGTGGAAAAGGAATCGGTGGCTTGTATGCAGGCGGTTCCACATAGGGCCGCTCCTCTTCAGCTGGTTCAAGTGCCATCGGTGTTGCATCTGACTGTGGTTCCACAGGTTCTGGGGTCACTTCATCTCTCCTATCGTTAGTCGGCATATTTGGATCTTCAAGTTGCTTGCCGCTCCGAGTGGAGATTGCATTGCAATGCTCCCTCGGATTTACCTCTGGTTGGGATGGAAGCTTGCCTGGTGCTCTAGAAGGCAAGCTAGCTTGCTGGGCTAGCTGACTCTCTAGCATTTTATTGTGTGTCTCCAGGGAGTCCATCCTTGTCATCATAAGTTTCATCATGTCTGTCAGTCCTTCAATTTGCTTTCTCAAATTTGAATCATTATTTGGCCTTGGCTGTGGTGGTGGTGCATTGTAGTTCCTAGCCTGAAATCCTGGTGGTCTGAAATTGTTTTGTTGTGGTTGCCTGAAATTTCCTTGTGTGGACTGGGTTTGCTGTGGTGGAACTTATCCAGGCTGCATTGGCTGAGTTGTTCAGTATGAGAAATTTGGGTGGTTGCGCCATCTTGGATTGAATGTGCTGGAGTATGGATTGTTGTTGGGATTGAAATTTTCAACAGCATTCAATTGCTCAAAGTGAACTGTAGCCATCTGTCCATCTCCTACCTAACAATCTACCCCTGCATGACTTGCAACTCCACATACCTCACAAGAAATAGCGTTATCCATTGAATTAACAGACCAAGAATCAATTTTTCTAGTCAGATTATCCACCTTAGCCGTAAGAGTGGTAAGAGAGTCTAGGTCATACTTTCCTGACTTCTTGTTAGAGGTACCTCTCTCAGATGTCCATTGGTGATGGTTAATCACCATGTCCTCGAGGAGGTTCATTGCATCTTCCACTCTCCTATTTATCAAGGCACTGCCTGCTGTTGCATCCACTGTGAGTCTTGTGTTGTAATCCAAACCGCTATAGAATGTCTGGATTAAGACCTAAGTTTCTATTCCGTGATGTAGACACATCCTTTGGAGCTCTTTAAACCTCTCCCAAGCTTCATATAGGGGTTCTCCATCCTTTTGCATGAAACTTGTTATTTGATTCGCAACTGAATCATCTTGGATGGAGGAAAGTACTTGGAGAGAAAGGCTTGAGAAATCTCTACCCATGTTCTTATCGAAGCAGACGGTAGTGTGTGCAGCCAAGCTCTCGCTCTGTCCCTCAAAGAGAAGGGAAACAATCGCAACCTGATAGCATCAGCAGACACACCGTTAATTTTTAGCATATCACAATATTCTAGAAAAATAGAGAGGTGCATGTTGGAGTCCTCAAGAGGAGAACCGCCAAATTAGTTTTGTTGCACTATAGAAAGAAGAGCATGTTTTATTTCGAAGTTATTGGCCTCAACAGCGGGCCTAGCAATTCCTGATTGAAAACCATGAGCGTAGGGAGCAGAATAATCTTTCAATGTCCTGTTGTTGTAGTTGTTCCCCATTGGTTGTGGTACTCGGTCATTGTTCACATCAAGCTGAATGTGCTCCATCTGATTTTCTCCTCCTGGATGGTTCATGTTTTCTTTCTTCTGAAGTTGGTTCAGCTTTCTTCTTGTCCTGAACGTGTGTTCGATCTCTGGATCAATGTCAAAGAATGCTCCTGCCTTAGAACTTCTTTGCATAAAACGGTCAGTCAAAATTATAAAGTTCTAAGATAGCGAGTAAATAAAGAGAAAAAGAAATAGCAGTGTAGTAAAGAAAATCTAACCTAAAGCCTAGTCTACCAATTCTCAGAAGTATACTAATATCAACCGTTGTTCCCCGGCAACGGCGCCAAAAACTTGACACGTCCCGCAAGTACACGGTTATGTCGAAGTAATATAAAAGATGTCGAATCCCACAGGGAACAAGGTTGAATACCAGAAAATCCAAGTTTTAATAGCTAGGCAAATCGAAACTGGGTTTTGCGAACTAAAATAAAAAATAAGCAAACACGACTACAACGGTAGAGAGTAAATATGAGAGAAATATCAGGGCTATGGTTTCCACCACGATGATGATCTTAACCACACTAGAAAGATATTAATTATTTGGATTATTGGTTTTGCACAAGGAATCTAACCCTAGGGTACAAGGTACCCTCTCTCGAGTGTACACACCGGTGTTCGACTTAGATCGACCTCCTACTCTCGTGGTGGATCGTTCTAAGACGAACCCAATGAGTTCTATGGCAGATTATGAAAGCCTCGAGCGAAGACCAAGCACTCTCATGTCGAGGTCTCACAAGTTTTACTAAGAGATTCCACCCTTATGATCCTCCTCTCGGTATGAATCGTAACGACTAATACATGAAAATATTCGGCCAAGGTAAAATCATGGAATAAACACGTCAAAGTAAAATATGCTTACAATTCATTCCAAATAACGAAAGTTGAAACAAAGTTTGCGATCAAAATCATCAACGGGCTTCAACCAAGCCCCGAAATAGGGTTTACGCTATAATCATCATTGAAACGCTAAAAAATCTCTCTTTTAGCATAGAAAAATCACAAAGAAGAGTTTCTAAAGGATAGGCGACAATAAACCGAAACAAATCCTGAAGAATCGAGGTGCTCCGATAATCAGATCTCCGAAAATCGCCCCGAAATCGTGTTTTCGTCGTGTTCTTCCGCCATCGCCGTTTCATCGTGTGTTTTCTTTTATCCTTAGGTCATTAAATTTAGGGCTTTTATATTCCACACCTTCTCTTTCGAAAGAGCTTTCCATAGAGTCCTTACTTGCCAAATTTGGACTTCAAACGGGTGAGAAATCAGGTAAAATCTAAGTCGAAGTCGTGTCCGCGCGAACCTAGGTTGAAATCACGGGTGAACCCCGCTGGGGTTCACCTGGCTGTGCTTCGTTCTGTGCAAATTTCGGCCTAAAGGAAAACTGGTGAACCCTGCTGGGGTTCACCCGGCCGTGGAGCTCTCTGTGAGGTTCTGTTGGCTGGCGAAGAAACTGGTGAACCCCAAGGGGTTCACCTGGCCGTATTTTTCAGGCTAACTCCGTTTGAGCCCAAATTTGATGTGTAGTTTCGTCTTTGTATAAGAAATCGTTCTATGGCCTTAGAATCTTTAAAATATGTCAAAAAAGTATGATTTTACCTAAAATTCCATAAAAGCACAAAAAGTGAAGATTCCGAAGCTTTTAAGTAAATAAGCCTTAAAAGAGCATAAAAGTGTCAAAATAAGCCTGGATTTAGCATCAAATAACTATGAATATTACTACTAAAATGCAAAGCATCATCGTTGCACGACATTCCTCAGGCTACAATTGGCCTGTCCTTAGAACGTGTCATCGCACGATAGTTATTTGGCCACCATCGGCCGGTCTCTAGGATGCGTCATCGCACAACAATCCTATAGAGACATCGGCTGCCGTCCGGGACACATCATCGCACTATTGCCCTTTTTGGACATGTCATCGCACGACAGTCCCCATGGCCACCCCTAGCCTCGATCGGTGCAGTAGAAGCTGCGGTAACGTGCTTTAGTTTCGCAACCGCCATAATATATGTATCCGCTAGGGAGACATGAAAATTGAGTCGTGAGGCTCTAGTTGGACAAAGCCAACTCTATCGATAACTTTGGAGCAAAGCTCTCCCATATCCGACAATCTCCACCAGTATCTCAATGCTGTGGACATTTGTGATCATGTAATGATCACAGCTGCCAATATGTGTACAATGCCATTGTACAAGTTGGAACATGCAGAACTTGGGCTCTGATACCAGTCTGTCACGCTCAGAATTAGGGTAATAAAATTTTTAATAAATTTACACACGAGTCAACACTTGACTCACACCCAAGCACGCCCACGCAGGGGCTAAGCGGTTGAACCGTAGATCTGGATGCGACCGGCAGGAGCACGTCCCCGACATACTCCTCAGTCTATCCCGAATGACCAACTGTCTGCTCGTCTCGATGAGTTGAAGATCGCCACGCACCCACTGAGGACCACTACACGAACCATCTCCAAAGTCCACCAAAGTACATAACCCGAGACTCAACGCCGGCGCAGCACACGTACGAGTCCGGTACATCGGAAGGTAAAGTGACCGCACGTAGACGGTGGCACACACACATGCAAAAGACGACATCACGTAGGACGCCAGGCACACTCCCTAACTCCGACTAGACTGCACGTAAGCAGTCAGACTCACCCACTCGTCCAAAAAGGAATGTCTCGCAGACGTCTGGCACAAACAAATCAGCAAATGCTGGGCAACACCACACAAGGCCGGTGCACTTAACCGGAGCGTGGAGAGGGGCGAGGAGATGCCGACCGAGAAAGACAACTCGGCCAGGGAGCACAAAGCTCGAGGAGTTGGAGAGGGGAAGACGCCAGCCAAGAACAGCTAATCGGCTAGGAAGGGAACCGCGTCCGGAACCCACTAGAGGCACGCGCATGAAAACCGAGGCAGTAGGTCGGCAGCCGAAGCTCGCCTGAGGCTCGCCAGAGCACCATCCGGCTAAGCCCAACCTCGTCGGAAACCAGGGAGGCACCAGCGAACTAGCAGTTGTTCGTCGGACGGTAACAAGAAGGGGGGTGTGGCCCTTCTTCACCGGACGATGCCGGAACCCCAAGAGATGTCGGCGAACCCTTCACCGGATGTCACTAGGGAGGGGAGCCGAAGCTCCTAGCCTCGCCGACCGCCTAAGATCTCACCGAAAGTGAGAGAAGAAGGGAGACGCGGTGAGGACGAAGAAACAGTCGGCGAACACCTCACCGACGGAAAACCACCAGCCGAACAAAGCTAGAGCAGGAGGAGATAGGAACGTATCTCAGTGGACGTCTGTCCACTAGCTCCACCACCAACAACGCCGAAGAAGAAGGAGGAGGAAGGAAAAAGGGGATGCCACCCCTTTGCTCCGATGCGTCCCATACCGTCGCACCCAACCCACCGGGATCGCAGGAAGCTGTCGCTGCTGCCGGAGAACCCGATTGCCAGAGCCGCTTGATGATGGAGGGAGAGAAATCGGGGAGAGGGAGGAGCACGCGACCATTGTGTTCAAATGAACATGTCTAGACTTTTGCGAAAGGGCACTGAGCCGGATCCAACCCGCTAGCCCGCTAACCCACTTCCCTTTAGCAAAATGGGTTGGGTAGTGGATTGGGCCTTAGCCTTGGATTGGGCCTGAGCCTGGGCCTCACAATAAGCATTATGTATAATGAAAAGGTGCCCATTCTTATTACGAAGAATGATAATAAAAAAATATTGAACCACAGAGACTTTGTTTGTTAAGTACCAAATTGTTGAGTTCATTACTAGCTAGGCAATCGAATATGATGAAAGCAAACGATAAAAAATTATACGAAATATCAGAGAGAAAAGCTTTTCATCCACCTTAATTTCAATGACTAGATATAATTAAGTGTTCGCCAGTTTATTCTTATCATGATAAAGATGTAATTTACTTCATAATGAAATTACCTCGCTTTCGCGTAGACAATTTACAAAGGACAACCATCACTTTCACGCAGGATTTATTCAATGCTAAAGACAAGTAAATCTTGACAAGGAAATTTAAGATCACTTTCATCCATCCAATCTCTATGTCAATATCTCCAGTAAAACTAAACACTTTCATACTTTAGTTTCACAAGTTCTACCTAAGGGTTTGCAAGGATCCAATACCTAATTTCTTACGATATCTTCATGTTTAACTCATTAATATCTCCTATATCAGATTATCAACAAGGAAATAAACATTCTAAAATCTAGAAATAGAACAAACCTAATTTCTTACGGTAAGTTCCGAAATCTCAATTTTAGGGTTTCAAGTTTTGCAAATCACTTTTTAGTCCATATCACAAAATTCTAATACATGTTGACAATATAAAACTAGAAAAGATTAAAGACAATCATCACTTAAGTAGAATTATCATCATAAAAGTATCCTGATGAAATAAAGATCATCTAGTCATTATGAAATTAAGGAGATTACACCCCCATGTCCCAAAAGATGTTTAAGCTAGCATGAAGGAAGAATTACAATATGTCATAGTTTAGAATGATCGGAAATTGAAAAAGAAGAGGAAATTATAAAACACATGGCTGTAATGAAAATTACAGCCCGTAATTTAGCACCGTGAACGCGATAAACAGTGTAGGCGTCCACTTTTTCATTGATTTCTTTTCCTTTCGATCTCCTTTCCCTCTGAAACTTCTGGGGTATGTTCTCCTCCTTCAGGCGAAGCTTTCCCTCAAATTTCATGGCCGATGATGCTCTGTATACTTCACGGCGGCAAAACCTAGGGCGGCGGTGAAGAAGTTGATTTCTCTCCCAATCATCAATCAAAATTAGGGCTTTTTGTTCGGTGATCCTCCTCTCCTTATCTCGAGTCTTCCCCTTTTTATAGTTTTTGAAATAGTGGTCTAAATCGTCTGAAATCGCCATCGCAAGAATCAGGTTACAGTAATACCGGGAAAATCGGGCGAAGTCGGCTGCCTGGGTCATAATTACGGTAGTGCCATAATTCCTTTTGTGAAGAAATTGAAAAGAAACATTGGCTGTAATATGATTCATGGCAATGCCGTGTTATACTTCAAAATCCTTCCCAACAAAATTACGACTGTAACTATAATACGACAATACCATATTTTCCTCTGGATAGAAATCGACTCAAATTATGGCAAGTCTCAGAAATTACTATAGTGGCATGGTTTTTTTTTCTGTAGGTTCAGTAAAACCACAGTATCGTAATATCAATTACGGCCCTGCCGTAATTTGGACTGAAACTCCGATTTGCTTGAAATTTGACATGTGATCTTCTCTTGATGTTGGGAATTCATCTATGCACTTGAATTGCTCAAAAACTCTTTAAAATAATGTCTTTTTACCTAAAAATGATCAAAAATCATAAAAGGTGTGGATTCCGCAATATTTGATAAATAAGGCATAAAAATAAGCAAAAGAGCATGAATATGACACAAAAAGACCAATCAAATGACACAAAATATACTATGAATTTTCGTGTCATCAAATACATAAGGCTCAAACTTTGCTTGTCCTCAAGCAAAATCGAAAACTGATCAAAGGGAATGGACTTTCTTACGAAGAATAAACTTCTAAAATATATTTACCAATCAAAAATTCCACCAAATGATTCATAAAATTTCAAATAAATATATTATTCTTTTGAACCTAATCATCAAGATCTACAACTTAATCAAAAAAAATTTTGCAACTCGTATAATAGAATTTCAATCTCGAGATTTCACCCAGTTTCAGTTTAAATCCACCATGCTTTTGTTTACAGGAATAGAATTTCTAAGATCTTTTTCCACTCGAAAATTTTTTTAATTCTTCCCTTTTTGTATCGTTCATATTCTCTAATTCGATTACCATCTTTTTTCTGGTGACAAATTTAGAGTACACTGAGCACATAATCAATGTAATAGAACTCATATCTCTTTGGTAGGAAAAATCTTACCTGAGATAGCAGAGTTAATGTGAAACGATTTCTTTCCATGGCATGTACCCACATAGATACATACCCCTTTGGATTTCAACTCTTAACTTTGGGACCACCGTAAATTGACACGGTGCCAAGACGAGGAGTCATTCTCTTGATTTTTTTTCTCTCCTTATTTTTTTCTTTTTGACTTCAACCCATGTCTTTGGTACCACTGCCAATTTTATGCAGTGCCAAATAAGGGAGTCATCTCTCTCTATATTGGATCATAGAATCTTTCTTCCCAATAAATAGCAAATAGATTTGAGCATCAACTAAGTGAACCAATTGATATCAACTCAAAAATCAAACTCATATGCTCGTTTTATTTAAAGAAGTAGCTTCACTCTTAGATCATATTCATCAAATAATACATCTACCTAAAATCTCATGCTTCAATTAATGAAAAATTCCAATAGGCAGATATATATTAAAGAAATACATTCTTCATGATAGGTCCATCCCTAATCATAGGCATTGACATATTCATCATCAAGAAAATCATACTGTCAACAGGGATTTCAAAAACAAATCACACTACAACATTATAACATATAACCAAATCAAGAGGAAATTGCATATGTCAAGTTCAAAGTTATATAATCAACATCAGGATGCACCTATACAAGGTGCTCAATATCAACAGAATATCAAATATCATACAACCAAATCGAACTCAAGATCAGAATCACAAATTCAGGATATAATAATACAACGAAATCGAATCTATAGTTCAGAATCATGAAATAGTTGTGAGGACAAATAGCAGCGGACACAAGAAGTTTGACCAAGTCATCCTTCCCTATACAATCATGAAGCATTAATAAAGAAATAAGATGAATAAGGAATAAGTAGGGAAGAAGATACTCACAGATCTCTAATTATCTTCATCAGATCCTATCTCCTCTGTGTCCTTAGGGACCACATCCATGAGATCATCGTGCTCTCCTCCCTGGCCTCCATCATCATCTCCACTACCTCCCCTGGTATCTTCATAGCCGAACTGGTTTTTTTACTTGTCGAAGTTTTCTGGAAACATCTAAATTGAAACTAATTTTAAAGCTGGCGAACGAGCAGTGCTTGGACAACAAGCATTACTTGTTCAAAGCTTCAAATTAGCTAAATATTATGCAAAAATTCGTTAAAAATTGTTCAGGAAGAGTCGTCGGTGATCCAAGACGTGACTACAAGCAAAAATTTTTGGATTTGATGAAGAATCGGAAGAAAAACAGAAAGAGGCAGAATTTCGTGCATGTGAACCGCAAATACCTAGATCTGGCCAGAGAAGGCAAAATCAAAGCTTGGAAATGGTCAGATAGGATCGCCAGTAAGTGCTGAAGGAAATGGTAAGCTGAAATCTCAAAGTCGGCGCAAGAACGAGGAAAAACATGAGCGAAAAACCCTAAAAACGGCTGCGAAATCACGCTGGGCGGGTAGAATTACGGCCGTAATGTTCCTTACGGCAGTGCCGTAATATACGCAAAATTTTCTGGTCAGAAATATGCAGAAATTTCCTAGAATGAAAACACTCAAAATTACAACCGGTGAAATTCCTTACGGTACTACCGTAATATGCCCCAAATCATAAAAACTTTCTTGTTGAAAGTCATTCAAAATTACAGCTCGCAATTCTGCTTATGGTAGTGCCGTAAGCTATTTAAAAATCTCAGGAAAATTTTCAAGTGAAATTATGGCACGTAAAAAGGCTTACGGTACCGCCGTAAAAGCCACAAAACTTTCTGGTCAAAAATCAACCGAAATTACAACCTGAAATTTAAATTACGGTACTACCGTAATTTGTAAAAAAAATCAATTTTACCTACAAAAGGAAAAGAAAAATTAGTTCTAAAAATAAACTAAAATAAAAGAAACTAAACTAAAGTAAGAGTGTTTGGGTTCCCTCCCAAGAAGCGCTAATTTTTTTAGGTCATTAGCTTGACCGTTCAGTACTTAGATCTGATCGTGGTCTCTTGAGTCACCATTCTGATTTCTCTTTATTCTGTTCACAACTTCTGAATACATAAGGCTCATTCAAGAAACACTATCCAACTTTGCCTAAGAACTTTCTTCCTTTGTTAAACAGCTTCAATCATTCTTTTCTTTTTTGTCTCTTCTTCCTTTTCTTTTCTGAAATTAAATCGGCTTTCTCCTGAAATTCTTTATTCACACACTCAAGAGAAGTGTCACTTTCAAGATTAAAAGGTTCAACAAATAACTTATTCAAATCACTAACAACATTATCTATTGTATCAATACTACAACATGATCCTGAATATGATGGTTTTTTCAATGAATCTGCTAATTTAAACTCAATTAGTTTTCACCAATAATAAGCATGAGTTTTCCTTTCTTAACATCAATGACCGCACCTGCTGTGGCCAAAAATAGTCTACCAAGGATAATTGGGATTTTAGAACTTTCCTCCATTTCTAATACTACAAAATCTGCTGGAATGAAATACTTACCCACTTGGATTGGAACATTTTCTAAGATTCCTACAAGATACTTAACCGAGCTATTAGTGAGCTGCAAAGATATTGAAGTTGGTTTAGGCTCTCTCATGTCCAGTTTCGGGCAAATAGATAAAGGCATTAGGCTTACACTAGCACCAAGATCACATAAGTCTCGGTCAAAAGCCATACTCCCAATTGAACAAGGAATAGAGAAACTACCTGAATCCTTTAATTTTGGTGGCAACTTATTTTGGATGATAGCACTACATTCCTCAGTCAATGCCACAGTGCCATAGTCCTCTATCTTTCTTTTATTTGACAAATTTTCTTTTAAGAATTTAGCATAGGTGGGCATTTGAGATAAAGCTTCAGTAAATGGAATATTAATATAAAGCTTTTTCAAAATATCAAGAAACTTCGCAAATTGCTTATCTAACTTAGCTTGGACTAATCTTTGGGGAAAAGGTATGGGTGGCCTATAAGGTGCAGGTGAACTAGGTCTAGGAATATTAGGCTGACATGGCTCATCATCTTTTGGTTCATCACCCTGGTGAGGTGGCAAACTAGCATGAGATTGCTCATGTGCAAGAGATTTTTCCAAGACTGGTTCACTGTTATGTTCAATCTCAGGCTCTTCTTCATCCTCCTCGACTCTCCCTCTAGGTTCATCTAATTGCCTCTCACTCCTAGTAATTATAGCATTACAATGTTCCCTAGGGTTTGGTTCAGGTTTAGCAGGTAATTTCCCTGGGGGTCTATAGGAAGTGTTAGCTTGTTGCGCTATTTGGTTTTCTAATATTTTGGTGTGAGCATTCATGTTATCCATCCTAGAGTTCATACTATCCATCTTAGAATTGATTTGTTTGAGAGTCTCATTCACATCTTCATTTTGTTTAGACTGGGTACTCATAAATTTCTCAAATATCACCTCTAAACTAAACTTAGGTGGATTAGGATTGGAGTTCCTAGATTGAAATTGTGGTCTAGAATCTGTTTGTGCTCCTTGATTACTCTTCCATGACAGGTTTGGGTGATTTCTCCATCCAGGGTTATATGTACTACAATAGGGGGTCATTATTTCTACTTTGATTGTAACCCCCTACTGCATTAACTTGTTCTACACCCTGATCAACAATTACTTTACACTCCTCAGAATAGTGTCCATAATTACCACAAATATCACATATAGCAGAAGATGAAACTACAGCAGTTTGCATTTGAAAAGAATCAAATCTACTTGCCAAAGAATCTACCCTTTCAGCCAAGGTGCACCAGTTATCACTTTCATTCTTATCATGAGGAGGCCGATATATCACTCCTCTCTCAGTAGTCCATTGGTTGTGGTTCAAAGCTATCTCTTTAAACAAGGTGAAAGTATCTTCAATAGTTTTTCTTATGAGGGCTCCTCCTGCAGTAGTGTCAACAGTCAGACGGGTATTATAAAGTAAAACCATTATAAAATGTATAAATTAAAATCCATTTTTTTAGGCCATGGTGAGGACACTTCCGTTGTAACTCATTGAAACGCTCCTATGCCTCGCTAAAAGACTTGTCATCCCGCTGTGCAAAGCTAGTAATCTGGTTCCTTAATTGGATTGTCTCGCTGGGTGGGAAATACTTCATCAAGAAGGCATTAGAGTGTTGATCCCACATAGTGAATGTCCCTGTAGGTTGAGAGTGAAGCCAAGAACGTGCTCGGTCCCTGAGGAAAAAAGGAAACAATCTAAGTTTTAATGCATCACTAGAAACATCATTAATTTTAATAGTATCACATAGTTCAAGAAATAAAGCAAGATGTTGATTAGGATCTTTGAGTGAAGATCCTCCAAACTGATTCTGCTGGATCATAGATAGGAAAGCTGGCTTGATTTCAAAATTTTTAGCCTCGATTGCTGGTCTAGCTATGCTAGAGTGTATCTCCAGTGGATTAGGGGCTGCATAGTCCCTGAGTGATCTCCTGTCTGCCATGATTATTTCTTCTTCCTACCTTTCTTCAAATCCGTGTTTCCTGCGCAATCTAAGAGTTTTGTTAATCTCAGGATCTAAAGGAACTAGAGCTCCTGATCTAAGAGTCCTACGCCTACACAAGTAGATAGATCAAATAACTTAAAAAATGTAGAAAAATACAGAAAATAGAATTAATCTCAGCTTCTGAAGATTCCTAAAGAAAATAGCAAAAGCAGAAAATAAAACAAAACCTAGTCTAGTAATACTTTCAACTTCTTCAATATTAATAAAAACCAAGGTCCCCGACAACGGTGCCAAAAACTTGTTGTGTCCGCAAGTGCACGGATACTCGAAGTAATAAAAAGATATCGAACCATAGAGACTTCGTTTGTTAAGTACCAAATTGTTGAGTTCTTACTAGCTAGGCAATCAAATATAATGAAAGCAAACGATCAAAAATTATATGAAATATCAGAGAGAAAAGCTGGGACTAAGGTTTCATCCACCTTAATTTCAATGACTAGATATAATTAAGTGTTCGTCAGTTTATTCTTATCATGATAAAGATGTAATTTACTTCATAATGAAATTACCTCACTTTCGCGTAGACAATTTACAAAGAACAACCCTCACTTTCGCGCAGGATTTATTCAATGCTAAAGATAAGTAAATCTTGACAAGGAGATTTAATATCACTTTCATGCATCTAATCTCTATGTCAATATCTCCAGTAAAACTAAATACTTTCATACTTTAGTTTCACAGATTCTACTTAAGGGTTTCCAATGATCCAATACCTAATTTCTTACGATATCTTCATGTTTAACTCATTAATATCTCCTAGATCAGATTATCAACAAGGAAATAAACATTCTAAAATCTAGAAATAGAACAAACCTAATTTCTTACTGTAAGTTCCTAAATCTCAATTTTAGGGTTCCAAGTTTTGCTAGTCACTTTTCAGCCCATATCACAAAACTCCAATACATGTTGACAATATGAAACTAGAAAAGATTAAAGACAATCAACACTTAAGTAGAATTATCATCATAAAAGTATCCTGACGAAATAAAGATCATCTAGTCATTATGAAATTAAGGAGATTACACCCCATGTCCCAAAAGATGTTTAAGCTAGCATAAAGGAAGAATAACAATATGCCATAGTTTGGAATGATCGAAAATTGAAAAAAGAAGAGGAAATTATTAAACACAGGGCTGTAATGAAAATTACAGCCCGTAATTTAGCACCGTGAACGCGATGAACAGTGCAGGCATCCACTCTTTCATTGATTTCTCTTCCTTTCGATCTCCTTTCCCTCTGAAACTTCTAGGGTATGTTCTCCTCCTTCAGGCGAAGCGTTCCCTCAAATTTCAAGGCTGATGGTGCTCTGTACACTTCGCGGTGGCTAAACCTAAGGCGGCGGTGAAGAAGTCGATTTCTCTCCCAATCGTCAATCAAAATTAGGGCTTTTTGTTCGGTGATCCTCCTCTCCTTATCTTGAGTCTTCCCCTTTTTACGGTTTTTGAAATGGTGATCTAAATCATCCAGAATCGTCATCGCAAGAATCGGCCTATAGTAATACCAAAAAAATCGGGCAAAATCGGCTGCCTAGGTCATAATTACGGCCCATGAAATTGATTACAGCAGTGCCGTAATTCCTTCTGTGAAGAAATTGAAAAGAAACACTGGCTGTAATATGATTCATGGTAGTGCCGTGTTATACTTCAAAATCCTTCCCAACAGAATTATGATCGTAGATATAATACGGCAATACCGTATTTTCCTCTGGACAGAAATTGACTCAAATTATGGCAAGTCTCAGAAATTACGGTAGTGCCATGATTTTTTCTGTAGGTTCAGTAAAACCACGGTACCTTAATATCAATTACGGTCCTGCTATAATTTGGACTGAAACTCCAATTTGTGTGAAAGTTGACATGTGATCTTCTCTTGATGTTGGGAATTCGTCTATGCACTCGAATTGCTCAAAAACTTCTTAAAATAATGTCTTTTTACCTAAAAATAATAAAAAACCAGAAAAGGTGTAGATTCCACAATATTTGATAAATAAAGCATAAAAATAAGTAAAAGAGCATGAATATAACACAAAAAGACCAATCAAATGATACAAAATATACTATGAATTTTTGTATCATCAATTGGGCCTGGGCTTAGGCTTGGGCCTAGCGCCTGGGCCTCACAATAAGCATTATGTATGATGAAAAGGTGTCCATTCTTATTACGAAAAATGATAATGGTATATGCATTTACACTACTCGGTACTAGAATAAAAATTATGGATCTAAATGGAAAAGTAAATTTTACTTTCTCAATAATTTTTAATGTCTTTCCTTTTTCAGTTGTCATGTCAACTAGGAAAAAGTAGCGCTATGCAATGTCACGACTTCATTCAAAAGTAAAATTACTCTTGAACAAGAGTATAATTAAAAATTATGAAATCCAATTCATACTTGTTTTTGGGAAAAAAAAGATAACACTACTCACTTGTAAAATATATTATTATTATTTGACAAAATAAACTCATTTCATTATAGACAAAATAAACTCATTTCTAAAATTAATTAATCGTAATCGCTTTTAATATTTGTATATAAATTTTCATATTACACGATGGGGTTTGAATGTATGTTAGCAATAAAAGCTTGTCAAATTGATATCTTGAAGAAAAATTAGGATAAATTGAAGCAAAGCTGTCTTGCTAACTTCACAAATATCTGCCACTTGTGTATATTTATTTGCTATAAATTTAATTGAATTTAAGCACTTAGATTAAAATTTATATGATTTAGATCCTTAAATTATTGGATAACTATTGAAGTCCTCTTGTTAGATCTAAGTAAATGCATCATCGACTTGTTAGATGCGCCTCTTCTATCTCCATTTTTGTATTCTCCTCTTCCTTACCTTCAACCTCCTTTGCCTCTTCCATTTGAGTTTGAGAAGGGGTGATACGATGAGATGGAGGATTACTGAAAAAAGAGGGAAAAAAAAAGTAATTTGATTTTGGACATAAGTTGGAAGGCTCGCCGATATTGATTTTGGATGAGGCAGATTAAATTTTGAGGTATAAAAATAAAATTTGAATATAATAATTCAGATTGTGAGAAATTCTGTGGCCGACTCCATTCTCCGTCATCGCTTGAGTCACGGAAATAAATAAGTGATAGAGATTATCTCCATTTTTCTCTTCTGTTCCAATAAAAAATGGACTGATTAAAAATGATGAAGCCAAAAGAAACAGATAAAAATGCTGAAAATAATATAGGTTTGTCGAGCAATGGATGAGTGTGATACAGGTGACATGAAGAATCCAATAATACATACTGACATTAATTCATTAGAAAAGAGTGATAGATAATGGATGATGACTTCTTCTCCACGCGCCCAATCAGTTCCTGTCATTTATTTGCAAGACTTAGCTTGACTTTGACTTTTGCCAAAAGTCAAGTCGCATACAGTTGGACAATTAGAAAATAAATGATGGACAATGACTACTTTTGTGTGTATTTACAAGACCTAGTTCAGAGTTGACCCACTCTGCTCAAAAGTCAAGTCGTTTAGGAGACATATATATATATATATATATATATATATATATATATATATATATATATATATATATATATTTTACTAGTTTTTGCAAATTGAAATATAGCTACGTTTAGGAGACGGATATTGTTTTTATTAGTCTTTGCAAATTGAAATAAGCGTAAGCAGATGCTGCTTATATAATAATCATGCGATGAGCCACATATCCAACAAACACTCAAATGATGAGCAAATCTGCAAGTAGCCTCCTCTTCTTCTTCCTCTCGCTAACTTTGCTGAGCATCAAGCTCCGAGGCATGACATCGCATGCCTCCGCTGCAATGATCCGCTGCCACAAGGCAGAGAGGCGAGCTCTGCTGGAGTTGAAGCAAAGGCTCGATGATCCTTCCAACCGACTCTCTTCTTGGGCTGGCAAGGATTGCTGTGTGTGGAAGGGCATCGACTGCAGCAACGTCACTGGCCGCGTCATCAAGCTCAACCTTGGAAATAAATATTGTTTTGATGATGATAAACATTATTTATCATATTTAGAAAAGGAAAAGTTCACTCTGCGTGGTGATATAAGCACTGCTTCGTCACTGCAATCTCTTCAACATCTCACTCATCTGAACCTCAGCTGCAATGACTTTAGTGGCCACACCATCCTTGCCTTGTTCGGATCCTTTGGAAGCCTGACTTATCTGAATCTCTCCTATGCACGCTTCAGCGGCAGAGTACCAGATGAGCTCGGAAATCTTTCCTTCACAAATGGCAAATATGATGCCAAGTCTACAGGAATTGTATCTCTCCAATAATAACTTCATTGGTAATGTGCCACAAAACTTTACAAACTTACTAGTTTTAGATCTCTCAAATAATTTATTCTCAGGGGTTCTCAACCCAACAATCAACAACACATTCCCAAACTTAAATTACCTTGACATATCTATGAATAAATTTACTGGGAGCATTCCCCATTCTTTTTGTCAAATGAATTCATTATATATACTTCGGCTTTCTAAGAATAATTTCATAGGAGCGCTTCCCAATTGTTGGAATAGTTCCTCTACAATTATATTTGATTTTTCAAACAACCAATTACATGGAGAAATTCCAAATACTCTTTGTAACCTATGGAGTATGAAATCTCTACATTTAAGCTACAATCATTTATCCGGAAGAATCCCTCTTTGTCTACAAGATTGTAGAGATTTGGTTATTCTTGATGCTGGGCATAATAACTTTTCAGGAAATATACCAGCTTGGTCTACAAAGAGTCTCCCCCACTTAAGAAATCTTAGCTTATGCTTTAATTCTTTGAGAGGCAATATTCCAGAATTATCTCATCTTTCAAATCTTCAAATATTAGATCTCTCTAATAATGACCTCTCAGGATCTATTCCAACAAGCTTTGGCAACTTAAATGCACTAAAATGTTCAACAAAGTGTGCTAACCACTTATATTATGGTTTTGATGTTGACAAGTTATGGCTTTGCATAAAAGGAATTGAGTATGAGTATGGAAGCTTACTTACACTTGTCACATATGTTGATCTCTCCAACAATGGCTTGTCAGGATATATTCCTGAAGAATTCAAGAACTTGCATGGACTATGAAACTTAAATTTATCTGGAAATAACTTAGTAGGCAAGATACCAAGAGGCATCGGAGAAATGCAAAGTCTAGAAGTTCTAGATCTATCAAGAAATAGTTTATTTGGTGCAATTCCTTCAACTTTGGCACATTTGAATTTTTTAGACAAGTTGAACTTGTCATATAACAATCTCTCTGGTCTTATTCCTACTGGGAGACAATTGCAAACATTTGATCCATCTACTTATATAGGGAACCCATACCTTTGTGGTCCTCCTTTTAGCAAAAAATGCACAAAGGACATTGTGAAAGGTGGTTTAAATGAAGAAAATAAAGATGACAATGGCAAAAAGGAAATCATCTGGCTATTCACAAGCATCACACTAGGATTTATTGTTGGATTTTGGGGAATTTTAGCTACTCTTCTATTTAACAAAAGGTGGAGGATTGTCTATTTCTATGCTATTGATACTACCTTTGACAAGCTTGGCGTGAAGATACTAGTAAAGATTACAAGGAAACTTCTGTAGAAGCTCTATACACATTGATTGGTGGTAAGAATTATCCATATGTGGAAGCATGGCTATCCTTGCTACAAAAGGAATGATAAATAATGTTTGCATTTACTTTACTTGTTAAGCTACGATCTAATGAAAGGTAAATTTTACCACAACTTTCTCAAATCTCAATAATTTGTAATGCTTTTGCCTTCCATTATAATTTTAAGTTGCATATTTTACACTCGCTAGACTTTTGTGTGACTAGTCAAGATTTATTTTTGGCCAAATCATAATCTTTTTTATTTTACACTTGCTACATTTTGAATAACTTTATGCTCCACAGAAGATTCATATTAGATTGAAGCAAGCAATTACAATTACTAATGGAGTTCCAACATAAAAGAAGTAAAATTTTATTATAAAAATTTTGATTCATGGCATTCCAAGCTTGTTATTTAAGGTTAAATTTCATACTAAGTGTTAGGCCTATGGGCTAAGAATTGGGCGCGGCCCAATTCCAACCCAGCTAACTAGCGAGCCCAACCCACCGAGCCCCTTTACTTCTTCATTCCTATTCGGGTAACGGGTTGGATCGGGCGCCGCCCGGATCCGGATCCCAAAAGTCACCCAACGGGCGACTCACGCGTTGTGTCACGTGCACGCGAATGCGGAGGCGGGATGGGTCGACGCGACGGGGCTGACTCAATGGGTGAGGCCTCGGGCTCCGTGCGTGGCAGCGGGTGAAAAGTTGTCGTCTCCGAACGACATAGGCGAGAGTCTTCGTTTTGGAAAAAGAAATGAATGGGCGTCTATTCGTTTTCCTCTCCGACGGATCCCTCCTCCGAGAGGCCTCCTTCGACGTCTGATTTCATCAACGCTGCCGCCGGCGGCTGTTCTCCGGCACCCGGTGGTGTGGGTGGGTGGACGGTGTGCCCGGGAGAACCCCAACCCTCCTCCGTTTCTTCCTCACGGCGCTCGTCAGCGTCGTCGGTTCCGCCGTCGCGTTCGCCTCGACCTCGCCGTCGTTGCCGCCGACCTCACTATCAGATCTCCTTGGAAGGCACGGACGGCCACCACTTCATCGGAAAGAAGGAGCCGGCGGCTGTGTGATAGCCGAGGTACTCCTCTTCTTTCCTCATTCTCGTTCCCGGCCGCGTTCTCGCCTCCGGCGAACCCTCTCCGTGATCTGCCTGGTGTGGCCGTTTCCCCGCGTCTCCCTCAGCTGCGGTTCGTCTGCGTGCGGGAATTTCTGGAGCTGTTCTCCGCCAGCGTGCGAACGTGTCTCGTTGCTCGTCGGACGAGCCCCTCTCGCCTGCGTGCGAGTTTCCTCCTCTCCCGGCGCCGGCTGTCGCCCGCGCGCGACCTCCTTCCATCGGAGAAGCCTGCTGCTGATCGACGCCTCTTCACCAGCTTTGGAGAGCGGCCGTTCGAGTCGATAGTTGCCTGGGTCGTCTAGAAGCAGATAGCTCCTTGTTCGATGCCGTGGACGCGAAGGGTTCCTCTCAGCCTCTGCCCGAGTCACCTACCCCTCGTCGCCGGCGAGCGACGACCTCTTTACCTCCTTCTCTGTGAGCTCCCCTCCTCGTGAGTGGTAAGCGGCAGGTTTTCCTGCCCGCCGACGAACGCACGTGAGGAAGCCCGCGAGGCATGCTTTGAGGGCATGATCAGGGACGGCCGGATCGTCCCGTCTGCAGCCATTGTGCGGCTGGTTGCTACACCACCCTCGTGCGTCTTCCGTCGACCTTCTTCTCCGGTCGTTCTCGTCTACGTGCGAGAAGGGCGAGTCCGCCGGTCTTTGTCACCTACGAGGGCGATACCGACGGAGCATCGTCCGGCCTCCTCGCAGGTGTGCGAGTGAGGAGCCAACCGAGTTCATTCATCTCCGGCGTGCGACGCCGTGTGGACGACCGTCCATAATCGCTGGGCGCCGGCTTGATTCGACGGACGCGGGAGTGAGTCCCGTTTGGGTTCGGGCGAACCCAGTTTGACTTGACGACGCCGGTCCCCGGTGATCCGTCAGTGTTGATTGAGTCATGTTGGAACGACAGCGATCCTAGTTGAGTCCTTCGTCGGGCTGGGGGTCGGTTCGAGGAACCTTCCCTGCCAGTCGCGCCCAGTCCAGCGGTTTCGACCGTTGCGATATTTGCATTGACGTAGTTGGACTTGAGTCAAGCGTTGACTCATGTGGAAATAATTAAAAAAAATATTACCGTAAATGTGGGCATGACAGCTTGGTATCAAAGCCAGGTTTTGCACGTTCCAACCCGTACGAGTGTCGTACATGCATTTTGATAGATCCACTGCGTGTGTGTAGATGGAACTCGAGCGTCTCGTAGCTCAGGTGACTCGACTCACCGGGGGACTCTTGTTGTCTCGTGCCATGCATTGGAAGCACGAAGCCGAGAAAAGGGAGGAGAGGGATCGACCACAAGATAGAGCTTGTGGCAGGATCCACTCCCCCGTCCAAAGCTTCTTATAGGATGCGATTCTGAAGCGCACTACAACGGCTTCGATAGCATCGACCATGGCCGATTGTGGCCAAGAGATCGTCGTGCGACGATGCACATTTCGGTTCACGGCTCACTTGAGCGCTCCGGTTATTCGGGTCGGGGTACGGGATCGGGCAGGGCCCGAACCTGGATCCGGCCCCGTTAACTAATGGGGTTCGCGTATGTCGTGGAAGTGGACCCATAACTCACAAGTTGGAGGGGTGCGTTACCCCACGGAAGTTGCGAACTTCCTCTGGGATATGGTGACATATCCCCACTCTATTCAGATCCCCGAGGGGGAGCAAGCCCAAGCGTGCATCGTGAATCTCTCCGGAGACAAAGTCATGGAGGCGGTTACAGGCCGCTCTCGACTTATGGGGAAAGGTTGGCAGACCTTGAAACTGCTACCCAGGGAGACATAATTTGAGGACGAGTTAGCAGACTCTAAAACTGCTATTTGGGGGCAAGGAGGGTGGACGAGGTCCAACTAAAACAAAAGAGATCCTTCTCCTTGGTCCAACTGAGCCAACTTCGCATAAAGGGACGCCTTATGTGAGGGAAGCTTGGGCGAATAGCAAGGAAAAATCCTTGCAAACAGTCCGGGGTTCTTCGGCATATAGGGACGCCTATATGAGTGGAGGAGACCTAGGGACAAAATGGTAATTGGGGCGAGCTAAGTTAGTCTTCGACGGGGGTGGTATGGGACGCCTTCGAAGAGGATGAGACTTAGGCGTGGCCAAGTTACGATGTTGGACGAGTTTACTGGGAACATATGCGATCCGATTCGATCGCAGGTATGTAGAACCCTTTTCTACAATTCAGTTGGAATTTCAGGTGCGTGTCGAACTGCGCTAAAAGATTCATCTAGGACGATGCGTAGTTAACAGATCTGGACTTGAGAAGTCCCCAGCACAGAACCGAGGGAGGTCGGTTGGTGCAGTAGACCTCGAGACCTTCGGGGTATCGTACGATATGGATATCGAAAATGGCAGTTAGCAGGGCCACTGCCATATGAAGATTTCGAATCTTCTAGACTACGAAGAAATCTTTGACCTCGAACCTTCGGTCAAGGCAGAGATAGTTGTGTTGTCTTATCTGTATGTGATATAGATATACGATGAGGATTTCCCTTGCCTCGGGTTGGGCATTGAGAGCAAGGAGCTAAGGAAGGGAAAGAGGAGGGACTCCAAGGGAGTGCCCTTGTTGGCAAACACCTTAGCTGGAGGGTTGCGCCAAGGAAATCCGACACTTCGGATCAAATGATAGATGATGCGTTGATACAGGATAAGTGTCCTGTAGCTTTCGATAGTCGAAAGCTGAGTGAGACAGAGCAGAGGTACTCTGCGTATGGAAAAAGAGATGGTTGCAGTGTTGCACTGCCTCCGAGTATGGAGAGTTCTTCTCCTGGGTGTCACCTTCGAGGTGAAAACCAGCAATGTGGTGGACATTTGTTTCACCACGTAAGAGAATTTGTTGGCAAAACAAACAAGATGGCAAGAATTCCTAGTAGGATTCCAGTTCCAGTGGGAACACGAGTCTGGAAAGGTTAATGTAGTATTTGATGCACTGAGTAGACTAAACGCCTTAGTTCGCTTTGCGATCTCTAGAGTGGAAGGAGATCTCCTTACGAGGATAAAAGCAGCCGTTGTGATCAATAAGGAATATCAAAAGTATGTTGAGCAAACCAAGTCGGGTACGACCCGGTGATAGTATTTGGGCAGACGGAGTGAGTTGATGTCCTCACAGAGGACTGCCTTCGTCATTTTTGGTGACTGCGAGTCAAAGGACTGGGTGAAGTGGATGGATTCAGCACGGTTTGCCTACAATCTCCACAGATCATCGTCTACTGGGCGCGGCCCCTTTGAGCTTGTGTTAGGGAGACAGTCCCTAACTTCAGTTGATATTGCGATGAGGACCTCCGAGGGGAGATGTCCTGTGGTTCTTCGGGTAGTTCGTGAGCGAGTGGAGTCGCTCCAGGAGGCTAGAGGTAGCCTCGAGCTAGTAGCTAAACAAATGCAACAATATGCAAATCATTAATGTCGGGATGAAGCTGCATCCGACAGTCCATGTGAGCTTCCAAAAAAGGGTTTTATTAGGATCCAGGGGATCCAGATCGGTCACAGTCGCTTTGTGCGCCTCCAATGGTTCGAACGGAGTTCGACCAAAGTATCGGTGAGATCCTGGATCACCGAGTTTTGGGACATAGCGGGATGAACTGACGAACAGAGTCCCTTGTTCGTTGGGAAGGTTCTCCATTAGAAGAAGCTACATGGTACAAGACGTCCGAACTGAGGCAGTTCGAGGACGAGATCCGATGTTACTTGAGTCGTCGGGGGCGATGACTCGCTCCGAAGGGGGAGAATGTTAGGCCTATGGGCTAAGAATTGGGCGCGGCCCAATTCCAGCCCAGCTAACCAGCCAGCCCAACCCATCGAGCCCCTTTACTTCTTCATTCCTATTCGGGTAACGGGTTGGATCGAGCGCTACCCGGATCCGGATCCCAAAAGTCACCCAACGGGTGACTCACACGTTGCGTCGCGTGCACGCGAATGCGGAGGAGGGATGGGTCGACGCGACGGGGCTGACTCGACGGGTGAGGCCTCAAGCCGCGTGCGTGGCAGCAGGTGAAAAGTCGTCGTCTCCGAACGACGTAGACGAGAGTCTTCGTTTTGGAAAAAGAAACGAACGGGCATTCGTTCGTTTTCCTCTCCGACGGATCCCTCCTCCGAGAGGCCTCCTTCGACGTCTGATCTCGTCAACGCTGCCGCCGGCGGCTGTTCTCTGGAACCCGGTGGTGTGGGTGGGTCGACGGTGTGCCCGGGAGAACCTCAACCCTCCTCCGTTTCTTCCTTGCGGCGCTTGTCAACGTCGTCAGTTCCGCCGTCGCGTTTGCCTTGACCTCACCGTCGTTGCCGCCGACCTCACTATCAGATCGCCTTGGAAGGCGCGGACGGCCACCACTTCATCAGAAAGAAGGAGCCGGCGACTGTGTGATCACGGAGGTACTCCTCTTCTTTCCTCATTCTCGTTCCCGGCCGCGTTCTCGGCTCCGGCGAACCCTCTCCGTGATCTGCCTGGTGTGGCCGTTTCCCTGCGTCTCCCTCAGCTGCCGGTCCGCCTGCATGCGGGAATTTCAGGAGCTGTTCTCCGCCTACGTGTGGACGCATCTCGTTGCTCATCGGACGAGCCCCTATCGCCTGCGTGTGAGTTTCCTCCTCTCCCGGCGCCGGCTGTCGCCCGCGCGCGACCTCCTTCCGTTGGAGAAGCCTGCCGCTGATCGACGCCTCTTCACCAGCTCTGGAGAGCGGCCGTTCGAGTCGACAGTTGCCTGGGTCGTCTAGAAGCAGATAGCTCCTTCTTCGATGCCGTGGACGCGAAGGATTCCGCTCAGCCTCCGCCTGAGCCACCTACCCCTCGTCACCGGCGAGCGACGACCTCTTTACCTCCTTCTCCGTGAGCTCCCCTCCTCGTGAGTGGTGAGCGGCAGGTTTTCCTGCCCGCCGACGAACACACGCGAGGAATCCCGCGAGGCGTGCTTTGAGGGCATGATCAGGGACGACCGGATCGTCTCATCTGCAGCCATTGTGCGGCTGGTTGCTACGCCACCCTCGTGCGTTTTCCGTCGACCTTCTTCTCCGGTCGTTCTCGTCTATGTGCGAGAAGGGCGAGTCCGCCGGTCTTTGTCACCTACGGGGGCGATACCGACGGAGCGTCGTCCGGCCTCCTAGCAGGTGTGCGAGTGAGGAGACGACCGTCCATAATCGCTGGGCGCTGGCTTGATTCGACGGACGTGGGAGTGAGTCTCGTTTGGGTTCGGGCGAACCCGGTTTGACTTGATGACGCCGGTCCCCGGTCATCCGTCAGTGTTGATTGAGTCATGTTGGAACGGCAGCGATCCTAGTTGAGTCCTTCGTCGGGCTGGGGGTCGGTTCGAGGAACCTTCCCTGCCAGTCGCGCCCAGTCCAGCGGTTTCGACCGTTGCAATAGTTGCGTTGATGTAGTTGGACTCGAGTCAAGCGTTGACTCATGTGAAAATAATTAAAAAAAATATTACCGTAAACATGGGCGTGACACTAAGGAACTAAATTACTTTCTTTTTAATTGCTCACTTTTTTTTTCTTTTATCAAACTATCAAATAAATGTTTTGTCCATAGCCAATTGACCATCTATGTCACTCGTCTACACTTTGCTCTCATGGGATTACAGAGAGTTGATGATGTGGATTTAAATTGATTCATCGATTAATTGGACTTTCATAAGTCATATTTAATAAAACTTCAAAGTCTAAGCTAGAAATTAATCTGGATCAAGTATTTATTTATAATACATTTATATCAAACTACTAGATTCAATATATTTTCCATTCTTTCCTCCCAGTTTTCATCCAAGAAAACACACTAAGTCATTCCACAAGTGATGATGAATGCTAAGAAATACATTATGATTAGGACTAGGTTTTGAGCACATTTTATATAAAAATGTTTATAGTTGTACTTTTTGTTAAATTAATTTTTTTTTCATGTACTCTGACTTGTCAAAAATAATTTTGAGGATAGCTTTCAAATTGTTGGAATAGTTCTTCCTTTTGATGCACTCTGTCTTCTTTGGATCCTTTGGGAGCCTGACTTTTTCAATCTCTCCTATGCACTCTGCTGGGAGCTTGACTTTTTGAATCTCTTCTATACACTCTGTGGGATTTGACCTCAAGACCTTGTTGTTAACAACTAAGGTCCTTACCAGTTAAACTAACTGACACCCTCAACCTCTCCGATAATTATAATTATGAGAATTCAAGTCAACACTTGTACGCTGAAAACCTAGGATGGATCGCTCGCCTCACTTCAGGTAAGTTTTGGAAGTGCATCTCGCTGGTTTCAAGCGCTGAATGTGCACCCTCACATTCAAGACATTGACTTGAATGACTGCGATCTAATAGGTCCGCGTCCTCATTCCCCACCTTATTGCAATTTCACATCGCTCCGAACACTTAATTTGGCAAGTAAGTTATATGGATCGTCTGTAATTTTGATTGGAATAATATGATCTAATATATGTCACCACTCTTTAATATTTGCCAGGTAACTTTCTTATATATGGCCCGGAACCAATGTGAGTTTACAATATAACTACCCTGCAGAGTCTAAAATTTGGTGGGAATGATATATATTGGTAGTACTCTATTTCAAAGTTGACTTCTCTAAGGGCCCTAGATTTGTCTTAAAGTTCAATATGCAATCCCCAAATTTTAATCCTAGAAAATGTGTTCTTTCCAATCCAAAGATGATTTTTTTCTGAATGTCTTATCTACAACTTACAGAAATTGCATCTTAGGTACAACAATGTCAATGATTATTTTCTTGCTTGGTTTGGGAATATGAAGAATCTCAAGCATACTGAACTTTCTAATAACTTGCTCCATGGATCATTACTAATGTCTCTCGGAAGCTTGACATCATTACAATATTTAGATTTGAGTTTTAATAACTTGAATGAGATAGCTGAAGAAAGTATTGGACAACTAAGGAATCTTTCGATTTAGATCTATCAAGTAACTTATTGAGTTTGTCCTTTATCCACTTGTCTAACTTATCAAGTTTTAAGTACTTGGACATTTCAGACAACTATTTGCTCATAAACGATACCGGTGATTGGATGCCTCCATTTCAGTTTCAAAGCCTTTGTATGGATTCCTGCAACATAGTGCCAAGGCCCCATTTCCCAAAATGGTTCCAAACTCAAACAACTCTTTCTTCACTATCTTTGCAAAATGTAAGGATTCAAGACACTATTCCCAGTTGGTTTCCTTCTAGTCTCAAGTATTTATATCTCACCTATAACATGAAATTTACACATTTCTCTTTGAATCTCAGAATATTAGATCTTTCATACAATTTATTATTAGGGTAGTTTCCATTACAAATGGCAAATATGATGTCAAATCTAAAGTACTTATATCTCTCCAATAATAACTTCACCGGTGATCTTCCACAAAACTTCGCAAAGTTACAGAGTTTGGATCTCTTGAATAATTTATTCTTAGGGCACCTTCCATCACATATGGCCAATATAATGTCAAGTCTACATTACTTAGTTCTCTCTAATAATAAGTTGACTGGTGAGATGCCACAAAACTTCACAAAGTTACAACTTTTGGATCAATCGAATAATTTATTCTCAGGGCACTATTCATTGCAAATGGTAAATATGATGTCAAGTCTACGGTGCTTAAATCTCTCTAATAATAAGTTCACTAGTGAGAAACTACAAAACTTCACAAAGTTAGGATTGTTGGATTTCTCAAATAATTTATTATCAGGGCACTTTTTTATACAAAACTTCACAAACCTGTTGGAGTTTTATAAAGAAAACCCAAAAGTCTTCTCGAGCATTTATTTTATGCCTCTTTATTTGAGCCTATTTATTTTATTATTGTTATTATTAATAATGATATTAAGACTTTATTTTATTAGTCTTAATTACTGTCGATCGTGTGCCTATTTAGAGGTACGCACGAGACACACTATTAATAATAACATTAATTTGGGAATGCTATTTTTAGCTTTTTTGTTTTAGAGTCGTAGCCCTCGCCACCCCTTCTCTATATAATAGAAGGTGGGCAACAGGCACGTGACACAAATACATACAGACGCTTCTCTCTCTCCTCAAGTTTTCTCTCTCCATTTTGCTGAACGACATTGAAAGCTGCCAGTGACAGCCGTTCCACTGTCCCGCCGGCAGGAACGCTACGCCAGTTATATCTTCGGGCAACCATTTGGAAAAGCTTGAGTGGAGAGCCCGAAAATTTGCCTTAGGACAGACCTTGGTCACCTCTGGTTTTTCGTTCTAACCCTTTATTATTTGTTTTTAGATCTGCATAATTAATAAATTTATTTCTAATTTACAGCATCTTACCGCAACATTTCTAAAGCAAATTTTATTAATTGTTGCATAATTTGTTGTAATCGTATCTGTCAGTATTAATTAGATTTGTTAATATTTCGTATTTAGAACAGATCTGCATATTCCGATCAGATCCCTGTTAGATCTAATAATCTGCTGCTAATCGTATTAGCTTAATTGGATCTGCCACGTTAATCGCATAATCTATTGATTATCCGTATTAATTAGATCTGATAATTCCTGCATAATTTGCTGCTCCTTAGAACTAATTAATTTTCTGTCGCATGCGCATCATTTGATTCTGTTAATCTTTTCGATTACCTGCATATTAATTGTGTAATCAGATTACCTAATCTGTTTTAGTTGCTTAATCCGATTAGTTAATTCTGATTGATTCAATTATCTAGATACAGATCTGTTTATTTGATTATTTACGCATTAACAGTAATTACTTATTCTGTAACTTGAAAATCATCATACATTCATTTGCGTTTGCACTTAATCATTATTAGTCTGCATTAATTACTGTTGCCGACGCTGATTAGGGTTAATCACGCCTGCGGTGCACGCGCGTCTCGCTGACGTCACGCCCACACGTGCACACACGCGCAGCGCACGTGTAGCCAAAAACTCCTCCGCAAAACCCGGTCGTGAGGAGTCGAACCAACGACCCGCACGGAGCCAGCACCTTTCACGCGCACGCGTGACCAGAGGGTCGTCTATCGTTTGTTTAACAATTATAAACATATATTATATTTATATATAGGCTATTCCGCGTCTGTTAATTCAAAGATTTACATACCCGCATAATTAACTGTTAATTCGATTTCAATTACTTGTGCATCACTTGCTTAAACTGTCTATTAGAATATTTTATATATTAGCCAATTTTCTTTTATATGCAATTATATTTACTTGCATAAATCTTATCTACTGTTTTAAATTAAACACTGATATATAATAGACATCAATCTCAATTTAACATCAATGGCCATAATACTTTCTAATATGATAATTAATAATCTATTGCAGCCTATCATAAAAAGCCTAATGATTTCATTGAACATTATATGGCTAATAACACTAGGACTAATTAGTGCCATTGGTATAAATCCCTCTCTAAATAAATCCCAATCCTATTTCTCTCCTTCCTCTAAAACCTATTCAAAGAAATTCAAAAAATCTCTTCTCAAACCTCAAATCAACATGGTTGAAAATCAACTCTTCACAACTTCATCTCTAAGGATAGACCCCACTTCTCCCACTGTTAACCTAACTCACCATGATTTTGAGTGGTGGCTAGATTCTGGTGCGAATATACATGTATGTTCAAACCGTCTGTGGTTCACTTCCTATCAGAACTCAAGTGAAGAAAGTGTAACAATGGGAAATGGTTCCTCAGCAACTGTACTTGGACACGGTCAAGTAATCCTGAAGTTTACTTCTAAAAAATCTTTAACTTTAAATAACGTGTTCCATGTACCTGAGATCCGTAGGAACCTTGTCAGTGGGTCTCTCCTTGTTCAAAGTGGCTTTAAGGTTGTTTTAGATGCAAACAAAGTTGTACTTTCTAAAGGTGACTTATTCATTGGAAAAGGTTTCGCTTCTAATGGCCTATTTCAATTGAATATTCTTCCTCTGAACTCTATGTCCGATTCAACCATTGCTTTAAATACAGAAAACTGTGATTATTGGCATGGTAAACTTGGACATGTTAACTTTAAATACCTTGCTAGAATGAGTCACCTAGGCTTGATCCCTAAAACTAGCTCAAGCTCAAATGAAAAATGTGAGCTATGTGTTCAAGCAAAACAACCTAGAAAGCCATTCCACTCTTTACCTCATAAAGAGTCAGAACTTCTTGAGTTAATTCACTCTGATGTTTGTGACTCTAATAGAGATCCCACTCGAGGAGGTAGCAAGTACTTTGTAATTTTTATTGACAACTGTTCAAAGTTTTGCTACACCTACCTCTTAAAATCCAAGGATGAAGTACTTTCCAAATTTAAGATCTTCAAAGTTGAAGTAGAAAACCAATTGGATAGGAAGATCAAAATCCTTAGATCAGATCGAGGAGGGGAGTATACCTCTAATGAATTTTCTCAATTCTGTCAAGAAAATGAGATAATTCATCAAGTAACTGCTCCCTACTCTCCTCAGTCTAATGGAGTGGCAGAAAAAAGAACAGAACCTTACTAGACATGGTAAATGCCATGTTACTTAGTTCTGGGGCACCCCAGAACTTGTGGGGGGAGGCTATTCTTTCAGCCTGCTTCATTCAAAATAGGATTCCCTCCAAAAACAACCAGAAAACTCCTTTTGAAATTTGGAAAGGATATAGGCCCAACCTTAAATTCCTCAGAATGTGGGGGTGCTTAGCAAAAGTAAGCATTCCTGAACCTAAGAGGAAAAAGATTGGTCCTAAAACCTTTGATGCTGCTTTCATAGGATATTCTCTTGATTCCAACACTTATAGGTGCCTTGTTCTTAGTTCAGATGTTCCTGAAATATCTAAGAACTCCCTTATAGAATCTAGAGATATTACCTTCTTTGAAAGTATCTTCCCTTTCAGACCTCAAAATCATTCTCCCATCATTGATCCTCAATCTTCTAATCTTAATCCTCCTGAACCTGAACCTCGTGATCAATGCTCTTCACATCCTTCTGAGTCAATAGCTGAACCCAAGAGAAGCAAGAGAACTAGAGCTATGAGGGATTTTAGTGATGACTTCGTCACTTACCTGATTGAAGACACACCGAAAACCTACTCTGAAGCCCTTAGTTCTTCTGATGCTCCCTTCTGGAAGGAAGCCATTGATAATGAATTTTAATCTATAATAAGTAACAACACTTGGATCCTTACAAATCTACCTCCTGGAAATAAACCTCTAGGATGTAAGTGGATCTTTAAGAAAAAATTAAGGACCGATGGTAGTATTGAAAAGTATAAGGCACGTCTGGTGGTTCAAGGGTTTCGGCAGAAAACCGACATTGATTACTTTGACACCTATGCGCCTGTTGCTATGATTACTACCATTAGGTTTCTTCTCTCTGTTGCTGCTTGATGACACCAAAATATGTAGTATATTTTGTATCATTTTAGATACCTTTTCATGCTAAATTGAGGATCTTTTTACTTGTTTTTATGCTGAATCCATTAAATATTGCAAAATCTAATTCTATTTTGGTTTTTCATGTTTTTCAGGCAAAAAGGCACTATTTTAGACGTTTTCAAGCAAAAATCAAATACATGGAAGAGTTCTCATCATCAAGAAGAAGTCACCCAAGAATTTTCACGCAAATCGAGGCAAAGAACCCAAAATGCGGTAGTGCCGTAAAGGATTTTACGATACCGTATTTTACACGGCTACCATATTATCGAGATCACGGCAGTATTTTGGTGATTTACCGAACAGAAGGCTTTCGCGAAATTACGGCACCACCGTAAGAATTTAAATGGCTGTATTTTGGGGCGCTTTCGGAATAGAGACCTTCGCTGAAATTACGACCTTGCTGTAAACCAGTTTACGGGCCGTATTTTCCAGACATCTTCAGAACAGAAAGTTGCCCTGAAATTACGGCACTGCTGTAAACCAGTTTACGGGCCGTATTTTCCAAACGAATTCGACTAGAGAGTTCAGCCGATTTTACGGCACTGCCGTAAACCAAATTACGCTGTCGTATTGTTCCAACAATTTCAGAACAGAATAATCGATGGATTTTATGGCAGTGTCGTAAGATATTACACTGCCGTATTCCGGTGTTTGAACGCGATTCCCAGGTCAATGTCCATGCCCGATCCTTGCGGAGATGATTGCGGATGATCCAGAAGTTTATATTCGATGCCGTAAGAAGCAAAAAGGGAGCTTTGGACGGGAGGATTAGAGAGAGACCAAAAGCCCTAAATTTCATACACCGTCGAGGGAGAAATCTGGATCCACGCCGTCGCCGAGGGTTTCGCCGCCGCGCTCGATCCAAACAACCTCCGACCGTGATTTTTCTACCGAAGCATCGCCTGGTGAAGGAGACAACATGCCAGAAGTTTCAGATCGAAAGGAGACAAATTGGAGGAGAAATCAGAGGAAGAAGGATCGCCACCACTGTTCACGCCTTCCTTTGTAAAATACAGCTGTGAAATACTTCACAGCCGTGCCGTATTTTCTAAAAACTCTTCTTTTTGTTATTTTTGATTTTCTGAAATTATGGAATATTGTATTTCCTTCGCCATGCTAGCTTATACTACTCTTGGGACATGGGGGAGTAGTTCACTTGACTTTTAATGATTAGATAACTTCTTTTTCAATATTTCGTTGAGTTTGATTTCAGCATGATGATTTTGCTCATGTGATAATTGTGCTTAGACTCTCTTTAAGTTCATATTATTAATCATGTTCTTAGAATTTTCGCTTGAGACTGAAAGGTAATTGCTTGAGAATTTGGAACCCTAGAATTGCATGTTAGGATCCCTTCCTTAGGTTAGATCCATCTTGATCTTTTCTAGTAAAATAATTGTCATGATTATAACATGAATCTATAGATCGAGTCTATTTGTCAAACGTGGAGATCTTGTGCGAAAGCAAAGATCGGAACGTTGGAGGTCCTTGAGCAAAACTAGTTGCGAGACTCGGATGCACGAAAGTGATCCTTGAGACTCCACTAGAGATTTCTAGAACTCGGATGCACGAAAGTGATCCTTGAGTTCATTGTTTGATAATATCTTCTTCATGATAAAATTGAATCAACGAAATCCTTATTCATATCTAGTCATAAAAGTTTAAGTGAACGAAACCCTAGTCCCAGCTTTTCTCTCTGTTAATCCCGATTTTAGTTTCCGATTGCTATTTTCACGATCTCGATTTGCCTAGATAGTAAGAAATCAACTATTTAGTATTCGACAACGTAGGTCCCTGTGGATTCGATACTTTTTTTATTACTTCATATACCCGTGCACTTGCGGTTTAACAACAAGTTTTTGGTACCGTTACCAAGGATTAGTCCAAGGTACACGCGTGCCAGATTTGTTGTGTTCCCTTTCGGGCTATCAAGTTTTTGGCGCCATTGCCGGAGACCTTAGTTTTGTCGATATTAGAGACGTTGAGATTATTGCTAGATTAGGTTTTTATTTACTATTTTTTTTATTTACTGCTTATTTTCTATTTCTTGAAATCACTTGATCTGTTTACTTTGCATGCGCAGGAGCCTTAGGTTAGGACCACTTGTACCATTGGATCCTGAAATCAATAAGACATTAAGAGTGCGCAGAAAGTTGAGGTTAGAAGAATCATCACAAGAAGAACTGCAAGAACAATCCCAACCAGAGTTACAAGAAGAGATTTTAGAGATAGGAGACAATCAGAACCATTAGAGAACACTTAGGGACTATGCAGCCCCTAATCATTATGAAATTTGTTCTAGTATTGCTAGGCCAGCAATTGAGGCCAACAATTTCGAGATTAAACCTCAACTCATTGCAATGTTTCAACAAGATCAGTTTGGAGGATCTCCACTGGAGGATCCCAACCAACACTTGGCCTTATTTCTTGACTTATGCGATACTATTAAGATGAATGGTGTTTCTAACGATGCATTTAGACTAAGACTTTTTTCTTTTTCTCTTAGGGACCGGGCAAAGACATGGCTTAATTCACACCCAGCCGGTACCTTCACCACTTGGAACCAACTGTCAAATTCCTTCTTGAACAAATACTTTCCCCCAAGGAAGACACTTGAATTGAGGAACCAAATTATAAACTTCCAACAAAGAAGTGGGGAGTCGCTCAGTGAAGCCTGGGAGAGATTTAATGAACTGCAGCGGAAGTGTCCTCACCATGGATTAGAACTTCAAACTTTAATGCAAACTTTTTATATTACATTATCTGATCAGACTAAAATGATTATGGATGCCGCTGCAGGAGGAGCTCTTATGAGCAAAACACCAGATGAAGCCTTCAGACTACTAGAGGAGATGGCAGAAAACCATAATCAATGGACTACCGAAAGGGGAGTACTGTACAAGCCTTCTCAAGGTAAGAGTGGAAGTGATGAAATACGCTCCTTAGAAGAGAAGGTAAATTTTTTGTGCAGTCAGTTAAATTCCATGCAAACTGCTTCTGTTTCTGCTATCACTTGTGAAAACTGTGGTAATGATGGTCATACTGCTGAATATTGTAGAATTATCGATCAGGGTAATGAGCATGTGAACGCCATAGGGAATTACAACCAAAGTAAACCAAATGATCCCTATTCTAATACATACAACCCTGGATGGAGAAATCACCCCAACCTTTCATGGAAAAACAATAACAATGTAGGGGGGAACAATGAAAACAAAGGATTACAAAAGCAAAATCTGAACCAAAACATAAATCAAAATTCTAATGAGGGATCCATACTTGAAAAACTTTTGGCCAACCAAAATCAGTTCATGTCTGATATAAAAGAATACATGTCAAATCAAAACAAGCAAAATGAGGAATTTAAGGAAAATTTTCATCAAATCAACTCTAGACTGGATAGAGTAGAAGCCCACAACAAAATTCTTGAAAACCAAATTGCACAGCATGCTAGTGTTCCTTACAGACCCCCTGGGAAATTGCCTGCAAAACCTGAGATAAACCCTAGGGAGCACTGTAATGCCATCATGACTAGAAGTGGGAAACAACTGGGAGAACCTAGAGGGAGGTTTGAAAACACTGAAGAAAAGCTTAATGATAATAAAAGGGAATTGGAGATAAGAGAATCTTCTTCACATGAAAAACCCCAAATTTGTTTATCACCTCAAAAGGGTGATGAACCAAAAGGGGAGGAATCATGTGAGAAAGATAATCCTAAATCTGATTTACCTAATCCTTACCAAGCACCTATACCTTTTCCTCAAAGGTTAGTTCAACATAAACTAGACAAAAAGTTTGGCAAGTTTCTTGAAGTTTTTAAAAAGCTTTATATTAATGTTCCAATTCTTGAAGCTATTATTGAAATGTCATCTTATGCCAAGTTTTTAAAAGAGATATTGTCTAGTAAAAGAAAATTGGATGATTATGGTACTTGCATGGTTACACTAACAGAAGATTGTAGTGCGGTCATACAGAATAAATTGCCACCTAAATTGAAGGATCCAGGTAGCTTTTCTGTACCCTGTTCAATTGGCACCCTATTTTTTGACCGAGCCTTATGTGACTTAGGTGCGAGTGTAAGTTTAATGCCTCTTTCTACTTACAAGAAACTGAATTTGGGAGAGCTAAAGCCTACATCAATATCTTTGCAGCTCGCAGACTCATCAATGAAGTATCTATCCTGTAGGTATGTTAGAGAATATTCCAATAAAGATAGGTGAGTTTCTCATACCTGCAGATTTTGTAATATTGGACATGGAGGAAAATTGTAGAAATCCTATCATTCTGGGTAGACCACTATTGGCCACAGCTAAAGCAAAAATTGATATGGAATCAGGAAAAATTACCTTTGATATATGTGATAACAAGATCGAATTTAGTCTTAATGATTCAACAAACAAACTTTCATACTCAGGATCTTGTTGTAGTGTTGAAATATTTAATGATGAAATTTATGATGTTTCAAGTTTGTTTGATGAAACCCCAAATAATGAATCTAACAATCTTTTTGAGGGTATTGATGAGAAATTGCAGAAGAAGAAAAAGCCAAAGAGGAAGAGAAGAAGAGAAGGCTCTAGGATGATTGAGAAAATAGAAAGAATTCTGAGCAGATTTGGATACTGTTTCAAGATCGAGCCTTATGTTGTAAGATCAAAGTTGAGATCCAGAAATTCACGATCAAACCCGAGTGTTAAAGGGTCAAGCTAATGACCTTTAAATTAGCGCTTCTTGGGAGGCAACCCAAGCTTTCTAACCCTTATTTTTGTTTTCTTTAACTTAATTTTTGCTTAGGACTAATTTTTATTTTATTTTTGTAGGTTTTTCGTGATTTGGAGCCAAATACGGCAGTACCGTAAAGCATTTTACAGTACCGTAAAGCATTTTACAGTACCGTATTTCAGTCTGCTCACGAACAGAAAGCTGCGACGAAATTACGGTACTGCCGTAAAGGATTTCACGGTACCGTATTTCTGATCCAAAATCAACCCGAGAGTTCTTTCGTTTTTACGGCACTACCATAAGGTAGTTTACGTGCCGTATTTTTTTTGAAATTTTTGCTTTTCTTTTCTTTTCAAAAAAAAAAAATCTTTACTGTTTGAATATTACGGCGGTACCGTAAAGCACTTTACGGTACCGTAATTCCGCGTCGATTTTGAATAGAAGGTTTTCGATATTTTATGGCACCTACCGTAAACAATTTTACGGTGCCGTAATCAGGAATCTATTTCGAACAGAGAGTTGTTTCGAAATTACGGCACCGGCCGTAAAGTATTACACTGCCGTAAACAGCTTTCTGGCACGCGAGTCTGTACCGTATTTAGGGTTACAACCGGACCGTTTTTAGGGTTTTTACCCTCAATCTCGCTCGTTCTTGCGCCGATTTTGGATCTCCGACTTTCTCCGACCACCTCAAGACGCCGGCGACCCTTTCCGTTCAATCCTCGTTGTCGATTAGGTAACCGATTCTCTGATTTTTACGTTTTAGCGAGTTTTGATGAACTTTCGCCTCTTTCGCTCGTTCTCGCTCGATTCTTAACCGTTTCTAGTGATTTTTGTTTCTATACACTCGTTAGAGGATAAGCTATCGATCCTGTGCTGTTTGAGAATAATTTGAAACAATTTATGTAACTATCTAAGCTAAAACGCAACATGCATGATTCTAAGTTACTGTTCACCGACGCCTTGAGTTAGAGCATGAAAGCTAAATGGAATTTTTGTTTCCAACTTACTTGATAGATGTTTCTGATGATTTCGGAGTGTAGTATTTACTTGCCATAACATGTTTAAATTGAGATTACATGCATGATTTAACTCTATTTTTTCACCTTGTTTTTGGTTGATGACACATAGGATGCCATTTACACTGCTATATCATTATTTGTATGCTTTGAATGATAAGTTTGCAGCTTGAGTCCATGGCACCAAGAACAAAATCGATTGCACCAAGGGGGAAGGGGAAAGCCCCTATTGAACCATCACAACCCCAGAACCCTCACGGGATCCTTTTCAGAAATGAGATGCAAGAGGCTAGGTACAATAAAATTTTGGAAAGAAAGATCATCAACACAAAATATGCTGACAGAAGAACCCTAGAGGCTTTGGAATTTCATGAAGATTTGCTATGGATGTTTGATAGAATTAAGACCAAGGAGTTCTTCCAGATGACTCCTCATACCTACTTACCACTTTCCTTGGAGTTTTTGAGTAGTCTGGTCATAGAGCTGAAAGAGTATTCCCATGGCCCTGTTGATGGAAAAATTACTTTCAGATTGGCGAATGAAGAGAGAGCTTACACTGCAGGAAATCAGGGACATCTTTGGATTGAGCACTGGGGGTTACACTGACATACCCCTTGGATTTATGGAGAATATATTCTGGAACCAAATCACTAATGAGAGCCACTTTTATGTTGTGTCTGCCAGAGCCTCAAAGATAGTAAACCCATGCATCAGATATGCACATAGGGTTCTAGCACACACAGTATTTGGGAGAGGAGATAGTGACGGCATGGTCCGTCAACACGAGCTTTATTTTCTATGAGGCATGCTCAATGGATTTGCAGTGGATGTGGCTTACTTTATGATCAAGCATATGGATAAGGTGGCTAGAGCTAGCAGAGGATTGGTAGTGATAGGAGGTTTGGTTACTCCTATATCCAGATACTTTGGGATGGAGCCCTATGGAGCTGACACGGCAAGAGGGAATGCAAGACTCGACATTGAGTCTTGCATAGCGATGAAGATGATAGTTAAAGAGGGAGACACTTTCTGTTTGGTCCTTGGACCAAACATCTCTCCACTACCCTTGCCCTACATTGAGAAGACCACAGTTAGAGAAAGGGCCAATTGGAAGCTATGTCTTAATGAAACTGAGGGAGCCTTTATTCCATCACCTGATACAGTTCCACCACCACCCACCGGGGTAGTAGGAGTGATCCTTATGGGATGGAGTCACCCCCTCAGGACTTTTCACAGCTAGCTGGTACCTCCTCACACACACCTAGGGACAGATATGCTAGCCACCATGATCCTGGCTTCCAGGCACTCACATCACAAATGTTCAGTCAGGAACGCCGCTTGGATAAAATGGATGAGACTCTGGGATACATCCACAGAGATATGAAGAGTCTATGCAACCATATGGAAGACATGAGTAACTTCCTCTATGATCGTTTTGGTTATGCTGATCACAGAGACTATGGCTATCATGGTGATAGGGAGGAACCCCATACTTTGATCCTAAGGAGACTGCTGCGAGAGACTCGGAGGCTACGCGATCTGACGATGATGAGTAGAGGCTTTGTGAGTATTATCTTCCCTTACCTTTTTGTTGTACTATGATTTTCTTTATCTCACTGTTGTTTTATATAATGAAGGGAAGGATGGTGCTACCATGACTACCACCACTGCATTCTATTTAACATGCCTATTACTCTTATTTCGATATGGTTGTATGATGATATTTTGATGATTGATATTCGATATGGTTGTATTATGATGATGATATTGATCTTTACTGATTCGATGGGGTTGTATGATGATTTGATATTCTGATGTTTTGATATATTGATATGATACTGTGATAATTGATGGTGATGATGAGTTGACTCTTAATTTATACTGTTGATAACTTGAATGATTGATGATCTCAAATTCATGATTAGAGTTATAACCCCATCATGTCAAAATTTATTTCTTCAATACATATTTGTCTTTTGAAATATGACATTGATTGATGCATAAAATTTTGGATAGATATATTATTTGAGGAATAAAATTTAAAGGTGAAACTTCTCTTTTGAATAAAATGAGTATATTAGTATGATTTGAGAATTTAAATCAATTGATCATCCTAGTTGAGGCTTAGTCTATTTTTGCTATTTGTTCGGAAATAAGAATCCAAGATCCATAAAAATAGTGAGAGACTCTCCTACTTGGCACTATGTAAAATTGATAGAGGTACCTAAGACATGGGTTGAAGTATATGCATGAAAAATAATGAGTGGTGAAAAGAAAAAGAATAAGACTCCTCTACTTGGCACTGTATAAAATTGACAGTGGTACCGAAGAAAGAGTTGAAGTCAAAAATAAAAAAGTGTGTATCTAAGTGGGTACATGTCATCTTCAAAAAAAAAAAAAAAATTGTGTGTGGAAAAAGATCTTGGAGACCTAATTCCTGTAAACAAAAGTCATGATAGATTTAAATTGATACTGGGTGAAATCATGAGATTAAAAATTCTATTTATTATACGGTTGCAGAGTTTTATTTGATTGAGTTATGAATATGGGAAATTGAATTCTAAGGATGATATGTTTACTTGAAATTTTGCAAATCAATTAATAGGATTTTTCATTGACAAGTTGTATTTTAGAAATTTATTGAGCATGAAAAGGTTATTCTTTTAATCAAATTTTGATTTCAAATTTTGATTTTGCTTGAGGACAAGCAAGGTTTGAGCCTTATGTGTTTGATGACACCAAAATATGTAGTATATTTTGTATCATTTTAGATACCTTTTCATGCTAAATTGAGGATCTTTTTACTTGTTTTTATGCTGAATCCATTAAATATTGCAAAGTCTACTTCTATTTTGGTTTTTCATGTTTTTTAGGCAAAAAGGCACTATTTTAGGCGTTTTCAAGCAAAAATCAAATACATGGAAGAGTTCTCATCATCAAGAAGAAGTCACCCAAGAATTTTTCAGGCAAATCAAGGCAAAGAACTCAAAATACGGTAGTGCCGTAAAGGATTTTACGGTACCGTATTCTACACGGCTACCGTATTATCGAGATCACGGCCGTATTTTGGTGATTTACCGAACAGAAGGCTTTCATGAAATTACGGCACCACTGTAAGAATTTACACGGCCGTATTTTGGGGCGCTTTCGGAATAGAGACCTTCGCTGAAATTACGGCCCTGCCGTAAACCAGTTTACGAGCCGTATTTTCCAGACTTCTTTAGAACAGAAAGTTGCCCTGAAATTACGGCACTGCCGTAAACCAGTTTACGGGCCATATTTTCTAGACGAATTCGACCAGAGAGTTCAGCCGATTTTACGGCACTGTCGTAAACCAAATTACGTTGTCGTATTGTTCCAGCAATTTCAGAACACAATAATCGATGGATTTTACGGCAGTGTCGTAAGATATTACACTGCCGTATTCCGGTGTTTGAACGCGATTCCCAGGTCAATGTCCACGCCCGATCCTTGCGGAGATGATTGCGGACGATCCAGAAGTTTATATTCGATGCTGTAAGAAGCAAAAAGGGAGCTTTGGACGGGAGGATTAGTGAGAGACCAAAAGCCCTAAATTTCGTACACCATCGAGGGAGAAATCTGGATCCACGCCGTCGCCGAGGGTTTCGCCGCCGCGCTCGATCCAAACAACCTCCGGCCGTGATTTTTCTACCGAAGCATCGTCTTGTGAAGGAGACAACGTGCCAGAAGTTTCAGATCGAAAGGAGACAAATTAGAGGAGAAATCAGAGGAAGAAGGATCGCCACCACTGTTCACGCCTTCCTTTGTAAAATACGGCTGTGAAATACTTCACAGCCATGCTGTATTTTCTAAAAACTCTTGTTTTTGTTATTTTTGATTTTCTAAAATTATGAAATATTGTATTTCCTTCGCCATGCTAGCTTAAACTACTCTAGGGACATGGGGGGAGTAGTTCACTTGACTTTTAATGATTAGATAACTTCTTTTTCAATATTTCGTTGAGTTTGATTTCAGCATGATGATTTTGCTCATGTGATAATTGTGCTTAGACTCTCTTTAAGTTCATATTATTAATCATGTTCTTAGAATTTTTGCTTGAGACTGAAAGGTAATTGCTTGAGAATTTGGAACCCTAGAATTGCATGTTAGGATCCCTTCCTTAGGTTAGATCCATCTTGATCTTTTCTAGTAAAATAATTGCCATGATTATCACATGAATCTATAGATCGAGCCTATTTATCAAACGTGGAGATCTTGTGCGAAAGCAAAGATCAGAACGTTGGAGGTCCTTGAGCAAAACTAGTTGCGAGACTCGGATGCACGAAAGTGATCCTTGAGACTCCACTAGAGATTCCTAGAACTCGGATGCATAAAAGTGATCATTGAGTTCATTGTTTGATAATATCTTCTTCATGATAAAATTGAATCAATGAAATCCTTATTCATATCTAGTCATAAAAGTTTAAGTGAACGAAACCCTAGTCCCAGCTTTTCTCTCTGATAATCCCGATTTTAGTTTCCGATTGCTATTTTCATGATCTCGATTTGCCTAGATAGTAAGAAATCAACTATTTAGTATTGGACAACGTAGGTCCCTGTGAATTCGATACTTTTTTTATTACTTCATATACCCGTGCACTTGCGGTTTAACAACAAGTTTTTGGTGCCGTTACCAAGGATTAGACCAAGGTATACGCGTGCCAGATTTGTTGTGTTCCCTTTCAGGCTATCACTGCTATTCATGGACTGAAAGTTCATCAGATGGATGTAAAAACTGTCTTCCTTCATGGAGACCTTGATGAAGAGATCTATATGTCACAACCTGAGGGGTTTGTCACAAAGGGTTGTGAAAAGAAAGTCTGCAAACTTGTCCGCTCATTGTATGGACTGAAACAAGCTTCAAAACAATGACATGAGAAGTTTGACAAGGCCATTCTTTCATATGGATTTCAAATCAACGACTCTGATAATTGTCTCTACTACAAAACTGCAAACTCTAGCTTTGCTCTTTTGTGTCTGTATGTAGATGACATCCTGATCTTTTCTAATGATCTTAACCTACTCCAAGACACTAAAGACTTCTTGTCCCTTCATTTTGATATGAAAGACATTGGAGATGCTGATGTGATCTTAGGAATGAAGATCATTAGAAACCAAAACTCCATTTCCCTTTCTCAAGCTCACTATGTAGACAAGATCTTAGAGAAATTCAAATTTGATTCCTCCTCTCCTCTTAGCACTCTGTATGATCCTAATTGTCATCTCTTTAAGAATCCTGATTCTCCTATTAATCAAGAACTTTACTCTAAGGCTATAGGTTCTCTCCTTTTCCTTGCAAATAGGACCAGACCTGATATAGCCTATGTTGTATCTAGACTCAGTAGGTATACTAGTAATCCCAGTGACCTTCATTGGACTGCCCTTAAAAGAGTCTTCAGATACCTTAGAGGAACTTCTAGCTATGTCTTAACCTATAGTGGATTTCCTTCTATTTTAGAAGGTTTC